>OX336389.2:1416866545-1418066545 GCA_946902985.2 Meconema thalassinum
GCTAGCTTTACTGAACATCGTAGCTTCTCAGCACCCAATGTTTTCACTAAAACACTAGATGCACCTGCTCCGTTTATCGTTGTGCTTGTTGGCATGCCAAAGTAAACTTGAGACTGATCGGTGTTGCCAATTTGCGATAGAAGATATTTATCCTCTTCGGAGTCCTATCATGAAACAATGAAATTTTGTGTAGTCAGCTGGAAGATGTTGACATAGTGAAGCTCTCCTTCTCAAACTCCATATCGCTTGCGAATGTCATTATTGCTGACATAATCATGGTTGCCCACCTGAGCATGTTTGTCTCCATCACACCAAGTTGCTGCCCCATACAGAGCAACGGGACTGACCGCAAATATATAAACTTTAGACTTTAGCCGTCTGGAATCTTATCACACAAGACACCGGACATATAGCGCCAGTTGAGCCATGCGCTGCTCATCGATGTGATATTTCAGGTCTGAGGGTTCCATCTGCAGTAATAGTCGAGTCAAGATATTTAAACGGCAATGTCTTTGGAAGGTCAACACCATTAATTTGGAACGTAGTCGGATCATTTAGATCTGTTGTCAAATACTTAATGTTGAGCCGTAACCCAAATTCTGCGGTCACCCGTGTTAATAGTTGTATGTAGGGGGTATACATTCACGGTTAGGGATGTGGATGACGTTTTGAACATCCTTCTACCTGTTAGCATGAATGTTAGTGTACCTTTTATTAAGATTCTTTGCTATTATTTACACATGTTTTTCTTTTTTGACTAGGTGATGAAGCAAGCCAGTGTGATCAATTTATCTGGAGATGCTATCACCACGTTCAAGGAGATCCAGTGTCTCACGCCTCGGTAAGTGTGGAGCCCGTAATCAGCGTCTACAGGGATGATGATGATAGTTGTTTGAAGGGGCCTAACATCTAGATTATCGGCCCTAATGGTTTGGGTGAAAGTGAAAATGAAAGATGATCAAATGAAACTTACAAACTAGAAGAGGAAATGGCAGACTAAAACGAGAAGAATGTAAATAAAAGACAGGAGGAAAGGAAGAATGAGAATGTGAGGGACTTGGAAGGAAGGACAGTCAAGAAAGATAGAGGGGAAAGAGGAGAGGGACCACCCAAAAGGCAATGGAAGGAGAAAAACCTGACCCAGCTTAGGAAGCCCTCGGGGTCGCCAACTCCCGAATCTGAGGGTGTAGCACTATCCAGGGTGCACCAGAAGTGGTGGGGCTACACACACCCTGCCTCCTTGAGGGCCTTGAGCAGAAAGCATGAGATACCATGACGAGAATAGCGGCTTCGGTGGCGTAGTTGGTAGCGTGCTGAACTGCTGTCCCCAAGATTCAAGCCAAAGTCGTCTGATTTTTTAAGAGCGTTAAAAATCCCTCAGTATGCCTTCCTTCGGAGGCGAAGTAAGACTGGCGGTCCCATGTCATAGATTTATGGCATGTAAAAGATCCTTCCACAGAATAAACTTGTGTGAAGCTAAATTTCTAGGTTAGATTTCGTTGAAACGCTCTATCATAGTTCCAACGTTCACCACTAGGTGCTAGTGACATGTGGTAGTGAAAGTTGGAACTACTTGAAATTCAATGGAACTTGCATCTCACCCCATGGGTGTCCGCATTGAAGCAGCTACGGCCTCCGGCGAGCCGAACATGTCCTCAAACACTCCCGGCACTAAAAGCCATACACTAAATAAATAACTAACCCTGACAAGAAAACAAGAGGTCTGACCCCTCGAAGAATGAGGGTTCGGGAAAGTTGAGACAAGGGCCAATTAAGGCGGGAAAATGAAAGACTCCCTTGGCCTCGAATACCCTAATATCAAAAAGGATGGAAAATATTCCAATCAATCTTACCCTAATACCATCAGGGGACAGGAAAGAAGACAGAGAGGAGCTCAGCACAAGTAAGTGGAAGCAATGCCGGACTCGGCTAGGGTCCCGTGGTCGCCAACCCATGTTCCCCTGGATGTGAGCCCCTGGGGGAGTAGAGTTCACTGTTTTTAGTATTAGCTTTCCAATGCTACCTTGATTGAGCGAGAGAGAGCTTAGATTTAGTTCGGTCGCCTGTTGTGTAGACTTAGCAGGCCACATCACCTGGAGGTTGTCTACATGTCGCACCTCTTTAGTATTAGCAATCCAAAACTTAGTTGTTGTTTCTTCATATTTTAAGACCTGCAGATTTTAGCTATTTTGAATTTGCAATAATCTAAATGAAATACCAATAATATTAAATAAATTTACTACACCTTAGTCGATAAAATTGAATTAATATAATGTCACCCTAATTTTAGAAAGAAAATTGAAAATTATTCAAAAATATTGGAATGCACCCGAAATAAATCAGGAACCCCTATGGACATCTAATTGGCAGGTGAAAATCTGAAGGAAGTAGGAGACTTCTGTTACTTAGGAAACAGAATAACCAGTGATGGACGAAGCAAAGAGGATATAAAAAGTAGGTTAGCACAGGCAAGGAAAGCATTTCTACCTGTTTATATGAAATATAGATTTTGGTATTAGAAACTCAGTTTAGAAAGCCTTTTGTACCAGTACAAAGAAGACCATAGTGTGAAAGAGAGCCCCAATCCCAGAACCGTGTTAGAAGCTATTGTGATCATTATCTTAACTAGGAAATAAAGAACAAACGTCTTTGCAAAACAAATATAATGTAAGAACAAAATCAAATTACAAATAAAGAACAGATCAAGGAAGAGTTAATAAGTTAATTAGGTTAGTAATTACTAGGGCTCGGATTTTTAGGTGCTAAAAATCTGGAAAATATTTATTTTTTATGTATAAAAAATACCTGAAATATGTGACAAAAAAGTAAAAATATTCAATTATAATTTAGTTTATTAATGTGAATATAAACAATATGCAGTACTCACGAATGCAATTTATTCTATGTCTCACTAACTGCTGAAGAATTACAATACACATCTTCAGGTTGTCCATCACAAATGACAATTATCGCAAAACTGCGGCATTATATTTCTTGCCCTCGAGGTGTTGTGTATCTTGAGATCGCTGTTCAGCCTTGATTGCTTTCCCACTTGGTTGGCAGAACAGAACGTCCCCATCAGAATTAAAATTATCATTAAATTCTGCAAGAGACGATAACTTGTAGTTGTTTTACTTTAGGTATGGCAGAACTGCCTTACACTTCACAGTGCCAGAAATAAACTGCCTGGTTCCAGGTAGCTGGGGGAGGGGGAGGTCTAGCACGTGGTGCAATATGGCTATGGACAAGGAAATCCCCGGCTTCCACAGTGAGTGGCACGGGGCGACAAGTTAAGAATAACACAGTTGCAAGCTGTCATACGCTCAGCATGAAGATTAGATAGCTCATAGGTTCTTCCTCGTTGAAGTAACGCAGAACAAAAATGCAATAAACAGAAAGATCTAGCATACTGATTTAAAAAAAATGTAAATATCGCACCCCCGGTGCAAGACTGCCACAAGTCAAAAAGGACACCTTTTCTGGAGAAGCATTTAAAGATATTGAGCTAATAGGAAAAATATAATTTTTTACATAATTAAAGTAAAAGTAACATAATACTAACTTGTAACTTTTTCCAGTACTATGCAATAATATACAGAATTCTCTCATGGATTATAATTATGTGTTTTAATCAAAAATAATAATAATGTTGAGTTATTGCAGTTTTCTATGGAGTACCTTAGAATTGCTATTTATAGGATCTGAGTTGTGGCAGTTTTACTGGTCACGGACTTGATCATAGGCATTTATAAGAACCACATACTTCAAAATTCATGTTTTTTGACTTGTGGCAGTTTTGCACCGGGGGTGTGATATTATGTCTTTTTATTTGCTAATAAGTGAAAAGAAAGAATTTATGTATTTATAGAAAAAATGCTTAAAATATGTATTTACATAAAAAATTATTTATTTACCTAAAAATCCGAGCCGTAGTAATTACATCCAAATACATCAAAGGAAGAACAAGGTAATAACATCAATTACAACAGGTAAGACTTATTACAAACCCCGAAAATAATCATAATTCATTAATCAAGTTAAAAGGAGAAAGGACAGGGGAAGAAAATCACAAAACCAAACCCCTCTTAAGAGGTCGAAAGAGTGCCCAAGATTTGGCAAAAGTTAGATTACCCAAAGGAAGGTTTAAGCAGTAATTACCGATATGTTATGTTTCAAAATAGTAAACCTCGCAAGGAAGGTCGAAATCAAATCACGAATGACAAAATGAAGTTTATCCGCTCGAAATATTAAACCAAATACGTAATGAAGCGGATCAAATTACAGCTCGACTGACTGCTTTCATCTCAATCTTATGACAATATATCAGAAAAAAAATTAATGGCGACCGTCACCAGGAAGCGAACAATAAAGAGAAAGAAAATTTTATAAAAGAGGTTTACTACCATCAGAAGGCCAAGAAATAAAAGGAAAATAAATTAATAATTAATATGAGAGCTGTGGATTGCACAATTTTAGGTTATGTGATTTGGCATAGGTTTGGTACTTCGTAAGGCTTACAAGGGCTTGGCAGATTTTGTCCGATCTCAATAAAATGACAAAAACGGCTCTCAGGCCGTAGCACAAGGCAAACACAATTAATTAATCCATAAAGGAAATACAACATATAAACCAAGTAATAAGTGATCAGACATAGGAACAAAGCAAAAGATACTCAAATAAAAACAAAAGGCAAAATTAGGTTCTATAGAAAATAAAACTCAAGGTTCTGTACCATTTACAATTAAACAAGTTGAGTAACAGGAAAACTTAGTGCTGATCACAAGCAAAAGAAATAGATATTGGGTCTCGGACTAATCTGCCAACCCAAAGCCCACTCACAGTACATCTTAAAACATATAAGAAATTACCTTTGCTGCAGATTATAATACATATTAAGAAATAAATTTCGCTTTAGTGTAATGAGTACAATACAAAGTCTTCGGGGTTCCGATACGAGTAAAACGCGCCCCCAATAAATCCTTAAATTTTTTTACATCTGACGTGCTAACTCTTCCAAGATGGTGTCGAAGTTTTTTGTTTAAATTATTGACCTTAATTCAGTGTTGATTCGGAACTGCCAACACAACCTCAGACTAGGCCAAAACCTGACAATTAGAAGGTCACAATTATTATTGCTTAAGAGTTGTCGGCACTTGCAAAATGGCAATAGCCAATCACCTTTCGACAGGAACGCTACCTCATTGGCCACAGCTGATAATATTTGAAAGATTTGTGGGAAATACATGGAGAGATGAATCTTATTGATGTAGGTTGGATTTCTAGGTTAAGTTCATGTACATAGGCAAGTTGTAGAAACATCAGGCATTGTAACGTGAAAATCACTGTACACCTTTGTCTGGAGCGTGGTGCTTTATGGAAGTGAAACTTGGACAATTGGAGCAGCAGAAAAGAGGAGAATTGAAGCGTTTGAAATGTGGTGTTACAGGAGAATGATGAAGATCAGATGGGTAGATAGGGTTACAAACAAAGAGGTATTGAGACTAGTGGGAGAGGAAAGATGTTTCTGGCGACTGCTAATCAAGAGAAGAGATAGGTTAGTAGGACACAAACTAAGACACCCAGGAATAGCAAGCTTAGTAATGGAAGGAAGGGTCAAGGACAAGAACTGTAGGGGTAGACCTAGGTTAGAGTATGTTAAACAGATTGCTTCGGATGTAGGGTGTGGTAGCTATGTAGAGATTGAAACGATTAGCTCAGGACAGGGAGGCATGGAGTGCTGCATCAAACCAGTCAAAAGACTGAAGACTCAAACAGTATACAATTGAAGGAAAGTACCTTTTTTTTAAAGTATTGTGGATTTTTGGCAGTTATGAGAGCAGTTTCACAGTGTTTTGACAACACTCTCAGGTTAGTTACATTGTTAAAGTATCGATGCCCTTTCCCACTCAAAGTTAATTGGCCCCAGTATGACATTCATTCCACTGGACGTCATGAACAGTTTTGACAGCTATGGAAGCCAGATTCATGATATTATGGTGTGTGCATCCTTGGAAATAAGTCGAAGACAAATCTCAGCACTGGAAAGTCTTATCAAGTTTGCTATCATTAGGGTGCTCCCGAGAGTTGGTATCTCAATCTTACCCCGCTTGCAAGGAAATATTGGCCTCACTCACGAGTCTTCCTCTATCGAAATTCTGATGGTGGGATGTACTCGGTACCAACTTGGGCTCAGATAATACCTGCACCCCAATATGTGGGTAGTATTGGTGTCTGTACGGTGCATGCTTCCTGTTACAGTGACAAATTAGTTTATGGGTCCATTGTGGAGGTTCACTATAAACAAAATTTGGCTGTACGTTTTATAAGTGCATTGGGTTCACTATAGCCAAAAGTTCACTAAAACCAGAGTTGACTAGCGTGGTTCTATGTTGCATTCTGTATTGCTGACTTAATGTATAATAGATGTCACTCGTGTAATATGTGCCAACACTGTATAACACCACACTAGGAGCCATTGCACCACACTGCTCCACTCCACTATACCTACACTGTATAACACTACACTAGGAGCCATTGCACCACACTGCCCCACTCCACTAGTAGCAATACCAACACTGTTTAACACCACACTAGGAGCCATTGCACCACACTGCCCCACTCCACTAGTAGCAATACCTACACTGTATAACACTACACTAGGAGCCATTGCACCACACTGCCCCACTCCACTAGTAGCAATACCTAAACTGTATAACACCACACTAGGAGCCATTGCACCACACTGCCCCACTCCACTAGTAGCAATACCTACACTGTATAACACCACACTAGGAGCCATTGCACCACACTGCCCCACTCCACTAGTAGCAATACCTACACTGTATAACACTACACTAGGAGCCATTGCACCACGCTGCCCCACTCCACTAGTAGCAATACCTACACTGTATAACACTACACTAGGAGCCACTGCACCACACTGCCCCACTCCACTAGTAGCAATAACTACACTGTATAACACTACACTAGGAGCCATTGCACCACACTGCCCCACTCCACTAGTAGCAATACCTACACTGTATAACACTACACTAGGAGCCATTGCACCACGCTGCCCCACTCCACTAGTAGCAATACCTACACTGTATAACACCACACTAGGAGCCATTGCACCACACTGCCCCACTCCACTAGTAGCAATACCTACACTGTATAACACCACACTAGGAGCCATTGCACCACACTGCCCCACTCCATTAGTAGCAATACCTACACTGTATAACACCACAGTAGGAGCCATTGCACCACACTGCCCCACTCCACTAGTAGCAATACCTACACTGTATAACACCACACTAGGAGCCATTGCACCACACTGCCCCACTCCACTAGTAGCAATACCTACACTGTATAACACTACACTAGGAGCCATTGCACCACACTGCCCCACTCCACTAGTAGCAATACCTACACTGTATAACACTACACTAGGAGCCATTGCACCACACTGCCCCACTCCACTAGTAGCAATACCTACACTGTATAACACTACACTAGGAGCCACTGCACCACACTGCCCCACTCCACTAGTAGCAATACCTACACTGTATAACACTACACTAGGAGCCATTGCACCACACTGCCCCACTCCACTAGTAGCAATACCAACACTGTATAACACTACACTAGGAGCCACTGCACCACACTGCCCCACTCCACTAGTAGCAATAGCAACACTGTATAACACTACACTAGGAGCCATTGCACCACACTGCCCCACTCCACTAGTAGCAATACCTACACTGTATAACACTACACTAGGAGCCATTGCACCACACTGCCCCACTCCACTAGTAGCAATACCAACACTGTATAACACTACACTAGGAGCCACTGCACCACACTGCCCCACTCCACTAGTAGCAATACCAACACTGTATAACACTACACTAGGAGCCATTGCACCACACTGCCCCACTCCATTAGTAGCAATACCTACACTGTATAACACCACACTAGGAGCCATTGCACCACACTGCCCCACTCCACTAGTAGCAATACCTACACTGTATAACACCACACTAGGAGCCATTGCACCACACTGCCCCACTCCACTAGTAGCAATACCTACACTGTATAACACTACACTAGGAGCCATTGCACCACACTGCCCCACTCCACTAGTAGCAATACCTACACTGTATAACACTACACTAGGAGCCATTGCACCACACTGCCCCACTCCACTAGTAGCAATACCTACACTGTATAACACTACACTAGGAACCACTGCACCACACTGCCCCACTCCACTAGTAGCAATACCTACACTGTATAACACTACACTAGGAGCCATTGCACCACACTGCCCCACTCCACTAGTAGCAATACCAACACTGTATAACACTACACTAGGAGCCACTGCACCACACTGCCCCACTCCACTAGTAGCAATACCAACACTGTATAACACTACACTAGGAGCCATTGCACCACACTGCCCCACTCCACTAGTAGCAATACCTACACTGTATAACACTACACTAGGAGCCATTGCACCACACTGCCCCACTCCACTAGTAGCAATACCAACACTGTATAACACTACACTAGGAGCCACTGCACCACACTGCCCCACTCCACTAGTAGCAATACCAACACTGTATAACACTACACTAGGAGCCATTGCACCACACTGCCCCACTCCACTAGTAGCAATACCTACACTGTATAACACCACACTAGGAGCAATTGCACCACACTGCCCCACTCCACTAGTAGCAATACCTACACTGTATAACACTACACTAGGAGCCATTGCACCACACTGCCCCACTCCACTAGTAGCAATACCTACACTGTATAACACTACACTAGGAGCCATTGCACCACACTGCCCCACTCCACTAGTAGCAATACCTACACTGTATAACACTACACTAGGAGCCACTGCACCACACTGCCCCACTCCACTAGTAGCAATACCTACACTGTATAACACTACACTAGGAGCCATTGCACCACACTGCCCCACTCCACTAGTAGCAATACCAACACTGTATAACACTACACTAGGAGCCACTGCACCACACTGCCCCACTCCACTAGTAGCAATACCTACACTGTATAACACTACACAAGGAGCCATTGCACCACACTGCCCCACTCCACTAGTAGCAATACCAACACTGTATAACACTACACTAGGAGCCATTGCACCACACTGCCCCACTCCACTATACCTACACTGTATAACACTACACTAGGAGCCATTGCACCACACTGCCCCACTCCACTAGTAGCAATACCAACACTGTATAACACTACACTAGGAGCCACTGCACCACACTGCCCCACTCCACTAGTAGCAATACCAACACTGTATAACACTACACTAGGAGCCATTGCACCACACTGCCCCACTCCACTAGTAGCAATACCTACACTGTATAACACCACACTAGGAGCCATTGCACCACACTGCCCCACTCCACTAGTAGCAATACCTACACTGTATAACACTACACTAGGAGCCATTGCACCACACTGCCCCACTCCACTAGTAGCAATACCTACACTGTATGACACTACACTAGGAGCCATTGCACCACACTGCCCCACTCCACTAGTAGCAATACCTACACTGTATAACACTACACTAGGAGCCACTGCACCACACTGCCCCACTCCACTAGTAGCAATACCTACACTGTATAACACTACACTAGGAGCCATTGCACCACACTGCCCCACTCCACTAGTAGCAATACCAACACTGCATAACACTACACTAGGAGCCACTGCACCACACTGCCCCACTCCACTAGTAGCAATACCTACACTGTATAACACTACACTAGGAGCCATTGCACCACACTGCCCCACTCCACTATACCTACACTGTATAACACTACACTAGGAGCCATTGCACCACACTGCCCCACTCCACTATACCTACACTGTATAACACTACACTAGGAGCCATTGCACCACACTGCCCCACTCCACTATACCTACACTGTATAACACTACACTAGGAGCCATTGCACCACACTGCCCCACTCCACTAGTAGCAATACCAACACTGTATAACACCACACTAGGAGCCATTGCACCACACTGCCCCACTCCACTAGTAGCAATACCAACACTGTATAACACTACACTAGGAGCCATTGCACCACACTGCCCCACTCCACTAGTAGCAATACCAACACTGTATAACACTACACTAGGAGCCATTGCACCACACTGCCCCACTCCACTAGTAGCAATACCTACACTGTATAACACCACACTAGGAGCCATTGCACCACACTGCCCCACTCCACTAGTAGCAATACCAACACTGTATAACACTATACTAGGAGCCATTGCACCACACTGCCCCACTCCACTAGTAGCAATACCTACACTGTATAACACTACACTAGGAGCCATTGCACCACACTGCCCCACTCCACTAGTAGCAATACCAACACTGTATAACACTACACTAGGAGCCATTGCACCACACTGCCCCACTCCACTAGTAGCAATACCAACACTGTATAACACTACACTAGGAGCCATTGCACCACACTGCCCCACTCCACTAGTAGCAATACCTACACTGTATAACACTACACTAGGAGCCATTGCACCACACTGCCCCACTCCACTATACCTACACTGTATAACACTACACTAGGAGCCATTGCACCACACTGCCCCACTCCACTATACCTACACTGTATAACACTACACTAGGAGCCATTGCACCACACTGCCCCACTCCACTATACCTACACTGTATAACACTACACTAGGAGCCATTGCACCACACTGCCCCACTCCACTAGTAGCAATACCAACACTGTATAACACCACACTAGGAGCCATTGCACCACACTGCCCCACTCCACTAGTAGCAATACCAACACTGTATAACACTACACTAGGAGCCATTGCACCACACTGCCCCACTCCACTAGTAGCAATACCAACACTGTATAACACTACACTAGGAGCCATTGCACCACACTGCCCCACTCCACTAGTAGTAATACCTACACTGTATAACACCACACTAGGAGCCATTGCACCACACTGCCCCACTCCACTATTAGCAATACCTACACTGTATAACACTACACAAGGAGCCATTGCACCACACTGCCCCACTCCACTGGTAGCTATACCAACACTGTATAACACTACACTAGGAGCCATTGCACCACTCCACTAGTAGCAATACCTACACTGTATAACACCACACTAGGAGCCATTGCACCACACTGCCCCACTTCACTAGTAGCAATACCTACACTGTATAACACCACACTGCTCCACTCCACTTGTAGCAATACCTACACTGTATAACACCACACTAGGAGCCATTGCCCCACACCGCCCCACTCCACTAGTAGAGAGCTGCACTGAATTCATGATAAGTAGGAGGTACTGCCAACCACAGTTGTTCAGGTTGTTGCGGCACATCACAGAGGAAGTCTTCAGCAGCTTCTGATGGACGATTTAGGAGATTGGAGAAGTGCTCCTTCCAGCGTTCCAAGATTTCTTGACTATCAGTAAAGGTAGTAGAATTATCAGCGCTTTTCAGTGTACCTGATGATGAGCGAGATGGTCCATATATTTCCTTGAGTACGGCATAGAAGTCCCTCAAGTCTCGAGCATCCGATAGTCTCTGCAGTTCCTGAGCCTTCTGTTGCCACCAAGTATTTTTAATTTGCCTTATCTGCGTCTGGCATTTTCCCTTGAGTTCCAGTAGTTTATCTCTCTTTGTGTTGGAAGTTGGGTCTTGTAGATGGGCAAGATAGGCATTGCTTTTGGCATTGATGAGAGACAGAATTTCCTCATTGTTGTCATCAAACCAGTCTTGTCTTTTCCGCACTATAAAACCAATGGTTTCCTCAGCTGACTGTGTGATAATCTTCTGTAATGTGGCCCATTCTTGCTGAATATCATTTGTTACTGGGTTTTCTGATAACTGGGTGACGATCCTGTTTCCAAAATGTTTGTACATGGATTCATCCTGAAGTTTGGATGTATTAAACTTCTTTCTTGACAAATTTTTGATGTTCCTAGGTGGTTTAGGTCTGATGGATATCCTGAGCTTACATATAAGAAGTTTATGATCTGTCCAACAATCTTCTATATTCCTTGCTGTTCTGGTAATAAGAGTGTCCTTCTTATCACATTGCCGGGTAATGATATAATCAAGAATGTGCCAATGTTTGGAACGAGGATGCATCCACGTGGTTTTGAAGCGGTCAGGTAGCCGGAACTGCGTGTTGGTAATGAAAAGTTCGTGTTCTGCACAAAGACCAAGAAGCAACAGTCCATTGGGATTACATTTTCCAAGTCCCTGTTTGCCCATCACATTATTCCATAGCCTGTGATCTTTCCCAACTCTGGCATTGAAGTCACCGAGGAGCAAGAGTTCATCTGCAGATGGTACCTTGGAGATGATTTCACTTAGCTGATTATAGAACTGAGCCTTTACTTCATCATCAGAATCTAAGGTAGGAGCATAGGCAGAGATGAGTGTCATAAAGGAACCTCCTGAGAGTGGTATGCGGAGAGTCATGAGCCTTTCGATGATTGCAGTGGGCGTAAGTTGGTGATAATTTACCAGTTTGGTCTTCACAGCGAAGCCCACACCATGAATACGACATTCACCCTCCTCCTTTCCTTTCCAGAAGATGGTATATCCTGTTCCAGATTCAGTAATCTTGCCTTCAGAAGACAGCCTAGTTTCACTGAGAGCAGCAATGTCAACGTTGAGTCTTGATAACTCATGGGTTACGAGAGCTGACCTTCTCTCAGGTCTAATGTTATTGTCCAAATCAAGCAAGGTTCTGATGTTCCATGATCCAATAATCAATTTGTGATTCTTTGCTGTTTTTGAGTTTCGACCGCATGAGGGGTGACCTGCTGAGTGCGGTTGCCCAGCCGGACCAAGATTGTGACTTCCGATGTTTAGCCCACCTTTTCTAGGGCCTTCCCCATGTGGGGTGGGCAGCGGTGATCCTAAATAGGCCTGCCCAAACACAGATGCAGGACCGAATTCCTGAGTAGTCACAGAGTCTCCGGAAGACGACCATCACACATCTGCTGCCAACGTGCAGGTCCGAACTAGGGGCTTCCAGTTACACCCATAACCTGCCCCCACCGTCCATATCCCATCGCCGTTGGACTTTGAAAAGTGACGTTCGGAAGAAGTGCCACTGGCGTGAATTTGTTTAGGGTGGATCTCAGCTTGCCAGGGCGAGACCCACACACTATGATCTCTGAGCCTTATCCTGCGGCTCACAAAGAATGAGACATGCAGGACCGAACACAGAGACTGCAACGAACTGCCGCATACTCAAGTACTACTGAGGTGCGCCTTTACAGCCAGTCCGTATGGCGTGGCCTCTTCCGCCTCTATGACCGTTGGGAGCCATGAGAGTGATTGGCTCCTCCTCCGCTCATTTTGCCGTTGGGTCAAAACCTGCCCATCATAACTATGGACAATAGTTTGCCCTAT
This sequence comes from Meconema thalassinum, assembly GCA_946902985.2. Classification (NCBI taxonomy): domain Eukaryota; kingdom Metazoa; phylum Arthropoda; class Insecta; order Orthoptera; family Tettigoniidae; genus Meconema; species Meconema thalassinum. Next base: position 1,416,880,035 of record OX336389.2, read on the forward strand.
TAAACCTGAGCAATAGGCTGCCCTTTCCGCCAACCACACAGTGCCAGAGTTAACCTCTTTCACTGCAGGTACCGTTGAGGACTTCACCGTAACCCTGGCAAGGGACCCTAACAAGGTACTACCAGCCGGGCCAGCTGGACCGGGTTTTTTAAAGAGGTGTTACTCCTCTATCACTCCCTACTTGATCATACTATCTATATATACATTGTAACACTGTATAACACTACACTAGGAGCTATTGCACCACACTGCCCCACTCCATTAGTAGCAATACCAACACTGAATACCAACACTGTATAACACCACACTAGGAGCCATTGCACCACACTGCTCCACTCCACTAGTAGCAATACCTACACTGTATAACACCACACTAGGAGCCATTGCACCACACTGCCCCACTCCACTAGTAGCAATACCAACACTGTATAACACCACACTAGGAGCCACTGCACCACACTGCCCCACTCCACTAGTAGCAATACCTACACTCGTCTCCGCTCCTTGAGGAAAACTCAGGTTACTAAGGTTACTAACATGTTGTATGCAGATGATGCTGTGTCACCAACTCTCACACCAGAAGAGCTGCAAGAGTCAGTTAATTGTTACAAAAGTGCATGTGATCGCTTTGGTCTTACCATAAATGTCAATAAGACTAAAGTCTTGGCACAACCTTCACCAGGCACACCTCTTCCTCAGTTCAATATCTCCATCTCAAATTTGCCATTAGAACAGGTTGACCACTTCTCGTACCTGGGCAGTACCATTTCTGTGAGCTGTACCTGTGAGCAGGATGGGGATAAGAGAATTGGCGCAGCCCACGCAGCGTATGGACGATTAGCGCACCGGGTCTTCATGAATAAAGATCTGTCTATGAGTACAAAGCTTATGGTGTACAAAGCAGTAGTCATTTCTACATTGTTGTATGGTTGTGAAACGTTGACCCTTTACCGACGTGATCTTAGGAAGCTTGAGCGTTTCCACCTACAAAAACTTCGATCAATCCTGAGGATTAAATGGGAAGACCGCATTACCAATATTGCTGTTCTGGAAAAGGCTCAAATCAACAGCATAGAATCATCCATAATAGGTCACCAATTTAGATGGATTGGTCATGTCCATCGGATGGATGATGTGAGATTACCTCGTCAAATGCTATATGGTGAGTTATGCTATGGCACCAGACCTCATGGTGGTCCTAAGAGGTGCTACAAGGACCAATTTAAGCAGACCCTGAAATTGACAGGTACTCCAGTCCTCAGAAAGTGTTACATAAATATACTGGCTTTGCCAGGGAACAGTTATGAATGCATTACATGATAAGTGCTGAACTACGACCTATATCCTGTAACCCTCTGGGAATGAAATGAAAATCCACAGCCTGCTTCCAGTCTCCGACCGGGTCAGGAATGGAATGAATGAAGCCCCCATCTAGCGGCGAGGATACGGACTGTGCCGGCCGCCGAGCCTGACGCACTCCTCTGGGGCAATGATTAAATGAATGACAGATGAAATGAAATGATAGTGGAGAGTGTTGCTGGAATGAAATTTTGACAGGGAAAACCGGAGTACCCGGAGAAAAACCTGTCTGCCTCCGTTTTGTCCAGCACAGATCTCACATGGAGTGACCGGGATTTGAACCACGGACCCAGCGGTGAGAGGCCGGCGTGCTGCCGCCTAAGCCACGGAGGCTTCCCCTCTGGGAATGATGGGTTAAAATCACTGACTGGACTAACGTGGAGATGCATGTGCAACGAATTCTTGTCGAACGTAATTTAAGAAAGGCAAGGTGCCTGAAACACAAATCCCCCTTCCATCCAATCTTAACTTGACTGTGTATTTTGCGGAACGAAAAGTTCACAGGCGAAGAAAAGCTGAGTTGCCAAATGAGTGGACCGCGGCAAACTATGGAGTCATTTGGCTGGCCAGGTGCGGACCTCACAATACCCCACTCATATAGTTTAGTGAGTTGTCTGAAACAAGACGATAATTTCGAATCATGATTCCAAGGAAGACCTGTGCCTAATGCCAGTACAATTAGGAGGCTCGCTAAACAATTCAAGGAAACAGGCTCCATACATAATAAAATAGTTGACAGACATTCTTTCATTAGAAGATGTCAGGTGTGTGTTACAAGAGAAGGAGGACATTTTCAGCATCGCCTATGAGCACTGTAAGTACACATTATTGAACATGTTTGGTTAAAGTGTGAAAATGTGCGCCAACCACCGGCTGAACCGTGTACTGCGCCAGTCACAGCCGGCTTAGCTTGCCGTGTTTATCGGGGCGCACATAGATATCTTACAATATGGCTATTCGGCTGGAATGAATATTATCATAATGAGGATAGGCAGCAACCAAAAGGATATTCTTCAAATCTTTTGTCTTCAAGTCAATGATGTGATAAACATGGTGAAGGAAGATAGAGATAGTGAAAGAAAGAAATAAAAAACAGGCGATATAAAGTACAAACCCACAGAACAAATAGGAAGGAGCTTGCAGGCAGTTCTTTTGTCGCTCAAAATGGTTCATGTCCCATAGATACTCCTTTGGACATATTAGCCTTTCAAGGTACGACTGGCGCTGAACTCGGTTGATGATAGGACCTGGAGCCTTGCATTGTGTTAGACAAGTTATATCATCAACTGAATAATTGATGATAATGCGCAAATTAAGTGTGGCACGTTTCAACACCACAGCTAAGAGTGAAAGGATGAAAAGCTACTGTACCTGTCAACCAAGCAGGCTGACAGCATGATAAAAGTAAACAAAGAATAGTTTCCACCTCAGGCACTGGCAATCACATCTTGAAAGGCTAATAATATGATTTTCTGCTCTTTACTTGAATATCAAGATTTTGTGAGTTTTTTTTTTCTTTCTTTGGGAATAATGCCTCACTAAGTCATTGGCTAATACAGTAGTCTCGATATTTGGAGGTGAACAAAACCGTGACTACCTCAAACTGTCTACATTTATGTTGGAAAAATAAATATTGTACTGTAAACTGCATGGTGGCCACTACTGGAAAACCTGGAAATCCTGGAAAACTCCTGGATTTTTAATAGGTCTGGAAATCTCCTGGAAAATGATGAAAACTCCTGGAAAATAGCCATCGTTAATAGTTATAAAAATCTTTCCATCCACTGCTAAAATTCCCAGTCCGCTCTTAGTCCTCGACGTCATATCGCGGATGGGGTAGCAAGGGCCATCTAGCGGTCGCTCTGCAAACCCTGTTTATTTTTAACCGGAAATTTACGAGCCGTGTTTTATCTTAAATCATACTCGCACTGCGGTTTTGGGTGAGCACTCTATCGTTAACGAAATAAATTTCCTCAGGCTACCTGTTTCTGTGTGGGAGAACACGCGATAGTATTTTTGTAAAACATATTGAGTAGACAACTTGATCCAGTAAAATTGCAGGCGGATTATTTTTTTTCGGATATTTGAGTCACAAAGGCTTTTTTTTAAACAACAATTAAATCATTTGTATGTAGGCTTGCGTATCAATAACGCAATCACTACTAATTTTTGTCCACATCTGTATAAGTAAACCAAACACAACTGCTTTACTTTGGTCGTGAAGTAGGCAACCGATAAAGCCCCCCGCCCGGGATTCGCGCTTATTTTTAAGTCTGGAAAAATGAGAATTACTCCTGGAAAATTCCTGGAAAACTCCTGGAAAATCGTTGACCGATTTGAGTGGCCACCGTGAAACTGGTGTTAATTAGAGAGAGGAGAATTCTCCGGAAGATTCTCGGTTCTGTAAAAGTAGATGAAGAATTTCGTAGGTGACATAACTCCGAGCTCTACGAACATATAGAACTCTCTGGTTGTGCGAGAAAAAAGAGAATAGCCTTTTATGGCCATATAGGGAGATTACCTCTCACAATATTGACCAATCGTTTGCTCAGTTTCTGACCACAAGGTTGACGGAAACTAAGAAGGACATTAACGAACTGGAAATATCAGATGTGCATGACAGACAGGCTGCGAGATGTGCTTTGAAGGAAGAAACCTGAGAGGAAAAATAAATATTTTAGTGTAAACCGATGTAAATTAGAGAGAGGACTGCTAAAGGAAAGGAGTTACTCTGGCAGAAAATGCGTGAAAACTATGCGAAGATAAAGACTCTCCAGTTGATTAAGCATAGTCCTAAGGCCGGTACTACACTATCAGAGAAATTGGTCAAAGATCTTTGATAAAATATCTTTTATGAAATATATGACAGTGTAATGGGGAAATCTTTTATAAAAGGTGGTTTTATAAAATTTCTTTTATAAAATGTATGAGCATCATGCTATCTTTGATAAAAGATTCAAACCAAAATGGCGGATCATAACAGCTGGAATATTACCACAGCAAATATGCTCATATCAGAGTGTGAAATGCATGAAACGTTACATAATAAGTTACATAATGAATGGTATACAATGTAAAACATAAATATCAGATAGAAACTGTAGGTAAAAATAGCCGAGGCTATATGCGCTGCACACAAAGGACGAGCCTTTCAGGATATAAAGAAGAGTTAAATAGGCTGAAATAAGCTGTGAATAGTACGGTAGTGCATTTTATGTTAAAATATTTGTATTATAATATTTCTATACTTATGATATTACAAACGAGTGTAAATAAGGGCTTTATCCTTACCGGTACGTCATGCAACTAACCAACCGTGACAAGACAGTGTCTAGTTAATGGAATGAGTAGAGCGCTCGACTCAGGTTTGAGGGGACCTGGGATCGAACCCCACTTAAGGCGTGATTTTTTACTTCGTATGTTTCAATTTTCTTAGCACGGGCAGTGGTTTTTTCGAACGTCACCATAATTTATTTCATCATAATTATTAAAAACTAAATATTAATGTAATTTTTCAAGTGCTCATACTGCAGCTCGTTCACCAAGATTGTACTCGTAATACACTTTCACGTGGGCGACCCATGGTTTAACCCATAGACGGTCGCTTTATCTTTCCGTTTCTTTTACATACCGGTATTGCCACTACAGAATTTCAACTACCGGTACCGTAATACCATGACGAATGAAAGAGAAAGTGAGAAGACTCCTGAAGTTCATTAAAATTAAAACTTACAATTTCCGCCTAGTCAATACTATACTTTTTTTATAAAATATTTCAAGGGTACATGTTTCAGGTCCCAATCTTTCTGGGCCCTTCTTCAGCCCATAAAATCACACATGGAGCCCATCAAATCACAAAAACATCGATAAACACAAACTGCACACACACAATAAATAGATAAAACACTGTAAAAACATCTAAGAGTCTAAAATCTAAAAATAACATGCATGTTTTACGGTTTTCAGGAACATGTTTTCACTTGTTCTTCATCTAAATAAATGTCATTTGACGCTGTGAAACACTGGGCACATATTTTGAAGTCTATGAGTGGCATGCTGTAAGAACTTGCTGTATATCTTGTACTGTTTTTGTGGCTGAAGATGGGTTGGACGTCAATAGCTACATGTTACAAATTGTTGTTTTAAAATTTTATGCATTTGGCAACTTGTCTTAAGATAGTCTTCTGCCATACGGTATCTGAAATGATTGACATAATTAGTACTGAATGTAAGGAAAAAAACAATTACGTAAGACGGCTCGAAAACGGATTGCATAAAACTTACGGAAAAGTCAGAGAAGATTGGTTGGCGTGTAGCTACATTTGAATCCTGAAGAAGACAAACGGTGCGAGTTAATAAGAATGCATCTTACTTATAGCCCAGCTTACTAGAACAAGAAAGAAGAAATTTGGTCGTATGAATTTAAGAAAACGTAAAAACTTACCGAAGTCAGACGAAAACAGCCCCGCGGCGACAAGTGGAGGTCAAGCTCCGCTCGGCTAGAGCAACTTACTAATACTGAGTGCGTGTGCCTGACGTGTATTAAGGAGTAAACAAACTGCTCGGCTTGAAGGGGTGGGGGGACGGGCGAGAATGGGCAAAGCGGTTTAGATGAGTTAGTGGTTGGAGAATGGGGGGGGAGGATGGGGCTTATTGAAAGAAAAGATAGGCATTGTGACCTATGGCGGTTTATGCGTTTTGATATTTAAATGGTCTGCTATCATATCGAATAATATGTTTGTCTCATAATTAATGTCATTCAAATTATTAGAACAATTTGATCTCTGAGATGTATTTATGTGAATTGCTTCTAAGACATTCATCAAGCTGCCCTTATTGACGTAATGTAAGATGTTCATGTCATTGTCTATGGTCGTGAACTTATGACCGGATTCCTCCATATGTGTCGCCATTGCTGAAAATTTTCTGTGTTTAATGGCTGAAATATGTTCATTATAACGAATACGGAAGCTTCTTCCGGTTTGGCCTGTGTATGTAGCATTGCACTGGTTACAATTGAGCTCATAAACACCGGATTTCGTATGTTTATTCGTGACGTTGACTTTACTAGAATTGAAGAATTTTTTAAAAATTGAGTTATTGGTTTTGTAGGCTACATTTATATTGTATTTCTTTAATACATTAGTTACTGTATAAATACTTCGATCTATAAAAGTTAAAGTGGCTAGATTTTTCTTTGCGGAATTATCTTTTGTTAATTTAGTGACAGGTTTGTTTTTCAATTTATGAAACAAATTATTGACATATTTGCGACTATATCCATTGACTTTGGCTATTTGATGTATTATTTTGATTTCTTCTTTCAAATCATTATCCGACAATGGAAGTCTTAAGGCTCTGTTAATGAGGCTTATAAAAATCGCATTTTTGTGGTTGCCCGGGTGGTTAGAATCCTGACGTATGATCACGTTTGTCTGTGAAGGCTTCCTGTAAATGTTGTACTGTAACCGGTTATCTTTTTTAATAACCGTTAAGTCTAAATAATTAATTTTGTTATCTCGTTCTGACTCTAAAAGTAAATTTAATGTTATTATCGATGCTATTCAAAATGTCCATTACCTGATCTATCTCTTGTACTTGGTTGTTTATGATTAGGAAAACATCGTCCACATACCTGCCCCAGAACTCAATGCCTTTGATTTTGTTAATAATTTTTTCCTGCTCCATGTGGTCCAAATATATGTTGGCCATAATGCCTGAAAGAGGGGACTTCGGTAAGTTTTTACGTTTTCTTAAATTCATACGACCAAATTTCTTCTTTCTTGTTCTAGTAAGCTGGGCTATAAGTAAGATGCATTCTTATTAACTCGCACCGTTTGTCTTCTTCAGGATTCAAATGTAGCTACACGTCAACCAATCTTCTCTGACTTTTCCGTAAGTTTTATGCAATCTGTTTTCGAGCCGTCTTACGTAATTGTTTTTTTCCTTACATTCAGTACTAATTATGTCAATCATTTCAGATACCGTAAAAAGCCTCCGTGGCTTAGTCGGCCGCACGCTGGCCTCTCACCGCTGGGTCCGTGGTTCAAATCCCGTTCACTCCATGTGAGATCTGTGCTGGACAAAACGGAGGCAGACAGGTTTTTCTCCGGGTACTCCGGTTTTCCCTGTCAAAATTTCATTCCAGCAACACTCTCCACTATCATTTCATTTCCTCTGTCATTCATTTAATCATTTCCCCAGAGGAGTGCGTCAGGCCTCGGCAGCCGGCACAGTCCATATCCTCGCCGCTAGATGGGGGCTTCATTCATTCCATTCCTGACCCGGTCGGAGACTGGAAGCAGGCTGTGGATTTTCATTTTTCATTTCAGATACCGTATGGCAGAAGACTATCTTAAGACAAGTTGCCAAATGCATAAAATTTTAAAACAACAATTTGTAACATGTAGCTATTGACGTCCAACCCATCTTCAGCCACAAAAACAGTACAAGATATACAGCAAGTTCTTACAGCATGCCACTCATAGACTTCAAAATATGTGCCCAGTGTTTCACAGCGTCAAATTACATTTATTTAGATGAAGAACAAGTGAAAACATGTTCCTGAAGACCGTAAAACATGCATGTTATTTTTAGATTTTAGACTCTTAGATGTTTTTACAGTGTTTTATCTATTTATTGTGTGTGTGCAGTTTGTGTTTATCGATGTTTTTGTGATTTGATGGGCTTCCATGTGCGATTTTATGGGCTGAAGAAGGGTCCAGAAAGATTGGGACCTGAAACATGTACCCTTGAAATATTTTATAAAAAAAGTATAGTATTGACTAGGCGGAAATTGTAAGTTTTAATTTTAATGATTACTGTCAATACGGATCCTGAAATGTATAATATCTGCTCTAATAATCCTGAAGTTCAAGCGCGCCCCGCCAGGCAGCGCTAGAGGGGGCAAGTTCCACGCTGCCGGTGTCATCTGGTCTTAGGGATGCTGCTAAGGGAAATGAATTACTTTGTAACTAATACTCTTTTAAAAAGTAATTAGTGATTACAATTAAAATAACACGGCAGGGCACAATGGAAAATATAATTCATGGAAATGAGAACTACGGTCTTCAGTACATGTTACGGAAAACACAGATTCCTGGAGTATACAGACACTGATAAAAAAACATAATCCCCAGCATATTAAAACAGGCACTCATAAACTATTTAAAGTAACGCTCTACTTACCAAATCATTTTGTCGGCTACTGGACTTTCGAAAGCTTGTGTGAAGACTTGGCGGATGTTCGAGATTGCAAATCTCGGCGGATTTCCTTCGTTCTGAAGAAAAATCGGCACTTTATATAATGATAAACAAATCTGGGGATAACATCCATGACATACTGAAGACAACAGCCAGCTCCTGAGGGATCAACTGAAATTGTTTCTATGGAATCGATACAATCAAAACATATTTCGCTCCACATCGATTTTGAGTCTGATTTTCCAGTAATTACTTTCTCGTCCTGGAAAAGAATGTCACATACACTTCTCGAAGGACGTGTTAGAAACACTTAATTGTTCATTGAACCGTAGTCCTTTTATTTCGGTAAGAACTGAAAATTTACTCAGATTATTGTCACGTAAAGAATGAGCACAGGGCGAACACTTAATAAATTTAGAAGAGTGCTTAACAACATAGCCAGCCAAATGGTACACTAAACACTTATCAATCGAAGAGTTTCGAACTGCGCTGTTAAATTCAGGTACAGAGCTTTCCCAGTCTTCGATATTTACTGCATCTCGAACCACATTTTTTTTTTCTTAATGGAAGTTTCCACTGATTCCTTCACTGTCTTGTTATGCACTTCCACATTCCGGGCTAATATACGCATCTGATTAACGTACGAGGTCAAGATCTGCTCCCGTTTAGGTTCACAATTTCCACCAACATTTAAAGCCTGTTTTATAGGGACATATATACATTGAAGTAGATGCAAATGAAGGAAATCTATGGTCGATGGATGATCATCTGAACTGAAAGACCGCATAATTCCGAAGTGCCGTTCCAAGGGATCTTGGGTGAGCTTTCCTGTCAACACATACGTATAACCTTTCTCCCAAAGCCATTCACACATCTCCAAAGTACTCTGTATGGTTACTACTAGTTATTCCAAGGTTCTATTGGAGGCAAAGGTGTTATTGGTGGATCTCACGGTCTGAAGAAAATTAACAACAGCTGTATGAGAAGGTGAACCTTTACGAAGAGCCTAAGACAGAATGAATGCATTTAGTGCATCAGCAACAACATTTATATCACTGGTAAATGTCTCAGTGTCCTCACTACCTTGTAATTCTGCCAGTCCCATTTCAAGAAAAAATTTAATACCTTTGGCAACACTGTCACTGAAAAGTTGGAATGCAAGCCTAGCGTTCATTCTCTGGAAAGATGATGGGTCTAAATGAGCAACTGTCAGCTTGGGGCATGCTCTAAGCCCAGCATACCCTGAGAGATCTTCTTTGAACAGTTCCCTATAAAAATTGAAATTAATAATTTTGTCATTATAGTGAAGTTCTACTGTATCATGAAAGTGGTTTCTTATGCATTTCAATACATGACCGAAGTCGGAGAAAGCCCAGATCTTTCTCGTAACATCTGCAGGATTAAGGATGTGAGGTTGTAGAGAGTTTGTCTTGCCACTAACTCCTAACGATCTCCAGGCCTTTTTATTTGTCTGACTACCATCTCAAGTAAAGCCAACCACCCTCGCCCCAGACTCTTCTAACTGCAAAATCACCGGTATTAGAATGTTTGCGAGAATGTCCCCTGGAGAAGCATTTCTGCTTGCATAAACAGCAACTGGCTGCACCCAATTATGCATGAATGGTACGAAAATGAACACTAGAGCGTGATTTGCAAGTACGTTCTTCTGGAGGTCAGGTGTGTGTTCACCTAAATCAACTAATCTATCTATTTTATGAGAGAAACTATTAAACTGGATTTCTTCTTTTAGCTTCACTTCACCGAAAATTACAACACCGTAACGTGAATTATCATTCTTTTCTTCCTTAAAATAGTCTGATATAGCATTTATACTATGCGTATTAACTCCATAAGGGCACTTAAGTCCTTTACAAAGTTTTCTCAAGTGACTTTCTGAGGGCAGAGGCAAGAGATTATATCGCCGACAATGACGAAATCCTTTCTGTGATTCTATTCTCAACAATAAACTCTCTAAAATGAATTCATTGCTGTACCCCATACCATTGGGAGATTATACCTGGCATTTCTTGAGCATAGTGTCTATTATCATCTTTTCCTTCTTGCTAAGGTGTTTGTTATCTTTGTAATTAAATGCCTGTGAATTTCAAACCTGCTTCTCCAGCAAATTAATTCTCGATTTTGCTGAGTTGAGGCAGGATCTAATGCGAATTAAATTACGGTTAGCATTCTTAGGCACCTTTTGAGCAATATTATAGTCTTTTCAGCATCGGTAAGTACACTAGAAATGACCCAAATTCTTATCACTATTAGACTGACCTTTTAATGCCTCATTCGTAGTTTCACTCCCATCTTCAATCTTCTTTCTTCTCTTCCTGGTGGTATCGAGATTCTTTTTCTTGTTGGGAGCTTTACGGGACTTATTCTCACTTGACAGGTACTTCGGTAAATTAGGGAAAATATGAGGCACTGCTCCAGGACCTAACTTCCACCTCACACGAGAGATTTTCACTTCTTCACCATTCACTATAAAATTATCTGATTTTACTATCAAATCATCACAGAAATGAATTTGACAAATTCTACTACTACGCGTTAACTTCGTATCCATTCGTGGAATAGCTCTGGCCCATTTTTCAAATTGTATCCTTCGGTGGTGAAAAAAAATCGTATATCGTCAACTACTCCACCATACCCTGACTTACAGCCAGGTACAAAACAATAAGGCATGTTGAACTATTAAATGAACAAAGCCACATAAGAAATACGTTTGAAGTACACAAAACACTAAACGCTGATGTACACAAGACACAATGAACTGAATTTAAGAACTGAAAGCAAAGAAAATTAAATTAAATTCACACAAATATCTCACACAGTAACTTCTCGCGCACTTTCTATGACCCGGCTCGACGAAAAAACAGAGCACGTGTTGGACATAATCGCTTACAGTGCTTGTAGCGGCGGGACTAAAAACTACCGTGCTAAAATGGCGGAGTCCTCACTCTAGGTCCTTCTATTCGTCATGGTAATACAGTAAAATGAACAAGGAACTGCCCATCATCCATTTTGCTGAACTATGATAAAATGTTTGATGTAGTGTAATGGTGTGATTATTGCTTTGTATAACTTTTATAAAAATTCAATTTTACAAAATATTTGATAAAATGTCTTTGACAATGTTCTTTGATAGTGTAATACCAGCCTAAGTAGGCCAATTCCAGAGAAGAAGATGGGGATCAAACAATAACTTTTATTGATGCAAAGTGTTTACAGTAGGTGTTTACATTGGCAAAATAAAAGTTTTAACTCAAATGTGCTAACAATTTACACTTCGTGAAATAATGGTAGATTGCCATTTGTTTGGCGAAGCTGCACCGTTTCCGTGCGGCGATTTCACGCCACCGTGTGAAGAGCAGGATGTCGGTTGGTGTTGTTTGTCATAGCACATGGCGGCCTCAAATGCACCGTATCATCACTCTCACACTGCTTTAGGATATTGATCATGTCAATCATAGACGAGTCTGTAACTTCCAGGTGGCGTTTTGTGCTGTGAGCGGGTGGGGGAAACAGATTGCCATAGTAATACTCGTGTTTTCGACATCAAGGAACAAATTTGTTTTACGAGGCTCGTATTTCTGAGGCTACTGTACATGCTGAGAAGGCTACTGTATGGCTGTTATGAACCATGAGTAGTGCAATTTTCTCTTTCAGATGGATTGGATTGTTTCTGAAGAAACTTACCAGATTTTAATAAGCTGAATCAATATCGATTCAAATTACAAAAAACAATTCCATTTTCCAGACATGTCAATGAATTTGCCAGCGTTTTGCCCTGCTGAGCCATTGGGCTCATCTGTCTAGAACTGGCAGGCAATATTGTGCCTGTCATTATAGGCTCATGGTTCATGCACTAACCAGTGTGCCATATCAACTGACGAGTGCACTGGCTTGTCTGGACAACTTCATTCTCTTTGCAATTTGCATTGGTAATACTAAAGTGCTTTCGAAAATAAAAATATACTTCGAGTTATCGAGATATAGGGGTTCTATTATTGTTGATACTTAAATAGTGAACTGATGCTACGTCACTAGGTACACTAACTATGGTTAAATGTTGCTGTGCAAAAATTGCAGATAAATTTCGATTCATTTTACTGTATGTATTTTGCATTCCTTTCAAAAACGTGAGTTTATCTTGTGTTCATTTCATAATGGTCGACAGCATATTAGCGTAATAAGCTGCTCACAGAAATACACAACTGAATCCATATTGTAATTCCCATGTCACAGCTAAAGAACGTAATTCAACTGCATTTTTACCCCCAACTTCGAGTTAAAGACACATTAATTTTCTGTCTGGGGAACAACATATCATTCGAGTAACAGAACTAGGAATTATAGAAAGAAGCATGATATATATAAGGTGCATTCAAAAAGTAACGAGCCGGAGGCTGGAATGCGCAAACTGGCGACTACATCAGCTAATCGTGGGGTGTGTAATGAGGTGAGGTTCCGATCAGAGCATGGAAGGTCACAGCCCGTCGCTAGAGGGCATGCGTGCACGTCACGTGACGATACAAAGCGAGCAGCAGCATGCATCAATCGTCCAATGCTGTCAGTCGCATTGCAAACAGTGACAAAGAGGTGTTGTTCGGTTTCTGACAGTGAAAGGAGTAGGGGGAACGGACATTCATCGCCGAATGTCACAAGTGAACGGCGAACACTGCAATTCCCTTGCAAGGGTCAAGGCGTGGAACAAGCGCTTCAGGGAAGGACTGGTGTCATTAGCCGATGATGCCCGGTCTGGAGCACCCCCCTGCATTACCGATGACAACGTCCAGCTGGTTGATGCATTCATTACCCAGGACCGCCGAGTGACGGTGAACGCCATAGCCGCCGTGGTCGCTCCACGACAATGCACGACCTCATACGGCCAACACAGTCGCGGCACTCCTGCAGAAATTCAAATGGGAGGTTCTCGGCCACCCTCCATACAGTCCAGACCTCTCTCCCTGTGATTACGCCATGTTTGGTTCCCTGAAAAGGGCTCTGCGGGGCCAACGATTCCAGCTGTACGTGCGGAACTGGTTCACATCGCAGCCCAGGGAATTTGATGAGACAGCCATTCACCGCCTCGTGTCACAATGGGACAAGTGCCTCAACAGCCAGGGCCAATACTTCTAACATACAGGTTCTGGTTTCTCCGGCTCGTTACTTTTTGAACGCACCTTATAGATTGTGTAGACCTGCGCCTTGATATAAAAATTACTTCAAGACATTGAAAATTCGAGGTGTAGAAGTTGGACTGTATTTGCATGTTTTTGAATTATTTTAGTGCTACGTTGTGTGTTCTAGGTGAGTCGGGATCCTCCCATCAAACGGGGACAGACCCGGTACCACTACCTTGTGTTCCAGTTCGGGCAAGAGGAGGACATCTCAGTGGAACTACCATTCACAGAGTATGTATAGCAACCTTTGGATGCACTTGCAATGATGAGGCAAGGACGTGTGCACCACACCCTCAAAGATATATGAAAATTAATTGATTGTTAATTTATTTAGTTAATAGCAACCCAGGAACAGTTATGAATTGAAGGTGACAGACTACTTTTAACCGAGGACTTATAAGATTTCCCTATATACGACTTTCTACGACGTCTCTCTCGTGACGATCGAGAAATTATTTGTTGCTCAGTTAAATGCATTTTTTTTTCAAATTCAATGAACTACGACCTTTATCCGTTTTCCGTCTCGGCATGATGGGTGGAAATCACTGGGTGGACTATTAATTATATTATCATGCAGATACGTGTGCAACAAATTCTTGTCAGAAGTAATTTAAGAATGGTGAGATGCATGAAACGGCGACCTGAGCGTCAGGATGAGAGATGGAATGGATGAATATTAAACTGGGCAAGGATGTGGGAGGAAGTGGCTGTGGCCTGTCAGAAGGTACCGTCCCAGCATTTGCCTGGTGTTGAAAATGGGAAACCACGGAAAACCATTTCAAGGACGGCCGACGGTGGGGCTGGAACCCACGTCAGCAGAGAACTTGGCCCCATGACCTAATGCTGCGCTTTAGCGAGAATAACCACTGCTATTGATGGCTAGCATGTAAACTCGCTCCAAAGCTAGTAATTTAAATTTCCACTGAATGGAGATTGTTGGGAGAAATGAAAACTTAGAATACTTACAGTGGGCGATGTATTAAAGATAGAGATATGCTGTCCCGGACGTTTTTGTAGAGCTTTTCATGCTGAACAATTCTTACACTCATAATATTTTTAACGGCTCAATCAGCGTAAACTTAAAAAGACTTACGGCACGGACAGCAGGTTTTTCTTCGACTGGATTCACTGAAATCATTACTGATCGGCTTCCTTCGGTCATAAATGAATGTTTTCCTACAGAAACCTTCCTCAAGAAGTCCTTTACAGAATGGTGAAAACAGCATCAAAATCCATCCAGTGGTTCTCGAGATCACCCTTTACATCCAAGATTCGGGGACTTTGTTTTATACTAAGTAGAGATTTACAGTGGAACGTCGTTAGAACTTTTTTCAAGGGACTAAGACATTTGAATGTAAGAAGCGGAAGAACGTACTACTGACAAATGATAATTAAACCTCACTATCTTTTTTCAGTAAGGAAAAAGTATAAAATGCGTTAATTAGAAGTTCAGTAGGTACTATCCAATATGCAATAAACGAGAGCAATGAAAACAAGGGGAAAATGTACTTACTATACTCTGAATTCAAATACTGTAGTATGAGTTTGATATATTTTCAGATCTAATACAGGGTGGCGCACGAAATGTCACCCTTTTGTTTCTGAATAAAAGCTTTACTGTCAAGACAAACTTAAATGAACATATACTACCATGGAGTACACCCTGTGGAGATTTATTCTAACGCAGCACTGCTCAATATGTCCACCATTTTGATACCTAATTTCCTTCAAACGAACACTCATGTTCGCGATAAACCTGCGGCACATTTCTTCAGTGATTTCACTGCAAGCTTGAAGAATAAGGCGTCTGAGCTCCATTAAATCATGTGGACGTTTCGGGAAATTTGTTTCCTTTAGGTACCCCCAAAGAAAGAAGTCACATGGGTTGATGTCTGGACTATTGGGGGGTCAAAATTGTCCGTCATTGAAACGATCCGGATATCTGAGTGAAATGACCCGCATGTCGAAACGCTCGTGCAAGAAATCCAACACAATGTTTGCAGTGTGTGGCTTTGCTCCATCTTGCATGAACCACTGCGTGTTGAGGGGCAACACAATTGCAGAGCATGCTCAAATAACACTCACTGTTCACAGTTTCTTCGAAGAACAAAGGTCCAATTAGTCCGTGGCTGGAAATTGCGGCCCACACTGTAATAATCCTCGGAGCATGATGTTGTCGTTTATGTGCCACCCTAAAGACTGGCACACGTTTCTACCCTGCCCGCAGCTCCCTCGGGCGGCCTTTCTACTAGACTTTGTGTATCGTTCTTCGGCATATTTGAATGTCCCGCCGCTGACGTCTGTCCTCCCCTTTCCCGAGAAGTGAACTGTTCCGGCTCGACGAGTGAACTGTTCCGGCCAGGCGAGACTTCGTCCGGGTGTCCTTCTCTGACGCTATTGGCCCGGCTGGTTCAAATGAACCAATGGCGTGCTCCCGCGCCAATGACTTGCATATTGAGTAAGCCTGGCCCCGGCCTACCAACCGAACTGTCCTTCTGGTTGGGCCAGCGAGGTGCTATCTGTGACTCTGGGGACCTACTGCAGTTGGTAGTGTCTACCTCCAAAAATTCTCCGTAAGGCGCGCGCGACACTCCTGTCGCCCACCAAGTAGCGTGCTACGAAAGCGCGTCTCCCCCCCATTAGCTCCAGAACCATGCACCGTATAAGAGTGTCTTCGCCCGAGCTCCTAGAGCCCGTCATTTTACACAGGCCTTATGGCCTGCCTTCAAACTAAGGTAATGTCCGTTTCGATTATACATCAGGCAGTATGTGTAACAACTTCTTGCAAGTGACTAAAAGTTCTAAATAACACTCATGGTGTCGACATGAGTAAACAACATTCTACGTATTTTCATATAAACCTGCAAACTGTAACTTAGTGCTATCTGACGGACATACTCCGTTCCAAGCGTCCCTTGTCTTATAGGAAGACCTATAACTTTGTTACGTGAATTAAATTTCATCTTTCGCGTGTGAATGTAACTTAAATTTAAGATCTGATATTGTGTTCGTTTGTTATGCTTTTGGTGGGCATCTTATTGAGGAAGACAATGCTCTGCATTGTCTTGGGCATGGCGTGTCGCCAACGGCTGACCTCGTGGCAGGCAGTCGGCAACGAACAAAATTCGTGTCATGGCAGCGGTCATGCATAGTTACATTTTTAATGAGCTTCGCTCTGAGGTATTATGCTGCTTTTGGTACTTTCTCCCGTCTCTAATTTTATAATACTGAAATCTGTTTTTTTTACTCCTTACGAATTTTGTGTTTCGAACCTTTTTGAAGGTCCATGTTTGTAGTTCATGTTAAGGTAGGGCATTTTCCCCTCCATTTTATTGTTTTCATCCTTATTTCTGCCTATTGCCGGGCAATCTTGTTCCATGTTGCCGGAGAATATATATACATTCTAGGCCGATTTATTTGCAGTGTTAACCGGACATGACCGTTGGCATTTCCTCTCGCCATGCGGGTTTCAGATAGGCTAAGGAGTGCTCCTTGCGATGTGTTTGTTTTTCACAATGTATTTTCTATTTTTGCACAATATATATTATTTTCTTTAGTTGGTTAACTATGGATCTTTTCTTTATCATGTGGCATGCCGCCTTTTAGCATCATCCAGACCCACGCCTTTGTAACACGAGGCCTAAATCCACACCCCGGGTATTCTACCCGCCTGGTTGGTCATTCTTTGGGAATGGTTGCCAGAGTACGGTGATTGCGAGAGAGCGAGCAATGGCCGTACAGTAAGTGTAGCAGAGCAGTTGGTTGTCGATTTTGTCTGGTTTTGCTACCGATGGTGGTAGATGGAAGCCACGTGGCAACATTGTATACTCTGTCCTGATATTTATCAGGATGAAAACACTGAGGAGTGGAATCCCTTTTTTTTGTAATTATAACTTCCTCCCATGGGCAAATAAGTTAAATTTGTGTTAATATGTTGTGGAAACTTAAACCGTTAGACTTAAGGTGTTGTAAAATTCTATTTTCTGACATTTTTGGTTTTTTCCTTTCATGCTACTGTCATGGAGCGTCACGTACCAGATCCAAAGTATTTGGATCATGAAGAAATCCAATATGAATTGGAGATCAGGAATTTGGAGGTTCCCGCGAGCACGGAGGTGGCTCGAGCAGTTCTAAAGCCTGCCCTTAAGGATCCTGTATTGCTGCCTGTGCTGTCCGAAGCAGAATTTGCAATTGGTGAGTCACAGATTTTCCATAAAGTAGAAGTTTGTGCTAATCTCATTAATTTGTTTTTGCTTGATGATTATGGTACATCTGCCCAATATAAAAAGTTGCGTGCTCGTCTGCAGTACTTGTTCACTCGTTGCGAAGATGTTTTATCGGTTTCATCTCATCGTTCTGAGGACGAATTAACCAACATTTTTGAAATTCAGCGCATGATAGCCGAATGTGCAAATAAGGTCTTTGATGAAAATTCTAGTGGTTGTGACGGTGTAGAGGCACTCCGCGCAGTCAGTGTAGACAGTGATGAAATAGGTTTTCCTACCAGTGAAGGTGATAATCAGCCTTACGTTCCAACATGTACCACTAATCTGTTAGATGCAATTAGGTTGAGTTGTGAAGTTTCTAATAACGCAAGTATGTCTCAATCTGTTGGTCGCAAAAACAATGTTTTTCCGGTTTCTACTAACAATGGTACTACAGTAGATCGCAATAGTACAGGGTTGCCAGTAGTTTCTTTAGCTGAAGTAGACGTTGCTAATCCTTTTTCTTTCCCTCCTGCGGATTATTCTGCTTATGTTTATCGTGAAAGAGCTGCTATAGGCAGGTCACGTATCATGTCAAGGTTGCCAGCCAGTAGTGTTGATGCTGGTGGTAACGCAAGTGTTGTAAAATACCTCCAGGTCACTGAGAGGCAACCAGTCGATAGTGTTTTGGCGACTGAGTTTAGCCGGTTAAATTTTAACCAAGGATTATCGTCCGACGCGAATTTGGTTGAAGTGTCCAACGCTTCATGGATTAATAATTTGGGTACCAATCCTAGTTTTCATGTACCAGTGTCCATTCATTCTGTTTCTGCTGTGAGCAATTCAAATGGTGATGTAAATTGGAATCCGTCCGTTTCCGAAATTTTGCAACCGAGTGCTAGAGAGTTGTTCATGTCAACTGAAATGCCTCGTTCCGTGTGTAGCACAACTCCTGTGTACACCGCAAGTAACTCCAACGGCGGAGTAACGTATTCTTATTCTAGTGCCTTTTCTCGTCCTACCTGTTCTGTTCTTACGCCCAGTACGAAGGGCGTTCAAGAAGTAAATCTCCGCAGTCGGAGCATGTATCCTACTCCGAGACGAAGTACTCCTCAAGACGTTTCTAGTAGTAACTATCCTCCTTCGTTAGGCATTAAGCCTCTTAATTTCCGTTGGCCTAAAGATAAAGTTTGGTGCAACAAGAACAGAGTTTCTTCTCGTGTAGAACCTCAAGGTTGGGATTTCAATAGCCCGAGTGATGATAGTGGACCTGTTCGTGGCGAACAGAGAGGTCCAGGTTCTGGTCATTCAGTTTTTTCTAACCGTAATTTTGGGAATCTCGCCCACCCGTTATCTGATTGTGTAGCTAAGTTGAAGCACATGAATACTGATACCACTGATGGTATTATTCATTTTCTGCGTGAGTTGGTGGATATTTATGAGTACGCTGCTGTATTTGGTGTGAGTTACACTCAGGTGTACCAACTGATGTTCCCGTTCACTTCTGGTATGATGAGAAGTATGGTTGTCGAGGCTATGTCCCGTAATACAGGTATCGAAGTATTCTGTGAGCAAGTAATGTCAAATTTCATTCTGTATAGGAAGATGGGCACTGTAATTCAACGTCATTTATATCGTGTACAGAAGTATGGTGAGTCGTTGGATGTGTACATGCAAGATATGTTAAAGCTAGCTAAGTTGTTTTCTGTTAACTTCACCGAGCAAGAGATGGTGGAACACATTTTGGATGGTGTGACGCCAGACTATCGTTCATTTTTATGCTTAGGGTCTCGCCCGAGCACTATTGCTCAATTGTGTGCTTTTGCCGTACGTGGAGAGTCCGTACGCCAGTCTGATTATGGTAGAGGTTCTGTTGATCAACCCTCACAATTTAATTCATACAAACCGCAAGGTTCTTCTAATCGTTGGAACAATGCTCGTTCCCAGGGTAAACAAGGTAATTGGGGAAATCGTAAACCTCAAGGTTCAGGAGGTCGATGGTCGAGTAATCAGCCTCAGAGTAGTCCTGTTCGTGATGAAGAAGTTAGGAACTCTGGTAATTTTGATTCTGGAAGGAATGTCCGCTTCCAAGGTCCTTCAAATAGTAGAGGTGATGTCAGACACCAAGAAGCTACTAACCGTGGTGGAAATTCAAATCGTCAAGAAGCTCAAGGGCAAATAAATAGTAGTTCTGTGAAATGTAACGCTTGTGGTCATTTTGGTCATTCAGACCGCACGTGTAATTCTCCTCAGCAATAACATCAGGAGACCTGGCATCGTGATATTATATCGATGTCATCAGTCGTTAATGTAGATAAGAGTAGTGTCGGAGTATGAGTTGCTGTTGCTTTATTTTAGGGTTTTATTGTATTTTTCCTGGACATTGCATAGTGTTTCCTTGAGTTGGTGCCTGTCTCAGTTGTACCCCGGCGTCCTCTGGTGGCATGGTGTTTCCTCTTTAGTTAGCTGGCTTGTGTTCCTTACGTCAACGCTCGGCAGGAGGAAGTGCTATCCTTATGTGTCATGTGTCGAGCTCGTTCGTCCCCTTCTGTCATGTGAACCGATGGAGTTCACCTTGTGACAGGAGCAACTTGTAATGTTTGTGTGTCTTAGATAGTTGCATAGATATTTTATTTTCAGGGTTTTTAGTGATGAAGAGTTGGTGCCTGTCGACGGAGTCGATTTGTTCTGGTGGCATCGGGTTCTACAGGTAGTTGCGGTGGAGTTGTTTTGTGTCAAGGTATCCCAAGTGGTTGAGATATTTGTTGTGGTATTTTTTGGCGTTACACAGAAAACCGAGGAAGCAGAGAACGCAGAATGTGAGGTGTAGTGTGGGTCGTAGTATTTTCCTGTGCTGTGATTTGGTAACAGTGATCTCTGTTATTGTATTTTGGTGTCGTGTAATGTTCTTGGAGTCGTGTGTGTGGTGCGGTCTTGGCATGACGCTGTGTCGACAGACGTGAAGTTGAAGCTGTGCTTCTGTCGTGTTCAATTGCAGTGATTGTGCAATATCTCCACAAGTACTTCGTGAGTCAGCTTTTCGCCGAGGAGTAATCTCGTCCAGTGATAGGCATAATGGGTCTTCTGGTTTTTCCTTTCAAGTTTTCATTCTTGTTAGTGGGACCTGCTTGAGGTCTTTCTACGCCCCTTGCGGCCTATTTCTTCGTTCTGTATTTGGTATTGTTGAAGTGAACATTGATATGTTCTGAGTCGTAGTACTCTTGTTCTGGTGTGTGTGGATATCAGGGATTACTGCATTTGCTCGCAGCCCTGGTGTCGGATCTTTTCCTCGTTGAATTTTGTCTGTGCCCTGTGTATAGCGTGGAGTTGTCAAGGACTGTTGTTTCATTCCTTGTGCGTGGTGCAGATTGTGAAGTAGTGACTGTACCTGGTTACGTTGTTGAGGTGATGAAGGTTGCCCTGCCTTTGCTCGCAGGCGCCTTGGGGTCACTGGAGATGACCTGTTGGGTAAAATTGGTAAATTTTCTGTTCTTGAGTCACTGTTCCTATCATTGTGTTGGTAAGTTGTAAAGGTTTTAGAGATGGGTGTGTTCCTGTTCTGTTCTGTGTTCCGTGTTCTAGAGGGCATTTGATGTGTAAGTGATGTAATGTAAAAGGTAAATTGTAAATGTAAATGTTGGAAATTTGTTGACGCCAGTTGTAATCTGTGTGGTGACAAGGTAACTGTTTCATGTTCTCCCCTGTATTTTGAGAGCTGAGCCATTCCTGTGGTCGTGGGTTCCCCTAGATTTCCTTTCGTGCGGCCCCATCTCAGTATTTTCTCACTAAAGTGAAAGATGTATAAAGATTTTCTATTTATTCAATATAGCATTGTAACATTAGAATTTTGGTTGGGTACCAGTTCTGTGTAGGTTATAACTCCAGTGAAGTGGAGGTAATACAAGTTCAAGAGAACGCTGTCCAGTGTTTCTTTCCCATTTTAAACACTTAACATTAACGTGATTCTGCTAAACCTAAAGTCTGCGTGTGCGTTGTGTGTACATCACCCCATGAAAGTGAATGTGATCTCGTATCACTAGGCAAGTGATTTGCCAAGTCCTTGCTCGCACAGTGAAAAGTCCTAACATGTGCTACGGAAGTAGCTCAAGCTCTCGCCCTGGTCTCTTGTCAGACCAGTGGCATTCTTCGACCCTGCTGGTGAAGAAGCCAACCCAACCTCGTGTTGCGTCTCTGCGTGCTGTGTCCGCTCTTGTCCTTGGCTGTTTCAGTGGTGGTCCAGTGTGAGGGTGGCACCCCTCATTTCTGGAGATGGTGGTGGCCTGTGCCAAGGTCACTGTCATGACGTCGACTTCCCTGATGTCGACCCTGGATGCTGAACGACTGGAGCGGTACTATGGTGATGCTCGAGTGGTGATATGGTGGTCATCTGGTATGGTGATATGGTGCTGTTGGCGTCCCTTCTTGCCAACCCCTGGGGTCTTCACGACACCATTAGTTGGGCACTTCTACCTTCCTGCAGTTTCGCCTTCCTGGTGCAGTGAGTGACGCATGAACAAACTTTATTTTGCCTGCTGGCGAACCAAGCTATCCTCAAGTGAACTTACAAAGGGGGCCTTCTTCCTGTCGGCTCACCCCTACTGTTGGCTTTATGAGGGGGAGGCTGTGCCACCCTAAAGACTGGCACACATTTCTGCCCTGCCTGCAGCTCCCCCGGGCGGCCTTTCTACTAGACTTTGTGTATCTTTCCTCGGCATATTTGAATGTCCCGCCGCTGACGTCTGTCCTCCCCTTTCCCGAGAAGTGAACTGTTCCGGCTCGACGAGTGAACTGTTCCGGCCAGGCGAGACTTCGTCCGGGTGTCCTTCTCTGACGCTATTGGCCCGGCTGGTTCAAATGAACCAATGGCGTGCTCCCGCGCCAATGACTTGCATATTGAGTAAGCCTGGCCCCGGCCTACCAACCGAACTGTCCTTCTGGTTGGGCCAGAGAGGTGCTATCTGTGACTCTGGGGACCTACTGCAGTTGGTAGTGTCTACCTCCAAAAATTCTCCGTAAGGCGCGCGCGACACTCCTGTCGCCCGCCAAGTAGCGTGCTACGAATGCGCGTCTCCCCCCCATTAGCTCCAGAACCATGCACCGTATAAGAGTGTCTTCGCCCGAGCTCCTAGAGCCCGGCATTTTACACAGGCCACATGGCCTGCCTTCAAACTAAGGTAATGTCCGTTTCGATTATACATCAGGCAGTATGTGTAACAACTTCTTGCAAGTGACTAAAAGTTCTAAATAACACTCATGGTGTCGACATGAGTAAAGAACATTCTACGTATTTTCATATAAACCTGCAAACTGTAACTTAGTGCTATCTGACGGACATACTCCGTTCCAAGCGTCCCTTGTCTTATAGGAAGACCTATAACTTTGTTACGTGAATTAAATTTCATCTTTCGCGTGTGAATGTAACTTAAATTTAAGATCTGATATTGTGTTTGTTATGCTTTTGGTGGGCATCTTATTGAGGAAGACAATGCTCTGCATTGTCTTGGGCGTGGCGTGTCGCCAACGGCTGACCTCGTGGCAGGCAGTCGGCGGCGAACAAAATTCGTGTCTTGGTAGCGGTCATGCATAGTTACATTTTTAATGAGCTTCGCTCTGAGGTATTATGCTGCTTTTGGTACTTTCTCCCGTCTCTAATTTTATAATACTGAAATCTGTTTTTTTTACTCCTTACGAGTTTTGTGTTTCGAACCTTCTCGAAGGTCCATGTTTGTAGTTCATGTTAAGGTAGGGCATTTTCCCCTCCATTTTATTGTTTTCATCCTTATTTCTGCCTATTGCCGGGCAATCTTGTTCCATGTTGCCGGAGAATATACATTCTAGGCCGATTTATTTGCAGTGTTAACCGGACATGACCGTTGGCATTTCCTCTCGCCATGCGGGTTTCAGATAGGCTTAGGAGTGCTCCTTGCGATGTGTTTGTTTTCCACAATGTATTTTCTATTTTTGCACAATATATATTATTTTCTTTAGTTGGTTAACTATGGATCTTTTCTTTATCATGTGGCATGCCGCCTTTTAGCATCATCCAGACCCACGCCTTTGTAACACGAGGCCTAAATCCACACCCCGGGTATTCTACCCGCCTGGTTGGTCATTCTTTGGGAATGGTTGCCAGAGTACGGTGGTTGCGAGAGAGCGAGCAATGACGGTACAGTTCATGAAGGACTTGCGGATTTTCAGTAGCCCAAAAGCGTACATTTTGTTTGTTAACCACACTGTCAAAATGAAAATGCTCCTCGTCTGAAAACCAAACGCTGTTGAGAGTTTGTTCCCTATCCTCAGCCCAGCGAGCAAACAGTAGTCTTTGCCGCTTGTGTTCTGCCATGAGCTTCTGAGCAAGGGGCCCACCGTGTCGTAAACTGTTGTCGAAACCACCTCTGAGTCGCAACTGGACTTTTCGTTTCATGAAAAAGTAGCACAACTGCTGATTGTTGCTGCGTTCTTAGTCTTCCATTGTCGGCCATGTTGGAAACACTGGTCTCCTAGGGACGGTATTGTCATTTCATAACTCATTTGTTTCTACAAGCTCCACTGCTACTGCTGTTGAGATACTCAACGGGTTATCTAGTGCGATACATAAATTATGTACGAATCAAATGGTGATACATTTCGTGCGCCACCCTGTAGTTCCCACAGAGTACTTATTTGAAGTTCTTTTGAGGTTAGACATGCTCGCGCTTGCAAAATAAAAATAAATAGCAACTTCCGCTATCACAGGATCTCAAACAACTTTTCAGAACGTGACAAGACACAGCAATGGTTAGAACTTATCCACATCTTCCTGATGACACCGAACTTTATTTATAAATGTGAGAAACAAACATCAATTACCAAAACTGTTTAAATTGGTTATGGATATTGCATTACACTTACCTATTTTATTATCTATTGTCCGTCCAGAGTTAAGAGTGTACTACGGGCTCTTATGGCACAAGCGTTGCCACGCCTAGCGAGTGTAGAAGGGCACCTATTGTACAGCACACCACACGAGTAGTACAGCTCCTCATCCCGATGGAATTTCGATCCTTTGCGCCATTATAATCTGCAACCTTTTACTATAATTCCCGTAAGAATAACAGAATTTGGATGAACTGTTTTTAATAAAGATAAAGAATGAGTCATTCCCTTAAGGAGTGGGGGATCTGAGGATAGTAATTGATTTACATAACAATGCTTAGAACGGATTATAAATACTGCGACAATTTACTATTTATTTACATTGGAATTTTAGTTACGTATGGTGTGGCTATGACAAAACAATTGTAATGACATGAAAGCTAACCTGAGTCATCCGTTAGATACGGATCAAGTTTAATACGTAATATGGCAATATATTCTGCAAGGTCAGCCTAGGTCAGTGACAGGATACAAATCATCTGTCGCAACGACACCTACACAGATCCCAGTGAGTCGCTTTCATCTGCAGAGGCGAAGAGAGTACCCGGAAATAACAAATAATTTTGTTCTTATCATATGATACTTCACATAATATTACACGCGTAGATGAAAGATTTTTGTTACAAGCTGCTTTACGTCGCACCGACACAGGTCGTATGGCGACGATGGGACAGGGAAGGCCTAGGAGTGGGAAGGAAGTGGCCGTGACCTTAATTATGGTACACCCCCAGCATTTGCCTGGTGTGAAAATAGGAAACCACGGAAAACTATCTTTACGGCTGCCGACAGTGGGGTTCGAACCCACTATCTCGGCATGAACTTTCAACACCGTGGTTCTTGAAACGCCGCATGCATCAGCAGTTTCTCTCGCAGTCCAGTCCACATTTTTCTCCTGATTCTTGGTCTTTATATACAGTGGAATCTCGTTAGTACGTTTTTCAAGGGACTGAAAAATTTGGACGTCATATGCGGGAAAACGTACTACCGAAAAACGCCATACTGCATTTACAACGTATAAGAAAGAACGCGGCGTATATATGGACGTCAAATCGCCGACCTTAGTAAGTGATTGTATGCACTACTAGCACGACATAAACATAGGTTATCAGTAATTTTCACGCAATAAATAACATAAAAATGAATTACTGTACCTCTACACCACAGTATAATACAGGGTCTTTATTTCTGCTTAGCAAGGACATTCTCGCTCTCGCGCTCCGCCAGTGACGGCTCAGTTACCGGCGACTGCGCACGCATATGTAGGCCTACGGCAGAATACGGTGCTTAAAATCAGTAGCCTACCATGCAGTTTTACTGGCCATGATTTACAGTAGATGCTGAAAATGTTCCCCATCAGCTTCCAAACACATATAATACAGGGTCTTTCTTTATATTTGATCAGCAAGGACATTCTCGCACTCGCGCTCCGCCAGTGACGGCTCTATCGCCGGCGACCGCGCACGCATATGTTTGAAGCACGGGCTTGCTTGAACCACTTCAATAAAGCGCTTTCTAGTTCAGGAAACTGTCCCTCTCGCACACGTTTCCTTTTTCCACTCACCCCTTCTTCAAATGCACGTTCAATTTCCTTCCCTTTGCCGAGAATCGTGTTCAGTGTAGACGGAGGAATGTTCCACTTTCGCGCTATATCCACACGCTTCAAGTGAGGATTGCATTCCACGTCTCGAATGTATTTCATCTTCTCATCATTAGTTATCTGCCGTACTTTCTTCTTATCCATTATGAAACACGCAATAAAATAGGTCATAACTGGATGTGGACACTAAGAACTAGAAGTCAATAGTGCGGAACACGAAGACATTAATGTGCCTACGTGAGAAATAAACAAAGGGAAGGGGGTGAAGGACAGCGGGAGAGAGACACGTCACCTGTGTTGCGTCATAGCTATAGCCACTTCTACGCCGTCAAACACAATAAAATCATCTACACTGTCAATAACTATCAGAGAATATGAGGCAATATTGCGTCGTGTTTTCCAGAAGCCGAATTTTAAAATGAAATAAGAATAAAATCCGGTTCACTAACAAATAGTTAAACGGAAATGTGATCGTTGTAAGCTGGAATAGAGAACGTATTAGGGGGATATATCAACATGAATTTAGTAGGATTGGGTCTGGGACTTGAGAAAGGAGAGAAAGGGCAGCGGGAGAGAGACTCGTCACCTGTGTTGCGTCATAGCTATAGCCACTTCTACGCCGTCAAACACAATGAAATCATCTACACTGTCAATAACTATCAGAGAATATGATGCAATATCGCGTCGTGTTTTCCAGAAGCCGAATTTTAAAATGAAATAAGAATAAAATACGGTTCACTAACATAGTTCAACGGAGATTTGATCGTTGTAAGGGGGAATAGAGAACGTATTAAGGGGATATATCAACATGAATTTAGTAGGATAGGGACTTGAGAAAGGAGAGAAAGGGCAGCGGGAGAGACACACGTCACCTGTGTTGCGTCATTGCTATAGCCACTTCTGCGCCGTCAAACACAATGAAATCATCTACACTGTCAATAACTATCAGAGAATATGAGGCAATATCGCGTCGTGTTTTCCAGAAGCCGAATTTTTTAATGAAATAAGAATAAAATCCGGTTCGCGTACAAATAGTACAACGGAAATTTGATCGTCGTAAGCGGGAATAGAGAACGTATTAAGTGGATATATCAACATGTATTTTGTAGAATTGGGACTGGGACTTGAGAAAATCATCGCGCTAAGCGGGAAAACGTCGTAACCGAGAGCGTGCTAACGAGATTCCACTGTAATTGTAGACGTTACAAACTATCTGTCGTTCTCTGCGCCTTAAAATTTCCCCGGGTTTACGTTTCGCAAACGGAACATTAGCCAAATATTTAATGCCACTTATACCTAAAACACAATTATTTTGATATTACACAAAACGATCCTTACACTCCAACACTGTTTCAAATATCTAGGAGAGATCTGGACTCGTGCGTTCAGTGGAGAGCTAAAACACGTACTGCAGCGCACGCGCTGTTCCATCCAGCACGCAGACACTGCTGTCAGATACATTACAAAATCATGTTGCATATCAAGAATTTAAGAGTTACATATCATTAAATGAATGCTGAGGATCATGTACTCTCCACCCATGACCATTAACCTATTAAATAACATATCGAAAATCCAGTTTTAAAGACTTCGAAGTCATCAATTGTGGGGGAGTCCGCTAAATGAAAAAGCCCATAAGAGCCCGTAGTACACTCTTAACTCTGGACGGACAATAGTAGCTTGGTAGTTGCAAACTGTATCAGGCCAACACAAATAGATCTTAACCTCAAACAAATGTAGGCCACATTTATTTGCATGTAACAAATTAATAACATATTTACAATTTTAACGCAATAACACAAATCACTGGCGTTTAAAAAACGTATCCCTAGTTGGTTGCTTACGACTTCTCTGTCCCAAGTCTACAATGTAGCTTGTAATTTTGACAGTGTGTTCATGATTTCTGTCTAGGCTACTTAGTCAAGAATTTTAATTCTCTTATCACTTCGCATATATCTCGCGCCCCATTTTTTTAGCCTATTTTCAATTTTGAAAAAATAGGCTTATGAGATCACCTTTTGTCCGTGCGTGTGTGTGGGTGTGTGTGTGTGTGTCCCTAATAACTTCTATACAGCTGGAGCGATTTCAATGAAACTCGGTAAGTTCATAGCACTACTCCGGGCAACCCCGACTGTGCCCTTCAAATTTTGTTACGTCTCACCAATCCAACATGGCGGCTGTGCGAAATATTTCACCAGCGTTCAATATCTCCGAAACTATTACCGATATCACCCTGGAATGTTTTACGGTGATAAAGGGAACTACTAGAAGTTCACCTATGTGACCATTGAAAAACTGGTAACTACAAAACCAACATGGCGGCCACGCGAATTTGCGACTTTAAAATAGACCTTTCTCGCGATTTAATCAACCAAACGCAATGAAACTTGGTACAGTATATGTTTATACACATTGTAATGCACCGACATCAGACTTCGTTCAATTGTTTACATAACCACAAGATGGCGGATGTGCGAAATATTTCACCGGCATTCTATATCTCTGAAACTATTAGCGGTATCACCCTGAAATTTTGTACGGAGATAAAGGGCACTACTGGAAGTTCATCTATAAGACTTTCAAAAACCGGTTAACTACTAAACGAACATGGCGACCAAGCGAATTAAAAATTTTAATAGACCTTTCTCGCGATTTAATGTTCCAAACACAATGAAATCTGGTACAGGAAATGTTGATACACATTGTAATGCACTGGTATCTATTTTACTTCAATTGTTTACATAACCTCAAAGTGGCGGCTGTGCGAAATTTTAAAATCTCCTTGTTACTTCTTGTGTCCTAATCATGCGATTGAAATTTGAATGCTATACGTACACAATAATCTTCATGTAACAGTACATAACTCTAGGACCTATATATATAAAATCCAACATGGCGACCATCCGAAATATTCAGTCGGTTCTCAATGTCTACGAATCTATTACAGCAAACAAACTGAAATTTTGTATGTTCATAGTGGCAGTTAACATATGTAGGATATATGTAAATAGGCTGTATAGTTCTTCACGGAACTATTTGTTTAATTTGATATTGTGGGAAGAAAAATTCCCATATATATTTCAAATTAATTTCTGACGCCGGCATAAAGATGATGGTAGTAATTTTAAGATACGTTTTGCCCGCGATGTTATTGTTTGTTGCATTGTCCACAAGTAGGCCTACCAGTATTGGCTTCATGTCCCATTGTTGTTTCTCAGTTAAGTGTGATTTGTTTTCTTGTGGAAATCTTATCTTTTAGTTACCGTATTTACTCGCCTATAAGATCCCCTTCTTTTTTCTCTAAATTTTTAGTTCCGAAATTGAGGGGGGTACTATAGACGCGAAGTTCACAAAAATCCATTATTTTGGGAAAGAGAGAGAGGAAAAATAAGCTATTTTATTTTGATGCTACATAATACGATGTATTTAATCTGAATAAACAAAGTTTACATCTTTAATCAGCCCATTATGGGACTGCCATAACCTCACTATTCCCCACTATCCCTTGCCAAGCAAAAATCTTAGTATCAAAGAAATAGAATGGAATGGACAAAGTATCAGACATGAAAATGCAAACTTTATTTTTATTTGAACATAGGGAGGGAGAATGCATCAATTAGGGAATGCAGGAACACTTCTCACTAACATTTGTAAACACAACCGAGCATGTATTATTCACATATTTCACATTCATAAACCAATAACGTTTCACACACACAAACGCCGATGGTTATTGCAACAAATGAAATGTGTTTAAAATAAAAGGAAGGAGACTGTCGTAAACACAATCGAATCGCAACATAAATACGGTAATACTAAACAGAGGAATGCAGGCAAGATGAAACCATAACTTTCATTGGCGGATGGCGCTTCCAGTCGGCCAATAGTGTGGCATCTTCTATTGGATATCGGGGGAAGCCCATTAGCTACACAATTCGATATCCTGCCCAATCGCTTACGCAAAATGGCGGTCATATCGTCTGAATAACAAACTAATTTACCGTAACAAGAAAAATATTTTTGTCATAAATGAGAATGAATTTCAGTTGTAATTATATATATTTTTTAAGAATTCGTCAATTTCCAAGAATGTTGTATTTTGGCTCTCGAAAATTAAGCGGGGGGTGGGGTTACTATAGGCGAGGGGGTCTTATAGCACGAGTAAATACGCTATGTAAAACGCGCAAGTTATCGTCGTCGGCTGTAACTCGATTCCGAGTAAACATACTTCTTCCTGCATAGAGCTTTTCAGACCAGCTTGTGGATGTGCTTCTGTGCTCCAAGTTATATGGCTGGATTTAAACTCAAGTGACAAAATACGTAGACAACAATGGCAATTGTTGTTCGCTACTGGCGTCAACAGAAATGCTCGCTAGAAACCACTAACCAAACACGTAATGTGTCAAAAATGTGCGAGTTATATACGAGCGTATACGGTTGTTTCTTCTCCATTATTTCAATACGACACAACAAAATTATGACTAGGTTACACAACTCCTTCGGTAGTGTAATTCGTATTTGTGTGAATACAGTACTCGATCACATAAACATTCGGTCATCATCGTGAACCAACTCCAGTTGCCCGGGTGTGGTATATGAGCCCCCTCCATTTCATCCTGTCCTTGTACCACCAACTTATCCCAATCATGATCTCTCTGCAGTACATCGTTCTTGACTGTATCTATCCAGTTCTTTCGTGGCCTTCCCACGGGTCATCTTCCTTCTACTTTTCTCTCCAATTCCTTCCGTGCAGTTCCGTTTGGTGGCATCCTCTTCATGTGACCAAACCACTTCAGTCTTGAGATCTGGATCTTATTGAGGAGAGAATCATCTATTCCTACTTATTCTCTAATCTTCTCATTCCTGGTCTTGTCTTTCCTGGTACTAGTACGTAATGCTAGCAAATAGCTTATAAAGATAATAGCGGAAACTCCTCGCCAAAACAGGAGACAGCGCTCCCCAGCACTGCCTAGCGGTCCGAGTTGGCAACGTAACACCAACTGATTTACAACCGTGAGATCCAACCAAACAATTATAAGAAATTATTGACTGTGGATGATCTAATTATCCAATTGTAATGGTTGGTACAGGGAGTATTTGTGCCATATATGGCTGCAATAATTATAAACAACAAAGTGACCCTAGCTATTTGGTAGAACTTCGTCACGAATAGGTCGCTAAAAATACAACAACAACAACTCTCCGGCACTTCAGATTATACCAGCTTGCTGCCGTATTCAACGTTTGGAACTGGATAGGTCATAGCCTTTGGTTACACAGACGGTCAGGGTGTTTCCCGCAAGGGAGACCATTCCTTAGGAGTGAGCTATAGAATCTGACATAGGTGCTGTGGACACCAAGGCTACCCTATTCAAGTTATAGATCAACAAGTGAAGTCAACTGATATTCCGCCAGCCTAGCCAGCCTTTCTACATAGTCTGGTCCTCGCTATCTCCATGTTTACGAGCTACTACGCTGTGTTACCTATAGGCCTAATCAAGCTGCGCAGGGATAAACTATAGAGTAGTGGAACCTGCTTTTTGCTCCAAGTACTTCTAGTCTACTAGGTGTCACGGTTGGTAGGAGGGGCTAGTTTAGCACCGTGACACTCTAGGTAGGATTAGTATAGGCTTCCCCCTCACTGTCACCCTCAGTGGCCAACATATTGGGATTGTAACTTCACCGTATCTCGGGACTTAGCCAGAGAAGTAACTAACCCGCTCATTTCTTGTCTCTGCGTTACCAGTATAAACTACACCTGCTGTGAGTTGGGTTATCACTACTTCCTCGTTGCGCGTTTGTTATTCACCTCCGCCTTTCTGTTTACTCGAAGGTTGACTCAAGACTGTATTGAGAATGCATTTTCGATCATAAGAGGGAAAGGAGGTAATAATGTAACACCTGATGCCTCTTTAAGTTTCGCAGTGCCTTAAGGGCAGTAATGGTCAACAGTTTGCTTTCCCCATCCCAAGGTAGTAACTTTTTGATTGAAAGCATGCATGGGGTCAAAATCAAGATGGTTAATTTACTTACGAGTGAATGTGCCACACCGGAGGGAATATGCAAGAACTGTACTCTGTTGTTGGCTAGCAGATATTTTGCAGTCTTCATAAAGACATTTGTGAATAAGACAAATGATTCTTCTGAATCGTATGTAAACATAGGAAGTGTTAAATTACGGAAAGTAACACATCAATAAGTGTGAATGCTTACGGGTATGTATAGGCATATTCCAGACTTCCGTAACCCACACCAATACCATGTCATGAATTATCTGCAGTATTTTTTAGAATTCTAGACCTATACAAATTGTACAGAACCAAGTATCTTTTGTTTCTTTTAAAACTAATCTTTAAATTATTTTCTGCCTAAATATCAATCCGAGACATATGTTAGCTTCACAATGCAATTTCGGTCGGTGCGCACTCACAAATGCTAGCTGTGGGTGGCAAGGAGAGTAATGCTGTCAACTCGCACCAAGAGATGGCACTGTGATTGCTGTCTCCAGGCGAGCGTATGCTTTTACGGCCGAGTTTCCACTATTATCTTTATAAGCTATTTGATGCTAGTTCGTACTGACACCTGCTCAATACACAAATCCATAAAGGCACAATGGGGAGCTTGACAAGGGAAGTTGCACATGTCACAACCTTCGTCCGCCTGTTGGCAGGAATGTTATCTCTTAGCGGATGGTCACACATGCTTTCAGGGGTGAACAAAGAATGCTTTCAGGGCTGACAAAAGTGCAATCATACTAAGTGATAAGGAGCAACATATGCAACGTGATATATGAGGTACTTTTACATTATTTTCATTAGATAAAATCGGGACTAGAAAATTACGACGTGATATGCAATACTAATGAGGTTATGAAATATAAGAATTTCCAAAATTTTCCGCCTAATCAACACATTTTTTTGTCATATTGGTTCGAATGACCCTTTCTTTGAAATCCTTTTAGGTGCTTAGGTGTTAGTCTGTGCTTTTTACATTTCTTAAGGAATTCAATATCTTTTACGATGTTTGCTAATTTCAATCTGAGATCTTTATATTTAAATTTCAACCTGTTGGCTTGGCTAGCTTTAAGTTTATTAAAAAAAGTATCCATTTCAGGTTCCGTGTTGACAGTTTGATTATGAAAGTACTTTAAGTATAACAAATAAAATTTCACATTTTTGCCTATATGCAAATAATTATTTTAAAATTATAACTGAAATTCCCCCTCTTTCATGACGAAAACATTTTTCTTGTTACATTATTTTGTTATTCAGACGATATGACCGTCATTTTGTATACATGTACCGTACGCGATTGGGCAGGATTTCGAATTGTGTAGCCAATAGGCTTCCAATAGAAGATGCCACACTATTGGCAGAGTTGAAGCTCTAAGTTTAAAATCCGCCAATGAAAGTTTTGGTTTCATATCTCGTCTAGTCTGTTTTGCGTCCTTTGTATTGCGCTTCGAACTGGTGTTTGCGTCAGCCTTCTTCTCTGTTTCATTTGTTGCAAGAACCGTCGGAGTTTGTGCGACATGTTATTGGTGTATTATTATTATTATTAACTTCATTGGCCACATTGGACCATTTGAGTCTTCCATGTACACTTTTTCTTTGAAGGTATATTAATGTAAAACATGTGAACAATACGTACTCGGTTGTGTTGACAAATCTTAGTGAGATGTGATCGTTCCCTAATTGATGCATTCTCCCTCCCTATGTTCAAATAAAAATAAAGTTTGCATTTCCATGTCTGATACTTTGTCCATTCCATTCTATTTCTTTGATACTAAAATATTTACTTTGCATGGGATAGTAGGGAATAGTGGTGGATAAGTGAGGTTATGGCAGTCTTATAATGGGCTGATTAAACATGTAAACTTCATTTATTTTGATTAAATATGTACTAGGTAGAATCATAATAAAATAGCTTATTTTTACTCGCTCTCTTTCCCAAAATAATGGATTTTTCCGAAATTCGCGTCTATAGTACCCTCCTCAATTTCAGAACTAAAGATTTAGAAAAAAAGAGGGGGTCCTATCCGAGTAAATACGGTATTTCATCCGCGTGAATTCTTTGTACTGATCTTTTTTTTATCGTGATATTCTTTACCATTGCTGTGTACCCCTGAGGTATCTAACCCGTCTGTCCTTGTCCGCCAAGGAGGAACTCAAGGAGAAGTATGAAGGCAAGCTAAGCAAGGAGATCACTGGACCAACTTATGAGGTGATGGGCAAAGTGATGAAGGCCATCGTCAACAGAAAAATTACCACTCCTGGTAATTTTGTGGGGTACGTATATTGCTAGTGACTTACAATGTCTCAATTTTAGCAATAATAGAAAAATGAAGAATTTGTCTTCACCTTGCTATCTTTAGATTTTGTGATCTCTTGGACTTGAATATTTGAGCTTTTGAATTGGCGATAAAATGTGGAATTGACTTGGAATGTGACTATTGTACTCATTTACTTCCAAAGGCAATGCCTTGTCTCCGCAACCATTGGGCGCGTTCAGCGGGCTCAGCAATCTGCTAACCTGCTGACTTGTTGCTAGGCTAGCAAGCGTGAGCCCACCTGAACGCTTTGCTACAAGCTGACGCGGGAACTTTGAGCAATGCACACAGTTCCTTTGAAGCTACCATACTTATTGGTCTATGGTCTATGATAAATACATAGAAAATAATAACTTTTATGCGACAGAGCTGTAGACAGCCCTGTTAATGCTTGGCGCTAGGCCGTGGAGCCAAGCTATTTGCAGACTCGGGAGACGTGAGTTCAAATCCCACCGTCGGCCGTCATGTAAATGGTTTTCAGTGGTTTCCAATCTTCAGGTCCAGGCAAATACCGGGACAGTAAGTTACCTTCTAATAGGCCACGACCTCTATCTTCCATCTCCTAGTCAAATTTCATTAATTTCAGTTCTCACGAGGTTGGCGTCAGGAAGGCCATCCGGCGGTATAAACCACCCGCCACATAGACTTTCATCGTATCTCATCCCCGACCCTGTTGAAAACGGGAATAATAAGGGGGTAGACATCCTGACGATAAGAATAACTCTTCTTTTTGAAATTCAATTTTATTGTAGGCTAGTCCACTCCTTTAATTAGTCTTATTAATATCAGGCTGATTTCTTATTTAAACATCCGTCGAAATTTGTAAAGAAAAATTGAATTAGCCCTTCAGTTATTTAATTCTCATACGTGTTACGCGGGGCAGATGACCTCGCTGTTCCACCCTTTAAAACAATTATCATTAAATACCCTACTATCAAACAAGCCAATTGTTTGGGGCAACATGACCCACAAAATTAACATGTATTAATTCCATAAAATCCAATCAAAGAAGTTTATTCATATTACTGTTGCCCATAGTGATAAAACACACCACTGAATGTAAATAATTGTAGTGCAAGGCTATTGGCAAGCTATTTTTGCTTTAGCTTAAAATTAATAAAATGAGGGATATAACTATGTTGCCCCAAGCCGTTCAGTTATTTAATTCCCCCATATATTTCAATAAGGTACCATATCAGATGTGATTAAAAATTTATATACAAAAACTTTTTTCTACAAAAATGTGTCTAGTAATAAATAACTTAATTCTTGTAATATTTCTTTAAGGGGGCAGATGACCTCATAGCTCCACCCCTTAAAACAACAATAACTATTTCTTTAAAGGTTTGGGTGATAAAATATTATTGCTTCTCTCCCAAACTAATTGGACAGAATCATGTTGACTGACTGAAAAGCATTCTGTTAATGAAAATTTAATAGGAAGTTTTCACAGCGAGGGGAGACGTTCTCTATTCAGTCAACTAAGACTTGACCAAGGTTTAGAAAAAAATTCCTGAGTGTCGCCTTTGTTATCTAAGAAAGAATCAATTTTCAGTCGCTAAACACAGTATGTGCCCGAATAATTTGTCACACTAACTGGAAAGGATTTAATTGGCCACATTGCTGTGTTGATTGTCTGAAAATAGATTCTTTTAATATTATAAAACTTGAGGGTAAGGCGATACTCACCATAGAATACTGTAATATTGGAATGCAAGAGAAATATACATGTCCTTAATGATATGGATTCAAAATAAGGTTGAATATTTGGAATGGTTTCCCTATGTTGGCTGACAGATAGACAGAACATATTTACTACAGTAATATTCAATGCCAGCTATTTGTATTGAATTGTGCTCTTACCTGGGAATCTACCCATTCGTTTATCCACATTTTGTAATAAGGGTATAAGATAGGGAGACCTGAAAAAGAATTGAAGTGAACATATTTTTTAGACCATTTATTAACTTAATTCATATTAATTTATTCAAAATTCATTGATATTTTTTCTCTTTTTGGACTTTGGTTCCATCCCACCACCATTTTACAGACACTTAAAGCAACAGACATTAAAAAACCACAATTAGAAGAGGAAAAAGTTTTATAATTTTAAATATAAATGAGACAGTATGAAATTCACAGGTACTCACACATCCCAAGAGAAAAGATGCGAGTTCCAACACAATTATCATCTTGGCTCTATTATACCACTTCAACACCACTTCAACAACACTGAAATAACATCTTGGTTCGACTCTGATCGAATTTGGGGGCGACAGCCGAGAACACTAGACACTGTAACACGAGGTGAACAAGTTTGTTTATAAAGGCCCTCCTCCTTCATGTGGACTTGTGACCAGCAGGTGGAAGCAATGAAGTACAACCCAGAGGCGAAGTTGCCTAACCAAACACTAAACCTAATTACCCTAAATAAATATTGCAAATGGCATTGCTACAAATAGAAAACATAAGTAGGTTGTACAATTTACGGCTAAACCAACACTTCTTTTTCTTCACAAATTACCGGTAAACTAATTTTTCCCATCAAATCATTCCTCTTATGAAAATATTTGTTGCATTGTTGGGACAGTACATTCCCTCTAGCAACTGCCTGCCATAGGCAGCACAACTTCAACTTCTAAGCTCCAGTGTCAGCAAGGACTTGTCTACATAGCTCCATCTTTGCTATACTTGGTCTGCTTCTTAGATCGCTCCTTGAAGAGTTGCTGGGGCAGATTGTGTGGATGCACAGGCGATCTCCCTCAACTTTGTCGATAGGGTCAGTCGAGGGTTGAATGTCTCATCGTTGAAAAGAATTTCTTCAAACAACTTGTAAATTTCTCATTGGACTGAATCAGAATATGTTGAGCGACCGGAATCCCGGATTTTTGTAAACGTGACCTCCATATTCCAGAATTTACATCCCCATCAGGTGCCTAAATAAGAAAGGAACACATATTAAAAAAGAAGTGGACTGCCCATACAAAAGGTACTTCAAAATGGAAAATTATATTTTGCCCTAGGGGAACAAATTAGAAATAAGGAGTATGGGTATAAGTTTACAAGTATTTTAGTCGAAGCACTGGCCAGGGTTGCTATACCGTACACAGCTGCTTTTGAGACCATAGGGAGTGTCGGTGATGGTGCAATGATGTCCCTGACAAGAAAAATGTACGTTGTCATGCATGTAATAGAAATAAAAATTGGTCTAGCATTGGTGAGCTGAGCCAAAAATACTCTTTTTTCTCTGAATAGCAACAGGTGGAATAGCAACTAGGAATTACTCCTAGGATCACTAGCACATTCCAAGAAACTTTTAAATGAAATCCTTTTGATTGGTAGGCTCCAACACCAAATCCATGATGAATTTATTGCTTAGTATACAGGTACCTTCCATGGGGAGCATAAGTTTGTAACTCATAATATAGCAGTCTCGAGTCATACTGTTATATGGTCAATGGTAACAGTAACAAGTCGCAGTTGGAGTTTCTAAAGTATTGAAATTAGCCAAAATACCTCTTCAAATGAAAAATAAATCAGGAAATGATGTACCGGTAGTAACTTAATAGGTGTTTACTCTCCTACCGACCATAACCCACCCACCATCCCACGTTTAGATCACGACTTATATAGTAAAATTCCAGCTGTGTCGGCCATTATCAGCGTGAATTATGTAACGTACAGTATTGTCAACCCCAACGCATCCCCATCCATACGGTACTAATCGTATAGGACGTCAAGGGTAGCGTTCTGTGAGGGGTTCAAATGAAAGTAACAGTGGTTTTGACAATGGTTACAGCCTAACACGTCCAATCCATGGGATTTTTGTCAATGGTTACAGCCTAACTCGCCCAGATCAATGGTTACAGCCTAACATGTCATCAACAGTGCCCCGCTTGCCGCACTTCAACCCGACCATTCCAACCTTTGTTTTGTCCAATCCAATGGTTATAGCCTGCGGGCGCGCGTTAACCATGCATACACCCCTGCACGCTCAGTGGGGTTGTCGCGTACCTATTCTTTAATTAGTGTGGTGTATTTTGTATCCCACATGCTGGCAATAATGTGTGCGCCTTGTTGACTCAACGACATTCATGTGCCATCGGCACATGGCTGCCGTTGTTAAAAGAGCAATAAATAAAAGCACATATTTATGTAGTTTAGCACATATTTCAGGTGCAGTAGTGACCAGGTTACTAATTTGAATTGGTAATGTACCCTAGAAGATGAAAGCCACAATGACGTCTCATGCAAGTGTAAAAGCTACGTTCTGGTCTCATTCAGAATTAATGTATCATCTTCTGGGTGACATTCCCAATAAAAATTACTAACCATGATCACTACTGCACCGGGAATATGCTCTAAATTACGTAAATATGTGTTTCTATTTCTTGATAATTCAACGACAGCAGGCGGCTGAGGTCTCTTCAACTGGTACCAAGACTTGCACATGCTGATGTCACTACAGTTACCAACATGTGAGATACAAAATATACCACATAGGTCTGGTCTGGATAATCATTATTGATGCGCGAGTACCCTACTGTACGTGACAAAAACCAAAAGTGTATATATGGCTAACGTGGGGGGCCGCGCTACCCAATAATTATTGGTCCAGGCAAAACCCATTGGTCTGGATCTAACAAATTTTACTATTACAAAAAACAATTCCAGTGAAATATTACACACATTAATAACACAGCAGCCAATAATTATTACACACACCAAATATGCACGAGGTGGACGTTACTCAGTAGCGGCGGAAGTTCCTTTTAGCGGGTGGGAGGATTACTGTGCGGTACCACCTATATACACAGTAGTGCCGTATTCGTGGGGATGGCAATACTGCATTTGACAATAATTCACTCATATAATGGGACATGTGGGAACAGATAGGCAGGGAAAAGAAGAGATAATTGGCCCGTTTAGTTATGGAAATCAGGAGGAAGCCTCCGTGGCTTAGGCGGCAGCACGCCGGCCTCTCACCTCTGGGTCCGTGGTTCAAATCCCGGTCACTCCATGTGAGATCTGTGCTGGACAAAACGGAGGCAGACAGGTTTTTCTCCGGGTACTCCGGTTTTCCCTGTCAGAATTTCATTCCAGCAACACTCACCACTATCATTTCA
Source organism: Meconema thalassinum (assembly GCA_946902985.2). Lineage (NCBI taxonomy): Eukaryota > Metazoa > Arthropoda > Insecta > Orthoptera > Tettigoniidae > Meconema > Meconema thalassinum. The sequence continues at coordinate 1,416,919,958 of OX336389.2, forward strand.
TTTCATCTGTCATTCATTTAATCATTGCCCCATAGGAGTGCGTCAGGCCTCGGCAGCCGGCACAGCTCATATCCTCGCCGCTAGATGGGGGCTTCATTCATTCCATTCCTGACCCGGTCGGAGACTGGAAGCAGGCTGTGGATTTTCAGTTATGGAAATCAGGATGAAGAAGGGGACCTTTTAATAGATTTCTGTAGAAGGAATGGATTAATTGTTGGAAATACATGGTTTAGGAAGAAGAACTCTCAAAAAATAACTAGGTATTGATGGGGAGACAGAAAGACAAAGACAATGATTGATCTTATCCTGGTGGAAAAGGATAAACGAAGACAACTGGTAGATGTGACGGCTATGCCAAGAGGAGATTTTGAAGGAGACCATAAAGTGGTGATAGCCAAACTAAGGCTGGGAAAAATCATAAACCTTTCGGAAAAGAGGGAAAGAAAAATAAAGGTGTGGAAGCTAAAAGAGAGGGAGACAATGGACAAGTTCCAAGAGGATTTAAAAAAGGAAGTTCCCAAAGATGAAGCAAAAAGTGTAGAACAGGAATGGGCATGTTTTAGGAATGGTTTTGTGAAGTGTGCAGTAAACACTTGTGGAAGATTATCAGGGAAGAAAAAGGAAAGGGAGACTCCTTGGTGGAACAACAGGGTAAAGGAAGCTGTTAAAGAAAAACAAATGGCATGGAGGAAGTGGATAGGCTGTAAAAATGCAGAGAAATTACAAAAATATAGAGAAGCAAAGAAGGCATGCCAAAAAATTGTACAAGAAGAAAAACGGAAAAGTTGGGAAAGATTCACAGAAACTTTGAAGGAGGATATCCAAGGAAGTAAGAAGGTACTATATGGATTCGTGAAAAACAGTGTAAAAGGTAGGGAAAATACAAAATTTGTAAAAACTGAAGCAGGGCAGATATTGTACCAAAGAGATGATATATTAAATAGATGGGAAGAATACTTTTCAAAGCTACTAAATGTGAAATACATTGAACTGGAAGATGAAAGGGAACAAGAAGAAACAATGGAAGAAGAAGAACAAGAAAAGCAGATAACTATGCTAGAAATAGAGGAAGCCATACAGAAGATGAAGAGTGGTAAAGCAGCAGGAGTGGATGAGGTGACCACGGAAATGATAAAAGCAGCGGGACCAGTAGGGATACAGTGGCTGTATAGATTATTTAGAATAATTTGGAAGAAGAAAGAAATTCCAGAAGAATGGGGAAAGGGTTTAATTATCCCGATTTTTAAGAAAGGCGACAAAAAGGAATGTAATAACTACAGAGGGATCACTCTTATTGCTCATGTAGCTAAGATCTTTGAGAGAGTATTGGAAGGCAGACTGAGGAGGAAGATAGAAGGAGAGTTGGAAGAAGAACAGTATGGTTTTAGGAAAGACAGATCAACATTTGACCTAATCTTTACATTAAGGCAAATGATGGAGAAAAGATGGGAATTTGGAAAAGACATGGTGATGACATTTATTGATATTGAGAAAGCATATGACAGTGTGCCTAGACAGGTGGTTTGGGATGTATTAAGAAAAAGAAGAGTTATCAGAGCAGAAGTCCAAATGTTAAAAGCTATGTACAAAAATTGTGCCAGTAGCGTGAAGACCAGTATAGGAGAAACAGAATGGTTTAAAGTGGAAACGGGTCTCCGACAGGGAAGTGTATTGTCCCCATTATTATTCATCATAGTGATGGATGAAATCCACAAGAAGGTCAAACAGAGATTGGGACAAGAAGCAACAAAGGCCATGCTGTTTGCAGATGATATAGTTATATGGGGTGAGGATGAAAAGGATGTACAAAAACAACTAGATGTATGGAACCAAGAGATAGAGAAATTTGAGATGAATGTAAGCACAGAGAAGAGCAAGACAATGGTAATGTCAAGAGGAAGGAAGAAAGGAAGAGGAAAGATGGAATTGAATGGCAAAATTCTAGAAGTCGTTAAAAGTTTCAAGTATTTTGGAAGTGTGATCACAGAAGATGGAAAGATAACTGAGGAAATTGGAAAGAGAATACAACAAGCGAACAGTTTTTACCAGAGTGTAAGGGGTATTGTGTGGAACAGAGATGTACCAAAGAAATGCAAAAAAGTATTATATTCAACCTACTGCAGACCCATACTAACATACGCAGCTGGAGCATGGACTACTACAAAAAGAGAGGAGAATACAAGCCGCAGAGATGAAATTCCTAAGAGGTATAGAGGGCAAGACCAGAAGAGATAGAGTTAGAAATGAAGAGATTAGAGAGAGGACAGGAATATTGAAGCTGCAGGACAGGATAGAAACAACAAAGTTAAAGTGGTATGGACATATGATGAGAATGGGAGAGGAGAGAGTACCAAAGAAGACTTTCTGTGAAAAGATGACAGGGAAGAGACCACGAGGTAGGCCCCGGAAGAGATGGGCAGATACAGAGTGGGAGTGTGTAGAAAAGAAGGGAGGAAAACCCGAAGATGTACTAAAATCAGGAGAGGAGTGGTGGAGAGACAGGCAACGATGGAGGTACTTAATTCACAACCTGACCCAGGAAGCTGGAAATGAAGATGATGATGATGAATGGGACAGTTAGAATTTTGCTATATTAGTCATGATTTAGAAAGGGGATGGTGGGTGGGTTATGGACAGCAGAGGAGTAATCATCTATTATCACATCATTTCCTGATTTATTTTCCATTATTAGAAAAGGTATATTGGCTAATTACAATGGTCATCATCATCTTGCACAGTTTCCAGCCACTGGCCGGGTCTGTTTGGAACACAAGCCTCTCCAACGTCTTCTGTCTTCCCACCATCTCTCAGCCTCCACCCTTGTCCAGTCTTCTCCTCTCTTCTTCACGCTTTCTTCCACCCCCTTCAGCCACCTGTCTCTCGGTCTCTTTCCTTCCCACTTCGTCTCGTGTACTCTCCTGGGTATCCTCTTCTCCTCCATTCGTTTTACATGTCCATACCATCTAAGTCTAGATTTCTCTATACCATCCTGTAATGGTTCCTCCTTCATTAATTCTCTGGTCCTCTCATTTCTTATTCTGTCCATCTTTGTAGCTCCAATACTGCTTCTCAAGAACCTCATCTCACTGGCCTGTATTTTGCTCTTCTCCCTTCCTTTCATAACCCAGGTCTCTGAGGCATATGTCAGGATAGGGACATAGTACGTCCGATATATGATCTTTTTGCTGTTCTGAGGGACATCCTTGCTCCATTACATGCTTCTCACACTCCTCCGAAATGCTTCTGCCTGCCTCCCCCGCTCATTTATTTCTCGATCGTTTCTTCCATTATCTTGTATCAGGCTTCCCAGATACTTGAAACTCTCCACTTTCTTCAGCTGTTCCCTCCAATTGTTATTCCCGTTGTGGTTCTTTCCTTCTTCCTTGTTGTGATCACCATCTCTCTTATTTATGCTAAATTTCATCCCATATCCTTGTATTATTCCTTCCCACACGTCCAACTGTTCCTGTACCACCTCCTTCTTGTTTCCCCAAATCATCAAATCATCTGCAAACACCATTGCTTTCATCTTTCCTTCCCCAATTACTTATGCCACTCTGGTCATTATGTCATCCATCACTGCAATGAAAAGTAACGGTGACAGTGCACTTCCTTGTTTCAGGCCGTTTCTCTGTTCCAACCAGTCTGATCTCTCTCCTCCCACTTTCACACAGCTCACGCTTCCCTTGTACATCTCCTTTATCCTCTTTATAGTCCATTTCTCTACTCCTCTATCCTCCAGGGACTTCCATACTTTGTTTCTGCATACACTGTCATATGCTTTCTCAATGTCCAGGAAGGCCATCAGTAGATCTGTTCCATACTCATAGTGCTGTTCTTGTAACTGCCTTACAGCAAAAATCAAATCCACTGTGGGCCTTCCTGCTCTGAAGCCATGTTGTTCTTCCCTCATCCCTCCTTCTATCCTTGTCCTAATTCTCTTTTCCAAAACTTTCTCGAAGATCTTTGCACAATGACTCATCAGTGTTATTCCCCGATTGTTTCTGCAATCTGTTCTACTACCTTTCTTGAAGATCGGGACAATTAATCCTTTTTTCCAGTCCTCCGGGGTCTTCCTTTCCTTCCATGCTGTCCTCATCACTCGGTACAACCACTGTATGCCCACCTCTCCTGCTGCTCTCACCATCTCCACACTCAACTCATCCACACCCGGTGCCTTCCCTCCTTTCATCTCGTTCACTGCATCTTCCACTTCTTTCCATGTTAAGTCCTTTTCTGTTTGCAGTTCATCTTCTTCTTCCCCGATTTCTTCCTCCTCACCATCTTTTCCATTTGGGTTCAGAAGTTCTTCAAAATATTCTTTCCACATTTTCTTCAGTTCTTCCCTATTTTCTATCTCTTGTCCCCTTTTGTTCACCATTCTAACATAATCCGTAGGATCCTTCCGCCTCTTATTTTTTACCATCCCATACAGGACCTTTTTTGTACCTTCACTATCCTCCTTCATCATCTTTGTCTACTCTTCCATCCACTTTCTTCTCTCCTCAGCCACTACTCTCTTCGCCTCCTTCTTTCTTTCCTGGTACTCTTCCCTTGTCTCTACCGTCCTATTTTGATACCACCTCCTAAAGGCTCTATTCTTTTCCCTTACTATATCTTTTGTCTTCTCATTCCACCATGGTGTTTCCTTCCACCTCTTCTTACTACTTGTCCTCCCACATACTGCTTCTGCTGCACCTACTAGTGTCTTCTTAAATCTAGCCCATTCCTCTTCCACCCCTCTTTCTTCATCTTTTGGAATTCCTTCCTTTACCATTTTGAGGTACTCCCTTCTATCCCCTTCTTTCAGTTTCCATGTCCTTATTCGTCTTTCCTGGTTCTCAGTCCCTTTCTTCTCCTTACTCCCACTCCGGTTCATTACCAGCAATCGATGGTCGCTATCCAGGTTCTCCGATGGTATACCCTTGATGTCCGTGATGTTCTTATTTAGTTCTTTCTCATACAGTATATAGTCGACCACCGACTTCCTGGTCAAGTCATCACTGTACCATGTGATTGTGTGGCTCTCTCTTTTCTTAAACCAGGTGTTCCCAACTAGCAGGCTGTTCCTCTGGCAAAAGTCCAACAGTCTCTTTCCTTCCTCATTTCTTCCGCCCCAACCCTCTGGTCCTAGAACACTCTCATAACCTTGTCTTTCTCTTCCTACATGGGCATTGAGATCCCCCATAACAATCATATTTCTTTATACCAGCTGCTTCTGCAATTCCTCTTCAAACTCCTCCTTCTCTTCAGAGGCGCAGCCTACTTGTGGAGCAAACACTTGCACTATTTCTATGGTCTCTCCCCAGTGCTACTTTCACTTTCATCATTCTATCACTTATTCTCCTCACTTCTTCTTTTAAACCATCTCGTACTACTATTCCCACTCCATTCCTCTTTCCCTCTCCGTTCCCACTCCAGTACAGTCTATAGCCTTTTCTCAGTTCTCTCCTTCCTTCCCCTTTCCACTTTGTTTCTGCCAATCCCAATAAATCCAACTTCCTTCTTTCCATCATATCCACTATCTCGGCACCTTCCCCGTCAGCGTTCTTAGGTTTAAAGTTCCAAATCTTAGTCCGTGTGTACAGCCGTGTCGTCGTCTATTAAATCCATCATGTCCGAGGCTCATTCCATTTTTGAAAGCATTTGGTTTCATCCACTACTGGCTTGCCGGGCCTATCGTAGCTTCACCAGAGCCCCGTTAGCCGTCACTTTTCAGGGTTCCTGTAGGACCTTCACAGCTACCGTAATGGTCCCGGGGCACACGAAGTCCCCACTGTACTTCGCCCCTACAGGCGATCCCCTACTTTGTGCCGTTGCCCGTCTCCCACGACGTGGACGAGGGGTTGGACTTATGGGAGACTGGCTAATTACAATGGTACTTTAGAAAATGTTAATGTATGATGAGCTCTCATTGAGTTACTGAGTAGTTCCTCTCACCATTAGGTAGGGTGGTCTTAATATTGAGATAGTACATATTTTGATGAGGGTAGGTGCCTTCGGTTGTATATACTGTAGTTCAAAGCAGTGGAAAGGCAGCAGACCACAGCAACATCGCCACTGCATATACTGTACATGTAACTACCATCGTGTAAGTTTGAAGTGATTTAATGATTAAAAAAAAAAAGTATATTGAACACCCATGGGTCAAATACAATTTGCTGTGACCATCACTAAGGATGATAAAATGATTTCTTCAAAACAAAGCAGACTTTGCAACTGTCAAAGATTTTTAGAACATCAATTTTTACAATAAACCAAAATTCTTTTAGAAAAATTAGATGTGTTAAGAAGTGCCCAAGTGCCTCTCAAGTTCCCAATTAAGGTTATCTCCTAAAGGACTAAAAACTGACATTGACCAGGGTGCCACCAACACAGAAGATAGCCTACGGTACCTACCTTGCCTTCTGGTCAAGTCAGTACCACCATCACCGGGAGGCCAATCTTAGCAGAATTTATTTATGTACAGACAAAATGAATGTTGCAGTGGTACCGGTATGTAATTGTACTAAATATGAACCCTGCTTGCTCTACTATATTGTAATTCAAGACTACCACCGATTCGACAAAAAAGCTTGTAGGCTACACAAAAGGCATAGGCCTAACGGTATCAGAGGTGAAATGTAAATTACTGCAATAAAATTCTACCTCTGGTATCTGATGCATGTAGAAAATGCGCAGCATCTTATCCATGGGAATTCATTGCCGGAGCTACCTCTTCCCACAAGACTTTCTGGTACTTTTGAGAAGATCCTTCCTCTTCCTATAGGTCCTAGGCCCTACTCATTCGTCCAAATGTCCGCAAATTAACCACTGAATTACCATTAAAGCAAAGTTTAACTTGTTCTGCAAATACCATCCCAAGTACAATACGGTACTAGTTTTAAAACTTACCACCAAGAAGTAGGGGCCGATTTTCTAGATTATACAGCCATCTCCATGTTTCTGCAGTTTTCTTGAATATAATTAGTGGCAAACTCGTGACCTAACATACAAGGAAGAGACATCAAAATGCTCAGGAACAGAAAGTCAGAATAATTCCATAAATAACTCATCAGTAGCCTCCTCACACATAATTTGGCCATGGGAAATCCGAAAGCTGTTTGGTAGCCTATATACACAGTAGGCTACATTTAAAACATCTTTCAGCCCAAAAGTATGGTTAACATAGTTAAGAATATCTTCTGTTCTAAATATCGCGTTCATGCGCTACCGGTACAAAGTGGCATTTAATTTCAACCCGATTTAACAGCGGGAAGACTGTAATAGGTTTAAATCATACACAAAAATAGATAAAGAATACGAGCCGGATTTGCCTTGACCAAACCAATTCCTTAATACAACATAAAATAACAATTAAGTCATCATCCTCTCAAGAAAACAACTAGACCTAGGCCTAGTGAGTTTAAAGTTGAATTTTAGAAGCGTAAAAGGTCCAATTACAACAATTATGCTATTGACAAACATTGTATTATATTACCTGTCGCCATTCTTGAGTGTAGATCTTCGTCTCTAGAATTTAAGAAACCTAATAGGTTCATTCGCCGAACGTGCAGAACTTGATCAATTTGATTCCCCGCCATGCGTCGCAAGTCAGCAGAAACAAGCTAGCAAGCTAGCAGAGAAAAAGTTTGCTGGCTCTGCTAAGCCCTTGCTACCTACGTCACAGCTAGCAAGCCCGCTGGACGGCAAAATCAGAATCTGCTGACCGTTTGCTGGCCAGCAATGAGCCCGCTGAACGCGCCCATTGTTCTCTGTCTTCAGCACCTTGATACAGTAGTAGGAGTTAGTGTGATGTCTTGCAGGAATTATTTTCTCAGTCGTCCTCGGTCTTTCTTCCCTGTGATTTTTCCTGCCAGGAGATTAGTTGGGAAAGCTTTATGCATGGTGGCCACTACTCCTGGAAAACCTGGAAATCCTGGAAAACTCCTAGATTTTTAATAGGTCTGGAAAATGATGAAAAATTTGAAAACTCTTGGAAAATAGCCTCTGTTAATTAATTATAAAGATCTTCCCATCCACTGCTAAAATTCCCAGTCTGCTCTTAGTCCTGGACGTCATGATATCACGGATGGGGTAGCAAGGGCCATCTAGCAGTCGCTCTGCAAACCCTGTTTATTTTTAACCGGAAATTTACGCGCCGTGTTTTATCTTAAATCATACTCGCGCTGCGGTTTTGGGTGAGCACTCTATCGTTAACTAAATAAATTTCCTCAGGCTACCTGTTTCTGTGTGGGAGAACACGCGATAGTATTTTTGTAAAACATATTGAGTATAGACAACTTGACCGCAGTAAATTTGCAGGCAGCATTCTTTTCTCTCTCTTTTTTTTAAAGCGGATATTTGGGTACCAAAGGCTTTTTAAAACAACAATTAAATCATTTGTGTGTAGGCTTGCATATCAATAACGCAATCACCACTAATTTTTGTTAACATCTGTATAAGTAAACCAAACACAACTGCTTTATTTTGATCTTGAAGTAGGCAACCGATAAAGAGCCCCCCCCCCCCTCCGCCCGGGATTTGCGCTTATTTTGAAGTCTGGAAAAATGAGAATTACTCCTGGAAAATTCCTGGAAAACTCCTGCAAAATCGTTGACCGATTTGAGTGGCCACCATGTTTATGTCGATTATGAATTTAGCTTTTCTTTCATGGATCGTTGGTCTCATTTCCCTCTTCCCTTGAATTTCTTGCAGGGTGCTGATGTTAGTCTTCTCTTCAATCCATTTAACCCGTAGCATTCTCCGCCAGACCCACATCTCAAACGCTTTACAAGTTTCTTCCAGTCCTGACCTCTGATCGTCATACAAAGGACATGACAAATTTCTTTTTAATTGCAATGTCCAAATTTACATTAGGCAAAATAATTTTCTTATCATTGAATGCCTGTTTTGCGTGCGCTATTCGCCTTCTAATCTCTTTACTACACCTGTTGTCATTGGTGATAAGACTTCCCAAATAAGAGAAACTGGCGACTTGTTGCACTATCTTGTCAGTAAGCTTAGTGTTTGTGTGAATACTTTCAGGATGTTTACTCACAACTAACACCTTTACTGCTAAGTAAATATTGTATTTATTTGCATATAAGGCCCCTTTCACACTTGCACCTTCTGTTAATATCCATTATCTCTGTTTAGTAGTGCGTGAGTTTGAAAAATGAATAATCAATCATCCGACTCTTCAGACAACGAAATTATAGTTCTGGCTTGTGCAGTCAGAAGAAGACGAAGACAATTAAGGAATCTTTTATGGCAGCACCCATACTCGGATAATGCTGGAGAGCTTAGCCCTGCTGTTGTGTCTCAGCCATTACTGAACCATCCAGTAAAGTTTCAGGCGTCTTATAAAATGGAGATTTCAACTTTTAACAAGTCAGATTTCCAAGGGAGGGGCGAGTATGCAAGGCCAGCTCAACAAAGATGCACGCTGAAATCTCCAGCCGCCTGGTTCTCAGAGGCAAGTGCAGGATGCATGCATCTTCGGTGTGAAAGAGGCCTTCACTTTTTTGACCAAAATTACCTGTGAAAATTTTTGGTGTGTGATATATATCTAGAACATTTGGTCAACCTCTGGAATCAAAAGTTCTCGAAATAGAAACAAAATGAGTATTGCCCGTTGAGCCATTATATTTAACACTAAAAGTGATAAAAATGTCCAGCATAACTCAACACATTGCTAGCGTTTCGCCCCAGCGTGCCAATTGGGCTCTTCAGTTGGTAAAGGAACACCTACCAAGATGCGAAGCAGGCACACACTGAGAAGGCCAATGCAAGATGCCTCACCACATATGCGGCCACGTCATGAGCATGTCAGTGCACCACCGGAGTTAAAAACTTGCGTCTTGCATTGGCCTTCTCAGTGTGTGCCTGCTACGCGTCTTGGCAGGTGTGCCTTTACCAATTGAAGAGCCCAATTGGCACGCTGGGGCGAAACGCTAGCAATGTGTTGAGTTATGCTGGACATTTTTATCACTTTTAGTGTCAACCTCTGGAATGCGAGACTCTGTGAATTTGGACTACGGCTCAACCTTACTAAGACCTAGTACCTTGAATGTGGTTGCCAGACAGATGGGACCATTTTAGTAGATGGCACCCCACTACCAAAGGCTTCACATATCCGATACCTTGGCTCTGTTTTGAGACCTGATGGTGACACAGTCTCGGATGCCCGTGCAAGAGTGAATGCTGCATGGATGAAGTGGCGCCAGGTCACAGGTGTTCTCTGTGACCGCAAGATCCCTTTGCGCCTCAAAACTAAGACCTATCAAACAATCATCCGCCCTGTTGCTTTGTATGGAGCTGAATGCTGGCCTAATACAAAGAAACATGAACAAGCCTTGCACTCAATGGAGATGCGGATGCTACGATGGTCCTTGGGAATTACACGGCTGGATCATATTAAGAACAAAGATGTCCTCAATGCTCTTGGAATTACCCCTATTCCAGCCAAAATGAGGGAGACTCGGTCGTGTTGGTACAGGCAAATCCAGAGTCCACTTGCTCTCGAGCCTGATGGACAAAGACCTCCAGGATACCCTGCACGACGATATGCGCATCGTAGGTCTTCGTCCTATAGATGCAGCAATCCGCAACAAATGGAGATTGGTGGACCCCAAAAAATAATTGGAATCAACGCCTGGAAGAAGAAGATATATTGACGGACATATATCGAAATCAGTGGAAATAATGCGTGGTGTGAGACAGGGATGCATTCTTTCGCCACTTCTTTTTAATATCTATGCAGAACAGATTTTCTCAGAGGCACTTGATGGCATTCAACAAGGTATTAAGGTCAATGGTAATTATATTAATAATATATGGTATGCAGATGATTCTGTATTGATTGCAAATAGTTTCGAAGGACTTAAAGAGATTGTTACTATGGTGTGAGCCCTCAACATTATGAAAACAAAATATATGATATCACGAAAACCAGCATTGTCACAAGTCCTTTTGGTCGATGGACATCAGATTGAGCGAGTCAAGAGTTTGGTGTATTTACGACAGAATATTAATGAGAACTGGGATCCTGCGGTTGAAATAAGATGCCGTATAGAGAAGGCTAGATCCATCTTTATGACAATGAAACAACTACTATGCTGTCGAGATCTCAGTATGATGCTTAAGTAAAGAATTGTGAAGAGTTATGTTGTCTCCACCCTTCTTTATGGTGTTGAAGCTTGGACCTTGTGGGTATCTACACAAAAGAAGATTCGAGCTTTTGAAATGTGGATATACAGGCGGTTTCTTAAAATCTCATGGACAGAACATGTGAGTAATGCAGAGGTTCTTCAGTGTGTGAGCAGCCAACCTGAGCTGTTAAACACAATTAAGAAGAGGAATTTGGAATACTTGGGACACATGATGAGGAATCCAAAATACCGTCTGCTCCAAGTTATACTTCCGGGTAAAATTGTAGGTCAGCGTGGACCGGGAAAGAGACGAATAACTTGGATGGATAATTTACGAACGTGGTTTGGGTTGTCTTCCACGGAACTCTTCAGGTTTGCACAGGATAAGGTGTTATAGTCCGGCGGATTAAAGGAAGTATTGTGCAAATCGAGGTAAAAGCGATTTTATTTTTTAGTTGCGTTAAGGGGTCTATAAGGAACGTTTTCAGCCACGGAGGCATTCTGTACACCCCCTGGTTAATTTTTTACAGCCCCCCAAACATGTGATGGGGCGTGTACCCTTATGTTATGGGTTGGAAATTCGTAATTATTTTTTATGGGCAAAATTAATAATATTAGTATCATTTCCGATGTTTTTAGGGCAAGGAATTCATTTTTGGGATCATTTTCCTTGTCGGGGGCGGGGGTGTCAAAACCCATAAAACTTGGTTGGTGCATATCATTTTCAAGGTATTTTGGGGTGCAGAATTCATTTCTGGGTTTGGTTTTGTTATAGGAGGTATGGGGAGGGGCCAGTGAATCCCACGGGGCGGAACTATGGGGGCGGTGCAGACAATGACAGCAAACATCTATTTATAACGACTAATTTCCAATGTTTTTAGAGGTGTAGAATTCATTTTCGAAGCCTTTTGTATTTAGGTGATCGGGAGCGGTGGTTTAAAGGATGCTGTTGCAAAAATATTATGCTTGACAGTAGTGTTGTTAACCCTCTTAGTGCCAGAGTCGCTGTGAGCGATCCTCATAAAATGAACGAAACTTGCCAGCGTCGCTCTGAGAGACGCTTCGTTTTTGTATTCTAAGAGGGGCTTATAGACCGAAAATGGCGTCTAAACTTGACGTGACCATTAAAGAGAGTTCTAGCTACCATTTTCTAGCAAAAATCTGTTGTCCTCTGTCTATCGATATACTCGAGCGATATTTGAAGTTCCTTGACTTGTTTACGCGCGACTCGTAAAAGCATGGCGTCCAAGGGAAGGAAGGATTGAGAGAGGAAGAAATTGAAGAATTAATCATTGATGAGTCAAGTAGTGAACTCTTGGACTTCGTGAACAGTGATTGCGATCTTGTGTGTGACGAATCAAGTGCCGATTCCGCTTCGGACAAAATTACCTGCGCTGAAACATAACCAAACAAGTGATAGTGATGGTAATGATGTTGATAGTAATAGTGACTGGGAAGAAAGGAATGTTGACCAGGACAATCCTCCATAGGCTACACAACCACAAATGTGAAAGATAAAACTACGGGGTCCCCTTCTGTTTATTCATTTTCACTGGAATTATTTTTATTTTATTTATATCAACAATGCCATTGTTGGTGTATGGTATTTTATGAATATCCTAGATTTTATAATTTCGGATTTTTGACACACCTGCTGATATTTTTTAAACTAAAAAACTGCATTTCCAGGTTCTTTCGTTATGTACGTATGCTCTCCAGTGTTCGTTTTTACTCCATTTATTAGCGTGTGGTAATAGGAATAATCAAACTTTCTAATTTTTATTTTACAGAAGAAATTATTTTAATTAATTAATTAATAAAAAAAGAAATAAGTTTCATAATGATCTGAAAATTTCCCTGTTTTTAGATAGCTATGTTTTGCACTCCCTAACTAAATTTCGCTTTCGTATCTTTCAAAACACGGGTTATACATATTTTTTTCTGAAAGCCTACATTTTCCATTAAAACAGCCTGGCACTTTTAGACTTCACCTTTACCTTTTCGCCTGGCACTAAGAGGGTTAAGTATTATTTATTATTTGGATAATTTGTATAATCAAAATACCATACAGTGAAATCAAAATTTCTGACGTTTTCTTGTAGTTTACTTCTTCACTCCCATATTGTCACATACATTTTGCACAGAGAAGGAATTAGACTAAAGACAATATTTGTTTATGTCCTTTTTGCAGAAACAGTGGAACTCCAGCCGTGAGTTGCTCGTACAAAGCTGCTGCAGGATACCTTTATCCTCTGGAACGAGGGTTCATCTACATCCACAAGCCCCCGGTCCACATCCGCTTTGAAGAGATAGTGAGCGTCAACTTTGCCCGAAGTGGGAGAGGAACCAGGTAAGTAGCCTACATATTCCTCTCATATTTCTCTTCTTTTCACAATTTGGGTGTTGAGGCATATTTAGACTTACTGCATATTTGGTCTTCTATATTTTTAAATCATGTTTTTGCAGTTGTTTCCAAATGCTCAAGGTTGATACTGAGTGTCTCGTCTAAAGCTGGTTTATACAGTAACTAGCAACCCGCCCCAGCTTCGCCCGGTATCTTAATAGATTTACCCACATGGGCGGCAGGTCCCAGACGCAATTCAGAAAAGCCGACGTGAACAGCAAAACTCCAACATATTCTTCTCTGAAGTCTTGATCCTTTCCGAGCGGATGCTTTTATGGCTCTGACCGGATTTATTTTCTTCAAAAATTCAAAATATGTTTTTTCTTTTTTTTTTCTTGCACTAAATTTAATTAGAACTCACATATATTTCGCTTACCTGTTGATACTTGAAGTTTGAGTAGAATCTGAAGGTTGTAAAGCTAATTAATAATTAAGTGTAGAACACTTCAAACCAACACTCAAATCCAGAGCAGACGCTAGATCTCCATCATTCCATAGCCTTTTCCGTGAAATTTTGTTCAAATCACCAAATAAACACTACAAAAATGCACTCACTTTACCAAGTACACAATGACACGTGCGTTCATTTAAAGCAACAACTGCCTGCTGGTATTTGTGAAGTCAAAGAGTTCTCTAGGGATGACATAATTATCAAACATGTGTCTGCATAGTGGTGCCATCTCCTATGTTTAACACTAACTATTTTGACGGAAAACGGCGCCATAATTAAATTTTCGAATTTTCCGCATATATCCATTTCCCGCTCGTGGCCGAAAAGTACGCGCCGGATATATCCGTATTCCACTTGGGAAGGGTTCCACTTGGGAAGGGTTAAGTCGACACGATTCGACAGTTTGATGTTGGCAGAAGCTGGAGTGATAGGCTCACTCGCTCTGAAGCTAGTAATTTTAATTTCCACTGAATGGAGATTGTTGGAAGAAATAAAAACATAAAAACATTTACAGTGGGCGATGTATTGAAGATAGAGATATGCTGTCACGGACTCTCTTGTAGAACTTTTCATGCTGACCAATTCTTACACTCATAATATATTGATATTTTTAACGATTTACCCAGCATAAGCTTAAAATATATTGATATTTTTAATGATTTACCCAGCATAAGCTTAAAAGGCACACGAACGGCAGGTTTTTCTTAGAGTCCATTCACTGAAATCGTTACTGCTCCGCTTCCTTTGGTCATAAATGAATGGTTTTTTTGTACGGAAACCTTCCTGAGATATCCTTTACAGAATGGGGATAACAGCATGAAAATCCATCCAGGGTTCTCAAGATTACCTTTTACATCCATGAAATGGGGACTTTGTTTTATTGGTCTACTGTGTAGAGATGGATTCTGGCGGCTTCAGTGGCATAGTTCAGGGGTTCTCAACCTTCTTCAACCATCGTACCCCTTTAAAAAAATTAAACATCCTGCGTACCCCCTACTAACCTTTCTTAGGTAGTAATAATGGTTATTAAAAATGTAAAAGGTATTTAGTTAGGATGGTTTAACCTTTGTAATTTTATAAAGAAAGATATTTTAATAAAACAAAATATAGTTGTTTTTCAGTTCCTTTTCCCAAAGGGTGATTTTGCAATCATTGCGTTAATTTTCATTTCTTCATAGAACATATCAGAAACACTACCTTGCATACACTTATTCCAAATGTTCGGTTTTTCAAAAATATCCCTTAAATAGGCCAATTTTAAAAGCCAACCAAAGTCATTGAGTACTGATGATAAATTAGAGTTATGCTCGGTAAAGAAAAAATGCAATTCTTTGTGGAGTTCAAATACACGCGCCGTAAATAACTCACACAGTAGTCACGGCACGAAGCTCACTGCGCATGTGGATCGAGTAGGAGGATGGCCTGCTGCGTACCCCTGAAGTGTTTCGGGGTACGCGTACCACAGGTTGAGAACCCCTGCTGTAGTTCGTAGCATGCTGAGCTCCTATGCCCAAGGTCGCGGGTTCAAACCCGGACGAAGTTGTCTGGTTTTCGAAGAGCATTAAAAATCCCTCAGTATGCCTTCCTTTGGAGGGGAAGAAAAACCGGCAGGTCCATGTCATAGATTTATGGCATGAAAAAGAACCTTCCACTAACTACACTGTAAGCTAAAATTTGTAGGTTAGTTTCATAACACTATATTAGTTCCAATGTTCGCCGCCGGGTGCTGACTGCGATAGCATTTAGTAGCCACATCTGCAGCTAGGTGTTGTGGATGGTAGTGTTTGGTAGCAAAAGTAGGAACTACTTGAAATTATCGTCTGCAGTCCTTACTTGAATTAAAAACAGATAACACACACTAATACACTGGTTATCAGACAGATTCTAAACACACCCAAAGTACACGGGGCTACATGACCACATTGTCGCAGCCCCTAAACTGAGGAACCAACCAACCAGAGATGGATTCTGGCAAAAATAGATTTTTTCCTAGAATTTTTTCAATATTTCGTAATGTAAATAGTAGTGTTATTTGTTGACAAAGAGCAGATTGCATGCGCGTAATCCTAAATGTATAAAGTATTTTCAAGTAATCCGCTCTCACAATATATTATAGAACAATTTTTGAATTGAATTTTGTGTTTAAAATTTTCTATTTCTGTGTATTTAGTGCAGCAGATTTTCTTACTAACCATGTATTTCTGTGAAATACCATGTCACGGCCAAGGAACACCAAGATATCTTTGTGTTCCTAGGTGGAACCCAGCACAAGACACAGCAATAAACCTAGAAACATTGCTGACTGGGCCGGGTGGTGATGCTGCGGTAGGAGATACGGACTTCAATCACGCTCTCGCTACCAACTGCACCGGGCGTGTGAAAGGTACGCGGTTTTTACACCTTCCTCACTCTCGCCACCAGTGGAACGATCAGAATGATCGGTGAGTGGAGGACTGAACAAATGTTCAGAGGGTGGGGTTTTGCTACTAGATGTCCCCCCCCCCCCCGGTAATAATCAGTCATGTTTAACAATGGTATAACAAATAAAATATATTGATCCAAAAGGGGAATACATAATGGTAGGGGCACAAGAAAATAACACCCTGGACCTAAATGAAAGGAAAGGAGGAACCCCTGAAAAGCCACCACACCGGGGAACACAGGCCCCTGAGAAAATAAGGGTCAAATTAAAATGGGACTGGACAGGCACCGGATTGCGGAACAAAACTGATAAGCCTAAAACAAGAGGCGACCAAGGGACAAGGTGACTTGAGACACCACAAGTTAATATATATTGAACATCAGCCAAGCACGTGGCTCACACAATTAAATTGATACCAAATTAGGAGAGCGCCAAGCGGCTCGCTAAAACACGTGAAATTGCATATGAAGCAAGAAGATTAATTTAGGCCTAAGACGGCCATGCGTTCTCAAACGCTAAACCAAGGTGTGGCCAGTACGACAGTGCAAGGGGATGCCGTACATCAATTTAAATGGTACCCAATTCCAAAATTACAGCATGTTTCAGTTATATCAAAACATAGGTATTGGTTCAAGTCCTCTAAATAACGAAATAGCTTATTTCCAAAATTAGGTTGGCGTCACAAATTAACGGCCGGTGTCCGTGTTTAAATGTTCCAAAGTTTTGTAACACGTAAAAATGCCACACTAAGCTGAGAATCATAATTAATGAATATTTCCTTCAGAACAAGAGTTAAGACATCAAACAGGAATAATAAATCTCTAATCATTATGTGGCCCACACAAAGTACAAGTCCAAAATGCAAATGACGCTTAGCTTCACAACCCGCACTCGAAGCAGCAAATAAGTAATAAAAATCTCCTTCGGGAGTAAAATAATGAACAAAAATATCACAAGCAGTATTAGAATGTTTTGTAGAAAACACAGTACCTTAGTTCGTACGGCTTCCCAAGCCGTAATCAGAAGGCCTGGCGTGGTTCGAGACCACGCGGCGAGCGAAGATAGAAAATACGAGAATGATTTAAATGTTTGAGTTGCTACTCAAAATCACAGTTTAGCAAACAGTATATCAAACTGCACAAGTCAAACAACAGAACACACTACAAATGAACCTGGCACGGGCCGAGTCCCGTGCCATGCTTTCTTCACTTCTACATCGCGTCTCGTTTTAGACGACTGTTCTCATCAACGGTCCCAGGCAGATAGATAGCGTCCTCAGGACGCCCGCACACACACAGGCACTTCGCGCATGCGCGCCTACACCAACCAATTAGATCGCGGCAACTTGTGTCGCTGCCGGGATTATGAATTTTAGTCCAGAACATACCAGAACAATCTCCTTTCTTCTCGAGGCTTCGGATGACGTCATGTCCCTTCTAAGGCCGAAAATACGTCGGCAGGCAGAGAGAGGTGACGGCGGGAGGTTGACAATTAGAATTCAGTTTATAACCTTAGAGAGCCCGCCCTCCGTGGCAAGCAGCCAGGACAAAACATTGTGTCAGTCGAAATGACTGGCACAGTCTTCCCCTCTGCTATCGAAGAAATGGGGCGGTAAGGGGGGGGGGGGATGTTGACAGGTGAGTATACCACTTGCGACTCACTCATATGACCTCGTAACAGTCAATAGATCATGCAGCACTCGTACAGTTCCTTCCCATCGTCACTCCTCTTGAAACATCTTCATGATGTCGTGATGTACAGCCATGCCATCCCAGTGGAACAGTCCAGCACCGGAGCCCAGAGTGTCCAACCAGGTAGGGACGACCAGGTAGGTGTTGCCATCAGGACAGCCAGCAGCCGTCAAGCTCCACCCCCAGAAGATGTAAATCGTCAGGGCCGACAGTGACCCAGGCCTAGGTCACTGCCCCCATAGGGCTACACCCTTTTTGGACCAAGCTGAAACAGATTCAGACGCCAGCAGCGAACCATCCAGACACAGCAACTGGCTCGACAGGATAAGTCGAGCCGACATCTTCCCTGCCATCGAGCAGGATAATTTAGTAGAAGTAGGGGAAGGGGTCAATACACCAGCGACCACTCGAAGAAACACTAGGGAGGAACACTTCACCCAAGGAGGACCCAGCACACCTTGTGCTCACACTGACGAGGCACTCTCTCAGATCTCGAGAGGTAATATGTACTGCAGATCAACGCACACGCATCGCTTGAGTTACAGTTAAGCTTAACTTTAGAATTTAATTGACACCACAAAATAGGACAACCAGAACCATAGAGATTTATACTCTAACCAAAATACCAAAGGGGAGGGGAGGAACCCACTTAATTCAAGTAAAATTGTCTGAAGGACCAAATCAACTGTCCCAAACCAAAATCCTGAATTCACATTCTAAGGTAGAATTTAATTTGCGGATGCGCCACGTACTTGTACCGATTTTGCAAATCAGTACATGTTCATCTTTATCTTCGAGACGCAGTAAGAGCTCCAGGTCTGACCGGATTATCATAGAGCATACACCAGGCCTCTTCTGAGAATTCCTTTCGCCAAACTGGCGCCTGACTGTTAGTGAAATGGTTCGCCAAGCCCTTTCTGCCAGGATTTGACCCCTTTGTGCGAACTGTCACTTAAAGTATTATCCCTGATAGACACTTGTAGAGGGAGATAAATCAAGCTTTGTGTCTGTGAACATTGGAAAAGCGAACATTTCTTGTCAGCTACATTCGCCAAGCCCTTGTTCTAAGAACACCCTTGCAAGAACATCGTGTGACGTCTCAACTCCTAGAAAGTTTCTACGCAGTAACCTGTGTGGGGTGATATTCAATAGTACCAACTCAAACCTTGGACTCTGGCCTTGGGCTCTGCCCTTGTGTTGGCCGATTGTGCCACTAGTCGCATGTGGTATGACTGGAGTAGGGTGGTGGGGGGACTCTGGAATACAAAGGGGTGCGATCTGTGACTGGAGGGATAGTGTGAGGAGAAGTTTGCTGACGGAAGGACTCTTAAGCGATCGCCTCCGGGGAAACTGAGAGTGCAGTTTCTCCGGAGGGCTGAAATACACCAGGTGGTATGAACTCAATTTGTTAGAAGGGGCAACCGTTCGATGGAACATTAAACTGTGTCATTTGGTAGTGTTATTTTAAGGCCATGTGTCGGTGGACCATCAACTTAATTAGATAAAGACTGACATTTTATTTTAGCACTTTAGTATGTAATCTTTTGAAGGGCCTTGTATAGTTTGGTGATACCTTAATATGTAGTTACTGCAGGGTGGGTTATTATTGCCCTATTTCCCGTTACCTGGATGGGAACCTCGTGGATTTAACTTTGGTCAGATAAGCTTCAAGAGACAGTCAGTGCTGGACTCTGAAGTTTCTCGGACGCTTTCGTTCGCTAAGGAACGCGTTTGTTGCTTTATGCAATTTGTTTGTGAAACGGCACCAGGCCTGAATTTCATGTTGTTAATTTTCCTTTTATTCTTGCGGATGATACTACCCTCTAGTCAGTAATTCAATTAATCGTATGATGGGGAAATGTAATTTTGCCAACTGGGCAATGTCTGACTTTATTTTATTCACAGTATTATCCGTAACTTGCATTACCTTTTAAATATTAGCCTAAGTTAAGCGGTTTAGGGTTTTAGTTGTAATTTAATCATGATTTAATTGTATCAATTTTAGATTTTCATTATACTTCGATATTGAGATGTTGTTTTTTATTTAATGATGGCAGTCAGTAGGAAGATTGTTCTGTTTCCTTCACCATGTGTGGCAAGATTAAAATTGTCGGCCTTTTGAGTACGCCCAGCCTTCCATTCAACAAGCTGGTCTTGACACATGCTTCGTCCCGCCTGATCTCTTCTCCTAAATCAAATCAGGGTGTTCTTGAATACCACGAAAATTTGGAACATTCACTCCTAGGTTTTTTTTGCTGTGAACTCAGCTGACCTAGCGAGTAATTAAATTAGGCCTTTCCTGTGTGTTATAATTATTAATTTTTGGTATGGTAATATCATGTGATAAAGCATTTTGATATGCTAATTTTATTTTCATCTTTTGGTAATCTAAAGGGAAAGGGGGGAATGAGAGCCTGTTACATTGGTAGCAGAGCGTGGTTTGTTCTGTGATCTTGCCATTAGCAAATAATCTTTCCTGCTGACTGATTGCAGTAATTAATTAAAATTAAATTCAGTAACTTAATTAATGTAGATTGGGCCCTCCTCCTTATTAATCTTTTCTCGACATAGGTAGGATTGTTTCAAACTCTGTGTAATGATTAATTTGTGTTCTGTTACATGAAATTTATGTACGATGGCTTCCCGCAAAATCATCGTGAAATACTTATCAGATGAAGAGGTAACCTACGAATTGCTGTTACGTAACCTTGAAGTGCCCAGGGATGCAGAACTAGCGCGCCAGAGTCTAAGAGTATGCCGTGAATTTTGCAGCAACCCTTCCAAAGCTGTCAACTGCTGAATTCAAACTCGGTGAGTCAAAGTTATGTGACGCAGTTAAAGAAATTTGTAACGTAATTAAGTATTGTTTCAGTGAAGTAGAATGTAGCCCTGTGGATCTCACCAAATTGAAATCTAGAATTGATTACCTATATCTTCGATGTGTGGATTTGTTGCAATCTGATGAAGAACGTCCCATCGCCGATTTGAAAGGTTTATTAGAGGCTGAAGTTAATTTAGTGGAATGTGCTCAGACCTTGGACACTGTTAATCGTGTTAGTGGAAGTGGGGATTTATTGAATTCAACTCCTGCATGTAGCCGTAATGTCTCGACAAGTCTAGGCGCCAGTCTGGCTGAAAATGCGACTGGCCAAGTTGGTAATCGTGTCGCTGAACCTGCCGCTCTCCGTAGCAATGGAATAGCTCGCTTGCCCGACAGCTGTGAGAGTCGAGAGATTTTTCACATTGTAGGTAACCGTAACTTGAATCATGAAACTGTGACAACTAATTCTGTACTTGACCAGGCAGCGTTAGGTCCTGATACGGTGATACCAGTTTCGAATACCATTAATCCTAATGCTGTGATGGCTTCTGTGCCAAATAATACCAGCAACGTAACCTTCAACCTCCCCGGACGTGAAAATTGTACTTGCAGTTGTGATTGTGTAACTTGTAACTCCTTCTCTGCTGTTGTCGGCTCGCCTCGTGTAAGGAGGTCGGTAATCGAACCCCAGTCTGTCTTAAATTTCCCCTCATCTAGTTGTAATCCTGTTAGTGTCGGTGCTCGAGAAGTAAATTCTAGAGATAATTCCGGGTCTGTTTCATCATTTAAAGTGCCGGGTAATTCAGGTCATCAGGGGCCTACAGTGATACAAAATTCTCCTTCAGAACCGGTTAGGGATTTAAATTCGGTTTATCGAGACTCTCAGGGGAGTGTTTCAAATTCAGGGCGTAACCTCGTTTCTTTATCTTGTTCCGGAAACCAAAATTATGTGCAAGGAAATCCATGTGCCGAGATGCCAGGTCGTAACGTGTCCAATGTTGAGCATTCTAATTATTCTGTTTTTTCTAAGGCCAGCTTTGATTCTGTCAGTCACCCCATTTTGGGTTTTGTTTCAAAGTTATCGGGTAGAAGTATGGACACGGTTGAAGGCGTCGTTGATTTTTTGAGAATATTGGTCGATATTCACGAGTGTGCTATCCAATTCGGTGTCAGCGACCAAGTGGTCTTTCAATTAATATCCTCCCATGTGTCTGATACGTTGGGGACCTATGTGACTAGTGCCATGTGTGAAGGTTGGAGTGTGGAGAATTTTATGTCCGAGGTGTTGCGAGTATTTGTGCCCATCAGGTCGCTCGATACTGTGAAGGCACGTTACCTGTACCGAGCTCAGGGTATTAACGAGCCGTTAAATTCATACATTGTGGACATATCCAGGTTTGTAAAAGTCTTTAGAGTAGATATGCCAGAGGCAGAAGTGGTAAGGCTTATTTTGGCCGGTGCTACGCCGGAATTTCGGAATTGCCTATGTGTTGGAACTAATCCGAGTACGATTAGGGAACTACGTGAAGCCGCTATTCAGGCCGAATCCGTGTGTTCGGTTGATATCATAAGGTATGCAACTAGCATGCCCCCCCCCCCCCTTCATTAACCCTGTTCCGTTTGTTCGACCTCCCTCGGTTCGACCACCACCTGGGGCCGGTTGTCCTTCCCATAATTCGCCTAGGAGTAGTAGTAATCGTCCTGTGACGTGCTTCAACTGTGGGCAGCAGGGCCACATAGCGTGGAAGTGTCCGGTAAAAAGGAATTGACTATTCCGAGACAAGCATCCTGAAATCCTCCTTGCCAAGGATCAGCGATGTGCATTGGGAAATGAGATGACGAGGGATGATGCCAAAGTTATCGGAGCAAATGGTGTCTGTTCTAAAGTTTCTGATGTAGTTCTACCATCTCCTATGGTTGAAATTGCAATTAATGACGCATGTGTAATAGCTTTGTTAGACTCAGGAAGTGCCGCTTCATTGGTTAGCGAGAATTGGTATTTGTCTATGAAACTCATTTGTAAATTCAGTAACCTGTCAAATGTAGATGTTAAGTTGGTTTCTACCAATGGTGCTCAATTGGACGTAATTGGTTCTGTGAAGTTTAAGGTTCGGATTCATAAATTTTGTTGGAAATTTTCCTTTTGGGTCATTAAGAATTTGTCATGTCCTATTATTCTGGGCGCTAATTTTTTTGCTCATACTGGCTTACTGCTAGATATGCAACACGAATCATTCTGGTTCAGGTTTTGTTCTGAGGTAAAATTTAAATTCTTTTCTACTGCTGTCCCTAGCGCGAGTGCTCATGTTGTCAACCGTGATGCTGAACCCGTCTTTTCCACCGGGGTTGAATCCTTGGATTTAAGTAATTTATCTGACGCTCAAGCTAAAGAGATTCGAGATTTGTGTGGGTATTTTCCCGAGGTGTTCACTGACGAATTAGGAATGACTAAGATCCTGGAGTATAAAATTGAAGTAACGGATACTATACCCGTCAGACATCCTCCCTACCGTTTGAGTCCTCCCAAAATGTTGGAATTAAAGAAATTAATCGATCAGATGTTACTAGATGGAGTGATTCGACCCTCCACATCAGCATATTCCTCACCTGTGTTCTTAGTACCTAAGCCAAATGGTGGTTTTCGGCCAGTCGTAGATTATCGTAGGTTAAACAAGAAGATTGTTTTAGAATCTATCCCTCTTCCTGATTTACATAGCTGTTTTTCCTGGTTCAAAAACGCCTCCTATTATAGCCTCATTGACCTGACGCAGGCATATTTCCAAATTCCGTTAGCTGAAGAATCTAAGCATCTGACTGCGTTCGCCACCGATTGGAATCTCTATGAGTATTGTAGATTGCCTTTTGGCATCTCTACAGGGGGCGCTGTGCTTAGTAGGCTTCTTGATCACGTGTTTTCTGGCATCAAATTTGATTATTTGTATCACTACCTGGACGATGTTGTTGTTTATAGCGAGACGTTCGAAGACCACGTGCGCCATCTTCGTGAAGTATTTGAGAGGTTAAAATCTGCTGGTCTAACCGTAAAGTTGTCTAAAGTGTCCCTTGCTAAACCTAAAATTGCCTTTCTTGGACATGTTGTTTCTGCTGAAGGTGTTTCGGTCGATGACTCCCGAACCCAGGGAATTAGAGATTTTGCACCCCCTAAAAACGTGAAAGAAGTAGCCCGATTCGTGGGAATGGTTGGCTTTCTGCGCAAATTTATACCCAATTTTGCACAGCGGGCGTTGCCACTTAATCATCTGCGAAGGTCTGACGTGAAATTTGAATGGGGTCCGTCGCAGCAAGCAGCTTTTGACGATTTGAAGGAGGCACTGTGTAGCGCTCCTGTCCTCGCTGTCCCTGATTTCAGTAAGAAGTTTATAATCCAGACTGATGCGTCGCTCGGTGCTGTAGCTGCTGTGTTGTTACAAGAAAGTGAGTTAGGTAGACGACCTATTGGTTTTGCTTCTCGAACTCTGTCCCCTGCTGAAGTAAATTATTCCGTATATGAGCTTGAGGGGCTCGCAGTGATGTTTGGACTGGAGAAATTCCGAATGTATGTCGAACATGTTCCTTTCGAACTTGAAACCGATAACCAGGCCCTGAGCTGGGTCCTGGCTAGACCTCGAACCACTGGGCGAATCGCCAGGTGGGCAACCCGTATTTCATCATTTCAGTTCACCGTTCGTCATATAAAGGGTTGTGAAAATGTCATAGCCGACTCCCTTAGCCGCATGTATGAAGAAGTTCCTAATAAATGTAAGAATCTCGTTCCCGAGGAAAATCATGAAAATATTTGTGCTGTGTCACTTAAGCGTCTCTATGGAGAAATTCCTGACAGGTGTGAAACTCCCTCTTTAGAGGAACCTGTTGTTGTTGGGGCTAATTCAGCTCAACACATGTTAGTAAATTCACCGTTATTGTTTGGAGACATTGCTAAGCATCAGAAGGAAGATCCCGTCTTGTGTGATTTAATTGCTCGATTAGTTTCTGGAGAAGAGATAAAACCTTATATTTTAAAGTCTGGTGTACTCTGTTGTGTAACTAGGCGTGATAGAAAGCCTAAGGTTGTTTTGCCTACTCAGCTGATAAATGGCATGCTAATGTATTTTCACGAGTCACCCGCTGGAGGCCACCTAGGAATATTCAAAACTCGACAGAAAATAAGGCAGTCTTTTGTTTGGAAGGGTCTCGATAAGGATGTGAGAAAGTTCGTGCTGGGGTGTCATGATTGTAAAGTGAGTAAGCCCACCGTCAGTGGTAAGGTTGGTAAGTTAGCTTCTGAATCTGCGTCTAGGCCCATGGAACGCTTGTATGTGGATTTCGTTGGGCCCCTGCCGAGGTCTAAATTGGGTAACCGTTTTGCTTTTGTTTGTGTCGATGGTTTCTCTCGCTTTTCATGGATTTTTCCCACTAGAAATTGTGACTCTGCTACTGTCATAAGATGTTTAAAGTCTGTTTTCTCTTCCTTTGGTCCTAGTCAATACTTGGTGTCAGATAATGCCAAGGCCTTTGTTTCTCATCAGTTTAGAAAATTTTGTTTTGATTATGCTATTTCCCATGTCACCACGACACCCTATTACCCCAACCCTAGTTTGGCAGAGAGAGTTAACCGAAATTTGAGAGCTGTACTTATCGCATATCATCGTGACAATCATGCCAGGTGGGATTCGTCATTACATTGGTTACCCTACGCTTTCAATACTGCTGAGCATGAATCCCATGGGAAAACGCCGTTCTCACTTATGTATGCGTTCGTCCCAAATTCCCCTCTAACGAATCTGTGGTCTCTTCATGATCTGCTTCCTGACCAACCCTCTCCTGATCGTGTCAGAGAAATCTGGAAGGAGGCCAGAGCTGCTATAAAGATCTCGCATGACAAGCTGGCTGAGAGATATAATTTGGGCCGAAAACAGGGTGGATATTCTGTCGGAGATTTTGTGTATGCAAAAAACTTCTGGGCTAAGGCCCCAGGTCGTCAGGTATCAGGTAAACTGCAGCCAAAATATGAGGGCCCCTATGAGATTCTGTCCTTTCCTTCTGAAGTAACAGTGTTATTAGAGGATCTGTCTAGGAAACGTGTTTTTAGGACTCATATATCATATTGTAAACCTGCTAGTGAACGAGAAACTCGAGGTGTGTAAAAGGTGAAATTATGATGTTCTATTTCCTGTGAATGCGTTGATATGAAGTTCAGAGCGATGGGAGATGGTCTAGTTGTTCCGCTGAAGTCAAATCTCTTATATCATCTTTGGTAATCCTCAAGAAAGGGTGTGATCTGCTTCTGTTAGCTGAGTTTTGTTCATCATATTCGTGGTTGATATTTTTGAGTACATTTTTTGGATAATTTAGTTATAATTTGGTTAGGTTGGTAGTGAAATTTTGATTTTATGTGAAAATAAGGTATGAGGTTTCAGAGTAATGCTCATTTTGGTGTGTTGTTCGGCTGCTGACGTGAGGGCTTTATAAATTGTATCAGTGATCTGGAAAATCTTCAAATTGCAATCTCTTGTCGGTTGAAAATGTATCTGGTTAGGTTAGTCAGTAGGTTACTTGTAATCTGCGGTATATACTGTTAGACTGCTGACTTGCTGGTATTGTCACAACGTTCATGTGATTATAGTTGGAATCCTAGTTCATGTATCCCCGTATACTTGGGTGTGAAAAAGAAAATTAAGTTCGATTAGCATCAGCTTCGAGCTGGTAGCTAGGCTATAGCGTTAGTCAGTTGTTCTATGCAACGAGATAGTGTTGCACTGGAGATGTCGTGCCTGTTCTGGAGAAATTTGAGGTATCTATTAGTTGGTGAGCTAGCTCTCGTTCTGTGTAAGGTGCATTTTCTTTGGGGACTATAACCACCCCGTGCATTTTGAAAATTTATCATGCCATCACATCTGTGATCCTGTAATTCTGTATTTTGAGCATGCTGTGGCATGTCGAGGACCGCTAGGTTAGAGAATCTGAAGTTTTGAGGATATTAATCACCTTGTGCTTGTAGAAATGTGTCACATGACACCTATGGGTGTTCGTTGTAGTAAGGTAGATCTGTGTATGGGACCATGGAAGTGGTTTGTTGACTGTGTGGGTGTAAAAGTTATAAGTAATTTGTGTTTTTTTAAATGGTGGAGCCACGTTCGTTTAGGTATGTCTTGAAAATTGGTTGGTACCAACTTGAATTTGTGTCTAATTCTGCTGAGCTATGTGCTTTGGAAGTAGATTTAGTGTAGCCTCTGCATCGGGCTCGTAGTTGTTGTTGGTTTGATATTGGTTAGGTTCCGTGCCTAGAAGGTAGCATCTTAATTTTGAGAAGATGTTTTAATTTTGAACATTGGTGTAACTTTTGTGAGTTGGTTCTCAGGATAGGTGTGATCATCTTAGTGTCCTGAGTTCGGTTGGTCATCCTACAGGAACTCTTGGGGAGTGGTAATCTGTTGGCGAGTAGCGATGAAGTTATTCGGTGAAATTTGGTTAGGTGCTGGTATGTAAATTTGTTGGATCGTGGTGTCTATTGTTTAACGTGGTCTCCCCATTTGGTTATTGTTTTCGTGGAAGGTAGTTGCTGTTTTCTGTCGTTCGTCGGATGGCCACCGTGGACGGTTAGGGGCAGCGACTGGTGAAATGAGACAGTGACTTTTGGTATTTTTATGTTTTTATATGTGTCACATACCTGAGACGATCCATATGGTTTGATTATGGTATGTTGTGTTTGTTTTAAAATGTTTTGGTGTTTCCTAAATGTGTTCTGTTTTCCTACGGTACTGCGTGAGGCCATCAAAGTAAATGTAAATTCATTTTTGAGTATGTTTAACTGTTTTGGAAGGGTACCAGTGAGTTCCCCCTTGCATTATTTCTATTTTGATGGTGTTGCCCATAAAATTTCAGGGAATTTTGGTGGGAAAATATCTGAAATTTTGTAAATATTATGGTTTCTGGATGTTTTAGTCAAAAATTGGTTGATATAAGTTGATTTGGTTATTCTTGCTAAGTATTGTAGTGAACCTTCTGTTAAGCTTGTTAACGTCAGTCATATCGTATAGTTGGTTGCCCCTTTCGTGTGATTTTAATACTTCAGCGAACCTTTCATTATGCCCTGGAACCCCTGTCTTGGCACAGAACCTTGTTCGTGGCCTCAAGCATCCCGTGTGTGGCTTGAAAGACTCTTAAGTGAACTTCGATGGCACACTAATGCTTCGTGTGATGTTTTTTTTTATCCTTCCTGGGATAACTTCAGCTGTTTGGGCTGGTTGACTGGCCTGGAACGATTGTTCCCTCTAAGGGAACTGTATTTGGACCATACGCTGCTGTTCTGATGTGTGTTTCAGTGGTCACTATGTGGGACGTGTACTACCAATCTGGGCCCAGTTTGGAGGTACCATCTAGGTCCCATGGCATCATTCTACCCGAGGAGATCTACTTCAAGGTCTGCTGGCGGAGATTGGAGTAGCCTCTTCAGCTGCCAAGAGACCAGCTGGACACCATCACCCTGTTTGTCGTCTCCCCGTCGTCTTCCTTGGGAGGAGGAGGATGTACCGATTTTGCAAATCAGTACATGTTCATCTTTATCTTCGAGACGCAGTAGGAGCTCCAGGTCTGACCGGATTATCATAGAGCATACACCAGGCCTCTTCTGAGAATTCCTTTCACCAAACTGGCGCCTGACTGTTAGTGAAATGGTTCGCCAAGCCCTTTCTGCCAGGATTTGACCCCTTTGTGCGAACTGTCACTTAAAGTATTATCCCTGATAGACACTTGTAGAGGGAGATAAATCAAGCTTTGTGTCTGTGAACATTGGAAAA
This sequence comes from Meconema thalassinum, assembly GCA_946902985.2. Lineage (NCBI taxonomy): Eukaryota > Metazoa > Arthropoda > Insecta > Orthoptera > Tettigoniidae > Meconema > Meconema thalassinum. The sequence goes on from OX336389.2 coordinate 1,416,948,675, forward strand.
GCGAACATTTCTTGTCAGGTACATTCGCCAAGCCCTTGTTCTAAGAACACCCTTGCAAGAACATCGTGTGACGCCTCAACTCCTAGAAAGTTTCTACGCAGTAACCTGTGTGGGGTGATATTCAATAGTACCAACTCAAACCTTGGACTCTGGCCTTGGGCTCTGCCCTTGTGTTGGCCGATTGTGCCACTAGTCGCATGTGGTATGACTGGAGTAGGGTGGTGGGGGGACTCTGGAATACAAAGGGGTGCGATCTGTGACTGGAGGGATAGTGTGAGGAGAAGTTTGCTGACGGAAGGACTCTTAAGCGATCGCCTCCGGGGAAACTGAGAGTGCAGTTTCTCCGGAGGGCTGAAATACACCAGGTGGTATGAACTCAATTTGTTAGAAGGGGCAACCGTTCGATGGAACATTAAACTGTGTCATTTGGTAGTGTTATTTTAAGGCCATGTGTCGGTGGACCATCAACTTAATTAGATAAAGACTGACATTTTATTTTAGCACTTTAGTATGTAATCTTTTGAAGGGCCTTGTATAGTTTGGTGATACCTTAATATGTAGTTACTGCAGGGTGGGTTATTATTGCCCTATTTCCCGTTACCTGGATGGGAACCTCGTGGATTTAACTTTGGTCAGATAAGCTTCAAGAGACAGTCAGTGCTGGACTCTGAAGTTTCTCGGACGCTTTCGTTCGCTAAAGAATGCGTTTGTTGCTTTATGCAATTTGTTTGTGAAACGGCACCAGGCCTGAATTTCATGTTGTTAATTTTCCTTTTATTCTTGCGGATGATACTACCCTCTAGTCAGTAATTCAATTAATCGTATGATGGGGAAATGTAATTTTGCCAACTGGGCAATGTCTGACTTTATTTTATTCACAGTATTATCCGTAACTTGCATTACCTTTTAAATATTAGCCTAAGTTAAGCGGTTTAGGGTTTTAGTTGTAATTTAATCATGATTTAATTGTATCAATTTTAGATTTTCATTATACTTTGATATTGAGATGTTGTTTTTTATTTAATGATGGCAGTCAGTAGGAATATTGTTCTGTTTCCTTCACCATGTGTGGCAAGATTAAAATTGTCGGCCTTTTGAGTACGCCCAGCCTTCCATTCAACAAGCTGGTCTTGACACATGCTTCGTCCCGCCTGATCTCTTCTCCTAAATCAAATCAGGGTGTTCTTGAATACCACGAAAATTTGGAACATTCACTCCTAGGTTTTTTTTGCTGTGAACTCAGCTGACCTAGCGAGTAATTAAATTAGGCCTTTCCTGTGTGTTATAATTATTAATTTTTGGTATGGTAATATCATGTGATAAAGCATTTTGATATGCTAATTTTATTTTCATCTTTTGGTAATCTAAAGGGTAAGGGGGGAATGAGAGCCTGTTACAGTACTCAAGAAACTCTCCATAGGGACTGGGTGACTCTGCTCATAATAAGTGCGACCAACACAGGGTCAACAAGGCACAAGTGCCTGCCGGGAAGTCAGTCAGTACAGTTATTTACATTTAATAATAGGACAGCGTTTCAAACGCACTGTCAATAAGTATGGCTCTTACTCAAGAGACCGCCCAGCAAGGGGCCAAGAAACGACAGCACCTCAACAAAACCTGTAAGCGAAAAATTTTTCAACAGAACTGTAGAACAATAAAATTTTCAAAATCGAATTCGTTAACCAAATTTGTCAATCCAACAACTGGCCAGGACCTCTCCTCGACAGCAACACCCAGGCATACAGCATCACTCAAACATCCACTCAACGTTGCTAAATAATTTTTGCACCACTTAGAGCAACCATTACTCCAGGTACGACCAAAACTCGCACCAACACAAAATGCAGCAATCAAACTAGGTCAACAGACCATTGCTACCAACTTCACACAACAATAACGCCTAACCGAGCTGACTCAGGCTACGCTACACCACTCGTTCATAACGCACAGCTTCTCTTCAGCGCCATCGAGCTTACTCAGATGACACTCTTCACCTTATGTACCAGCCTGCTAATACTCGCGCAATGGAGCAAAATTCAGGGGGCACACATATTCAACGTTGCTTAAAATGCCTCACGGGCAACAGGGAATTCACCATCCTGCCAAAAGACCATCTCAGGGTCCACCAAAAGTCAGGGAATCAATCCTCCTGAACACCACTTCACAACCTCAGGGCATTGACCATCCTGGGCTATCAACACAACAGGGAATGCACCTTCCTGTAATTACCAAAACTCAACATAACAAAAGCTCAGGGAACGACCTCCTGGCAACCTTCTATAACTTCAGCTCAGGGCACAGCATCCTGGCAAATGTCTGTTTACAACACAGGGAATTCTCCTTCCTGAAATAAAATTGCGGGGAAACACCATCCCGAAATAAAATGCTACCGCAACTACCTGTAGAATTACCACAAATATCCCACTCCACTGAGATACCTAACACACAGAAAACCGAAACCTGGTACCAACATAACCAATCGACCATGTGACAGGCACCAACTCTCCAACACAAAACACTGAAATAAAATGACTGCAACATCCACTACAAATTGCTTCCGTCACAAGGCGACTTCACCAAGTCACATGACAGAAGGGGACAAACTAGCTCGGCACAGACGCATAAGGAACACTTCCTCCTGCCGAACGTTGACGTAAGAGACATCACAGGCCAGTCGACCAAAGAGAGACACCATGTCACCAGAGGACGCCGGGGTACAACCGGAGACAGGTGCCAACCCGAGGAAGCACAAGGCAATGTCCGGGGAAAACCCAAGAAAAACTAAAATAAAGCAACAGCAACAACCATTCTCACACGAGGTCCAGCACGTTCTCCACAGCTACACTATAGCTACCTAAAATTTTAAAACAGCTGAAATAAAATTTTTCTGCGAAACAGCATACCTGGTCACCAACTGAAAATAAAAAAATAAAAAAAATGGTTCGACCTAAGAAATTTCAAAACAGGACTCCAACTGCATACGACCAAACAGCATACAAGCGATAGGTCGCAGCAACGTCTGAACACGTCAGATCAGGTTCACATCACCCAAGTTCACGGGGCTCGATATTATGAAATTCAAAAATCTGAAATAAAATAAATTTCTGAACTATCCACTAGTATCAATTGACAATTTCAACGCAGATCCTATACTGCTTCCTCACCAACATTAAAATCAAAGATAACTGACATTCACCCAACACTCTCTCGACACACGCAGCTCTCAGGTCACTCTACAACATTCGAACAGAGCAGAAGTCAACAAAATCTGGTCAGTCACTCACAGGTACTGACACAGCAGCAGTACTAACCTAAATAAAGAATTCTATCAACAACGGGCTCACATCCACTCGTTCACACAAACATCACTCGTTCATCTTCTTACGGGAACAGAATTACACGGAAATCGACACAACTCGATCGACCACTCATGGGTACTGATAAAACAGTAGTGCCAACCTAAATAAAGAATTGTATCGACCACCAGCGATACACAACACCACACATTCATACAGCACGTCCTAAGCTGAAATATAAATTTGGAACTGTACGCAGCAACTGATATCCAAAATATCATCTTCACGATACACCTTGCATCATCACAGCACTTTCACTGAAATCACTCTTATGGTACTCCGTAGCCAATGTGAACATAACCTCGCAGACACAGGTTATCAAGGTACAAAATACACTTATCCAAAAGCAGGTTCACATTTCACAATTTCAAAATAGCACAGACACTGCTGGCAGGTGTACCACTGTACACAAATACTTTCACTTTTCACGTACCCTGAAATTTCACCAAAAAAAGTAACAGCAATAAATTTGAAGGACAGCTCTACTTCAAAAAGATCTACAGGATCAAACAGCTACAGTCTACAACTACGTTAGTAGAACAGGAGTACCACTACACAAATGTTGGCCTCGAAAAATGATGCGGATTAACACCGATAAAAATATTTAAGAAGAATTTAACTTCACGAACTTGGCACTTGGTCTGACAATGAATCCAAATTTGACCACAGTTAGCGCAAGGCTTTACTTGACTTCCCACAACGGCAACACGGCCAGAAAAACATTACTTGAACCTTCGAAATGGGCACCACGGCCAGAAATAACAAATAAGCCCTCGGCATCACTTAGCTCGAGAATTAGCTTTACTCAACTTGGCAACACAGCAAGAAAATAATTAGCACTCACGGCTTCCACATGGCTTCTACTGCCAGAAAATAAAATTGCACACAAGGCTTCTACATGGCTACTACTGCCAGAAAATAAATAAGCTACAACGGCTTTCAACTTGGCTTACTGCCTGAAAAATAATTTGTCCAACAATTACGGCTCGACCAACTGCCAGGAACATTAACAATGACTGCAAGTCAACACTGCCAAAAATAGGCTTTCAAAATTTTCAAAATTACACCGGTCGGAAAAATGATAATTTTCACAAGAAGGAACTTTTTACGCTAATAAGTGAGTGCAAGAAACAGCATCGCATGGCTGAGAAAATTTCAGAACAATCACACAGAAAATATGGGGAGTTTTGAGCGCGATACTCATCATACTGATGCAGAAACTTGAGGCACAAAAGATTACAGGTTAATACAAACTACTGTACTGAACTGAACTTACCACGGCGGGATCTTCTGCAGCGACACAGCGAAACAGAGACATGAAAGGCAGAGCAGCAACACCAGAGCTCACCGAGCCCTAGGGAGTTCTTCGTTTCAGCTCAACATCACAGTTGATGAATTTAGCATTACAACTTTTGCTTTATAGACTCGTGGCGCTCCAATATAGCCCGAGGCCATGAAAAATACCAGAAAACAACAGAGATTAGAATAGTGCATAAGCACACTTCCCAACACACACAACAGGTGCCTAGTTTTACTGAATTCGACTTTTAACTAGAAGTTACTTGCCCCAAAACAAAAAAAACATGACTCAAAAACATCCAAGCAACCACCGGGGGAGCTAGCAGTGGCTTTCACAACCACGCTCTGCTACCAACTGGGCCGGGTGGTGATGCTGCGGTAGGAGATACGGACTTCAATCACGCTCTCGCTACCAACTGCACCGGGCGTGTGAAAGGTATGCGGTTTGTACAACCTTCCTCACTCTCGCCACTCGTGGAACGATCAGAATGATCGGTGAGTGGAGGACTGAACAAATGTTCAGAGGGTGGGGTTTTGCTACTAGATGTCCCCCCCCGGTAATAATCAGTCATGTTTAACAATGGTATAACAAATAAAATATATTGATCCAAAAGGGGAATACATAATGGTAGGGGCACAAGAAAATAACACCCTGGACCTAAATGAAAGGAAAGGAGGAACCCCTGAAAAGCCACCACACCGGGGAACACAGGCCCCTGAGAAAATAAGGGTCAAATTAAAATGGGACTGGACAGGCACCGGAGTGCGGAACAAAACTGATACGCCTAAAACAAGAGGCGAGCAAGGGACAAGGTGGCTTGAGACACCACAAGTTAATATATATTGAACATCAGCCAAGCACGTGGCTCACACAATTAAATTGATACCAAATTAGGAGAGCGCCAAGCGGCTCGCTAAACTACGTGAAATTGCATACGAAGCAAGAAGATTAATTTAGGCCTAAGACGGCCATGCGTTCTCAAACGCTAAACCAAGGTGTGGCCAGTACGACAGTGCAAGGGGATGCCGTACATCAATTTAAATGGTACCCAATTCCAAAATTACAGCATGTTTCAGTTATATCAAAACACAGGTATTGGTTCAAGTCCTTTAAATAACGAAATAGCTTATTTCCGAAATTAGGTTGGCGTCACAAATTATCGGCCGGTGTCCGTGTTTAAATATTCCAAAGTTTCGTAACACGTAAAAATGCCACACTAAGCTGAGAATCATAATTAATGAATACAGTAAAACTCGGTTAAGAAGTTCCCGCATAAAACGTTTTTCCGCTTAAGACGTCCGATATTCTCGGTCCCGTGATTCGTCCCATAAGATACATGTATATTTTTCCCGTATAAAGTGTTCGTGCATAAGAGGTTTTCCCGGTTAAATAGTTCAGATTTTGTATTCCCTTTGAGTATAAGAAGTTCAATGAGAGGCAACTGGCTTAGAATCAAAACTCGCCAATCTCCGCGGAAGATACATCCGGTGTTCCGAATGAAAGAATACAGTAGTTCCGAGTGTTCGCGGGTCTCTGACCGGGCCCGGTGTTCCGAATGAAAGAATTCAGCCGTTCCGAGTGTTCGCGGGTCACTGACCAGGCGAGCATTTCAAGGCTAAATGACGTCACGCTATGACGACATCCGCCCAAGACAGACTACAATCAAGACCGGAGTCGGTCTTGCTACAATATACAGCATCATGCTTTCATTCGACCTCCTATATTCTTTGTTCGTGGCTTTTATCGCTGTTCTGTGTGGTCTAACTTGTTAGCCATGCATTGCCAGACGTAGCATAACATTATTGAGATTACGAGAATTGCGTCGTCGGTGAAGTCAAGTTTTCAAATCATTGTGAAAATGAGTGGATCTCAGACGAAAGGCATCAAAAGAAAAGCACTTTCTAAAGATAAAGTGGACATTATAAGAAAAGTAGAGTCGTCTACTCTTTCACGTGTTGCTCTTGCGAAGGAGCTCGGAATGCCGCCGTCTACTTTGAACGGCATCATAGCAACGAAAGAAAGGATCTTGGCTTCTGCCGGGAATACTTCGGCAAGCTGCAAGAAGATTAAAAGCGGGAAATACGAAGACGTAGAACAAGCTCTGCTCGTGTGGTTTAAACAGCAGCGAAGATTAAACATTCCTTTGAGCGGGATTATCGCGTGCCGATTACAAGTGCCTTTTACTGCGTCGAAAAGGCGGCTGGATCGCTTTAAAAATCGGGCTGGCATAGTTTACAAGACTATTAGTGGCGAAGCTGCGAGTGTAAGTACAGAGGAAACGGAAGCGTGGAAGGAAACACTGCTGCCGGCAAAAATCAGTAAATACAAACATTGTGACGTTTTTAATGTTGACGAATTCGGACTTTTTTATCAGGTTGTTCCGGATAAATCTTTGGTTTTGAAGGGAGAATCTTGCCTAGGAGGCAAATTAAGTAAAGTGCGAGCTACGGTGCTAGTTAGTGCGAATATGGATGGGACGGAAAAGCTGCCACTACTGATCATAAAGAAAAAACGTCAGAACTTTGCCATGTACTTACAGAAGCAATAAATCAGCATGGATGACAAGCTCCCTATTTGATGAGTACATTCAAGCACTAGATGCCAAAATGGGGAGCCAAAACAGGAAGATTGTGGTGTTTATGGACCACTGCCCTGCTCATCCCAAACAGTGGCCTCATTTAATGTGAATTGTGAGGGTTATGTCAATTAATTTCTCTTTATCTCTGGTGTGATAGCCAGATTTTAATATTCGGGCTTCTCTTTTTCTGGTTTTTATATAGGACACATCATCATCATCATCATTTCCCCTTATCCAGCTCCTGCTGGGTCGGGGTATTTATGGCACTTTTCCTCTTTCCTTCCACCATTCTTCTTCCACGATCTTGTCCCAGTCCAGATTTCTTTTTCTTACGCTGTTCTTCACTGAATCAATCCACCTTGTTCTAGGTCTTCCTCTTGCTCTCTTACCCTTGCACTTCACCTCCAGCATCTGTCTTGGTATTCTATTTTCCTCCATCCTCTTTACATGTCCAAACCACCTTAGTTTATTCTTCTCAATTCTCTCATTTAGTTTTTCCATCCCATAGGACTATGTACAGTATATTGTGGGATCCTTCATAAACACCAAAAATGTGTGCGTTTCACATGCATTTCAGGCCGCTACCCTTTTAAGAAGTATTTTTTTAATGGTCCCTTGAAAAACTTCTTAACAGAGTTTTACTGTATTTCCTTCAGAACAAGAGTTAAGATATCAAACAGGAATAATAAATCTCTAATCATTATGTGGCCCACACAAAGTACAAGTCCAAAATGCAAATGACGCTTAGCTTCACAACCCGCACTCGAAGCAGCAAATAAGTAATCAAAATCTCCTTCGGGAGTAAAATAGTGAACAAAAATATCACAAGCAGTATTAGAATGTTTTGTAGAAAACACAGTACCTTAGTTCGTACGGCTTCCCAAGCCGTAATCAGAAGGCGTGGCGTGGTTCGAGACCACGCGGCGAGCGAAGATAGAAAATACGAGAATGATTTAAATATTTGAGTTGCTACTCAAAATCACAGTTTAGCAAACAGTATATCAAACTGCACAAGTCAAACAACAGAACACACTACAAATGAACCTGGCACGGGCCGAGTCCCGTGCCATGCTTTCTTCACTTCTACATCGCGTCTCGTTTTAGACGACTGTTCTCATCAACGGTCCCAGGCAGATAGATAGCGTCCTCAGGACGCCCACACACACACAGGCACTTCGCGCATGCGCGCCTACACCAACCAATTAGATCGCGGCAACTTGTGTCGCGGCCGGGATTATGAATTTTAGTCCAGAACATACCAGAACAATCTCCTTTCTTCTCGAGGCTTCGGATGACGTCATGTCCCTTCTAAAGCCGAAAATACGTCGGCAGGCAGAGAGAGGTGACGGCGGGAGTTTGACAATTAGAATTCAGTTTATAACCTTAGAGAGCCCGCCCTCCGTGGCAAGCAGCCAGTACAAAACATTGTGTCCCTTCTAAGGCCGGAAATACGTCGGCAGGCAGAGAGAGGTGACGGCGGGAGTTTGACAATTAGAATTCATTTTATAACCTTAGAGAGCCCGCCCTCCGTGGCAAGCAGCCAGGGGAACGGGGGAGGGGTGGGGGGTTGGGGGGAGGGACAAAACATTGTGTCAGTCGAAACGACTGGCACACTGACTATTCACAGAGATCACCTGTGTTGACCTATAATCTGTGGCTCTGCTCATGTTACTTCTGTATTTCTATAGGTCCTTTGATTTTGAAGTGGAGACCAAGTCTGGGGTTGTGCACACCTTCAGCAGCATCGAGAAGGATGAATACGGGAAACTGTTCGACTTCATTTCATCCAAGAAACTGCGAGTGAAGAACAGAGGAAAGAGCGTATGTTACGTTGTTCAGTTGAGGTCCATTCTCATAATTACACACACACAAAGATCACAGAAACACTTCAGTGGGCAAGATGTCGCAAACATCAGCTTGACGAAATATAGAGGTCTGCAAATTATTAGAATCAAGTCATCATTATCATCATTTCCCCTTATCCAGCTCCTGCCGGGTCGGGGTATTTATGGCACTTCTCCACTTTCCTCTTTCCTTCCACCATTCTTCTTCCACGATCTTGTCCCAGTCCAGATTTCTTTTTCTTACGCTGTTCTTCACTGAATCAATCCACCTTGTTCTAGGTCTTCCTCTTGCTCTCTTACCCTTGCACTTTGCCTCCAGCATCTGTCTTGGTATTCTATTTTCCTCCATCCCCTTTACATGTCCAAACCACCTTAGTTTATTCTTCTCAATTCTCTCATTTAGTTTCCCCATCCCAACTTCCTTCCTAACATCTTCATTCCTCACTCTGTCCTTCCTTGTCTTTCCTATCATACTTCTTAGGAATTTCATTTCACTGGCTTGGATTCTACTCTCTTGCCTGCTTGTCAGGGTCCAAGGCTCAGCTGCATAAGTTAATATGGGAACATAGTACACTTTATACATTACCTCCTTGCTTTTCCTTGGTACTTCCTTATCCCAAACAAGTTTTCTTACACTTTGATAAAATGCATTGCTCTGCTGTACCCTCCTGCCAATCTCCATGTCCAACCTACCAGTTTGCATCAATTCACTTCCTAGGTATTTGAACGTGTCCACAATTTCCAAACTCTGACTTCCAATTTTCACAGTGCCCTTTCCTTGTCTCTCCCCTCTTGTCATCACCATGGTCTTGCTTTTCTCTATACTGATTTTCAGGCCGTACTTCTGAATATTTTCGTTCAGTGCATCTAGTTGTTTTTGCACTTCTTCGGTGTTCCATCCCCAGACCACAATATCATCTGCAAATAACAGTAACTTCATTTCTTTATGTCCATATGCTTCCTTTGTTTCCTTTAAAATTTCATCCATTACCATTATGAACAAGAGAGGTGACAGCACAGTCCCCTGTCTTAGTCCAGTCTCGTTCCTAAACCAATCTGTCTTTCCAACTGGGGTCAGTACCCTGCTAACACAGTTATTGTACAATGCTTGCACCATTTCCAACATTTCTCTTCCTAGTCTCTTCTTAACCATGGTTTCCCATACCTTCTCTCTGGGGACACTATCATATGCCTTTTCTAGAATCAAGTAACGAACTTAAATCAGTCACGATTATTCATTCAAAATCATTTATTGATCAACTGCTGGCATCTTTTGTAATGTTTTCTCCCTTTTCCCGTAAGGAATTGTGTCTGGAAACTTTCAGAATTGGATACTTCGAAGGATACGTGAGCTTGGCCGGTTTTCTGTTTTATCATTGACTTTGGAATGTACCCTCAAAGTCAGCTGATTTCCATCCATGGTTCATGAATCTTTGAATACTTCAAGAGAGGATCATCAGTAAAATGACTCCAAAACCCTCGGCTTTAAATTCACATGATAAGTAGAGCGAAGTAATCAAAACAAAACGTGTGGCAAAGCTCCTCTCTTAGTGGAAATTCTAAAAAATCATTTTACTTTGAGTTTCTCAAAAGAAAATATAAACATTTGAAGTAATTTCACCGCCTTGCAAACATATTTAGTGCATTAGGCCGTGAAAAGTATAAATGTTATTTTGGGATACTGGCTTTGTTTCTAATAATTTGCACACCCCTGTACATTGTAAAAAGAAAGTTCCTCTGCTACACTGAACATGGAATCGTGCATATGTTTTTCTGGTCTCCAACAAGGTTATATTACAGGCAAGCACGTGTTCACACCACTTGTAATTTGCATCAGGATAGGTCTGTAAACCAGTTTTATATAACGTCGTTGACATGCAAAGTCAGCTTTTTTTGCATTGACGTTGCGGGGATAAGTATAAATCCAGAACAAGACAGGAACAGCTCACATATATCTCGCATTAATTTCTGACACCATCATAAAGATGATCGCCACCCACAGGACATCACACGTTTTGCCCGAGATGTTATTGTTCGTTTTGGCAGCGGGGCTTTCCTTGGTATTTGTCAGTCTGTTACATTGTCGACAAGTGCCAGTATTCTGTCTTCACGTTCCATTGTTGTGATTGTTTTCTCGTGGAAGTCGATGTTTTAGTGATGTAAAAATGCAGAAGTTACACGGCTGGGTTTAAACTCAAGGTGATAAAATACGCACAGGACGATGGTAATAGGAGGGAAGGAAGATTGTAGTTTTACGTGACCGTGAATCTTGTGATTATGAGCCACGGGAAAGATGGTAATAGAGCTGCCGGTCAAGAGTTCATTGTGAATGAATTTGATATTCGCTACTGGCGTCAACAGAAAGACGCGCTAGACACCACCAACGATACACGTAAGGTGGTTTCAAATGTGGCGACACAGTAAAACAGCAATACGGGGTGTTGGCGCTCCACACGCTAAATAAGTAATTGTTAGGTTAGATCAAGTCGAGATCTAGCATTGTTAGTCACGATAAGCTGACAACAGAAGACAAAACAAAGAAGGCCGTCAGTTGAACTCTTGCGTGATTGGGTTATAATAAACATTTATTGCAGCCAATGGTCATTTAGGAAGGGAGGGAGAATAATGGGCCCAGAACAGCTGTAAATCACACCTAACCAGGAACAGATTAAAACGACTAAGGAATTTACATATCTTGGGATTACTCTACAGACAACTGCAACGACATTCACTAAACACGACAGAAATAGAACAGCAGCAGCTATATTGGCTATCAATGATATTCAGCACCTACGCAGACTTTCTGTAGACACTGCCATGAAGATTTTCATTACTAAGATAATGCCCATAGTGACATGGGATTGAACTAATATGGACATACCTGACCAAAACAAATTTCAAGGAGATCGAACACATAAAATCAACTTATCTGAAGAGACTACTGTGTGTCTCGAAATTCACCCCATCTAGACTAACATATGAGCTCGTCGGTGAACCTTTCTTCATAGAACAAATACAGTGTAATCCCGATTTTGCGTGACCACGATTTAGCGTAAACCCGCATTTAATGGAAGAAATTTCAAGTCCCGAAAATTATTCCATAAGTGCAATGCAATTTTATATTCGATTTAACGTAATCCCGCATTTAGCTTTAGGAAATGTTAAAATTCTCAAGTATTTATTTCTATTCGTTATGGTTATGCGACATTAAGAACCTATGAAAAAGACGTCATAAGCAAGTTAAGGATGATTCACGGCAGAATTTAGAGCGCAGACTCGTAGCGATCGATTGGATCGATCATCTTCCATATCGATTCCTCACTACATGCACGAGCAAGCTCGAACTTAGTCCACCGCGGCCAAAGCGTGCTAACACGTCGGCCGAGCTCTGATGTGACGCAATGCATAAAGACAAAATCATTGAGATTCAAGAAGACTGAACTGCGTTTCTCTGCGATGTAACAGTAGGGGTACGTGTGCAATCTTCGAAACATAGAGCATCTTGGCACGAGTGGTATAGCACAGATTTCGTTATCTTCAAAGCCCAAACAATGCAAGAGGAATGCACTTCACTCGGAACCTACTCTCCCTTTGTCAACAGCCACACTGCAAGGTCGCTGATCTGTGAGTTGTGAAGGATGGATGCGTGGACAGCATATTGTAAACAGCGATTATTGCCTAATGGCGCAAACTTGCGCGACACCGAGAGCGTGTTTGTTTGATGCTCTTCATGTAGTCAACAAGTTGTGGGAGTAAAATACTGCTGCTGCGCTCGTACAAAGGTAAGTGCTTGCTGACTTCTGTAACGACGATATTTCGAACGGGCAAGTTAGATGTCGATAAAGACGATTATGATTTAAGACATGGAAGCAAAGAAGAAATAGCACGGAATTTGACTGTTGGTGAGGAAACCGGAAATCCAGTTGATATCGAGTGCGGGAGTGATGCTACGGAAATCCCAAAAGTTCCCACAGTCAAGCTAGTGTGTCTATAGTCACACTTATCTCTTACTAGAAAAATGAGATGAATTTTCGTTCTCATATAATGTTTTCTTCTGAAATGTACAATTGAAAATTAGAATCAACGATCTAAGAAACAGTTTTGTTTTTACTAGGCTTAACAAAAATAACTGCGGATAATTTGCGGTTTTCGATAATTTGCGGAAGTCCGTGCATTAATTACGGCGAATTAACGAGAGTGCACTGTATGTGGAGAGAGTGCTGCAGTTAGTGATGAAACCTACCGAAACCTCGATTTAAGGTAAACCCCCATTTAAGGTTAAAAAATACCGGTCCCTAGAAAAACGTTAAATAGGGGTTCTACTGTAAGACAAAAAATGCTCCTTCCATCTACAAGGGCATTTCAGAAAATGGCAGAAGAACTGCAGCGCAAATGAAAAGAGATATGGCTGGAGTTTTACTCTACTGAAGCAATGACTTCAACAGAATGGAAAGGAGCGGACTACGATCTGCGCCATACGATGACGCGATTTGCAGTACACGGATACCACTTCTGCATCTGTAGAAAGAAGACTTTTCACATACCGGACGAAGCCACCTGCGAATGTGAACTGTGGTACACTTTGGTGTAATCTGAGACTGATAACTCGGACACAATTCTGCAGCGAATATATAGGCAGATCTTTTATGCAATTTCATTATTAATGTATTTATGTGATTGGGTTATACGGGTATGGGTTATTTATTTATCCGAGTCCAAAACTCATGCAAATATACATATAAATTGCACTAAATGTCATTTCTCCAGTGTTGAACTGTTAGAATGGCACAGTCATTAGTCCTGCATTAAAGAAGGTGCTCAGGGTCTTGTTTTTCATCACATTTACAATGTTCTTCAGTGCTGTATCCCCACTTCAAATTGCTTTTGCACCGACTCGCACCAGTTCTCAGTCTGTTTAGCGTCTTCCAATACCCGCATTGTAAATGGTAGCCTGCTGCCGGCTTTTCCTTCATTTCCCACAATCCTCCCGGTGACTTTGTTTTCCAAAGTTCAATTTGGCGAGATTCAGCTGAGGAACGAATGGATATTGTTGTTTGGAGGAAGCTCTTTCTTGACTTTAGCCTAGGTGGATGGACATCAAGTCCATACATTGGATGTCTTGGATCTGTTTCTTGCTTTTTCTTCTCGACTTCTGCCGCTACTTATCTTATAACTTCTGGAGGTGCTACTCCCATGAGTGGAAAGATCTTATCGGCAGAAGTTGGGCGTAGACAGCCTGTCTTATGGAGGGCAACATCTACTTGGTTGTCATGAGCAGAGTTCCTCCAGACTGGGGCAGCATATTCTGCAGCAGAAAAACTCAAAGCAAGGGCAGTTGTACGCAGGACACTTGGCTGCGCTCCCCATGTGGTGTTTGTGAGCTTCCGAATTATGTTGTCCCTGGTACATACCTTCCGTTTGGTGTCCGTGCAAGTTAGTGCGTATTTAGTATTTAGGGTGAACACAATGTTTTAGATTGTGTCCTTTCCAGGTGACGTTCAGCTGTCTCCCTATTGCGCAGGGCTCGGAAGAAGCCTCCTGGAAGAATGCACTAATTACATGCATTCGGGCGTCCCCTTGGCAACGGTAAAAAACATTGTAAAATTTACCGGCTGATTATTTCAACACCACGACACTATTACGACAATAATGTTGATCCTTTTAAAAGGGCATTTTTGAATGCCAGCACTAGTTGTGTGGGTTTTGGTGTTGACAGAAATTCTTAAATGCATTGGACGGAAGTTGGGATGATGCACGCGAGAGTGGCTCGGAGATTGCCAGCAGTGACGGCAGTTGACAATTCCACTTGTCTTGTTTCAATAATGCAAATTTTGAGTTTTTTCGTGAATATGATATTTTGCACACAAATCTCCGTGTATATCTCGTACTGAAAATTTTTGCTCATATTTTTGTTCAAAAAAGTGCGAGTTATGTGCGTGCAAGTATGGTATTATTGTGACCAAATTCGGTGATGATGTCCACACTGTTTCATTAATTATACTCTAAATTAACCATTCCTATTTATCACTCAAAGTTTGACTTGGCCCCCCAGTCCAAAATATCTTACATTTCAACCTTCTATTCATTAAATTCCTGCCAAATTTCACATTGTGTTAGTGGAAAAGTGATTGTATTTTCATGATTCATAATTGACCATTAGGCCCAATTGTAATGTATTATCTCTGTAAATATTAATTCTATTACTGATACCTTAAATGTTTCTTCATGTCAATGTTGTTTGGCTTCATGAAGAAGTGGAAAGGCCTCTAGCCTTTGGTCCGAAAGGCAGCAGTTTAGATTTTTGACAGGATTGTGGGATTTCACGTTCATTTTGTTGATTTCCAGGCTTGTAAACTCTGTGTCTGTGACTATTCATTATTCATTTTATTCTCATAACGACGTGCAGGTCGTGCACCAATCTTCTTTGGAGGCCGCACACCATTATAATGTCACGTTCTGTTTCTACAAATGTTGGCTTGGTAATTATAATTAATCTATGGGTAGAATGGTAGATAATTTCAAAGCTTCCAGGTTGCCTGCTCCTGTGCTACATAAAAGGCTTCTGTCTTAGTGGCACTTACAAATAGCTATTATCTGAGGTGCCAACTTCTACGGATTGTCCGTAATTATTATGGATTTCACCTCACGATTACGCCATTACGGTCAAAGGGGAAATTATTACGGAAAAGTGATATTATCACTAGTAAAGTACATTTCTATGGGGGAAGAAAGGAAAGTTACAGGGTGTCTACTGGTAACGAAAGTAGAAAAGTAGCTAATTTTTATGTCTGCATAGTTTGAGGTAACAAAAATTAGCAGAGGTCTGTTTAAATCAGTTAAACTCGCGACGCTAGGCTCACACATTGCGATGGAGTAAGTTTTACGCAAGCGCCACCGATTGCGTAAGCTGTATTTCTCCGTACCCGACCTCAAGGAAATGCATACTGAGGATACCTTGAGTGGTATACATCGGTTCAACGTTCAACAGGGGAAAGTTTGTTAAAGAAAACTTTCACGGAAATGTAGCTACTGGGGGCTAAACAAGCTACAAGGGTTTTTTTAAATCACAGAACTAGCAGGTAATGTGCAAATTTTAATTCGTAATATGATATTCTTTACTATAGGTTGCTTCCGGGTAAGGTAAAGGTGGTGTCATTATCGAGAAGGGAGGAGCATGCTTTGGATTTGGACGTGAACATTTTTGAGTGGGAGGGGCAATATAAGGGATTACTGATCTGATAACCCACTTCAAAGGTTGGCACCTCTGTATTCTAGAAAGGAATATCATGGTGAATGGGTATATCCATAACATCTGTGGGTTAGTTAAGATCATGGAGCAGTGGCTAGCATTCTTGCCTGTTACCCTAAGGCCTAGATATGATTCATTGGCTCTGACGGCTGGAACGGGCCTCGTGAGGCAAAACTGAGAATAGGTATTGATATCCCGCCAGGAGATGGCAGTCGGGTTTGAACTGCAGAAGTCTTCCTGCGCACTGCGTGTTGCGCATTCCAAAAACATGTAGTTGGTCACTTCTTGCTTCACTCACTCGGCACATTCCTTCTTTCACTGGCTGCGTGTCGTCTGCTGCGATAACAACCATTGGCATGCGGGAAGCCGATATGCACTCACCGGCAAAAAAAGCGAAACACTACGATTTTCAGACAAATTTCAATGTTGGATTGCTTCAAACCTTGTATTAATCAAATATCATGACATTACAACAGCAAGGCAATGAATCATAAGTTAATTACCCTAATTAGCATAATAATTGATAGACATAACAATCACAACAGTTCAGAAACACGAATTAGGAAATGTTGAAATCTGGAATCCATCGTACTGTCCTCACACCTGTTACACTGTATGATTATGAATGATTACTCTATGACTTAGTCCGTTTGTCCACATGTTTGCACAACATTTCCATTGGCTCAATAACAGGTTTTACCACCTTTAGCGGCAGTTATAACTGTGATTCGATCAGGCATGCTCAAGATGCAATCTTGAATGTTCTCTTGTGGTATGAGCTCCCACTCTTCCTCGAGCGCAGCTCGAAGTTGAGCTAATGTTTCAGGATAACGACTCCTAGCACGTATCCCAAGCATATCCCAGACATGTGCTATTGGGTTTAGGTCGGGACTACATGCAGGCCACACCATGTGCTCAATTCTGACTTCATCCAGGTACTCGCGTACACAGACAGCAACGTGTGGGCGAGCGTTGTCATGCATCAGGATAAAGTTCTCTCCGATGACAGCTGCAAAATGCACGACTTGATGTACTAAAATCTCCTCGATGTACCGGTGGGCTGTCAGGCTCCTATTGTCAACAAACACAAGCTCCGTGCACGTATCCGAGGTAATCCCAGCCCAGACCATCACAGAGCCTCCATTGAACGGTGTCCTTGCAGAGAAGGTGAATAACGTTCCCCGGGCGTTCTCCTTACTCTCTCCCTCCCTTTGGTGCCCTCAAACAGAATCGGGATTCATCTGTAAACTGCTCCACAGCCCAGTTTCGATGGACGTTGGCGAATTGCATCCGAGTGACACGGTGCTCACGTCTAAGGAGAGGTTCTGTGGCGGGCCTCTTGGACTGTAAACCCACTTCATACAACCTCCTTCTTACTGTCGTTTCACTGATGTTCTTGCCCCGCACTTGCTGCAAGCGATTTCTGGCCTCCACAGCTGTTGTGTGTCGATCACGAAGATCTTGCATTGCGAGAAAGCGATGTTCGCGCTCAGTAGTGCTTTTTTGATGACCAAAACCGGGCCTTCTGGAGTAGGTATTGTGCTCTCTGTACCTTTTAACAGTCCTGTATATGTTAGAACAAGATGTGCCTATAACGTTTGCCACATAGCGTATACTGCGCCCATCTTCCACTAATACCACTGCCCTTGCAAAGTTTTCAGGAGAAAGAGCCATTATGATCTGATTTAGGAGCGAGAATAACTATTTTAGACTAGCCGTAATGTCCACAAAAATATGCGGCACGAGAATTCACAGCAATAACCCTTAAGACAGTCGTCTGTGGTTATTCTTGTCTGAAGGCGGGAAACAGTAAGATTGGTGCTGTGATTGTGACGATCAACAATGCTTATCAATTATTGCGCTGAAACTTCTCAAATGGGCTGATTAACTCACGATACATTGTCATATTGCTGCAATATCACAGTACATTAACAAATTTACAAAGAAATTTGATACAATGGTCCGGCTAGCTCAAAACAGTTGCCAGAGTTTCGCCCCAGTGTACCAATGGGCTCTTCAGTTGGTTATGGTACACCTCACCAAGACGCGTGGCTAGTACATACTGTGAAGGCCGCTGCAAGGCACAAATGTTGCCACGAGCAGCGCCAATGTACTACGGAAGTCAAAACTTCCTTTCAAAAATAATGTTAGCTTACCTTGCTAATCCATATTGGAAATATCTGTTCCCGGAGGAAACAGGATGTAAAAATGTCCGATTGAGCTATGTACATTAACAAATTTACAAAGAAATTTGATACAATGGTCCGGCTAGCTCAAAACAGTTGCCAGCGTTTCGCCCCAGTGTACCAATGGGCTCTTCAGTTGGTTATGGTACACCTCACCAAGACGCGTGGCTAGTACATACTGTGAAGGCCGCTGCAAGGCACAAATGTTGCCACGAGCAGCACCAATGTACTACGGAAGTCAAAACTTCCTTTCAAAAATAATGTTAGCTTACCTTGCTAATCCATATTGGAAATATCTGTTCCCGGAGGAAACAGGATGTAAAAATGTCCGATTGAGCTATGTACATTAACAAATTTACAAAGAAATTTGATACAATGGTCCGGCTAGCTCAAAACAGTTGCCAGCGTTTCGCCCCAGTGTACCAATGGGCTCTTCAGCGTTATGGTACACCTCACCAAGACGCGTGGCTAGTACATACTGTGAAGGCCGCTGCAAGGCACATATGTTGCCACGAGCAGCGCCAATGTACTACGGAAGTCAAAACTTCCTTTCAAAAATAATGTTAGCTTACCTTGCTAATCCATATTGGAAATATCTGTTCCCGGAGGAAACAGGATGTAAAAATGTCCGATTGAGCTATGTACATTACATCCTGTTTCCTCCGGGAACAGATATTTCCAATAATATCACAGTATTCAATTTGTACCAGGTTTGAAGCCGTCCAAGATTGAGTTTTGTCTGAAATTCGTAGTGTTTCGCTTTTCATGCCGGTGAGTGTATTTAGGCATGGAATAATCGGGCCGCGCGTGTTGAACTGCCATCTTGTGGCGTGATGACAAGAGGTTGGATTCCCACCTCAGCACACTCCAGGGAAATGCTGGGATGGTTCCTAACTACTACAGACACCACACCAACACAGGTTATCAGACAAATTGCCCGTGCATGCACCACCTCAAATGAAGCAAGAACAAGATTTTTTAAATATAGTGAAGTTTTAAGATGTCAGTATAAGATAATGTCAGAAGACAAATCTGTTGGTGTTGAGATTAATATGGCCAGCTACAAAATTGTATTAAGCACTGGCTTAGAGTTTGTTTATCTAGCATTGCTCTGTGTTACCAGGTTGAGCCATCGTATGCGGACGACTTTGGCAACTCCGATCAAGAGGACGAACCAGATGCTTACCTTGCCCATGTCAAGGCAGAGGCCGAGGAAAGAGACGAAGGAGATGGTGGAGAATCAGACGAGTCCACCGACGAGGACTTCAACCCAGATCAGGCGGAGAGTGACGTTGCCAAAGAGTAAGTCTGCCAGTAATCACAATGTTTAGGAAAAGTGAGTGACTTTCATAGAAAAGGGGGTTTGTAATTGCATGTTTCATTTCATTTTTGAATTTCCCCCAGGAGTTGGCGACAATGGCACCCCAGCTGAGTCCAGGCATTGCTTGCACTTACCTGTGATCTTCCAACCCTTCCGGTATCAGAGTATCTTAGGTCTAGGGAGTCTTTCAGTTTCCCATCCTAACTGGCCCTTGTTTCATCTCTCCTGATACCCTCATTCTTCGTGGGGTCAGACCTCGTCTTTTTCTTTTCATGGTATCTCCTGCCTTCTGCTCAAGGCTCCTAAAGGAGGCAGGGTGTGGATAGTGCTACACCCTCAAGGGCTGATGACTGGTGAGTTGGGACTTGGAAATTACATGGGATTCCTGAGAGCGCACAGAGTTTACCCCCTTTTCCAGTGACTCTGGGGCGGACCCTCTCCTCTTTCTCTTGATCTGCCTTTCATGGCTCTTCTTCCATGTTCCTCAATTCCCATTCTTCGAGGTTTTCCTTCATGTCTTTTATTTACCTTTCTCTTTTTGTTTTCCCTTCTACATTGTAAAGTGCCTAGCCCCACTTGGGCGACCAATTGTAATGTTTCCTCCTCTCAATACTTATATAGGTACGGGGTGCGTGGGGGTTAAACACCTGTACGATTATAAGAACAGCAATATACATTCACACCTAACTATACCTAAGTGACCTAATAAATAAAACCCTTCAGCTTCTGGTAAAATTGATAATTTATTGTCATACCAGACATAAGACACACATTTCGCAGGATCCTCCTCGTACAGAATAATAACACTCCCTATCGTATTTCCACAGATACACATGACATGTTATAGATGACCCTCAGGAATAAAGTTGATCGGTACTAACAGATGTTGGCTCCAGCAGTGGTGACCTAGCTCTACTAATTCTGGGGTTATTTGCTCCCAAAAGAATTAGGCCTATACTCGCAGCACAATTGATTTGATTCACACGCCATTCCTACTTTTATGATTACTTATTACGTTTGTTACTTTTGTACCCAGCATCCAACGATTTACTTTGCGTCGTGGATCTTGTATCAGACCAATGCTTGGAATCCGTTCGTGAATTTACTAATGTGGAGCATATTTGACTCGCATTCTTGGACGAATAAATTGCCGCTATAATTGCAATATAGATGTACAGATATCAGACTACAAAACTTCATGCTGTTCGAAATAAGTAACCTTGGCGATATACTTAAGACTAGGCTCATCATTCAATTAAGAACTTATAGCCAGCAACTCCGTTATTGTATCCAAAACCACAATTAGTGTAATACTGTAATATCTTATCCTCCACCCACAAGACCAAAAAGACAAGACCACTCCCGCCCGGAGTTCTAAATAGAGACCCGCTCCACACGCGGTCCAAAATAAGAGTCTACACCGCCCCGCGGTCTGAATAAGAGTGTCTCCCAATGCCTTCCACAAAATCCCAAGTACCGTCATCACCCCCCCCCCCCCCCCCCCCCCCCCCTACAATCACAGGTTACCTGGGTTGATCCACGGATCCACCCAATCCCAACGCTTGATTCTCAACATGACCATATATGGAACACAGCCCATCATCACCGCTCGTACATAGATGCCAAGTCCACCTCTGACTCACGCTTACTGGCGCTCGGGTTTTACCCCGTGTCTGAACACCAACTCGTATTTCATCGCCTGTGTGCACTTTTGTGTTACAAAACTTTCAGATTACTCCAATGTTAAATATTACAACTTCCCTTGATTTGGATCCTGCTCAAATTATAATACTTATACGCTAAACAAATTACTTATAAATTAAACACGTCATAATATACACTCTAATAAATAATTATAAAACATAAAAAGACCTAAAATAAAAATATACACACGATTAATAAAATCCGTAACTCCCCGGAACACGGGTTGAGTTCCTTTGTAACTTGGAAGGTTACAACATTGATGAGCAAAATAAGTGTAACACCTTGTCTCTTTTTTTTTTTGAGAAATACTGTAACCTAACTTTTCAGTAGGTTACAGAGACTGCTTTTGTTTTCTTTCAATTTATTTGTTTAGTTATTTTTATTTTTATCTGGTTACATAGCTCAGTTCAAATGTTAGGTTAACAAAATGGCACTTACTAGGAGTGCAGTACATTGCCCAAAGTTAGTGTTTAGTTTCTGGCAGTGAGGTGATGGGGGGGGTGCCTTGCCACTGAAGCTTCTTTTATATATTCTTTTTTTTAATGTTCTATTGTTTTATAGATTATTCTAGGATTTTATATTAAGAGAGTGTTAGGTCAAGATTCCTTGACATGGCATGGTTGCCATGGGAATCAGCTGTTGTTTGTGAGGATAGCGGGCAAGGTGGATGCTGCCAGGCTGAATGGAACCCAGTTGGTTTTGATAAAAATGGGTTGATGGTTATGTTTTGATTTTGTGGAAATGGATTTGTTGATGTACTCTCTGGTCCAGATGTTAAGAGTTGATGATGAAGAAATAAAGAGGTTGTCTGTGAAAAGTGAATGGAGAAGAATGATAGATGTTGCTGATTGTACAAGAGAAACAGGTAATGGAAGCTTGCTTTGATAAATAAATAGTGTGTGAATTTTGTGAAGTTGGTGTCCTGGTCTTTGTGTGGATGTCATTTAAGCAAGCATATTGCCCCACTACCTGTGGAGGCTAGCTTTGAAAGAAAAAGTAACAAGGGCCCGTTTGAGATGGTTTGGCCATGTCAAACGAATGGCCGAGGGAAGGATAGCAAAACAAAGACTACGCTCAGATGTGGTTGGTAGAAGGCCGGTAGGAAGACCAAGGAAGAGATGGCTAGACCAGGTGAAGGAGGACATAGGAACATAGGGATAGAATCCTGAAAGAAGAATGGTACATGGACAGACGCAAGTGGAGGGCACTCGTAAACTACACCCGGGCAACTGGAGTAGAAGACAGATGATGATGACAATACAAATATTGTGCTTATAATATGCTGTGCAGAAAACAAGGAAAGACAGAATTAGGAGTGAGCAAACCCGAAGAGACCTACAAATCGTCCCGACCATGGAAGGAAGATTAGGTGTTACAAGATTGAAATGGCTAGGACACTATCACAAACTCCAAGGGAGTATTTTGATAGGATCGCTCCATGAAGAAGACCGATTGGCCGCCCTAGGTTAGACCAGATTAAAGAAGATCTTGAGAGAGAGGAAACATACCAAGACCGTAATAAATGGAGGCACTTCGTTCTAAAACATTCTACCTGGCTCGCTGGAAGGAGTTCCTCATAATGATAACGACTGTAGTCAGAATACAAAGTAACTTCATAATTTTTCCAGGTATTATTTATTACACCATTATGAAGGCAACAAACTTGATATTTACAAAAATGAAGACAATGGAACCCCTCCAATAATGAAAGTCGTTCATTGTATCATTATGGCGCCAATACCTAGGTGTTACGCTTATTTTGCTCGTTAGTGTAATCATCCAGTTTCCTGGATGTGGTATATGAGCGACCTCCATCTCTGTCGATTCATGAACCATTCTTCCCAATCCTGGCCTCTCTCCTTCTTCACCAGATCTGCGAACTGGTCTCCCTCCTAGGTCTCTCTCATACTCCCTTCTTGCAGTTTTATAGGCACTCATTCTGTTCACGTGGTCGAACCACTTCATTCTAGCCTTCTGGATCTTTTGTTGTATGGAATCTTCTATTCTCACCTCTTCTCTGATTTTATCATTCCTGATCTTCTGGATCATAGTACGCAGGAACTTCATTTCTGCTTGTAGTTTCGAATTGTCCTTCGTGGTTAGTGTGGTGGTTTCCAGTCTGTATTTAGTTGTAGCTCGTTCTTTTGCCTTCACCCATATCATTAGGGGCCGATAACTCAGACGTAAGGCCCCTTCAAGCAACAGCAAACAGTTCTGTAGCTCATAATTGTTTGTTTTCCGTAAAATTTACGGAACTACAGTGTGTTCTATGACTTAAGAGATAAACTATAATATTTCACGATTGTCATGCACGGGACTCTGTATCCAGGTGGCTGATGCTAGACTTGGCTTGTCAAAGTTTTAAATTTAACTCGGGTGTCCTTTGCATAAATTTCTGGCAATAGCAATTGGGGCTAGCAGTGCTTCGCATGGCAGCTTACTGGAGCTCATCATTCTGTGGCCGATTTGCGGAGGTGATACGTCCATAAAAGTTTCATTCCCCTGGACTGGCGCCGCGTGCTGCAAGTACAGAGATGGAAACTCGCTTTCTTCCGACGAGGTCGCTCCTGGTTATAAGTGCAACCAACCTGCACATAAATATGATCGTGCTATGTGATGATTATGCAATGAAATTTTATAAATCAAGTTTGTATTTGAGGGTTGGGTGCATCGATTATGCCAGGAAATATAACAAGTTGATTGAAATAATATGGAATGTATTAATTCCAAATGGTTTGTCAGCAATTCTGATAATAATGACGAGACAGTTCGTCGCTATGCGTACGCTTTCTTAGTTCCACATTCCAGCTCTCTGAGGCGATGTTATTTGAAAGTAAAATTACCTGCTCTTTAGTGATAGTCCTTAGAACCAATTAATCTCTATGCTGATGCGAATTACGCCATTCATTTGTTTAAAGAGACGGAAAAGTTTTTCTTAGGTTTGATATCTGTGCGTTGTAATGGCTAACAACAGACCTAGTATTACAGTATATGTCCCTAAACGTCTGATTAGTCCCCTGTAGGGAAAGGCTGTTTAGTCAGTCACTAGAGTTCATTTACTGTAACATTGCACTTCTTTGACAGCTAGGTTTGCCAACTTTCATAAGGAAAGACTCAATTTATAACCTGTAGTCCATAACAAATATATACATGTTTTAACCCTTTTCTTTCAAGCTCTCAGCTGATGGATGTGTCAAAACTGACAGCCATATTTACCACACTATGCACAATGCTGCTATCTGGCGCATAAATAATGAACTAATATTAGAAAAGATGGGTAACGACGGATCGTTACCCTGTCAGTTTTCGCAGGACCCGTTGGGGTTACCTTGGTTAATCACATGTAAGTTCATTCAGGTTATTTTTTGCTTGTACCAGTAATTGGGAATATGTCGGCCAGACTGAAAGGTTGCCTTATCAAACTGAAGAACCACGTGCTTGTGGCATGGGTGTGCGGTAAATGTCGAGTAAATAATATGTAGCCTGAGAGGTCTCCAGGCCGGACATTTGTTTTGACTATCGAGTCGGAAGCAGATACGGGATTTCTTGTTCAAGATATTTATTTCTCTCTCTTTGAAGGTAAAAGAAAAGCCGGAACTCTTTGATTTCCCCAAGGACAGTGGCCAATTGAATTATTTTCACATGGCGTGGTTAGTGCAAAAAATTAGGCCTAAAATATAAGTTGTTGTGTAGGCCGAAAAGTTAACTTACATGGTGACATTTTTCGTAAGTTTTATTTTGCTATCAAGCCAATGAATGATCTTATCGTCTTAAGGAAACACCATACCTTAGTAAGCATTTTCCTGGAGCTGTGAATAATAATAAAAAATAATTCCACTCTTGTAACATTTAAGCTGCTGTGCGCACCGATGATGTAATATTCTGTCAGCGAGCCGTCAGTGGGTTTTAGGTGTGCTGTTGGAACGATTATTTGATAAATGCCACAAATGCCTTAAAAAGGGCAATGAATTGATATTGCAAGATGAATGCAGGTTTAGGCAACTCATAACAGCTGTTCACCCCTTGACGGAATACACACGGCTATTGCTGGCTGCCATGTGGCTGATGGCTCATTGGCTGCAATGCACGTGGCAGCGACGGATTGATCTGTCCAGTAGGACTATTTGTTCCTGTGAGAACTGTCCAAAAAGTGCAAAGTTATAGTAAACGAACTCTATCTAGGGCAGTCTTTACCTACATCCAGATCCACTATGCCCTCTCAAAATTATTTTCTTGGTATACCCCTGAAGGAAACTTACTTGAGTACATGTGTGTAAAATGTAACCCAATGTAATACAGCGTCTGGCAGCATAATTTCCTTGTTTTAAATGCGCGCCAATCAGTTGGTTGATGTTGTAGCCGAGCGCTAGTGGT
Organism: Meconema thalassinum; assembly: GCA_946902985.2. Lineage (NCBI taxonomy): Eukaryota > Metazoa > Arthropoda > Insecta > Orthoptera > Tettigoniidae > Meconema > Meconema thalassinum. The sequence continues at coordinate 1,416,974,587 of OX336389.2, forward strand.
CTCATTCTTGAGGTGGTACTATAAAGTTTTGTCCCGACACAGTTCAGTCGCCATCCTGCGTTGGAACACTGAGGAGTGTGCTTTTGCCGCTAAGGCCTACTTTTCGAGCGGATGTTCTGTGATCGCAACCAAGCGCGCCTTTCGGAGGCGCTTTAATTTAGCCCCTTTAGACCCTGTCCCTGACCGGAAATCAATTGTTACGTGGGTCAATACGTTCAGACGAACTGGAAGTGTGACAGGACGAAGAACTGGAGTCCCTCGGCCTATTCAATCTCCTGAGAACATTAAGGCAGTGAGAGCTTCAGTGTTGCGATCACCGCGGCGTTCTGCACACAAACATGCGTCTGCTCTTGGACTTCCCGATCGGTCTGTGAGGAGAATTCTTTATGCTGATCTTCATTTCCATTCGTACAAGATGGCAAGTGCGCAGGAACTTTCTGAACGTGACTTAAATTGTCAGCGAAATGCGTGTGAAGTTCTTCTCGAAGTCGTTCCTGAGGACGCTATTTTGTTTAGTGACGAAGCACATATTCATTTGTGTGGATCCGTTAACAAACAAAGTATGCGCTACTGGACTGCCACCAATCCTCAAGAACTGCACCTAAGGCCGTTGCATTCACCTAATGTCACAGTGTGGTGTGCACTGTCCTCATCTGGAATTATTGTCCCTGGTTCTTTGAGGAAAACTCAGTCACAGTTACAGTGAATTCGGACCGGTATGTAAGCATGTTACAGCAGCCTCCATGGCTTAGGTGGCAGCACGCCGGCCTCTCACCACTGGGTCCGTGGTTCAAATCCCGGTCACTCCATGTGAGATCTGTGCTGGACAAAACGGAGGCAGACAGGTTTTTCTCCGGGTACTCCGGTTTTCCCTGTCAAAATTTAATTCCAGCAACACTCTCCACTATCATTTCATTTCATCTGTCATTCATTTAATCATTGCCCCAGAGGAGTGCGTCAGGCCTCGGCAGCCGGCACAGTTCATATCCTCGCCGCTAGATGGGGGCTTCATTCATTCCATTCCTGACCCGGTCGGAGACTGGAAGCAGGCTGTGGATTTTCATTTCATGTAAGCATGTTACAGGATTTGTTTTCCTCACGACTGGACGAGTTGGACTTAGGGGACATTTGGTTCCAACAAGACGGTGCAACGGCACACACTTCAAGAGCATCGATGGCTATATTGAGGGAACACTTCCCGGAGCACCTCATCTCACTTACAGGCGATTTGGAGTGGCCAGCCCACTCTTCCGATTTGTCCCCTTGTGGTTCTTCTTCTATGTTTTTTTTTTTTTTTTTTTTTTGAAATCCCGTATTTATGTGAACTGTCCAAGGACCCTACAAGATTTGAAGACCAACATCCGGGAAGAAATTGCGAACACAACACCTCATATGCTGGCAAGAGTCATGACAAACGCCAGAAAGCGGTTTACTCAGTGTGTGGAAAAGGGGGACGTCACCTACCTGATTTGATCTTCAAAACTAAGCAAAACAAAACTTTATGTATGCGCCTAAATTATAAAAAAAAAAAAATATACAAGTTTTCTGTTTCATGGAATGGGTTTTATTAAGTTTTTAAAAGAGGAAGTTATGCTGCCGGACCCTATATATCGAACCAATAGGAGTAGGGGGAATATGTTAAATTGATTTAGGGCCACGATGGGTTAAAATAACTCAGCACAGGGTGTTTATTCACCTGGAAATACATAGCAGTTAAATGGTTAAATTCATAACATTCTTTCTCTACTGTATCTTGTTAAAACAGTCTCCTGATTGTGTGTCACAGGTACGACAGCAATCCTAGTCCAACGGATTCCGATGAATCTGGAGACTGAAGGTGATTCCGAGGGGAAGAAGAAAAAGAAGGAGAAGCCAGCAAAGAAGACTAGGACAGTGGTATGTATCTACACCCCCTTCACATGGTGGAGGTTTGTGCATGCAGTGCTCAACACACGGCTGTCAACAAATACGGGCCAATGCGACATCACAATATTTTCACTCTTAGACTCAGCTAGATAAAGAGATGAATTCAAGGTTGAATGGCATTCAACTGCTGCGGAGATACATGGATGGATACATTTTGACGTAACTGAAACCAGAATATTTTTAGTGTACTGTGTTTTTCATGCATACGAGAGCTGTTATTTATATTTTTAACCCGGGTGCAGTTATATATAAGCCGTATCCAATTTGTCCTGTCCATCCATAACTGGTGTTCTTGTATTTGATGCCAGTTGTTCTCTCTAGCTTCAAGTTCCACACACATCGCGAGGTCTCTTCCCAGGGACACTCTGGCCAAAGTACACTCGAGGTATCCTGTGGGGAGCCGACCATACCATCTCCAGTGTCTCCAGCAGGCTCCTTTGCAATCTCAGTTGTTGTCGGATATCCTCATTCCTTATTTTGTCCATTTTCGTCTTTTGAAGGCAAGAACGGAGGAACTTCATTTCTACTGCCTGGAGACGACTGTTTGTTGGTCCAGTAAGGGTTGCTGCTTCCAGACCATATGTTAGTATAGGTATTAAGTGTATCTTGAACAATTTAGATGGATTGGTCATGTCCATCGGATGGGTGATGTGAGATTACCTCGTCAGATGCTATATGGTGAGTTATGCTATGGCACCAGACCTCATGGCGGTCCTAAGAGGCGCTACAAGGACCAATTTAAGCAGACCCTGAAATTGACAGGTCTTGATTCACAAACCTGGGACATGCTGGCTGAAGACCGCTCAACTTGGCGCCGTACCATCTCGGATACTGTAAAGACGTTTGAAAGGGATCGACGCACACATGAAGAGGCCAAGCGTCAAGCTAGGAAACTTCGAGCAGCCCAACCACGTCCTCCTCCAGCAATACTAAGTGACTTGTGTGGTCACTTGTTCCATGCCAGAATTGGACTCTTTAGTCACCGTAAACACATCCACAAACTGGACTGAAGGAAGAAGATTTATACTCGGATTCGAGTTAAAGCCGATGATATCTTGAACAAACTAATCTTGGAAGCTTGTGGAAATGTTTCGTCCCAAAGTAGCTGACGCACTCCCTGATAGAAATTGGAAGCTTTCTGTATTCTGTTGTTAATCTCTTGATGTATGGTATTGTCCGAGGAAAGAATACTACCTAAATACTGGAATTTGTCTACAACATTTATCTCCTCATCTCCAAGTCTTAGATGGACCGTTGAAGGATTTCTACTCATCACCAAACCAACTGTCTTGGTTTTGCTGATTTTAAGACCCATGGTGGCAAATTCAATCTGCCAAAGATCTAGTCTAGCTTGCACCTCCTCTTCTGACTCGCCTCACACCAAGACATCATTGGCATTAGTTTCTTGATCCTTGCTTTTAACTGCTTTGAAGACTTCATCCATTGTGATAATGAAGAGAAGCGGTGAAAGGCAACTTCTCTGTTGGACTCCGCACTTTGTTTCGAACCAACCTGACTTCCCATCTGGACCTGAACACAGCTCTTGGTTTCATCGTATAATCATTGTACCCGTGCTATGATGTCCTTGGGCACTTTCTTACGTCTCAAATATTCCCATATATGCATGCGTGGTACATGGTCATATGCTTTCTTGATGTCCAGAAAAACAGTTATAAGTGTTTTACTTTTCTCCCAGTACTTTTCATAGAGCATTCGGGTTGCAAAAATAAGGTCCATAGTTGATCTATGCGGTCTAAATCCATGTTGTTCCTCTACATCAAGGCCCTAAATCAATTTAACATATTAGGGGCGTGGTGGCGGAGCGGTCAAGCCGTTGGCCTCTCACCAAGGGGGACCGGGTTCGATTTCCGAAGTGAAATGCCATGTCCTGTGGTTCAGATTCCACGTGAAAAGGAGGTCTTGTGGCTCATGATCGAATGATTAACGGTCACGTAAAACTAAACCCTTCCTTCCTTCCTTCCTTCAATTTATTATATTGCCCATTCTCCCTTTTATGGTCCCATGTATTTAATATCACAATTGGGTTACATCTTACACATATGTACACAAATAAATTTTCTCCGCAGGGATAGTTGAACTGGCTAAACAGCCCTTCACTAGGGGTGACTAAATCAGACTTTTAGGGGGGAAGTATACCATATACCCCCTCCTGGGTATGGTAAACATTCAGAATCTCTGCGTATTGCAAGGTTGAAGTGGCTTGGTCATGTACAAAGGATGCCGGAGGAAGGTACCGGGGAAGAGACCCGTTTGACGTCCCAGAAGAAGGTGGATAGCTCCTAACGAGTGGACTGGCATTCCAGATATTAAAGGAGACATCTATAATGACGAGTTTGATGGAGGCAAATCCTACCCGGCCCGCTGGAAGAATCCCTAGAACTACTACGAGGTCTGTTGTCAGCCATTACAGCGCACAGAAGTCAAACTTTTCCATCTCTTAGAACAAATGAATAATGTAATGCTTCTATGGATTATCACCAGAGAGCAGGTAAGTCATCGCCTCCAACAGCTTGAATGTGGAACTAAAAAGGCACATGCATAGCGACGAAGGTTGACACCTTCTTATTAATGGATTGAAAATGACAGATTTTGTGTGTCCAACTTGATGTAAAGACTTTTTTCTTTTATTGATGGGCAGAACTTTTTTCCCCCATAAGATATACTCGTGACAGATCCAAGTTGTAGAGGACGGAATAAAGTGTGTGTCTTTTACTTTGTGGTATCATCTCATGTGTACGTTTTCACTGAGCAGACCATTAAACAATTATATTCTTATCAAATTAGTGTAATTCTTGTATATTGGCTTTCACGGCCACCGAAAATTCTTCTAGGTCTATGCCTTGTCTTGTGTGGGATTTCGCTTAGAATCAGCAAGCCATCATCAGTGGACTCTTGGTGCTCCGCGCCCGGACCCTAAAGGAGTAGTGAACTGTTTTCTACCTCTCACTTGCGCTTCTTTACTGCGAGAGCTAAGCAGCCTTTCACCTCCCTGTAAAGGCTTCCAAAAAGATGCTATATTGGCTTCTACAGCCAAGGAATTAAATAGCTGAGTTTGAGTGTAATTCTGTTTAGTACATGGTGGCTCAGCGGTCTAGCTGTATGCCTCTCACCAAGGCGGTCCGGGTTCGATTCCCGGTCAATGCATGTGAGATTTTCGAAGTGAAATGCCATGCCCTGTGGTTTGGATTCCACGTAAAAAGGAGGTCCCGTGGCTCATGATCTCAAGATTAACGGTCACATTAAACTACAAGCTTCCTTCCTTTTTTCTGTTTAGTAAGTCTCCGTTTGTCCTGTGCATTCAGTTTATTTGGTTGTGCTGATAAAAGCAATGTTCAAATTTCCAGTAATAATCTACTCCATGTTGGTCCGTATTGACATAGTTAATTTAATGGAAAAATTTAATTATCTGCCTTTTCAATACATAAACTGTTCTTGTATTGAAAAAAGGTGGACAGCTAAATTTTTCCTTTAAATTATATTTCATTGGTGGCCAACTTCTCTCTGTATTTGACTTCTAGGATGTTCGTACAATCACTCATGGTTCCGTATTGATTAAAAGTCAAATATAAAGGGACAGGAATTCCGCCTGATCAATACAAAACTTTTCAGTCAAGGGGCTATATTATACCCATTTGGTTGGTACATGTTTCGAAGCCTTCCATGGCCCCTTCATCAGCCATACACATAAACATATTGTCAGTACAATCTTGGAATAACATTGAAAAGGTTAAAACTAACATGAGAAAACTTGATGAAAATGAGACATAAAAAACCATGAGGACAGTTGTGGTACAAATACATTGAGTAAAACTTATCCTAAGAAAACCTAACGAATATTACAAACAAATGGAAAAACACATTAAAAATAGTATATGTTAAAATGCAAACTTAAATTGCAATTTAACTTATATGACTCTCGTAATAATCTTAGAGTTTTGATAAAATATAATAGCAGGATTCCGTGTCCGAAAATCTAGGGAATTCGACCCATAGAAAGAGTTAAAAGTATGTTAAAAACTGATAGTCATATAAAGACTTTGTTGACTTCATACGAAGGATTCTACCAACGATCCTTCGGACACGGAATCCTGCTATTATATTTTATCAAAACTCTAAGATTATTACAAGAGTCATATAAATTGCATTTTAAGTTTGCATTTCAACATATACTATTTTTAATGTGTTTTTCCATTTGTTTGTAATATTCGTAAGGTTTTCTTAGGATAAGTTTTACTCAATGTATTTGTACCACAACTGTCCTCATGGTTTTTTATGTCTCATTTTCATCAAGTTTTCTCATGTTAGTTTTAACCTTTTCAATGTTATTCCAAGATTGTACTGACAATATGTTTATGTGTATGGCTGATGAAGGGGCCATGGAAGGCTTCGAAACATGTACCAACCAAATGGGTATAATATAGCCCCTTGACTGAAAAGTTTTGTATTAATCAGGTGGAATTCCTGTCCCTTTATATTTCTAGGATGTTCTCATGTAATATTCCTGTTTATGAATTCTCCTTTTCGTTTAATGAAATCCATGAATAATGAAGCAGTGTAGAGTATTATTCCTTGTACTCGTAATAATTTAATTTTGTGTGTTGTCTGTGCAGTCTGAGAAGCCACGCAAGAGGCGAGCGAAGAAGGAAAAGGATGAAAACAGACCCAAGAGAGCGCCGACAGCCTTCATGATCTGGTTGAATGCCCATCGAGAGGGCATCAAGGCGGAGAATCCAGGCATCGCTGTTACGGAAATTGCAAAGAAGGGCGGAGAAATGTGGCGGGAATTAAAGGACAAAACAGTGAGTGTGCATTTGTGTTAATGTAACAGGTTCAGGGTTCGCTTGTGAAATAATCACACAACTGGTGGCGTGTGTGGCTCCAACTAGCTACTGTTTACACTGCCTCAGTGCCCATGCTGTCCCCACTCTCTACAGCTTCAGATTCCACCAGAGTTCTGCCACAGTTCTGCTCCTGGCAATAACTTGTTTGGCCCAGGTTCTCAAACGCATTTTCCATGGTCCCAGCCACAACACCCAATTTATTGTTCCCTTGCTGACAGATGTGCCTCTGAACTGCTAGACCTGTTAGTTGCACCCTCAAATGCCAACTGACTCTGCCAGGTTTCAATATGCAATCATGGGTACAGCAGACTAGAACGATACCACTGCGCCACACATCCACTCAGAGGAGGACAGATGCATAAATCATCACATCCAGTGACATTAACTCATCTGACGAGGTTAATTTCAGGAGAAGAACTTCACCATAAAAACCATTTGCCACACTGGAGTTAGAAAATGTTGGTTTCCAAAAGACAGAAAGATTTTCATATTTCATCCAATTTGAAAAAAATTTCTGTCTAGATTCGCTTCATCCTGACTCTTAAAGAAATGAGATAATATGGTAATAATGTTATGGGTTTAAGGCCGTGGTTTTAGAGGAGCTAGATTTATACCTTATGCACTACCCTTTGCCCTCGGAGGAATCAGAGGTCAAAAGATAGCACTGCCCGTCCAGATTTTTAGCTACCTGGAAAGCGGGGAAGGGGGCGATGAGCAGAATGCTCATGGAGTGGCAGCTGGGATTGTTCCCCAAAGGGTGGTGATGGGATGAAACGGGTTATTCCAACCATGAGGCAAAAAATATCATAAAATATAAAAACCTGTATTAGATCCAAACAAGTACAGTGGGGCACAAAGCAAAACATAGAAATATCACTCCTAAGAACCCTGGGGAAGGAATTGAACTAGCAGGGCTCAGCAGGCGCGATCATAAAAATGCACCAAAAGGGTTGAGAAAAATAAGAGAAAGAAATCGGAATTCTCCATGAATGCAACAATAAGGTATTAACTTGAAATGAGCGTAGCAGGAGAGACGCTTCCAAAAGCAAAGAGGCCATCTCGTGGCGAGACGAATAAGGTTCAAACTGTTTGCACAAGTCACTGGAAACGATGTAATAAAACACGAGCACGGCATGCTCGGGGATGATAAAATGAGCGTAATATAACACTCAAACATGATTAAAAATATTAAAATATCACGAAGACAGAAATCGCCCAGCACAATGCTCTTCAAACACGACCGGACTGAGCCTCAGTAAGTAGCCGACTGTTGCTGCCTGCGATGTCTACAATCGACCGACGAAAAGGAAGGCGTGAATGTAAGGGGTATTGTCATCAGTAGGGCCCGGATGTTGATGGCATGTCATCTTTTTACTATGCAGTGTAAAACAATGCTGGAGTACATAGAAACTAAGTTTGGTAGATTTTTTTGGTCATATTTTAGAGAAATCGACTTTTTAAGGTCATTTTTTTTCCAATTTAGTCTTGTCACAGCTTTATATGAGGGAGTTACATGTCTCAGAGTTAAGAAGAAGCTAGTAGCTGATACAAGATAATTTAAAATATTGAAATATTGATTCCATTTCCTTAATCAAACGGGTGGAAGCTAGTCTTACCAACAATCGTGGCGAAAAAGCTGCGGGTATTGCATCAAAACTGAAAAAAGTGCAGGACAAAAACACCGGTATAAAACATTATGCAAAATCTCGGACATTCTTTCTGGTGGAAACTACTGCACGGATGGGATTGAGAAGGATTTAGCAGCAAAAGACATTCCTCAGTTCAGGTACATCAGTTGATGTTGAACGCTTCTTTTTGAGATATAAAAACTTGTTGGCTGAAACAGCACTTTATTTACATTTGACAACATCGTTCTATTTTGATTGACTTTTCAGTTTGACATTAAGATGTCATTTTTCAAATATTGGTGAGTTTATTATTATGACATCTTTTTCTCCATTTTATAGTGCATTTTTCGAATTTTTAGGTCATTTATTAAAGTCATTTTTGAAAATGTTAAGTGCATTTTTTAAACTATTTTACGGTATCAACATCCGGGCCCTGGTCATCAGTAACCATTACCCACCAAAAGTACACATCAAGAAGTATCACCACCATTGTGGTGAATAAAATGGTAATAATAAAAACCTAAGAAAATTTACGATGTCACTTACCCTTACCAGTTAAATGAGTTGGCAAGAAATAATTAACAGGCCAACAATGAGGCTATAGCCCGGCAGGGAAAAATAGGAAAGTTCCAACATGGCTTGTTATAAATAAATAAGCTAAAATCTTTTGGAAGCGCTGCCCTTCTCAACCACACTAGGACCACTAGATTAATTAAAATAAGGAAGAAATGTCCACACTAAACTTAGTTGAATCACAGGAAGGTTAGTACAGCTCTCAGTAGCACGGTTGGCAGGTCCTGCCTGTTACACCACTCTCGGCAGGCTCCCTCCTCATGCGGGAAGACAACAAAAGTATTAGGCGCGCAACACAATACCGGGTTAGGCACAGGGGTTGGCACACCGATATTGTTCAAAAGTCAGCATAATTTTGAATTACTCTGGAACCTTCCAGAGGTTTCTAGTCCACAGGCACAGGATGCCTAAGAAGCATGGAAGTACAAGGAATTGAGTAGATATAATTTATTTCCAAGTCCAGACTATGGCGGACATTCGGCCAGCACACCTTAATTGGTTCTTCTCTCCCTCCATGCTTGTCCTCTGTGGTGTAGTGGCCAGAATTCTTGGCTGTTGCTCCGGAGGTTCGGGTTTGATTCCTGGCTCTGCCAAGAAATTTAATTCAGGTCTGCCACCTAATTACCCCCGTTTACATATAAAGTGAATGAATGAATGAATGAATGAATGAATGAATGAATGAATGAATGAATGAGGGCTGAGCCTCATGAGGTAAGGGCCATTCTACACGAGCGGGTAAACTGCCGCGTTTCGCCCGCCTCCTACCGCGCCATCGAACAGAACCTACAGTAATGAATTGGTCTGTCTACACGAGCGTTTGGCCAGTCACGGGAGGAGGCCTTTTAGACGCATCGGGCGGGAAGCACGCCTATAGAGGCGTCCTGCCCGCTAGCGGGAGACCCGCGTAGTAAACTACTCGTGGCGTTTTGCAAGCAGTTTACATGCGTCAGTAACCTCACGCCCGACTGGATGCGAGCTGTGCTCTCTATACCGGTCTAGACATTTCCAGTTAGAACCCATGCATAGCATTTAATTGGAAAATTTCCTCTAGTTGCCGATAGAGCGCATCCTTAGCCCTTGTGAGTAGACTAATTGTCTCAGTAGAAAGAATAGAATATAAGGCGCTTCTGATCACACGCCACGTGTAAATTGCACAATTTTGGCGCGGGTCACACGCCGCGTTTTGATGGTCACGTGTAGATTGCACAATTTTGGCACGGTCTGCTCTAGGCGGGTCACATGCCGCGTTTTGACGGTCACGTGCAGATTGAAACATTTTCATTTTCAGGAGGCGGGCGAAACGCAGCGGTTTACCCGCTCGTGTAGAATGATCCTAAAACTGAAAAGAGGCAGGTTTAATTCCCGCCCGAGCCATCCTGGAAGTGGCTTTCCCCACTTCTACTCCAGACAAATGCTGGGATGGTTCCTAACTTAGGCCACAGCCGCCTCCTTTCCAATCCTTATCTCGATTACAAATACACATACTAAAACAGACACGACAATAGCACGGCCACAGACACCAAGTACGTGGTGGACATGCACACATTCTCTTTGGAACTTGAGACTGAAGAGAGGCAGAGATTAGTTGTTTTAAGGGGTGGAACTACAAGGTCATCTGCCCCTCAAGAGGCGGAGATTGTTGATGTTAGAAGATAAATGTTGAATGAATCAGATATAAAAATAGTGTTTTATGTCAAGCAAAGGCAGATTAATAAGTAAGCGGTTATAAGTATGTGGGACTATGATCAGATGAAACATCATCGTCCTGTGTTTCTTCTTGTTTACTGTGTTTCTCGGGTCACTCCATCCTACACTATCCACTATCCCCTGTCCCTTCTCTAGTATTTACCAAATATAACAAAATGTTCTAGTTTTAGTCTAGATTCTGACTCCAAAGAAATGAGTTATGCATGAAAATGTCTTTTGGAAACCAACCTTTTCTGTCCCCAGTGGGGCAAATAGTTTTTATAATGAAATTCTTTTGCTTCAGTTAATCTCAAGGCTTTGTATACAGAAACACAGGTTATTAGACAAATTGACTACACAGGCCTGATAACCAAGATGTCAGTGGCTCCTAAACCCAACAGCAACAAATTAATCTTCAAATTTGCGTTTTCCAGCCTGGACCGGGTCGAAGCAAATATGCCAGCCCTCCACTTTACTCCGTCTGTCCACCTTCCTTCCTCACTCCACACTCGCACTGTTATTCACTGTGTTCTATAGAGCATCCAGCGTTTAGAAAAGACTGTGGAGCCTTATGGCGACAGTGTTGCTAGCTCTAGGCAGAGGTAGCGCTGACGTCATACGTTATGTTCACCCGCTTCGAGTACTGTGCTTCCATAAGTTAGGGAGACAACACAACCCCAGCAGCTACCTGAAATAGAACACGCCTAGGAAGGAGCAGTTTTGCAGGTGTTAGTGGATTGGACCAGTATTAAGGATACCGTACGCGAAGAGAACCAATAACGACACTCATTTCGTTGTGATATGACGCATCACTGATTGACAGATGTCGAGAGCACAACCCTTCCTTCTTTTTCTCGGATGTACTTTATGCTGATGATGTTAACAATTTTTACGTCAGCAATACTGTTGATCAACACTTTTTTTGTTATTAGTTGGCTATAATTTAGTTTCTTTCAATTCTATTCTTGTTTTCTTTAGATTAATATTTGTAATATTGTAGCGAGTTAGCCGTGCAGCTGTGAGCTTGCATTCGGGAGATAGTGGGTTCGGACTCAACTGTCGGCAGCCTTGATTCGATCGAACAGAAAATAAAACCGACACACAACAATAACACCAATAACGGATAGTGCTTCAGAACTTATGTTGTCGGCGGAACTGAGCATGCAGCACTTCTCTTCTTTCCAGCGTGCTAACCTCGAAAATGTTTAACCCTAATACGTAATATAAATGATACTTGTATGCAATAATAAAGGTAATCAATTGGCAGATAATTGTAGGAAGCTATTATGACGGAAAATATATATGTTCAGAGTTCCTTCAGGATAAAAGGTGGGGTAACAAAACCAGTGTGGGGGGATTCCGTTAAATGTAATAGCCCATAAGACCCACAGTCTTTTCTAAATGCTGGATGCTCTCTAGGTCTCCCTCGTCCTCTCCATCACTTGTTCCAGCATTCTTTCATCATTCATCCTTTTCATTTCTTTCTGCTCCAGCTTCTGTACATTCACTCCCCCCCCTCTCTCCCTCTCTCTCTCTCTCCCCCTCTCTCTCTCCCTCTCTCTCTCTCTCTCTCTCTCTCTCTCTCAAATTAAACTTCCTAAATATTTGAAGTGCTCTTCTACTTCCAGATCTACATCTGCATCCCTTTTCCTTCCTTCTTTCTTTCCTCTTGTCATTACCATTGTCTACTTTTCTCTACACTGATTTTCATCTCACATTTCTCAATATTTCCCTTGAGCACATCCAGCTCTCCCCAAATCAGAACATCATCAGCAACTAGGATTGTTCATTGTGTTCGCTTCCTCTGTTGCCTTGAGTATATCATCCATCACCTGTTTTACCTACTTGAGTCTTGACACAAGTACGTAAAACTATAAAAGAACCATGCTTGTAGTGTTGGTGGACAAAGGGTGAGGTTACTTGCTTAATGCCCGTTGCTCATGGTAAAATATTTCTTAAAATTTATTTTACAACTAATTTTATAAAAATTTGACGAAAGCAAGCTGTGTTGTTCATGGAAAATTATTTTATAAAATCCGTGGATGTATCAGGATCGCCATCTACCGATAAACTTCTGAACCAAGAATCAGCTGTTCCACACACATTGGTTTGAGAGTATGGCTCCAACAAACAAAGCAAAAATTGCTGCTTTAGCTACAATAATATGTCGTACAGTGGTAAAAAGGAAGAAAAGAAATGCTAGGAAGTGCTGGACTCGGGAATGGATAAAAAGAAGAGTAGAGGAATGCTGTCCTTGGTCGAAAATGAGTTGAGTTTAGAAGATCAGAATTTATAAAGTAATTTTCTAAGAATGGAGAAGAACAGTTTTAAAAATCTCCTAGATCTTGTTGGGTCCAAAATTATTCGACAGGACACTAATATGAGGCAAGCCATTTCTCCTGACATGAGACTGCAAGCGAGTTCGAAGCCCGTTTATCTTCGCCTTCTCATCAGCCTGACTTATGTTCGGTCGAATTAGTGAAACATACTGTATTCGGCGATAGAGATTTCTGCCTCCCTTCTTACATTTCTATTGTGATATATGGGCGTTTTAACCTCATACAAACACGGATATTTCTGGTACTCGTCCAGTAAAACATTAACAGCTTCCTTAGTCCAGCTGGAGCCTGCGATTTTCGAAGTGCTGGTTTACAAGCGAGCTTCACAATCTTCTCACCACGTGGCGCCAGCATCATCGTCATGGCAGCTTCCCTGATTGGTTCGTTTCGCAAAATTAATTTTACGGAATAGAACATGTCCTATTTTATGGAAAGTTTTATCAAAGGTTTTATAAAACTTGAATTTGACTGTGAGCAACAGAAATTTTATAAAATTAAATTATTGTACAATAAATTTAAAGGAAAATTTTACCGTGTGCAACGAGCATAAGATGGTACTGACTATAATTCCCCTGCTCTGGTGTTACATCAATCATTCCTTATCACAAGAAGCAAATCTACTTGAAGGATCCAGAACTTACCTTATATTGCAATGGTTCTGTTTCCATGTTTCTAACCTTTTTCTGTCCAGCAGTTGCTTGCATGCTTATATCAATCTGTATTGTATTTTAAGAATGGGAGAGCAAAGCGAAGGAAGCCAAGGAGGAGTATCTCCAAAAGATGAAGGAGTATGAGGCGAGCGGAGGAGGAGCTGACAAGAAGGAGAAACCTGAGAAGAAGGAGACTAAGAAGAGAGAGTCGACCACCAAATCTTCACCGGTCAAGTCCGGCTCCTTCGAGAGCAAGGAGTACATCAGCGACGACGATAGCAGCTCTGATGAAGACAAGAAGCCTCCCACCAAGAAATCGGTAAGCTAAAAGCAGAAGCTGTCTAATTTATAAAATGATTTGATTTGCTCCAAGAAGAGCTTTGTCTCATGTTTCAAAAATTTAAGCCCGGTTCGGACTTTTCCGCATAGGTGTGGGAAGTCGAGGATATTTCCAGAAGTCATATTTCAGTGTTGCCATATTAACAATTGAGCCGCTCGTTGTTGAAAGGCACTAAGTCCACAGTTTTGACAAATCCTTTTTACCACAATTGAGCATCCTAGGAAGCAAGATGCATGTTTTGGTGTTGAATGGCAGTGCTTGTGCTATTACCACAGCCGTCAAGTTACGTTATTTCGTGTTGAAAGGAACTTAGTCCAGGAGTTAAGTGCGTTTCAAAATAACAGTTATTACATTCATGCTACCTTCCGGACACAAAAGTTCATTTAGTAATGAAGGAAATAAACTAAGCTAAGGTTCTGCTCGTTCCAACTCCAGTTGGGTAGTTTGCCAATAATAATGGAACAATGTTACCGTATTTCCTCGCGTAATCGTCGCATATTTTTAGCCTAACATTCGTGGAAAAGAGTATGGTGCGACGATTATATGAAGAATATTTAAATTCAAAGAAGTGAACCACAATTTTTAAATATATACTGTATCATTATTTGCTGCACAGCTTGCCACAGTGGGTGAGTGGTTAACGTGTCGGTCTACTAACCTCAAGCTTGCAGGTTTGCTCCTGGCCGTGGTAAGTGATTTTTGAAAAGTGGCAAAAATCAGAGACATGCATGTCATACGATGTTGGTATTTGAATTCAGTAGGCCGTGTTCATAATGGCAAAATTAATCTGAGGAATTTCCGCCAACACAAAGTTCCTCATTTTCGTACTAGAAAGCGCTATAGGCTAGTGTTCAAGGAGCTTAGAAATCTAACCTCCTTGACTTTCATAGTGCTTCCAGAAACAACGAAATTCGACATGCAAGCTACCCGCTGGGTGTCAAATAACAAAGCTTGCACCCGGTACCCGAGGCCATACAATATTATTATTATTTGCTGCACGCTTGTGCGCTTTCTTAATATAATTATTATTTGTTTATTATGTAATGTCGTGTATTTCACTGTCATCAAGATCACCGTATAATTCTTGTGTTTTCTCATTGTGGACAACATGTGCGGGTATAGGCCACGCCTTCTTTCGGTGATGCGTTGTGTGAGAGCGAATGGCTAGTACGGGGGCTAGCAGAGCTTCGTACGGCGGCTCATTGAATCTCGTCATTCCAAGGCCATCTCACGGAAGCGACGGGTCCACTCAAGTTTCATTCCCCTGGGGTGGTTGCTTAGCGTGCCGTAGGCTGACCATTCGCGTAGCGCGAGTCTAATTTGTGGGGCGAGTCATAGCTTGCAGTCAGAGAGACGGGCTCTTTTCTCCCGACAAGGTCTCGCGGAATGTGCTAAGTGACAATACTGGTCGCGTTTCATAGCCCGCAGACATGAAGAAGTGATTACTTTCTCCTGAGAAGGTCACGCCTGTTATTATTTTTTTTTTAAGTCGCGGAATGTGCTAAGCGATGATACTGGCCGCTCATGTTGCGTGTCATAGCCCGCCAGCATGAAGACAAGATTACTTTCTCTTGACAAGGTCACGCCTGCTTTTAAAGTCGCGGAATGTGGTAAGTGACGATGCTGCCTGCTCACATCACGTGGTCAAGCCCACAGGCACCGAGGCAGGGTCTCGTTTCACGCCAGGTTATTATCTCGCGGCAGTTTGTGCAACTGATGAGTGCACAAATATGAATATGCTATGCGACAATTATGCGATGACATTTTATAAAGCTATTTTAGTGTTTGAAAAGTGGGGTGCGACGATTATGCGTGGAAATCTGGTGTTTGTGTGCACTTTCCACATACCAAATACTGCATCTCATATTTCAGTTCAAGAGTGGAAAAAATGTTTTTTGTGTTTATCTCATAACTTTAAAAGCCTTGGAGGCTGGATTTAGACAGCTCCTTAACCCGGTCCATGAGGCAATTATAATTGGCTACATGGATAATTCTTGCCAGGCACGTCCACGTCACGGGGGCGGGCAACGGTACTGTAATATACCATGGAACTACAGTACCGGCTAAGTTCTGGTGAGGACCCAGTCCTATGGGGTATAACATAGGCCCCGTGCACAGGGTTACGTGCGAAGACCTCAACGGAATCTGCAGCGGAGAAGATGGACTTCGGAACGGTGGAGATTGCGGAAGAGGCAACCCAGTACTCAGGGAATAGGATGAGTACAGCATCAATCGGCAGCGTCTGTTTCCCAGGTTAGGGGCGGCTGCAAGGGCGTCTGTTTCCCATGTTAGGGGCGGCCTGTATAATAGCTGGCAGTAGCTTCATAAAATGCCTTTGGGAGTGACGACTCCATCGTAATAATAGCCTAAAATGGAAATGGCACTTCAAATGATTCGGAGAAGGTTAGGGCGTACCCTGCAGGGCGACGCGCAGTTCTTTTGGTACTGGGGGGACTGTGAGAAATATGCGACCAGTAACCGAAATGAAAGTGGGAATCATGAATGTCATGACCCTGACAGGCAAGGTGGAGGAGGTGATAGACTTCATGGAGAGGGAGAATGTTGGATTGATGGAGCTGAGTGAAGTGAAATGGAAAGGTAAAGGAAGGAAGAAATTGAGGAAAGGATATACATTATACTGGAGTGGTGGCCGAGAGGCAAAAAATGGTGTGGGACTGATAACCTCGAAACAACTGGAGGAGTATGTTGAAGTGGTCGAGTGTGTGAGTGACAGAATAATGAAAATTAGAATGAAAATGAAAAACGACGTGATGGACTTCATACAAGTGTATGCACCACAGACTGGAAACAGAGAAGAAGATATTGAAGTATTCCTGGAGGATGTAGAAAGAGTAATTTCAGATGTAGAAGTGGTGATCATGGGAGATATGAATGCACAAGTCGGAAACGAGAGACTAGGAAAGGAAGAAGTCATTGGACCATATGGATATGGGAAAAAGAACCGGGAAGGAGAAGAACTTGTAAACTTTTGTGAAAGGAATGGACTTATAGTGGGTAATTCATGGTTCCGGAAGGAAAACAGCAGGAAAATTACGAGATATGGTTGGGGCGATAGAAGAACAAAATCAGTAATTGACTACTTTCTGGTGGAAAGGACTAATCGCAGAAAGCTGATAGATGTGACAGCTATACCAGGAGAAGCATTTGATGGGGACCACAGAGCTGTGGTGGCAAAATTTAGATGGGAAAAATTGGAAAACCTAAAGGAGATCAGAGAAAGTAAAATAAAAGTATGGAAATTGAAAGACAAACCTGTACAGGAAGATTTTCAGGAGAGATTGAAGCAACAAATCCCAGTTACTGAAGTGGAAAGCATAGAAGAGGAATGGTCCCACTTTAAAAAGGCATTTGTTGGTGCAGCAGAGAGTGCTTGTGGTAGGACGTCAACAAGAGTGAAAGAGAAGGAGACACCGTGGTGGAATGAGGAAGTGAGGAAAGCAGTGAAAGAAAAGAAGTCTGCATGGAAAGAATGGAACCGAGATCAAACAGAAGAAAGCAAAAGGAAGTATCACGACAGCAAACGGAGGTGTAAGAAAGTGGTAGGAGAAGAAAAGAAGAAAAGTTGGGAAGAATTTACACGAAGAATGGAAACAGATGTAAGTGGCAGTAAAAGAATGCTGTATGGACTTCTAAGAAGTAAGAGGAAAGAAAGAGTTACTACAAAGCTAGTGAAAAAGGAAGATGGAGAGTTGTTAACACACCCAGAAGAGATAAAGGGACGATGGAAGGAGTATTTCTATAAGCTATTGAATGTGAGCAATTGTACTGGTGAGATGGAAGTGACACAACCTGACGACTCTATAACAGAAGATGATATAACAATACTGGAGGTGGAATTAGCAGTACAGAAAATGAAGATGGGAAAAGCAACAGGGGTGGATGAAGTCAGTGTAGAAATGATAATGGCTGCTGGACCTGTTGGTATGCAATGGCTGTATCGACTGCTAAAGTGTGTGTGGAAACGGAAATGTGTACCAGAAGACTGGGAGAAAGGGCTAATAATACCAGTGTTTAAGAAGGGGGACAAGAAGGTGTGTGATAACTATAGAGGGATCACCCTCATATCACAGATAGTAAAAATACTGGAAAGGATATTAGAAAGAAGAATGAGAAGAAAGGTGGAAGGAGAGTTGCAAGAGGAATAGTATGGCTTCAGGAGTGGAAGATCCACAGTGGACCCAATCTTTAGCTTGAGGCAGGTGATGGAAAAGAACTGGGAATATGGAGAGGATTTGATCATGACTTTCATAGATCTAGAAAAGGCATATGATAGTATCCCCAGAGAGAAGGTATGGGAATCCATGGTTAAGAAGAGACTGGGAAGAGAAATGTTGGAAATGGTGCAAGCAATGTACAACAACTGTGTTAGCAGGGTACTGACCCCAGTTGGAAAGACAGATTGGTTTAGGAACAAGACTGGACTAAGACAGGGGAGTGTGCTGTCACCTCTCTTGTTCATAATGGTGATGGATGAAATTGTAAAGGAAACAAAGGAAGCATATGGACATAAAGAAATGAAGTTACTGTTATTTGCAGATGATATTGTGGTCTGGGGAAGGAACACCGAAGAAGTGCAAAAACAACTAGATGCACTGAACGAAAATATTCAGAAGTAGGGCCTGAAAATCAGTACAGAGAAAAGCAAGACCCTGGTGATGACAAGAGGGGAAAGACGAGGAAAGGGCTCTGTGAAAATTGGAAGTCAGAGTTTGGAAATTGTGGGCACGTTGAAATACCTAGGAAGTGAATTGATGCAAACTGGTAGGTTGGACATGGAGATTGGCAGGAGGGTACAGCAGAGCAATGCATTCTATCAAAGTGTAAGAAAACTTGTTTGGGATAAGGAAGTACCAAGGAAAAGCAAGGAGGTAATGTATAAAGTGTACTATGTTCCCATATTAACTTACGCAGCTGAGACTTGGACCCTGTCAAGCAGGCAAGAGAGTAGAATCCAAGCCAGTGAAATGAAATTCCTAAGAAGTATGATAGGAAAGACAAGGAAAGACAGAGTGAGGAATGAAGATGTTAGGAAGGAAGTTGGGATGGGAAAACTAAATGAGAGAATTGAGAAGAATAAACTTAAGTTGGTTTGGACATGTAAAGAGGATGGAGGAAAATAGAATACCAAGACAGATGCTGGAGGCAAAGTGCAAGGGTAAGAGAGCAAGAGGAAGACCTAGAACAAGGTGGATTGATTCAGTTAAGAACAGCGTAAGAAAAAGAAATCTGGACTGGGACAAGATCGTGGAAGAAGAATGGTGGAAGGAAAGAGGAAAGTGGAGAAGTGCCATAAATACCCCGACCCGGCAGGAGCTGGATAAGGGGAAATGATGATGATGATGATGATCATCATCATCATCATCTCATAACTTTAAAAATTGGACTTAGTGCCTTTCAACAACGAGCAATTCAATTAATATTGTAACTTTCAGTCGTTAGGGGCAGATGACCTTGCTGTTCTGCCCTTTAAGCCTACCTTTCATTCGGTCGACACTAAATAATTCCAATTACTGAAATATGTGAAAAAATAGCCTAAAAATAATATTGCAATTGTTATTGCGCCTCAAAACTAAGATCTATCAAACAGTCGTCCGCCCTGTTGCTGGCCTAATACAAAGAAACATGAACAAGCCTTGCACTCAATGGAGATTCGGATGCTACGATGGTCCTTGGGAATTACATGGCTGGATCATATTAAGAACGAAGATGTCCTCAATACTCTTGGAATTGCCCCTATTCCAGCCAAAATGAGGGAGACTCGGTTGTGTTGGTAAGGGCAAATACAGAGTCCACTTGCTCTCAAGCCTGATGGACAAAGACCTCCAGGATACCCTGCACGACGATATGCGCATCGTAGGTCTTCGTCCTATAGCAAATTGCAACAAAGAACAAAAACTCCTTTAAAATTACCTTATAAATTTATTCAACTCTTTCCAATGGAGAGTGGTGGACCCTAAAAGTAATTGGGAACAATGCCTGGAAGAAGGAGAAGAAGAAGTTATGACTATTCAAGAAGGAGAAAACTAAGGGATGACAAGCGGGAACCATCAGATCCAAATCTAGAAGACAAATAGCTCTACAGAGCACTACCAAACCTACAGTGACACCCAGAGACAATTTCTGTCCTCCAAGAAAACAAAAAAAAATAATGTCTGAAAACTTAATAAATGTGTGGTAACTATTGTTGATTACTAGGGCTCGGATGTTTGGGAAAAATCATATTTTGTCCCAATACAGTGGCTTTTATTTGTCACATAAATGCATATTTCGAACATTTTTTACCATCAGGTCATGTTTTGAGCATTTTTTTGGTAAGAACGTCATATTCTGGAGGTTTGACGGCAGCTGTAGCCTAGGTGTACAATCATCCTCAACTTACCGAACGGGAACTAGTGTTCACAGAAATAGGCTGTAAATAACCACTGAAACATGTTCTGAAAATAGGAACAGAGAATTTAGCTAACAATTTAATTTCAAAGGGATTGTCGCTTGGATTTATAATTTATAATTAAGAAACTGCTATATTTGAATGAGTCATTTTCAGGTCATATTGTGTCATTTCTAAGGTCATATTTGGTTGCATATTTGGGCTATTTTAGGTCTCAAACATCCAAGCCGTAGAGGCATTATTTACTGTAATGTTGCGAAACTTAGAAATGAGGATCCCATCCTCCCCCAAACTAGTGTATGAAGGTGTTGCTACAGTTGTAGTTACCATCATCACAGCAAAGTAGGCGCTTATTGCTTTAAAATTTATGAGTAATAGTTAAGTTATTTTGTGACTGTCTGTGGTTTGGTAGTGTTTTGTACAGCTATGATGCACACTTAAGCAGCAAAACATGGCATCCCTTAGTTTTCTTCTTCAATAGTCCATAACAATACCATCATCAGTTTGCAGTCTTAAGACCGATCAGTTGCCATAAAACACATGTCCAGATCATCCTGTCATTTGCCGCTTCCTTCATTGAATTATAATTCTGTGCTTGGATGTCGTTTAGGATTTGTTTAAGGAAGGTATAAGAAAGGGGACAAGAAAGTGTGTGATAACTGTAGAGGGATCACCCTCATATCACAGATAGTAAAATTACTGGATATTAGAAAGAAGAATGAGAAGAAAGGTGGAAGGTGAGTTGCAAGAGGAACAGTATGGCTTCAGGAGTGGAAGGTCCACAGGGGACCCAATCTTTAGCTTGAGGCAGGTGATGGAAAAGAACTTGGAATATGGAGAGGGTTTGGTCATGACTTTCATTGATCTAGAAAAGGCATATGATAGTGTCCCCAGAGAGAAGGTATGGGAAACCATGGTTAAGAAGAGACTGGGAAGAGAAATGTTGAAAATGGTGCAAGCAATGTACAACAACTGTGTTAGCAGGGTACTGACCCCAGTTGGAAAGACAGATTGGTTTAGGAACAAGACTGGACTAAGACAGGGGAGTGTGCTGTCACCTCTCTTGTTCATAATGGTGATGGATGAAATTGTAAAGGAAACAAAGGAAGCATATGGACATAAAGAAATGAAGTTACTGTTATTTGCAGATGATATTGTGGTCTGGGGAAGGAACACCGAAGAAGTGCAAAAACAACTAGATGCACTGAATGAAAATATTCAGAAGTACGGCGTGAAAATCAGTATAGAGAAAAGCAAGACCATGGTGATGATGAGGGGAAAGACAAGGAAAGGGCACAGTGAAAATTGGAAGTCAGAGTTTGGAAATTGTGGACACGTTCAAACACCTAGGAAGTGAATTGATGCAAACTGGTAGGTTGGACATGAGATTGGCAGGAGGGTACAGCAGAGCAATGCATTCTATCAAAGTGTAAGAAAACTTGTTTGGGATAAGGAAGTACCAAGGAAAAGCAAGGAGGTAATGTATGTACCCATATTAACTTATGCAGCTGAGACTTGGAACCTGACAAGCAGGCAAGAGAGTAGAATCCAAGCCAGTGAAATGAAATTCCTAAGAAGTATGATAGGAAAGACAGAGTGAGGAATGAAGATGTTAGGAAGGAAGTTGGGATGGGAAAACTAAATGAGAGAATTGAGAAGAATAAACTAAGGTGGTTTGGACATGTAAAGAGGATGGAGGAAAATAGAATAACAAGACAGATGCTGGAGGCAAAGTGCAAGGGTAAGAGGGCAAGAGGAAGACCTAGAACAAGGTGGATCGATTCAGTGAAGAACAGCATGAGAAAAATAAATCTGGACTGGGACAAGATTGTGGAAGAAGAATTGTGGAAGGAAAGAGGAAAGTGGAGAAGTGCCATAAATACCCCGACCCGGCAGGAGCTTTATAAGGGGAAATAATGATGATGATGATGATGATGACGATGATGAAGGTGCGTTCAAAAGGTAACGAACCGGATGCATGATTACAGAAACCAGTACCTGTATGTTAGAAGTATTGGCCCTGGCTGTTGAGGCACTTGTCCCACTGTGACACGAGGCAGTGAATACCTGTCTCATAAAATTCCCTGGGCTGCGATGTGAACCAGTTCTGCACGTACAGCTGGACGTCGGCGTCCGAGGTGAATCTTTGGCCCCGCAGAGCCCTTTTCAGGGGACCAAACATGGTGTAATCACAGGGAGAGAGGTCTGGACTTTATGGAGGATGGTCGAGAACCTCCCATTTGAATTTCGGCAGGAGTGCCGCGACTGTGTTGGCCGTATGAGGTCGTGCATTGTCGTGGAGCAGAATGACCCCACGGGTGAGATTGCCTGGTCGTTTTATTTTGATTCTTGGCGAAGGGTGGTCAAGGTTTGCGAGTAACGCTGGGCATTCACTGTTGTCCCGTGCGGCATGAAGTGTATCAGAAGGGGGCCATCTTGGTCAAAGAAGAACGTCAGCATTACCTTTCCTGTACTCGTGTGGATGGCCTTGCCTTTTTTGGGTGCTGGTGACCCTGGATGCTTCCACTGGAGGCTTTGTTTGGATTCTGGTTCAAAGTGATGACACCATGACTCATCTCCAGCCACCATTCGCGCTAGGAACCCATTCCCTTCCCTCGCATAGCGCTGCAGATGACCAAGACAGTGGGCCATTCGACATGCTTCTTGGTGAGGTTGAAGATTGTGGGGCACCCATTGGGCACACATTTTGCGCAAGTGCAGTCGTTCCTTCATGATGGTGTGCACACTTCCGACGCTCAATCCGACCACGGTGGCTATGGCGTTCACTGTCACTCGGCGGTCCCTCGTAATGAGTGCATCAACCTGCCGGACGTTGTCGTCGGTAATGCAGGGGGGTGCCCCAGACCGAGCATCATCGGCTAAAAACACCCGTCCTTCCCTGAAGCACTTGTGCCACGCCTTGACCCTTGCAAGGAACATGCAGTGTTTGCCGTACACTTGTGACATTCGGCGATGAATGTCCGTTCCCCCTACTCCTTCCGCTGTCAGAAACCGAACAACACCTCTTTGCTCTTCGTTTGACGCCTCCATGTCACTGTTTGTAATGCAACTGGCAGCGTTGGACGATTGATGCATGCTGCTGCTTGCTTTGTATTGTCAAGTGATGTACACACGTGCCCTCTAGCGACGGGCTGTGACTTTCCACGCTCTGGTCGGAACCACACCTCGTTACACACGCCACGATTAGCCGATGTCGTCACCGGTTTGCGCATTACAGTCTCCGGCTCTTTACTTTTTGAACGCACCTTATATTTCTAGATCTCCCTCAATGGACCCTTCTGCCACAGTTCTCATTAAATTGTGTGACCTCACCATGCGAGATGACGTTTACGGATTGTGCGAAAGATTGATCTCCGTTGGTTCACAGTGTCGAGAACCCTGGTGTTCAATATCCTGTCTCTCCACATCACATTTATCATCTTACGATAGCACCACATCTCAAAGGCTTCATGAGGGTTCTTTTCATTTTTATTTAGTGTCCACATTTTACAGGCATACAACGCAACTGTCCATACAAAAGCATGTAGCATTCTCATTTGGAGGGAAAGCTTAAGCCGACTGGTGCACAGTAATCTCCTCTTGTGTATAAAAGCTAGTTTTGCCTGAGCAATGCGGCACTTAACTTCAGTGGTGCATCTTCCGTCCTCTGTAATCTTTTGACCTAGTTAAGTGAAGGATTTGACTTGTTGCATGTCCGATAACAATATAAATCTTATTCATGTTATTTATCACATATTCCAGTAACTGGAATTATTTAGTGAAGACCGACTGAAAGTTATAAAACCACCTCAGAGGGTTCTGTCATTAGGGTATCATTGTCAATTTACTGGCAACACTGTACACTTCCCTCAAATCCCTCGGAGCTCTCAGAGGTCCAATCCACAATTTGAGCTAACAAGGGGAGGATACGATGTATGGGTCACCGATTCGAACCATCTTTAGTACACATGTAGGGCATGACCAGGCGTATACCAGGTGCAAGAAGTAAGGTGCGCTTCTCAGCCGTTTCCGAGAAATTAATTATAAATTATTCGTAATTGCTGTATGGCGTTCATGTGCGCTGTACGTTAACATGAAGCCAAGGAGTGTGTGTGTTGTGCAGCGGTAAGAGCCCTGCTTCGAAAGCGTGGGGTCACAGGATCGAATCCAACCGGTGAGCCTTTTTTTTTGTAAACATAGGCAATTCGTACAACTGTAGGTGTCGTGAATAATGTTTATTTTGCAGTCAATTGTAGTAACGTGTTGTGAGCAGGATTCTGAAATCATCGTATGGGGGTGAATGTTTGTCACATTACATAATGTACAGTCGGGGCATTGCAAATACATTGGTATTATACATGGCCAGGTGTATTCTATTATATGTATTCGTTTATACTCTGAAGGCCCATTCTGTTCCGTTCATTGCACGTCAGTGAACCATCAGACCACCTCGTACTCCGCAAGTGGTGTCTCATGCTATGGGTATTGGTTGGAAAGTGTTCGGACCTGGCGAGGTCACCTGCACACAAACTAACGATAACGGTGGGCAGTTGTACTAACAGCAAATACTGTGAATAAAGGTATTCTTTCATCAATCTCCTGTACGATTTATTCCGACTCCCTTTTCCCCCCTCACATAACACGTTATTATGACTGCAAAATGAACATTTTTCACGACACCTACAGTTGTACGAATTGCCTATGTTTACCAAAAAAAAAAAAAAGGCTCACCGGTGGGATTCGATCCAGTGATCTCACGCTTACGAAGCAGGGCTCTTACCGCTGCACCATACGCTCCTTGGCTTCATGTTAACGTACAGCACACATGAACGCCATACAGCAATTACGAATAATTTATAATTAATTTCTCGGAAACGGCTGAGAAGCGCACCTTACAACTTGCACCTGGTATACGCCTAGTCATGCCCTACAAGTGTACTAAAGATGGTTCGAATCAGTGACCCATACATCGTATCCTCCCCTTGTAAGTTCATCTTGTCTCAAACTTGTGTATTCATGGTGAGATATCTTGTCGTATTTACGTAGTCCATCAACCCTAGTGTCTTCATAAGTAGCAATGGCACTGTATGAAAATTTGATCACAGTTAGAGTACAAACCTAATCTCCCAATGTCCGGGTAGGTTGCTTTAGCCACTTCACCACCAATGCAGTCCTGTTCTGACCGTGTTTTCATTGTCAATTTTTGATGCCAGGTTCAGACTTTGTTTGTGTGTACCATCATATTTATAAAAATATGCCGCCGTCAGAGTGTGACAGCATTGGTGTTTATTGGTTAAATGCACCTGCCTGGACAGTTTGAATCCAGATTACAGTTACTCACCAGCTATGAGAGCTAGGTCCTAAAGCCTTTTCCATGTTTCAGCAATGGCACTTGTCATCGACTTAAAGCACTACAGATTGCTTCTGAAGCTCATTTGCATTGTTAATATTGGAAAATCTTACAATAACACACTTTATCCTTCATCATCATCATCATGAGGAACTCCTTCCAGCAAGCCTGGTAGGATGTTTTAGAACGAAGTGCCTCCATTTATTACGGTCTTGGTATGTTTCCTCTCTGTCTCTAGGTCTTCTTTAATCTGGTCTAACCTACGACGGCCAATCGGTTTTCTTCCTGGAGCGATCCTCTCAAAATACTCCCTTGGAGTTTATGATGTGTCCTAGCCATTTCAATCTTGCAACACTTAATCTTCCTTCCATGGATTTGTAAGTCTCTTCACATGTGCTCATTCCTATTTCTGTCTACACAGCAGATCTAAGGAACTTCTTTTCACCAGCTTCTTCACATCTATGAATGATGCAACTCTCCAGATTGGTGGGAGGTAAAATCTGTTTAACCCTCACAGGAGCTCGCTTGTCCCTTACTATGTTCCATACTTGATGAAAGAAATTGGAATCTTTCTGTACCCTGTTCAACACTTCCTTCTTCGCTCTTGATACTGTTCTCCCCAGATATTTAAAGGAATTTACACATTCTATCTTCTGTTCCTCAAGCGTGATGTTTTTGGTGGCGCAGTTGGTAGCTTCTATGCCCAAGACCACGGATTCAAACCCGACCGAAATCTTCGGGTTGTGACAATGGCTTATTTTTCTCAATTAAATGAGCAAATTTTAAACCCAAATTTCTGTTATTTCCCTTTGGTCAATGATTGTTAATTTTACACTAAACAAAGATCAGACCTTTCTAAGCCACCTGATAACAATAAATATGAAATGTCTGATTTTGCACAGGGTGTTTAAAAACAAGGTCACAGAAGACAATCTTGCAAGCTAAGATTTTAGAAATTCTGGTACACTTTTCTCACGAACTACTCAAGTTACATGCCTGATCTTTTGTAATGTGTTGGTAATCATGTAGTTTTATAGAATGAGCCGAAAGATATTTTAAAATAATATTTATCTTTTCAATTTATAAATTTAAAAAATCATACATCTTAGGAGGCAAAAATATTTTTTGAGTCTGTTAACTTTTAAAAGCCTTAAAATAATTATTCAGAAAAAAAAACAAAAACAAACCAATGCGTTCATTTTGTCAGACCACATGTTTTTTACATTCCATGAAAAGAAATAAGTATCCTTGGCAAGAAAACTTCAAGAAAAGTGTACCAAATTTGACAAATGTATATACTAGAATTAAGCCTCCGTGGCTTAGGCGGCAGCACGCCGGCCTCTCACCCCTGGGTCCGTGGTTCAAATCCCGGTCACTCCATGTGAGATCTGTGCTGGACAAAACGGAGGCAGGCAGGTTTTTCTCCGGGTACTCCGGTTTTCCCTGTCAAAATTTCATTCCAGCAACACTCTCCACTATCATTTCATTTCATCTGTCATTCATTTAATCATTGCCCCAGGGGAGTGCGTCAGGCCTCGGCAGCCGGCACAGATCATATCCTCATCGCTAGATGGGGGCTTCATTCACTCCATTCCTGACCCGGTCGGAGACTGGAAGCAGGCTGTGGATTTTCATTTTCATATACTAGAATTGTTTTCTGTCACCTTATTTTTGAACACCCTGTACAAAATCAGACAATAATATTTCATATTTATTGTTATCAGGTGGCTTAGAAAGGTTAGATCTTTGTTTAGTGTAAAATTAACAGCCATTGACCAAACGGAAATAACAGAAATTGTGAAAAACAGGCCATTATCACAACACAGTGTCCTTAAGAGTGTTAAAAGTCCCTCAGTATGGCTTCCTTTGGAGGGGAAGTAAAGCTGGCGGGCCCATGTCATAGATTTATGGCATGTAAAAGATCCTTCCACTAACTACACTTGTGGAAGCTAAAATTTGTAGGTTGGTTTGATAACGCTATATTAGTGCTCACTGTGATGGCATTTAGTCGCCATGTCCGCAGCTAGGTGTCGTGGACGGTAGCATTTGGTAGCAAAAGTAGGAACTACTTGAAAATATTAATCGTGTGCAGTCTCTCTACCTGAATCACAGATAACACACACTAATACAGCCATCACAATTAACACCAGTTACCAGACAAATTCTGGTTGGTTGGTTCCTCAGTTTAGGGGCTGCGACAACGCGGTCATGTAGCCCCGTGTACTTTGGGTGTGAGGAGAATCTGTTTGATAACCGGTGTTAATTGTGATGACTGTATTAGTGTGTGTATCTGGTTTTTAATTCAAGTAAGGACTGCAACTTTGAATTTTTCAAATAGTTCCTACTTTTGCCGCCAAATGCCACCGTCAACGACTACTAGGCCTAGTTCAGAACTTGGCTACTAGACGCCACCGCAGTCGGCTCTTGGCAACGAACGTAGAACCCTAAGAGCGTTGTTTACATTCCTAACCTATACAATTAACTTCACACAGGTGTAATTAGTGGGGGGTTCTTTATCATGCCATAAATCTATGACATGCGACCGCCAGCTTTACTTCCCCTCCGAAGGAAGGCATACTGAGGGATTTTTAACGCTGTTAAAAAATCCGACGGCTTCGGCTGGGTTCGAACCCGTGATCTTAGGCATAGAAGCTCAGTATGCTACCAACTACGCCAAAGACAAATTCTACACACACCCAAAGTACACGGGGTATTGTCACAGCCCCTAAACTAAGGAACCAACCAAGCGTGATATTACATGGTGTACTTACTTTCATTGCTACTGTTTTACTCTTGCTCACAGTTAACATAGTCTTTAAACTTGGTATTGCAACGATCCAATCTCCTCTGAACATCCCTCTCATTTTCTCCCCAAATGGCAACATTAGCAGCAAAAGCAAAGGCGTTGAGATCTTCATTGTTTATTAGTTTTGAGTTCCTTAATAATAGTTTCCTTGAATGTAATGAAGAGCAATGGAGAAAGAGAGCTACCTTGTTGGACACCTCTGCTTTCACAACCATCATCCTTACATCTGTAAATTACACCAACAATTTGTACATCTTATATTTAAATAAAGAAAAGTTGTCAGATATGCATCACAAGGAAGCTGTGTGCCCAAACAGGCTGAGCCACTTCTCAGGGTGATGAAGTTACTAAAATAAAAACTTTGTGTTTCAGAAAACTGACGACTCTAAGAAGGACAAGGACTCCAGTGCAAAAGAATAGAAGAAGGAACCTGAAGTGAAAGTAAAGGAGGAAGAAGCATCGGAGGACGAAGAGGAGAGTGACAAGAACGCCAAAGACTCTGATGAGGAGAAGAAGAAAAAGAAGGAAAAGGAACCTGAAGCCAAAGTCAAGAAAGAAAGGAAAGGTACGGGCGATGAGGAAGAAGATGACGAAGATTTTGATGAACCAATCGAAAGTACACCATCGTCGTCTGATGCAGAGTCTGGAGGGTCTGATTCTGGAAGTGACTGAAGTGACTAGCGGATGTTCTTACAAAACACTCCATCTCAGTGAGGATTGTGACAAGGTGTTCCTCGTAATGCCAGAGCCCAGTCACTCAGTGAAGCTGCTAGTACTGCTATATAGGGGGGCCACAAAGTCCCCTTACCCCTGTTTCAGACTGCATGACTGATACATCTCCAAAACAGGTTGAGAACGCCTGGTTTACAGCACACACACAAAGATAGGGGTAACGGGACTTTGTGGCCACCCTATACGGTAGCTGGTATGGTTTTATACCATAACAACAAAGATAAGCCAGTTCTGCCAGTTTGTAGCTAAGCTGTGTACATAGTTGCATAACGACATATTGGGAAGCAAACAAATTTTGAATCATATTTGATTATCTGTGAGGTTATATGTTCAATTTATAAGACTGAATTATGCACAGGTAGAGGTGTTAGAAACTGTTCTTATTTTTTTGAAGATTTGTTGATTTAAAATTCAAAAGGTGGTGTTTTGTGTTTTTATTATTTTTTCGGGGGATAACATGTTAAAATTAGGAAAGCGATAAGGTTTGTTCAATAAGTGCATTTAAAAATATAAACAATTAATAAAACAAAGTAAAAAACAAAACAGCAGGGTAAATCGTTAAACATGGCTATGGAAGAATGAGATAATACTTATAAGGAAGTCACATTTTTATTTTATATTCACCATCTCGAAGCACATTTCAGTGAATACCTTTTTCAGTTTTATCCAAATACTGCAGTGAAATCATTGGAAGTAGATCATAGTTAAAATCTCAGCATTTGCAGCTATCAATTGCCGCCTCCTATCACTTACTATGAGACTGTATTTCGAAAATGACCTTTCAGAATCCACATTTCAACAAGGATACCACACACACTTTAATGCAGCTGTTGCATAGTGTCGGTGTGCAGGCCTTAATCCCATGAGGATCTCTGGAACATTCACATTATCTTCATGACGCAGTTGGTTCTTGATTGCAGTCAGGTAAATGCTGTGAGCCTCTAAAAACTGTTGAGACTCCATCTTCTTAAGAAATGGGGCATTCTTCTTAAATTGGAGCAGTTCTGTGGGAGATACGTTCTTAGGTGCATGCCGAGGATCAAACAATGACCCAATGGCTTCTACAGTCTTCCTGACTGGATCCGTGGTCCTGAAAGTCCTGACTTTCACTAGAGCTGACATAAGCTTGGAATTATTATCTGCATATTTTGAGGAAGCTGTTCCAAGTTCTCGAGGAGCGTATGATTGAACATTCCACCATCGCCTAATAGCTTGAGCTTTACCTCAAGGTCATCTAGCTTCCCAGCCAGTAAGTGAATTGTTGGGTACATAGATCCCTCCAAGAAATTAAGCAAGTCCATAAGAGAGGCACCAACAACAGAATCATACAATGCTTGTAATTTTATAATTTGTATTGTTGAAGTCGATGCTTGTTGGAAAAATTTGACCCCAGAATTTGCTTTTTCTTTTTCGCGTATTTAACTAGGCATTCATTGTCTTTACTATTGACGTCAGAAAAGTTGGATGGCGCAGCCACGCGGTAGAATGTTGAAGCTGTAACATTGTGACTGGTGAGGTTTATTTAGACGGTAAAGCATTGACGTCGTGATGGAAACAGAAAGAAATTTTCAAATTCGAGGAGGTACTGCTCTGTATACGGTTGCAAATCGTATAAAACGGTTACGAAATATCTTCACTACTTTCCTGTACAAAAAGTTCAGAGAGAAAGATGGGCTTCGGCGCTGTCAATTGGAAAACGTGTTACATGTTACATGACAGTGTGCAGTCTGCATTTTTGTGAAGACGACTTCTTTCCACCGGTACTGTTGATTATTGATAGTTATTGTCTCTAATTTGTATTCACATGGATTTAGCTACATCAAAAATACTGATAAACTTATAGCCTATTACTTCTGTGCCGTTCAAAGAATGTAATCCACTCTTCGTAAACTTATTTTAGGGGTTCTTCCGATTGACAATAGCCGAATGGTTAGAAAACTTAACTTCAGAAAAATGCTGTTCCTAGCCTTAATTTGCCAGAGAATTTATATTCTTGCCTTTGAAGAGCAAGTATGTAGGTCATTGAAGTATGATTTGGCTTAAATTGTGTTTTTGGCTATGATCTCCCTACTGTTGAATTTAGTTAATTAAAATGTAAAATCTTAGTTTTAAGTACCGGTTTGGTGACCCATCATCCCAGGCAGGCCGGTAACGCCTATACTACTCAGGCAGATAGGCCTTTTAGCCGTAATTTTGAAGTTATAGTGATGTTAAGTATACATATGCGGTAATGTAGCAGGAGACCGGATCGGCCTAGGCTATTCTAAGTTTAATTAGTTCCCATTTCAGGGTTTTTCAGTTTTGAGTGCGAATAGTTGGTTTGAAAGTTGTACAACAGTAAGGAGAGTATGTTTTGTTTAGGTTTTAATTGGTATTATGGTTTATGTCGAGCTGAGGAGTGAATTTGGTTTGGCTTAAAGTGTAGTTTTTGATCTGTTCCGTTTGCTTATGACAAGTTCAAATGGAGACTCCAGCTTTGTTAAATATCTGTATTTTAAATATTTAATTAAATATATTGATAAAGGGGATGTCTCCATTCTAACTTGGCTGTGGCAAGAGATTGCCTTTGAACAGCAAGTATGTAGGTCAATATTTGCAATATTGAAGTATGATTTGAGCATCCCAAGTAACGCTTCTTTGAACCCAAAACATTCATGCAAATTCAGGGTTGCTTGATTCAATTTATTATCAGGGAGTCGTCCTTTGTGTTATGTGAGATATATATATTGTGAAATTAATAAAAACATCGATACCGCTAGGCTCCCAAGTACAGGCTTCATATATGTAACAGCAGACAGTAAATTAACTATCTACATGTGGGTAATATTTTTAACTGGTAGTAATTAGGCACTGCATTTAAATTTATTATAAAAATATTTCTATCAATGAAAGGAAATAATTATGTAGTATTTTGCCATCATAAATTAGAAGCTATAACAAACGCACACCCAATTACTTCACGTCACTATATCGCCTCCATATTGCAAACCATAAGCTCCTCCCCCGTTTCGGACGTCAATAGACATGTTCAATTCATCCAGCTCGTTTTCAAATATGCAGCCGATAAGATTGGCTTTATGAGCCCAGCACTGGACATGACATAATTCTTCAATCAATCCTTGAAGAGTCCGTAACTACTGCCACTACATGCTCCCGTTCAATTTCATAGGAATTCAAGGTGTCTAATATCGCATTGGAGCAATTTACGCTATTGGCAGAATCTAGAACAACAGAGGCAGCCAGATGGGTGTTCATTTCAGTTGATGGTACTGATGGACGAAAAAGAATGTTGAAAACACACCTACCATTCTTGTCAGTTGTTTTGTCACATAGTAGGATCACATCTTTGTTTTTTATATCTTCCCTAATTTCTTCCCTCCTTCTTTCGCCTATCATGGGGATGTATTTCTGACGAATCCACTTCCGCGAATGTACTTATTCAACCAAGTACGGCTAGCAGGATTATCTAGTTTCTCTACTGGTATATTAGCTTTCACAAACGCAGTAGTAGTGTCCAAAATAAACCCTTCTTTCATATCCTTCACACGACTAGCATTTGATAATGTTTCTTTCAAGGTGGCCAGTCTAGGAACACTAACTTCAAGACGTGAATTTTCTCGGCGTTTTGAATGCTTCGATTTGCAATGTTTGTCTAATGCATCTTTCCTGCGATAATCTAACCGACAATCACAATATTTGCACATAAGAATCTCACAAGAAATTATAAATCCTTCATTCTTATATTCTTTAAGTCTGTCTGTAGCAGAAACTGCTACCTTTGGCATTTTTAACCTCAACTGAGCGATGCCCAGTTACAAACACTGTTATCACACGGTTGACTGTAGTCACGCCAGTATATAGTCGTAACCACACGCAAAATTTATTTCTGAATTCGTGTCATAATATTTAAATTACGTCGCGTCTCATCTTCCTGTACTGCTAAGTTCTGAACTACTACGACGAACACGTGGTCGCCAACTGATTCACGCAAATAACACACTAGCTTCGATGATAACGCACAATTTGCGCACTTTTTATTAAATTATATAGAATTCTCTACTATGGAAGCCTCCGTGGCTTAGGCGGCAGCACGCCGGCCTCTCACCGCTGAGTCCGTGGTTCAAATCCCGTTCACTCCATGTGAGATCTGTGCTGGACAAAACGGAGGCAGACAGGTTTTTCTCCGGGTACTCCGGTTTTCCCTGTCAAAATTTCATTCCAGCAACACTCTCCACTATCATTTCATTTCATCTGTCATTCATTTAATCATTGCCCCAGAGGAGTGCGTCAGGCCTCGGCAGCCGGCACAGCTCATATCCTCGCCGCTAGTTCGGGGCTTCATTCATTCCATTCCTGACCCGGTCGGAGACTGGAAGCAGGCTGTGGATTTTCATTTCATTTCTCTACTATGAATTACACTCGCTACCGACGCAACAGGAGGCAAACGTAGTTTACAATATGAACAACTATCACATAACCTTTTGGAGGTAGTCGGCCAAACTATTCACGCCGCGAGATAACTGCTGTTTACCACAGCGCTACTATCCAACGAGTAACGAGAATATCGACAGTTTATCGTAATACGACCTATATCGTAGTATGACCCCTCGCGAAACTATACAATCGATCATTCTCGAATTGAACACCAACCAAATTCGATTATCGGCGTGTGGACAAGAATGTTCGGATTGGTGTGGGAAAAAAATATGAAAAATGTTTTTTATTTCGCAGATTGCGTTATTTGTGGTGTTATTTGCAAAATTTGCTTAATTTTGTGATTGAATTTCACTCCTGGGCAGCACGAAACATGTAAATACGTGAAAATAAAACATCCTAACCTCTAAATATGACTTTTCGTTTTATCGCTAATTAACAAAAACTAACACCTCTATGCATAGGTTAACAAATAGGTATTTTATCAAGAAATGTGTCGATGTAAACAATGCTTGGATGCTGTTCCACCCCTTCAAACAACAATCGCCACTATTTTAATAGTCATATACAGGATGTTAAAAATAAGTATCCAATATTTTAGGTGGGAGAGTATGCATAAAATAAAATAAAATAGAAGAAAATAAAACCAGGGTCCT
The DNA here is from genome assembly GCA_946902985.2 of Meconema thalassinum. Lineage (NCBI taxonomy): Eukaryota > Metazoa > Arthropoda > Insecta > Orthoptera > Tettigoniidae > Meconema > Meconema thalassinum. The sequence continues at coordinate 1,417,008,978 of OX336389.2, forward strand.
ACAGTGCCTACTCTCTGAGTGCAGGCCACCAGACACCCCTGGCATGGTATACTGAATACAACAATAACTAATATCATCGTATTGGCGCTCCTTCAAACTCTGGGTATGTACTGTGGTGTCTCACTTGGATGGGCAGAGGGAATGGACATCACACTGAACACATGTGTTCAAATCTCACTGTAGACCCGTGTTTATAGGCATTTTCTTTTTATTTCACGTCCTAAAATATTGGTTACTTATGTAACTGAATAATAATGATGCAGACGACGATGACAATGAGCCTAAAGAGATTGACAATTCTGATCAAGTCGGTGCCAAGAAAAGTGTTAAGTTGGAAGCTAAAGTTGAGAAGAAGGTTTCGAGACACTGAATTACGAGGACAAGAGGATACAGACCAGATAGGTGCAGGCCTACTTAGTGTATTTGTGTGAGGGTCGAGGACTACATCTATAACCCTGTAGTGAGAGATTTATCCTCGAGGGGACGACTGTAACCGAAATTATTCAGTTACACTTTTTTCGCAACGTCCTGTATAACTCCCTACCCAAATTCTCAAATGACAATGTAACTTGCCTGGCATCTTTCAATAATATTCATTCAATAATTCATAATTAAACCATGCAAGTGTTTACAATATTCATTACAGCATTCTTGGAATACTCTTTGCTTCATGGTACGAATGTGCATGCCCCTCGGTAGACGCCGCAATGGCACTCCATGATCCGGTTGTGTTCTAGATGACATAAGCTTCTAATGTTTAAAAGAGCTCCAAGTAAAAACATATATTTTGATATCCTCCCTACAATTCATCCATTGTTTTGTGTTGTTAAACATCCTCGCAGGAAAAAGTTACTAGTCTAGAGAACCTAGAGATCCTCTATTGTTTTGTGAATGTCTTGGAATGCAGCTGACCTGGTGGCAAGATGTGTGGTACTATCTAGTTGAAAATAATAAAATAATTAGTGGGCCTGGTTTTATATGGGACACCCTGTGTTATTGGTCACAGTCCTCACCTATTTCATCTTTTGTGTTCCTTTTTTTATTAACATACGAACATTCTGTGCCTGCTGTTTCTACAGGCAATGGTGATATGTTGTGCATTTGGAGGAGAGAGGGGGAGAACATTCTCATAGCACCCAATGGAACTAGCCCACAATACCGTCCTCGTTGGCTGTAACTCGATTCCGAGTACACAAACTTCTTCCTGCATAGAGCTTTTCAAATCAGCTTGTGGATGTGTTTTTGATGACTAAACAGACTAATCCTGGCATAAAACATGTGCCCTCATAAATTGCACTGAATGGTCGGGGGAGGGTGGGGTTGTAAGTGACGAAGCTTTCTTGCTTGTCGCTTGGCCTCTCCGTGTCTGCGACGTTCTTCTTCAAATAAGTTGACGGTGGCCGATGTAGTGTTCTGCCACAGTAAACGGTTCGCAGCAGATGTTTCCCATGAGTGGATGTCTATACCAGTTGTCATCATGATGTGTTTTAGCTGGTCTTTAAAACGCTTCAGAGGGGCCCCATGCGGTCTAGTACCGGAGCAAAGTTCACTGTATATCATGTAAAACAGCTCAATGCCCTCAGTGAGTCGTGACTGCATTAGGTAGAAAACATTCCTTTGGGTTAGAGTCCCAGTGGTGGTCTTACTTTCTAACCTTACCGTATTTTCTCAGATAATTGTCACATATTTTTAGCCCAATGTTCGCGGCAGAAAAGCCAGGAATATTAAAAGTTCAAATAAATTAATGTAATCTTAATATACTGTATCTTTATTTGCTTATCACGTGTGTTCCAACATACATTATCAGTTCAGCTCGACGTATAAGTCTTGTATTTGTCATTGTGGTCATCACGTGGCTAGCAACACACGTGGGTCTGTATAGAAATGTTTCTACAGGAGTGGCTGACGCTATTCTCTGTTCCGGACAATTTGTTTTCCGAAAGAAAACGTTGAAATTACAAACACCAGCAAAAAGACTTTTTGTTATTAGTTTATGAAACATCACTTGTTTTCGACATGGAATGAACCAATCACTATGCATTAGTTTTGATTGGGTGTCAAGCTACAAGAAACAGCATGGGGCGTGGGTGGCGCAGCGATCAAGCTAATTACCTCTCGCCAAGGTGGACTGAGTTTGATTCCCGGTCAATGCATGTGAGAATCTTCGAAGTGAAATGCCTTGTCCTGTGGTTTGGATTCCATGTAAAAAGGAGGTCCCGTGGCTCATGATCACAAGTTTAATGGTCATGTAAAACTACAAGTTTCTTTCTTTACAAGAAGCACGGAGCAGACTGTCGAGTAACATTTTAGCCATTCGCATAGCATGAGTCGTACAAGTTTGGATTTGGAAAAAAAAAAAAAAAGATTAATGCAATGAGTTATTTCTAGAAATGGTGATATTTTCAGCCAATCAGAGCAGAAGAAGCTCCTTAAAAGAACAGTATTCATTTTCATGTGTGGTTCAAGGTTACCCGGGTTTGACTCCTGAGGGATTATTAACTTAACATGATGTATTCCCCTGGCCCAGAGACAGCATCATGATGTGCAATTCACCCAAGGGCATCAATTTGATAGATCCCTTCAGAGGTTGCACGCAATAATTTTCGTCATGTTCATGAGCCACTTCAAGTGGAATGTTTTGCCTTGGTGAGAGACATGCAGCTGTATGATCTATGTTATCTGAATATTGAAATGCAGAAAAGCATCTGCTCCCAAATGGAGAGGCACCAGGGATGGGAGAAGCTTCCAGCTGAACCTGTACCAACCTTTCAAAAACAAACTAATACTTAACTTACAAATAATGGTAAAACCTTCAGATATGTTAAGGAGATACTTCTTCTACCATGAAAGAGAACTTTCTGGTCAAGTTAAATGTCACATACCTTCCTGTCCATTCTAGTTATTTTGCAGTGCCGACACTATAACGTCCTGTAGACTACCACGTTTCCAATTTTCCAACATTTCACAGATGCCGAGTCGTAATACGAGCAATGTCAGTTGAGTAAAGGTTATAATGCTGAAGTGGTTGCAAACAAAGTGCTCCAAGATCACTGCTGCCATCTAGCCTGAGACTGTTGTACTGTGATCAAAACAGACTGCAGAAAAAATATTTCAACATAGAATGGTTGTGTATTTGTTATTTGTCCTGACCAAGAGAGAGACTTTGTACATGGTGTCCAAAGGTATGAAAAGTCAGGAATTTTGTTTTTGGTCAGGAAAGGTCAGGAAAATGTGTGAAAAATGGCGTGAGTCAGGAAAAAATGGCGAAAAGTATTAGAAAGTCAGGAATTTTATATTAACCATACAGTCTTTTTGTGTTTTACAGCCATATTTTGATGTTACTAATTCAACTAATCCCTGAAGATGAAAATGAAAATCCACAGCCTGCTTCCAGTCTCCGACCGGGTCAGGAATGGAATGAATGAAGCCCCCATCTAGCGGCGAGGATATGAACTGTGCCGGCTGCCGAGGCCTGACGCACTCCTCTAATCCCTGAAGATAAAAAGCAATAACTCACTGGACATTATGGTAAGTTTCCATTTTTACAGTACATCATAGTAAAAACCTCTTTTACCTATTTTTGTATGCATTTTTGGCGTTGGCGTAGGGATGTGGCGACCCCATCACTATAGTTTAGCTTATTAAGTACTTTGATTTATGTATTATTGCATTATAATTTACTTTATTTTGTATTTTAAATGAATAAAGAGGCAAGCATTGGGCAGCTATGGGAATGGTGGAGGCTGCAAATAAAAAAGATACATATATATTTTCTCTTATAAGCCTTCTTTCCGATGTTACGATGACTTCACGAGTCAGGAATTTTGTTGAAAAAGTCAGGAAAATTTACATTGAAAATTCTGTGGACACCATGTATGCTGGGCTAAAAATATACATTTTGTGTACATTGTACAGTCAAGTAAAATCCTTATACATAACAATCCCCAATATGAGACAAGCTCAAACAAGTTTCTCTCTCTTTTTTGCTCCAAATGTCTTTGGTTATACTGTACATAGTGTGTGGTCTTCCCCCAACAATATAATTAAACTCTGCAATTTGACATAATGTATCCTATAATTTTTGTAATTAAAAAAGTTGTGATAGACTTGGTTTTCTCTGTTTTTGTGTGTATATGAAATAGTGCCATTTCCCTGCACTTGTGTATAAAAGTAATACAAACCTCTCTATAACGGACAGCCCTTGGGACCGTTAATACTGTCCGCTAAACAGGGGTGTCCACTATAGAGTGGGTTAGAGAATATGCTTGCAATTGGGCACATGTACTTGTGCAGTATGCGTAGGGTTACGCGCGGTAAAACAGTCCAGTTTCGTCCGCGTTTAAAATATTTTCCGGCGAATAGCCATCTTCCCAGCTTGAACATTATCCTTATCTATAAGGTTCGGATGTTAAGGGAAAGTCATATTGTTACGTGCCACCCCCCCCCCCCCCCCCCCCTAGTGGCACTTTTGTTAACTGGATTACGGTGGGTAGGAAGCACAACACCAATTACTGCTTAAAGAAATAATTAACTTTATTGCGGCAATACTCATCAGCAAATACAAGCAATAGGAACCTTACTCCAGTTTCCTCAAGTCTCTTGCTTGTGGAGAGCTCTTGCCCTTTCACTTGTCAACAAACCACAGAAGATAATCCTCCCGCTAATGAGCCTAGTGGCCTTGACAGAACTACATGCAACTTCTTCCTAATGTGCGCCTACTACAGTTACGAGCACTTGCTGCACGCTGTTCACAAGCTGGGAGAAACAATGTCACTGGATTTCGTAACCACAATATCTCAGACACTCAGTGAAAGCACACACACTCAGAACACAGGCAGTCCCCTGTATGTTTCTCACTTCCCCGCTTCACAAGGGGTTTCGCAAGTCACCACACTTCTGTCGCTCAGGATAAACGCTCACACTAGCTCGTAAAACACAATAACGAACCCCTGCTTGACAGGTCGCACTTGTATAGCAGGCCGGTGACTCAATAAATGCTTCTAGATCCATCCAGGGTTCACGGCTTCTCGAGGTTTCCATCGCTGGTCCAGTCACGAATATTCTGGACTATCCCTTTGTCCTAGTAGCCCTGTTGCATAAGGCGCACGCAATACAGGAGGCAGGGCACAGCCCAGCCCTGGGGCAGTTGTGACTCCTGCGGCGAGCGATGACACAAACTCACAGCCGTAACACCACCCCCTTCCTAAAAAGGCTGATCGTCCCGATCAATCATTGGTCCGTCTGTGTCCCTCCGTAGGCTGCCAGGCGATCTCGATGCACGATCTTCATCTTCGCCCTCGGGCTCCGCTGGGTCCTGTAGACGACATCGTTGATCCGTTTCACGACTCGGTACGGGCCCTCCCAGGACTTCTGAAGTTTGGGTGACAGGCCTTTCTTCCGTAATGGGTTGAAGAGCCAGACCAGGTCGTCCTCGTGGAATCCTCCGGCATCCGTCTGCTGGTCGTATCGGGTCTTCATTCGGTCGGTCTCGATCCGCAGTTTCCTCCTCGCGAACGCGTGCACGTCCTCCAGTTGGTCGACCAGTTCTTGACAATACTGGCTTACCGGGATCGGATCATTCCCAGGTCGCCCGAAGGCAAGATCGACAGGTAGACGGAGCTCCCTCCCAAACATGGCCCGGGCTGGTGTGCACCCGGTGGCTTCATGCACGGCGGCGCGGTAGGCCAGGAGAAATAGTGGAAGATGTTTGTCCCAATCCCTCTGGTGCTCGCTGACGACTATTCGGAGATGGTTCTCGATGGTGCGATTGAATCGCTCTACCATCCCGTCGGACTGAGGGTGTAGCGGCGTTGTCCTTGTCTTCCGGATTCCCAGCAGCTGGCATAGGTTCTGGAACACCTGCGACTCGAAGTTCCTCCCTTGGTCGGAGTGCAGCTCCAGGGGTACTCCGTACCGGCTGACGAATTCCTTCCCAAGGGTCTCTGCAATCGTCGCGGCTTGTTGGTTAGGGAGCGCATACGCCTCCGGCCATTTGGTAAAGTAGTCGCTGACGACTAATATGTAGCGGTTCCCTGCCTCGCTTAACGGGAATGGCCCAGCAACATCGATGGCCACTCTCTGCATGGGGCCGCCCACGTTGTAGGTCTTCAGTGGACCCCGTCGTCTTCGTCCTGGGCCCTTGCTGGCTGCGCAATCGTGGCACCTCGCGCAGTGGTTCTCCACGTCTCATCGGCATCCGATCCAGTAGAACCGCTCTCTCAGCTTCTCCAGGGTCTTTTTTATCCCTAGGTGTCCACCAGATGATACTCCATGAACTTCCTTCAGGACTTCCTCCGTCATAGCCTTTGGAACGACGACTTGTTCCCGAGATGTCTTCCCGTCGGTGCTCTCCCAGGTACGGCAGATGAGGCCATCCCTTACAATCAGCGAGTCCCACTGTGCCCAGTAGGACTTAAACTTTGGGCTGCAGTCACTCACAATGTTCCACCCGGGTCTGGGGACACAGACCCTCTTCCATTCGGCTATCAGTCCTAGGTCATCATTTTCTGCTTGTGCCCGCGTGAAAGATTCGCGGCTCCAGCTCCCTTGAAGTTCCACGGTAGTCCTTCGGCACTGTATCCCGGTGTTCTCCTCCCTTCGGGCACAGAAGGTGCAGTCTTCGGGGCACGGTCTTCGTGACAGGGCGTCGGCGTTAGAATGCAGTTGGCCTTTCCTGTGCTGAATCTCAAAGTTGTACTGTTGAAGCCTCTGTAACCACCGCGCGAGTTGACCCTCGGGCTGCTTGAAGTTCAGGAGCCACCGCAGGGATGCATGGTCGGTCCTGATGAGAAATTCTTGCCCGTACAGGTACTTTTGGAAGTGTTCAATGGTCTTCACGATGGCGAGCAGCTCCTTCCTGGTGACGCAGTAGTTCCTTTCTGGCTTTGACAAGGCCTTGCTGAAGTAGGCCACTACTCTCTCCTCGCCGTCCACTACTTGCAACAGGATTCCCCCTATGCCAAAGTCGCTGGCATCGGTATCGACGATGAACCTTGTTCCAGGTCTGTGGTAGGCCAGAATAGGCGCGGTGCACAGAGCCTGCTTGAGTTGTTCGAAGGCACTGTGGCATTCTGCTGTCCACGTGAAGAGTTGGTCCTTCTCAGTCAGTCGATGTAAAGGTTTGGCGATGTCGGCGAATCCTCTCACGAAGCGACGGTAATAAGTGCAGAGTCCCAGGAAGCTTAGTAGTTTGGACTTGTCCTTCGGAACTGGCCACTCCCTCACAGCTGCGGTCTTCTCTGGGTCGGTGCGCACCCCTTCCTCGGAGACGATATGCCCAAGGTACTGGACCCGCTTCTGGAAGAGCTGACACTTCTTGGGGCTCAACTTCAGCTGGGCAGCCCGTAGCTTCAACAAGATCTCCTTCAGGTTGCTGTAGTGCTCCTCGAAGCTTCTCCCCAGAACGATGACGTCGTCTAGGTAGACCAGGCAGGTCTTCCAGTGTAGTCCCCTCAGAATGGACTCCATTAGCCTTTCGAAGGTCGCAGGGGCGTTGCACAGACCGAATGGCATGACGGTGAATTGCCAGAGCCCGCTGCCCACAGAGAACGCAGTTTTCTCGCGGTCCTTAGGGTGGACCTCCACCTGCCAGTAGCCACTCTTCAGATCCAAGGTGGAGAACCATCTCGACCCTGATATGATGTCCAGGGTGTCGTCGATCCGGGGTAGAGGGTAGCTGTCCTTCTTCGTGACGTCATTCGCCCGCCTGTAATCCACGCCGAACCTGGTGGAACCGTCCTCCTTCTTCACAAGCACGACCGGAGAACTCCAAGGACTATGTGATGGCTCGATCACCCCTTGATCCTTCATCTCTTCTACCATCCGGTCGACTTCGGCTTGCTTGGCGAGCGGGACACGTCGGAATGGGGCCCTAATCGGTGCGCTGTCCCCAACGTCGATTCTGTGCTGGACCAAGCTTGTCCTGCCGAAGTCTTTACTTCCCACGGAGAAGACATCCTGGAATTCGTGTAGCAGGTCCCGAAGTTGGCGTGATTGTTCCTCGTCTAAATGGTCCTGGAATCCTTGGTACAGCTTCTGTAGTTCTTCTGGCAGGGCGCGTCTTCTTCGGTTGTCCGTCTGCAGGTGTCCGTCCGTCGTGTCTGTGATGCGGGCAATCCAGGTAACGGTCTCGCAGACTCCTAGGTTGGTGTCCCGGTGAACCGTAATATCGTAGTCGTTCAGGTTGGACAGGCGGACGTACGGCCGAGACGTCGTGTTGATGAGAGTCTTGGCAACTAGCAATCCTTTTGTCTGGATATCCTCATATTTTGGCTCGATGACAGCCGCCACTCCCTCAGCAGTTCCGTCGACAATTACGGCAGCGCTGACCTCCGTCCTGGCGGGAACGATGACGTCTTCTCTCAGCCTTACTCGTCGTGCGGTGATGGACTCGTGCGCAGGTTGCAAAGCAAGTTCTTCACCTCCGAAGTGCAGAGTGTTGGTACTCAGATCTAAGATGATGTTGTTCTGGTCCAGGAAGTCCAGTCCGATGATCACTTCATTTGATACGTCAGCCACAAGCACTGGATGCTTTATCGCCCGTCGACCAATGACGAACTCCAGTGATGCTTCGCCATGTACCGGTGCGGTCTCTCCGGTCGCGGTTATTAGCTGGAGGTTCCTTTGTGTGGGTTGCACTCTCCATTTCGGGATCACGGTGTGACTGACGATTGTCCTCGATGCTCCCGTGTCGATTAGCATGGGCCAGCTCTCTCCGTTGACGACTCCGTCGACCATCAGGCTGCTATTGTCCCTCCGTAACTTCGTCACACGAACCTGGACTGCCGGGGCTTGACGACTGTCACAAGCCAACCTTTGCCCCCCAAGGCTGGCTAATACTCGTTTCCCTGGGTCGCGCGGTTTTCAGACGACTGATTTCCCGTCGGATACCCTCGGCGGCGGCGATCGCCGCAGTCCTTGCTCTGGTGGCCTTTCTTACCGCAGGTCCAGTAGGTCGGTAGTCCTCTTCCGGGCCGCCTCTCCGGTTGCCTTCCGGCTGTGTCGTTGCTGGTGGTGCCGCGACTATCTAAGAAACGGCTTAGCGCCTCCATTAATTCGTCGGCCAGGAGCTTGGTCTCGTTGGTTTTTACTGGTTCGTCGACGTCCACTTGACGCACCCGCGCGTGCATTCTGGAGGCCTGTTTTGCCGTCTCGAACTCAAGTGCGTGGCTCAGCGCATCTGTCAGGGTCTTATTGCGCGCGAGTCGCAGCGCCTGTTGAGTGTCCGAGTCCCGTAGCCCGTCGGTGAAAGTCTGCGTCGCTATCTGCTCCAGAAAGTCGGCCGGCGCTGTTGGGTAGGCGAGCCTTACGAGACGTGCGATGTCCATCTCGAACACCTGCAGGGTTTCCGCGTTCTTTTGTACCCGGGTCCGGAGCTGCATCTGGTAGGCCTGCTGAAGATGGCTATCTCCATATGGCCGATTAGTGACTCGTAGTCCTGGGATCCAGTCGGGATGGCCTGAAGGACGTTAAGGGCGTCCCCTCTCAGTGCTACAATGAGAGCTGTAGCCTTTTCCGTGCTGTTCCAGTTGTTTATTGAACAGGCTGCCTCGAACTGACGTAAATAGGTGCTCCACGGGACCTTTCCGTCGAAGGTTGGTGGCGTCACTCTGGTCTGTCCCGTTCCTGATATTCCCGGTGTACCTGTGGGCGGGCGTCGGTGCAGCTCGGCAACTTCCTCTTGAAGAGCGTTGAATCTCGCTTCCATCCCCGTCGACGGGCGTTGGCGCAGTTCGGCAACTTCCTCTTGTAAGGCGTCAAACATTTTTTTCTACTACTGTGACTTCCTCACGTAGGCCCTGGCAGACGGTGTTGACTTCCTGACGCAGACCCTGTTCCAATTTCTTTTGACTTTCCTGTAATTTCGTCAGCAGACACTCTTCCAGATTTTTCTGGCCATCCAGAAATTTGGCGGTTAGGTCCTCTGCTAGCTTATTCTGACCGTCTTCTAATTTGGAAGTTAGGTCCTCGGCTAAACTTTTCTGGCTGTCTTCCATCTTCTTCAGGTCCTCCGCTAACTTATTTTGGCCGTCTTCTAATTTGGCAGTTAGGTCCTTAGTTAAATTCTTCTGGCCGTCCTCCATCTTGGTTTCCATGCCATTTAACTTTTCTAGCAATGCTGCCAATTTCTCCTCTATTTTAGTTGTTTGTCTTGTAAAGGGCATGCACTCACAGGAAAATTAGAGAAAATGACCTGCTCGGGTTTTGAAACCAGAACCGTCAGGTGTTGTGCTCGAGTTCGTAATCCGGCTTCTGACACCAGTTGTTACGTGCCACCCCCCTAGTGGCACTTTTGTTAACTGGATTACGGTGGGTAGGAAGCACTACACCAATTACTGCTTAAAGAAATAATTAACTTTATTGCGGCCAGAAAATTACACTACTCATCAGCAAATACAAGCAATAGGAACCTTACTCCAGTTTCCTCAAGTCTCTTGCTTGTGGAGAGCTCTTGCCCTTTCTCTTGTCAACAAACCACAGAAGTTAATCCTCCCGCTAATGAGCCTAGTGGCCTTGACAGAACTACATGCAACTTCTTCCTAATGTGCGCCTACTACAGTTACTTACGAGCACTTGCTGCACGCTGTTGACAAGCTGGGAGAAACAATGTCACTGGATTTCGTAACCACAATATCTCAGACACTCAGTGAAAGCACACGCACTCAGAACACAGGCAGTCCCCTGTATGTTTCTCACTTCCCCGCTTCACAAGGGGTTTCGCAAGGCACCACACTTCTGTCGCTCAGGATAAACGCTCACACTAGCTCGTAAAACACAATAACGAACCCCTGCTTGACAGGTCGCACTTATATAGCAGGCCGGTGACTCAATAAATGCTTCTAGATCCATCCAGGGTTCACGGCTTCTCGAGGTTTCCATCGCTGGTCCAGTCACGAATATTCTGGACTATCCCTTTGTCCTAGTAGCCCTGTTGCATAAGGCGCACGCAATACAGGAGGCAGGGCACAGCCCAGCCCTGGCGCAGTTGTGACTCATGCGGCGAACGATGACACAAACTCACAGCCGTAACAATATTTTTTTTCCTGAGCTCATTTTACCCGAAATCTGAAAAATAAGTTTGAATGACGGGTCCCTTACCACATTTCAAGCAATTTGATGTTGCCTATAAATGCATATTTCGGCCATTTTTATTGTTTTGGTCATATTTTAGTGATATAAGGTCATATTTGGTTATAATTTCAGCATTTTTGTTTAAATTTAGGCATCGTTAACAAGGTACGTGTTATCTGCGTCGAGTTTCAAACACAGGATTTCCGAATAGTGTAGTAGATACAGTATATTTTTCTTTGTTTTCCCAGAACAGGCAGATAGCAGGTATAGAAGATCTGATTCCAAGAAGGCGCTCCTGTACGGACGTCTTTTAGCATATCTTTCTGGACAAGTTAGATTGCGACACTGAACGCATGACGTCACGGAACATGATGATAGTGTGCTTCCGCCTTTCAATAGGATGTCATTCCAGTAGATATATTTAGCTCAGAAGCAATTAGGAAACAAGGAATTGCCATGTTTATGTCTTTTAGGAAAATCGAGCAAGAACTGCATCTCATGGATATAATACTGAGTGAATGTTGAAAATTTTAATGTACTGTAGCTCTCTGTCAGTTTGTATGATTAAATGTGTCTGGTGTATTATCGCTGATCACGTTTTGGCACTTAAGACGTTTACTGTATGTTAATGATACTCTACCTAACCGAAAAATTCATGTCATATTTCTTAGTTTTTTAGGTCATATTTTATAGTTTTTAGGTCATTTTTAGCTAGTTTTTAGGGCATATTTGCTTGCATATTTTGTACTTCTTTAGGTCTTAAACTTCCGAACCCTACTTATCAACATTGGAGGATTCTCAGCAAATTGCTCTAAATTTTATATCGTAGCGCTTTCTGAAATTCTCGAGCCAACCATTCGAGGCGTTGAAATCTCCAATACCGTACCTAATTCTGCCGCAAAATCCAATGCTTTGGCTTGTATCATTGGTCCGGACACAGGTAGTTCTGACTTCTTATTTTGCTGAACCACCCTATCACTGCCTTATCATTAACAGCACCATTGCCACTTTGAAACTGTCTAATTTGCAGCTCATTACCATTCAGACGCTCTTCTTGTTTTTTCACAATTTCTGCTGCCCGTGTTTTTCCAATCTTAAACACTTCACATGGTTTCCGTACACCACATTTCTCACGTTTGTGATAATCTATGATGTCTACTTTCTCTTTTAAAGTTAAACTCTTACGAGGAGCCATTTCAGATGCACTTACTGCAACTCACAGGTCCCACAATAGATTTAAGAAGTTTCATGGTATAACTGATCAGATAGTGAAAGTATGAATTCCCTTATCTCGACCATTTCAAGTTCAAGAGAATGAAAGCGATACTGTTAGGCCTAGGTTCATTTTTGGAGCAGTGCAGAAGATGGGGATGGAATGGACAGTGCTAACTGGCTTCCAGGAAGCACAGAAGGTGTCGAAAGTACATTAACACAACCGAGTGTTCATACAAGACTAATAGACCTGCAGAGATGCGATTTCTTTTAAAAACAAGTGTCTGCTAAGAGAGTGTCCATGTCCGTAATAGCAAGTGTCCGCATAAGAGAGATTAATTACTAATACACTTAATAGGGGTTTTGTCATGGGCTTAGAAAATCGTCCGTTATGAAGGGGTGTCCGCCTTAGAGGAGTGTCCGTTAAGAGAGGTTTCACTGTACATATTACAGTAAACACAGGGTGTCTACCGGTAATGAAATTAACGAAAAAGTAGCTAGTTTTATAAACGGGTAACGAAAAGTAGCTAATTTTGATGACTGGATAGTTGGAGGTAACGGAAATTTGCTGAGGTCGGTTTAACTTGTTTTAACTTGGGCCGCTAGGCTAGGCTCACATTGCGATGGAATGAGTCGCAAGCAAGCGGCGCCGATTGCTAGAAGAGCTGTATTTTCCCAAGCCCGACCTCAAGTAAAGTACATACCGAGGATATCTGGAGTGGTGTATATCGGTTCAACGTGTATTTTCGGTATGGTATCAAGGAGTTTTACTTTTGTGTAAAAACATTTTCTGTATTATTAGGGACCCTGACTTTTCGCGAGACGTTGATTCGCGACATCCTCCGAAACTCAACAGAAACCTATCAGTTCCGTCGTTGGCCTCTAAATTTGGAAAATATCTCAAATTGAAGTCCCGAAATAACGTGAAATGATTAAATGTCGCAAAGTTGCGAAATAATACAGTTTCGTAAAAAAAACCTCAAAATTACATTGAAATACATAGGCTGTGCGGTATTTTAAAAATATATCCGTCTCGTAAGTTTCGACATCCAGCATGGTTAATTCGAAATCCTGTTATATGACGTATTTTCCTTTAAACTTTGGTTCCATCGGATATAAACTGGTTATCTTGAAAACTTGTATAATTCCAATGAAAATGTGTCCTCTTGTGGTATTCAGAGGTGGCCCTAGCAAGGTTTACAGGTGGTGTAAGATCTCATTGCGGCGCCCCCTCCCCTATGGAAACTAAACTGTGCATAGACACTAACGATAACATACATTTGTTACTCAGACCTCCGAAAGATGATAGTGGTAGTGTGGATGAGAAACGAAGAGTGAAGAGAGATATTTTGATTGAAAAGGTTTATTTCATATGGAAGGACATTGATGCTAAATGGGATCAATAAGAAGAGAAGCTGTAGCCTTCTTCAGACTTAACACTGGCCATGACTGCCTTGCAGCTCATCTGAAACGAATTAACATCCTGAGATCTGAAGAATGCACACTTTGTCACGAACCTGGAAGTAAAATGGATAAGCGGCACCTGCTACATTGCAACAAACTTGATGTGACTGCTAGAACTTCAGGCAACCCCACACAACTCTATTGGAACGCAAGAAAGCTGATGGATTGGAATCTGGGCTAGCCATAGGAATCAACAACAACAGGTTTATTTCAACTGCTATGTCGCATTAACAAATTCACAAATAAATTTGAAAATAGCTCAGTCGGACATTTAAAATTCTGTGTCCTTTGGGAACAAATATTTCCAATATGGATTATAGTGCGGGACAAACCATTGGAAGCCTGAAGGTCAACCGGCTCTCTGCTCCGCTCTCCACCCCGCGCCCAGCGGTGTTGCCATGCTATTGCATCGTAGCTTCAGTCGCGTGCTGGATGCGAGAACGTACAGGACAACAGCGTGACCTTCAGGCTCCCAATGGTTTGTCCCGCACTATAGCAAGTTTTGACTTCCGTAGTACATTGCCTTGCAGCGGCCTTCGCAGTATGTACTAGCCATGCGTCTTGGTGAGGTGTACCATTAACCAACTGAAGAACCCATTGGTACACTGGGGTGAAACGCTGGCAACTGTTTTTGAGCTAGCCGGTCCATTTTTCAAATTTATTTGTGAATTTGTTAATATACATAGCTCAATCGGACATTTAAAATCCTGCTTCCTTCAGGAACAAACATTTCTGCTATGTCGCAGACAACTATCACATCATGCATTCGTCAAATTTACATCGTAAATTAATTTAAAATTGAAACAAATTAAGAAAAAAGACCTAAAATCCACAGTGCTCATCCTCCAACACTGACCCGCTAATGTTGAAAGTGGAACTTTACCTCGTCCACGGAATCTGTGAAATAGGTTTGCGCATGACGTCACCCAGAGGAAGTGGAGCTTGGCAGCCCAGCTGTTGCGAGAGTTGGTTCACGGCCGACTGAATGCGCTCATACCGGCCTAGACAATGAGACCTTTTTCATGAAATCTTGTTAGTTACTCAACTGCTCACACAGCGCTGTTCACCAAGCATTGCACGACTAAGACTTATCTCTACTTAGTGTAAAACAAAGTCCCCGATTCTTGGATATCATGGGTAATCTCGAGAACCACTGGATGGATTTTGATGCGGCTTTCACCATTCTGTACAGGTAATATCGAGGAAGATTTCTGTAGAAAATAATTTATTTATGATCAAAGGGAGCCAAGCAGTAACGATTTTAGATTTCAGTGAATAGGTCGAAGAAAGAACTTGACGTCCGTGCGCTTTTTAAGCTTACGCTGGACAACCCGTTAAAAATATCAATATACTATGAGTGTAAGAATTGTTCAGCATGAAAAATTGTACAAAAAAGTCCTCGTGAGCATATCTCTATCTTCGATACATCGCCCACTATAAGTGTTTTTATTTTGGACGGGAGGGGGATTTGGCTTGCACCTCGCCATTCTTAAATTACGTCTGACAGGAATTCCTTGCACATTCATAACTGTTCCCGGGCGAAGCCGGGGCGGGTTGCTAGTGACACTATTATATTATCATTATAATTCCCACAATATCAAAATGCAAATTATATCACAAAATAAAATAGCGTGCTAATAAATATAAGAGAAATTAGACATACCTTGCACCTCGTTACAGATCAGAATCACTCGGTTTTCATTAAAGTGTATGCATTTTTCTGCTGAACGGTTTGGAAGTTCGGCAACAGGAAACTAGGACTGTTATTTACTTAAAATATTCATTTTTGTATTTTTGTACTATTTGTCTTCATGATTTCATTACATTGTCAGAATTACCGACAGTAGTGGCTACGCTGGCTAAAGCACAGCGTTAGGCCATGGGGCCAAGCTCTCTGCTGACTCGGTAGACGCGTGGGTTCGAGCCCCACCGTCGGCCGTCCTTGAAATGATTTTCCGTGGTTTCCCATTTTTCAACACCAGGCAAATGCTGGGACTGTACCTTCTAACAGGCCACGGCCGCTTCCTTCCACATCCTTGCCCAGTTTCATTCATCTTCATCCATTCCATCTCTCATTCTGACGCGCAGGTCGCCCACGGGCGTCGACTAGAAAGACCTGCACTCGGCCTCTCAGGAGGCCACACGAAAAAAAAATGTCAGAATTAATGCTTTAATTAGTAGGGTATACTATTCAGTGTACCTATTATAAATAAAAACCGTGAGGTTTCTCACCTCCCCATATTACGAAACCCGGTTGCCTAATACGAGGAAAGTGCACTTTTAAAGTTAACAATAATATCAGAGGGTATTACAACACCAAACGTGCCCATATTTGTAATATACATAGTATATCGCCTGAGGTTTACATTAATGAGAAAACCAAAATTATTCCGTTCCTTCTTATGTCTAATGTGAGCCCTATAAAAAAACTCCCCATATTTGGCGACTTTCCTCTACCCATTTTTAGAAGATACCTTATGCACTGGACTGCTGAATCCGTGATTAATTGTATAGGTAGCTTCGTAAGTCTCAGAACTCAGGAAGTCCTTTCTAGCAGCGTTACTAGCAGCTTTCAAAGTTTCAAGGTAAGAAAGAAAATATTCCTCTAGCCAGTTTAGGCGACTGACATTTAATGAGAAAAAATGCCCTTTATCTGGATTTCTAGACTGAATATGATGATATGTGATGCTTACGTCATGCATAGCGAACCATTTATTAACGTTTAAAAAAAAAAAATGGTTGCTTCTGCGTCCATGAATGTGTACGCTTCCGGGTGCATGCCTATATTTTCTTTTAGTGTACTAATGGCACCAATAACTTCTGACGAGAACACTTCCTTGGCACGCCGAACATTCATTTTTTCAAATTTAGTGGGTTCGATGTGTTTTTTAGTGAGGTGTCTGACCGGTTTGACGATCTCACCCTTTTGCATTGTGTATAGTAATGACAAGTATTTCCCTGAAATTATTCCAGTACCATCAGTCATCTCTTGTTACAGAAACTGCGTTCTAATGTTTTGTTTTTTTAGAATGTGACAATGATCAAAACTAGGGAATACATTCCTAGACTCGTCGTATGGGTGATTGACCATTGGTTGCAAATTCCCTCCCCCTAAATGCCTCATCATTGTAGTGTTAGTTTTGTGATTATCAGAGACAGTTATTATAATTATGAAACCACATTGTTCAACCTCGAGAATAACGTCCAGCAGGAGTTTATGTAAGTCCCGTCCTGACAGCTGCTTCGTGAAAAAGAAGGCACACGGTATCTGATAATTTGTCGAAATATCTCTTAGCACAAAACACAACTCACGATTAGCTGCTACTTGTTCCCGGCTGTAATTTTGATCCTCTCTTTCCTTTTGATGAGACGGTGTTGGAGTAGTGTCCTTGTACCCGAAGAAGGTGCAAGGTATGTCTAATTTCTCTTAGATTTATTAGCACGCTATTTTATTTTGTGATATAATTTTAATTTTGATAATGCGGAAATTATAATGATAATAATTATATAGTGTCACTAGCAACCCGCCCCGGCTTCGCCCGGGAACAGTTATGAATGGGCAAGGAATTCCTGACAGACGTAATTTAAGAATGGCGAGGTGCAAGCCAAATGCCCCTCCCGTCCAAACTAAAAACACTTATAGTGGGTGATGTATCGAAGATAGAGATATGCTCTCGCGGACTTTTTTGTAGAATTTCTCACGCTGAACAATTCTTACACTCATAATATAATGATATTTTTAACGGTTCGCCCAGCGTAAGCTTAAAAAGCGCACGGACGCCAGGCTATTTTTTCGACCTTTTCACTGAAATCGTTACTGCTTGGCTCCCTTTGGTCATAAATAAATTATTTTCTACACAAATCTTCCTCGAGATCACCTTTACAGAATGGTGAAAGCAGCATCAAAATCCATCCAGTGGTTCTTGAGATTACACATTTAATATACGTACTGTACAGTTGATTCCTTATCGCGCCCATAATGGGAGGAGAGTGCGCTCTACCGGCAACGAGTAGAAACTTTCCAATTACATGTTATACATGGGTTCTGACTGTGAATGTCAAGGCCGGTATAGAGCGCAGCTCGTATTCAGTCGGCCGTGGTTGGTTGAAGCCAAGGTCGTGCCTCATTGGACCAGTCCCCCGAGACTACGTGTTTTCACACTACCACTTCGCAGATTGCTTGGACGGAGTTTAGTACTACTGTGAAATACTCGAATACTAAGCCTCTGAGAAAATAACTACGGTATTGATTTTAATATCTTCAAGGTTACAGGTAGTTTCCCTCCACCAACTAATCCGGAAAGGTGTGTGATCTATAGCATTAAGGTTCGTATGTACGTTTGAAATGGCATTTTTAATCTAACATTCAGAGAGGCTTCGGTGGCGTAGTTGGTAGCATGCTGAGCTTCTATGCCCAAGATCGCGGGTTCAAAATCGGCCAAAGTCGTTGGATTTTTTAAGAGCGTTAAAAGTCCCTCAGTATACCTTCCTTCGGAGGGGAAGCAAAGCCGGCGGTCCTATGTCATAGATTTATGGCATGAAAAGAAACCTTGCATTGACTACAATTAATTTGGAAGCAAAAATTTGTCGGTTAGTTTAACGACGGTCTTATTAGTTCCAACATTCCCCACCGGGTGCTGACTGTGATGGCATTTAGTAGCCGCGTCCGCAGCTAGGTGTCGTGGACGGCAGCATTTGGTGGCAAAAGTAGGAACTACTTGAAAAAATTAATCGTCTGCAGTCCTTCTACCTGAATCACAGGTAACACACACTAATACTGCCATCACAATTAACACCGGTCATCAGACAGACTCTACACACACCGAAAGTACACGGGGCTACATGACCGCGTTGTCGCAGCCCCTAAACTAAGGAACCAACCAACGATCTAAAATTTAATTTTCATTTTTTCATTGTAAATGAAAGCCTTATTTGTCTGCTACAAATTAACATATACAGTACACTGGCGGAAGAAGTATCCCAACACCAAGAAGGGGTTGTGCTAGATTAACCAACGTTGGTAGGCGTATTTATGCATCTGATTCAAATTTCCCGCAAATCGCATTAGCGTGGCGCTAGTAGTGGCACCATGACGTTTGCTTCAAACACGGGTTGTACTGTGTGAGAGCGGTAGTTTCCTGTGAGATTGGACGGGGTGACTGTGAGTGGGTCAGAATGCCTTTACGAGGTCAGTATCAACAGCTCACTACGTTTCGACGAGGCCATGTAATAGAGCTACGTGAAGGTGGATTTTCCTCCTGCGGCATTGCAGAATGACTTGGCAGGAATGTCTCCACTGTGCATGAGTGCTGGCAGCAGTGGTCACGAGAAGGTACGGTCACACCGGGCTCCGGACGTCCCCGTGGCACCACCATGACGTAGGACAGCCGTATTCGGCATATGGCTTTGGCACAACGGACGGCGTCTGCAGCAGCAATTCGAGGGGCATTTGGCACCACAGTGACATAACGAACTGTTCGAAATCGGTAACTTGAAAGACAGCTCCGAGTCAGACGCTCTGCGGCGTGCATTCCACTTACCCCAAACCACCGCACAGTGGGTCAAAATCGAAATCTAGGAGGACAAAATTATTTATTTTCATAATAAGAAAATCAAATTTTATTACTTCTACAGCATTCTCATACAATTGCCGCTCACTATTCTGGGAACTAAACGCATCTTAGTGTAAATCTGTCACTACTGTTCGAGCAGTCCAAATTGGAGGGTGATTGTAAGTGGTTGTGGTTTGGTTGTCTTTGTGGTTAGTGTGATGCTTTAAAATGGAACATGCAGCTGAAGGTATGATCTTTGTAACGTGTTTCAGTTATTAATGGGCGTAATTGTTACGTAATTTTTGCTATATTTGCATTATATAATATTTAACTATTATTTTTAAAATTATATTTTCACTTAGATTTTTAGTATGTCGCGTCACTCTGCGGCACTTTCTACTTAATGTTAAAATGTAGTAAAAGTCTTGTAGTTTACGCTTGTTATAAGATTATTTGCAACTTAGTTATTTTACGGTTTAGAAGATGCCGCGCAACCAGTTCTCACACGTTTACAACTGTTTGAAGCACTGGGTTTGACGATTATGTCATTCCACTTTGTGACTTTGTTAAAAGTAAATTAGGGGTAGAAAATTGTTCTGAAGAGATAACTGAATGCTCTATCCAACTCCTAGTCATAGACAATTTTTTGCATGTGTAGACGAGCTTAAAAAAGGTGTTTATTTTGAAGTAAACAAATTATACACGCTGCTTTCACTCTAAATTCATGATTAAAACGTAAAAATAATTTTGTCCCCCTAGATTTCGATTTTGACCCTCTGTGCACCGCCCTCTGCACTTCCAGTGGTGTTAAGCAAGAGCTCATTGGAGGATGGAGTGGAGGTCCGTTGTGTTTTCCAATGAAAGCCGATTCTGCCTTGGTGCCAGTGATGGCCGTGTGTTGCTAAGGAGGAGGCCAGGTGAGTACCTGCATACCACCTGTCTGCGGCGCCGATACACTGGACCTACACCGGGCGTTCTGGTCTGGGGAGCAATTTCCGATGACAGCAGGAGCGCACTCGTGGTTATCCCACGCACTCTGCAGATGTGTACGTCCGTCTGGTGATTCAGCCTGTTGTGCTGCCATTCATGAACACCATTCCCGGGGGTGTTTTCCAACAGGATAACGCACGGCCCCATACGGCTGTTGTAACCCAACGTGGTCTACAGAGTGTCGACCTGCTCAATCCCCCGATCTGTCCCCTATCGAACACGTATGGGTCATCATTGGACGACAACTCCATCGTCGTCCACAACCGGCATTAATCGACCGACCAAGTGCATGCCTGCATTCAATAGTTTGGCGATTTTACCGGTTACTAACGGACCAGCATGGCATATTTGCGATGGTTTCTCTCGCGTGGACATTGTCTCGCCTGTTGTCTTGTAACTTTAATCAGTTAAATATGTTACCTCGCCAAATATATTGCCGAAATTTCCGTACTCTACATTCCTTATTTCATGCCGTTGGGATATTTTTCCGCCAGTGTATTTCATATTATCAAATTTCAAAGAATTGGAAAAATTGATGCGGTTAGCTCAATTCTTGGTTGAAATTTGATAATGTGTTATCACGCTCATTCGGAAAAATAAATTTTCTGTGTCCTTCGGAAAACCGTAATTCCTTCAGTGTATTTCATGTCGATATTCCACCAGTAAGTAGTTATTTAACTATTTATAGGGGCTCGTGTGCGCACAGCATCTTACATGCATCTAAATATCCCGCAATATGAATTAAGGTATGGAAATCGTGAAAATGACATGCATTAGCTAAGGGCAGGTCTAGGATCCAAGTTGATCACTCCCGAAGAATTACCGTTTTTAATATCTGTAGACTGGCTGTGTGGCTCAGCGGTAACGTTCTCGCTTGCTGGACCAAGGTTGCACAATCGAATCCTGGCACAGTCAGCCAGTATTTGAGGGTAGGGTAAATGTGAGGGAGCCGTGTCAGTAAATTTATTGGCACGTTTAATATCCCCCTTCGGGGCAATATTCCGGCACCGCGGCGTCGCTAAAAGCCAGAGGAGTCAAAAGGGACGTAAAACCAATAACATTATTATTATTATTTAATATCTGCAAGTTAGTTCATTTGGTCACATCACACAAATGTGGAAATTCATTTACATTATTCTCAGAATTAACATCTTAAACATTTTATGGGCGGCTTCGGTGGAGTAGTTGGTAGCATGCTGAGCTTCTATGCCCAAGATAGCGGGTTCAAACCCGGCCGAAGCCGTCGGATTTTTTTAAAGAGCGTTAGAAATCCCTCAGTATGCCTTCCTTCGGAGGGGAAGTAAAGCCGCCGGTCCCATGTCATAGATTTATGGCATGTTAAAGAACCTTCCACTAACTACACTTAGCTAAATTGTATATGTTAAGAATGTAAACAACACTCTTAGGTTGCTACATTCGTTGCCAAGAGCAAACTGTGGTGGCGTCTAGTAGCTAAGTTCTGAACTAGGCCTAGTAGTCGTTGACGGTGGCGGCAAAAGTAGGAACTATTTGAAAAATTCAAAGTTGCAGTCCTTACTTGAATAAAAAAAAGGATACACACACACACTAATACAGCCATCACAATTAACACCGGTTATCAGACAGATTCTACACACACCCAATGTACACGGGGCTACATGACCGCGTTGTCGCAGCCTCTAAATTGAGGAACCAAACAACGTAACATTTTATGCCTTTCAAATTAACAAAATCAACATCAACAAGAAGTTCCGTGACGAACTAAAGAGCTTTTCTTGAAATTTAAGATTCTTGCCAATCTATATAGACCTATCTAGAATAATGACGAAATTAAGTTGGAAATATCGAAATTCCTAATTAGTTCGAAATATACCTTATATAATGTAGCCTAATAGAGCAGTACAGTTGGCAGCCCTGGTGACTGAATATAGGCTATTGTTATTTGCATCTCTTAAGGTACAGAATACAAAATTTTGTTGAAGTCCAATGGATAGCATGCACGTTACATGCAGTTAGACCTTGGATCTAACAGCGCGCGTAAAATGATGTTGGCAACAATGTCATGCATGTGTTGGTCAGATATAATCTGTAATATTATGATCTCGTGTTGTACCAATTTTGGAAGAAATCCATTTGTTAGTATAGAAGTAACATGTATTTTAAAATTGGACCTATCAGCAGGCTTAGAATCATGTTGGCAGCACTGGCGTAGGTCTATATTAGTTACTCCAAATTAATCTAGAATGCCAGGTACTATACGTGTGCAAAGTTTAGAGCTATTGGCTTGCATACTTTCTGATATATTGATTGATATTAGGGTAACAAAAATAGAGACAGTATTTATTAACAGTTGGCAGCCCTGGTTACTCTAAAGAATCGGCATAGTCATATCGATTATGGTACACATAGAACACACGAAATTTGGTTGAAATCCAAATGATAGTATAGAAGTTACATGTATTTAAAGTTGGACCTCTCAGCAGGCTTAGAATCATGTTGGTAGCACTGACGTATATAAGATACTCCAAATTAATCTAGAATGCCAGGTACTATACGTGTGCATAGTTTAAAGCTGTCGGCTTGCATACTTTCTGATATAATGGTATTTGGATAAAATAAATTGAGAGCATTTACTAACAGTTGGCAGCCCTGGTGGCTCTTAAGAATACGCTCAGTCATATCTGTTTATTTACACATACCACATACGAAATTTGGTTGAAATCCAATTGCTAGTGTAGAAGTTATATGCATTTAAAATTTGGACCTATCAGCAGGCTTATAATCATTTTGGCAACACTGCCATGTATGGCCTCCTGGAAATTAAACTGCAATATTATTATCTATACGTTTGCCAATTTTGAAATAGCTCCCATGTATACCTTCCAAGATATCCAACATGGAGCTCAAATTTCAATTGCGATTTTTCAGCAGTTGGTAGCACTGACATCATTTTCAAATATGGCCGTGAGATAT
This sequence comes from Meconema thalassinum, assembly GCA_946902985.2. NCBI lineage: Eukaryota > Metazoa > Arthropoda > Insecta > Orthoptera > Tettigoniidae > Meconema > Meconema thalassinum. Next base: position 1,417,032,218 of record OX336389.2, read on the forward strand.
TCAGGTATAGATCTTTACTCCCACCAAATTTTGTTTTGATTGCTGCAGCCGTTTAGGAGTTGATAGGGGGGGGGGGGACACACACACAGCCAGACAGAAAGAAGGACAGACAGACAGACAGACAGACAGAAGAACAGACATACAGACAGACACACATTTGCCCGATCTCATAAGTCTACTTTTTCCTCATTTTTGCAAAATGTGAAAAGTAGGCTAAAAATTGCCATAGGAATATTATTGATGTATCAAATTAAAGCTAATGAATGTAGAAATGCTGTGAACTAGGGATTATTGGATGCTTTGAAAACTTTAGCCACCTTGTTTATTTTAAGCAATGATAAAGTTGCATTTCTTTTTTTGAAAAATAAAAATACCTGCTGCACTCAGTCTGTTGCAGATAACTAGACTATTGTAGTTCATAACATTTATGCGTTGAATAGAAGAATTGAGAAAATTTGATCATTGAATAATATTTAGTAAGGTTTTGGGTATTTTGAAAAATTGTCATCTTTTATTCTGTTTTTCAAAAATTCAGAGAACTGAAAACAGAAAACAAAGTTTCTGATACAAAGAATTGATGGTTGGGTTTCATGTGTGATGTGAGGAATCGGCTCAGAAATGTTGAGTTTCTTCCTAAACATACAGGTGTCTCTTATTACCGGTAACGTTTAAAACTCTCCGTAGCAACGTACATGGCATTGAGACAAGTAATTTGATATGGGACACTTAAGGCTCGGCCACACATGAGCGCAGACTGTCCGCGCTCGAGGAGCGGTCTACCGCCGCAAACTCTGTATTGTTAAATATTGCATCACCCTGGCCAAACCGATTGCGGATCAGTCTTGTCCGCGGCGGTCCAGTTGTGTTTTCTTACAAAGTTCGCCGCGGTAGAGGACAATACAGAAAACATGGCAGAAGAAACAAAAAAAATAATTGTTTTTTTTATGGACGAGATAGGCAGGTCATTCTTATCTTAAAATAAATTAATTTTGATAATTAAGTTCCTTTTTTTGCACGTTTTGTTTAGTGTAATTTTTAGTTGCGGGCTACATCCTACTTTTGTCAGTACAATATGAATTTCACACGAGAATGCACAAATATATTTTTTTTTCTTGAAAAATAAATATGTGTGAAAAATAATTATTATGCTTTATTATTACTTACCTTAAACAGATGGCTAGCCTTTCCTTCGCTCAAATGGGCCTCCTCCAGTTAGTGGTTTGCTTGGAAATGGTTGGTTCTAGGAGCATACGTAATGTCTCAAATTGTTCTCGAGACATTCGAAAATATGAAGAACCTGTCTTCAAACGAGAACAGTTCCCGGGACAATCTGTGAAACTCCCCATATTCCTCTTTTTTCTCGTTAATTTCGTGAACCCATAGGCCTACTCTCTTTCGTCTCAATGCCAACAGAAGCGTCTCAATGCCAACAGAAGCAGCAATTCTTCTTCGTCAGAGGAACAGCTGGACACGAATTAAAATGTTAATTAAAATACCACGAGCAGAAAACAATGTAATGCGCATTTGATCGCGAGTGCTTTCACACTGGTTCGCCTTGACTTGTCCGCATTGTATTTGACCACCCTAGTCCGCGGCGGACTGCAGTCGTTCGGTTCACGCGGACAGTCCGCGCTCCTGTGTGACCGAGCCTTTAAGGTCGCAAGTGTCCAGAAATACCTTAAAAGTGAACCACAACCGTTAAACATATGATTTCATCAGCTCGAGCAGTCAGGCCCATGCTCCCTTATTACGCACACCAAAGTGAACGTTGAATGTGATACTACATTGGCTCTGAGTCTGCGTAGGGTTCGAGGTTCAAATCCAGGGCCTATCCATTAGCTTTCGTTGTTCTGTCTCTTCTCCTCACAAGTGGAAGCAGATTGTTTGTTGACATTAAGGCACGGAACCAGAGTGATATGATATTCAATGTTTGCTTTGGTGTGCGTAAGGGAGCACGGGCCCGACCGCTCGAACTGATGACGTCATATGTTTAACAGTTCTGCTTCACTTGAAGGTATTATAGAGGAAAACCACGCCCGAGGTATATGTGGGATGCAAGGCCTAGGGAGAAGTGAAGAGCAAAGCGGAAAGACGTGAAGATTGGAGATTTGCTGCAAACTGCCCTCGGATTGTACACTAGAGAAGAAGAATTCTAGTTGGAGGGGGCTTAAGGTATGTATGTATATACAGGGTGTCTTTTTCCATCAACATACAACTCTATGATTGTCTTCAGCAGGGCTAGATTTGTGACGGTACGCCGTACCGAAACTTCTGTACGAGGGAAAGTCGAATATATAACATAACTTTTAGAACTGTGGAACGTTAGTTGTAAGTAATGGTCAACTTGGTCTTTGACTAGACTGTACTTGAAAGTACGTGGAATCTTTGCTGCTTTGGGGATGGCACTCTGCTCTGGATACTAACAGCGAGGTGAGAGGGACAAACAACGAAAACTTTTATAAACTTGGGACAATTTTATAAACTGTGAGTTAAAACATGTTTAAGTACAGTACCTTTTATAATAAATAATTATTTCAGAAAACTGTAAAGACAAAATTATAAAACAAGAAATAAGATTGTTGGTGAATGTGTGTATTCTAGCGGACCCGTGCGAGAAATCTCGCACGTTCATAAACCACACTTTTCCCCAATAGGTTTATAATGAGAAGACTTAAGGGGAAAGGTTGTTATGTTTTTACTTCAATTAAATGATTATAGAACACTATTTACTTTTCAGTTAAAATTCCAAGTTCTACGTTTCCCAACTTATGAAGGCAATCACTGAAAATTGGATCATCATAACACACACCAGTTATTCGATATTATGAAATTATACGATTTGAGTTCTCATTCCTTTGATTTACTGTTTCTGAAATCCTTGCAAAATGATAAAAGAAAGACCTCAGAATGTTAAAATGAAGGCGTCACAGCGGCGAAAATGTGAAGTGTACAGCAATTATGGAGCGTATTTTCCTTCAGCAACAGTGTCTGCAAATCGCACACTTCGTACATTTTTTAAAAGGTCCGTTTTTAAAGAAATTATAGATATTTATGATATTAGTGTGCAATTTGTCACGGCTAATGTCTATTTTCTTTCATTTGAATGCTCATTTGTCACGATCGGTTGCTTGTGAGCGCCGCAGGAGGGATCTATACTACTGAAATAATATTATATGATTGAATGGTAGCCTAGTTAATATAGGCCAATGGCTATGGTAAGAAAAATGTTGCTACAGCACACTCAATTTAATTTAAAATTGCAATCAAAATTAGATTGCTATTTTGTCCGCTGATTAATTTTTAAAGGTGTTCAGAAAAGCGTAACAATATCGTTTTTAGAACTCTATATGTTAATATTCCTTAAAGCACCACCACCCGGTAGGCCACAGTACTGGAACCTCTTCTTTTACAAATCAAGCACTCTAGGATTCCCTCATGTCTGAATGGATGGTCTGTAAGATGATTTTCACAAACTTCTCTTCTCAGCCACTCTTTTCAAGGCCTCTTCATTTGTAACCTTCTCACTCCATGCCTCTATAGCACCGCACTCAAAAGAATGTAGTATTGCCTCATTTTTTTTGAGACGTTTCGGCCATCAATGGACCACGATGTTCTTCACTCATATGATCACTGTAATGCTTGTTTTCTTGTCTGCCAGTAGATCTTCATTCTTGACGAATGTTCAGCTCTCCTTTCTTCCGTCCACTTGCAGTGAGGGCGAGGCATCACAGATGTTAAAGGGTGTAGATTACTGGTTAATTTAACCGCCTTTCTGAACAGGTTCCTATGCCAAACCAGAGCTTGATTGATTCGAGCTTCTGTTAGGTCCTTTTTAACTTGCATCGACCATTTACAACAGGAAATTTTTTAGAGATTGATGAGTGTATTCGATATGAAAGTCGATGATGCTCCATCCGTTCCAAATGTCCAAAGAAAGACATTCTCCTTTTTCTCATCACACTCACCAAATCTTCTATATGTTCAAATAATTCATTGTTATGTCTTCTTCTGTAAGTACCATTATCATTAACAGGTCCTAATATTTTCCTTAGAATTTTCCGATTCTTAAGTTCTAATTTTCTCAATGGGCCTTTGCTTGTCATCTGTAAGCATTCTGCAGCATACAGTGCCTATATTAATAAAAGGAAAGAAAATACTTCGAAAAATATTGGGTCCCCAAAAGAATAAAGAAAATTGGTAGATGAAGAGAGGAAATGAAGACCTTGGCCGTCACATAGAAGAAATTACAGTTTCAATTAAAAAGAGGACACTAAAATTTTATGGAAGTCTTTACAGGATGAACAGTAATCGGCTCACGAAGAAAATTTTCGATTACATCTCTAATTTAAAAAACACTACAGAACGGCTGGAGGAGATACGATGGGAACTGCAACAACTGAAGACCACGGATGTTGTCATCTCGGACAGGGATGAATTTTGGCGACGGGTCCATTCAGCAGATGTTTCCAAGTCCAACGACGGCCTACGAGGGTGATGTCAGTGGAACAACGGCAAACGATAGCCGCCAAATGAAGAAGTTCTGGGAAGAAAATAAAAATAATGTACCATTGTCTCAGATTCTAAGCGGTCTGTAATTGGCCAAATTCTGTATATATTTATTTATTTATTTGCATATGTTACGCCCTCATTGGAGCACTTAACCAAAACAAGTATATACATGTCTCAAAAACAATATTAAAGATTCAGCTTCTTATTTTTCTTCTTTTCCCAAAACATTTTCATTCTAGTCGACCTTGCCGCTCTCTCTGCATCGCTTATGGTGTAAGTTTTGAATGTAAAGGTTTTTAAGGGAAGTCTGGTGTTCTTGTTTTTCAAGATATTCTTCTCATCTTTGTTAGCAATTTGGGACATTGTCAAGCCGAGTTCGTCCAGATCATTTTGAATTTCCATAAACCAAGATTTCTTTGTTTTACTTTTGAAAAAATAATTAAATAATACTTTTAATTGTCTGGCATCCGGCAGGTGTGAGATATGACAAAAAAAAAGCCATTCGCCTTTTTCGCATAGTATCGACTATAGACTCAGTTTCTTTATAAACCACTTCAGTTGGTAATAGACGCCATTGACCATCCACCTGATGTTTTTTATTAATTATTGTTCTGAGAATTCTTCCATCAGTCTTCTGTAATGTGTCAGTAACTGATCGAGTGTTTAACTTGAAAAGTGTTTTCACAAGCGTATATTGCTTCCGGTTTAATAACTGATTCGTAATGTCGTAATTTGGCATTTATGGAGAGTGTTTTTTTTTGTAACTAGACCAAGTAATATGTTGCGCTTGTCTTAACTTTGTTGTTCTATTTTCGATTGACTCTTTCTCATTCAAATTCCATGTTATAATCTCCCCTAAATATTTAAATCTATGTACAACTTTAATTTATTTATTGTTAATCAATGTAATAGCTTGTGTTTCCACATCAAAGGATGCCATTATTTCAGTCTTTTCAAATTAAATTTGAAGTCCTACTTTTGCTGCAATAGACCCAAGTTCTTCAATTTGGTGTTTACCCTCATCTATACTGGTTGCAAGCAGTGCAAGGTCATCCGCAAAAGCCAAGCAATTCAGTTTTATATTAGTACCAATCTTTACATTTGGATGACAAGTTTTGTTCCACTCACGCATGATCTTTTCAAGAACACAATTAAATAATAACGGTGATAGACCATCTCCCTGTCGAAGTCCAGTCCGGATATCAAATGGTTCAGACAAGGCTCCTCGAAATTTAAACTTTGATTTAGTATCTTTCAAAGTAACGCCGATGAGGTTGATAAGCTTTTGATGTAACCCAAATTCCCTAAGGATGTTAAGTAATGACCCTCGATGGATACTGTCATAAGCTTTCTTAAAATCCACAAAAGTAATGACCAAATCCTTTTGTCTCATTCTATGATATTTCATTATCCATTTCAGACTGATGATCTGATCCGGACAGCTGCGACCTGGTCGGAACCCTCCTTGATATTCTCCTAGTTCTTGATCGAGTTGTTGTTGAATTCTTGTCAAGATAATTCTAGACAGAATCTTGTATGTTACATCAAGCAAAGAAATCCCACGGTAGTTGTTCGGGTCTGATCTATCACCCTTTTTATGAATTGGGTGGATTACAGCCATTCTCCATTCCTCTGGTATTTGTTCCGAATTCCATACATCGATGAGGCGTTTATGGAGGTTGGAGATGGTTTGTTCATTTGCATATTTCCACAGTTCTGCTACCAATGAATTCTCTCCTGCTGCTCTATAATTTTTGAGCCAATTAATTGCTGCACATACTTCAGTCAAGTCAGGAGGAATAATGTTCTGTAAATTTGTTTTATTTTTTGGATTAAGCTCAAAATTAAGATATTCCTTAGGTTTATCAGCATTTAGTAGATCTCTAAAATAATCTGCTAAAATTTTAGCATTATCAGTATCATTGTGGGCTAGTTTACCTGATTTATCTTTCATTAATAGTGTAGGAGGGCTGTATTTTAGAATGATGTTGACGAAATGTCCTGTAATAGTCCCTTGTTTTGTGTTCTTTAAAGGAATCGTCAATGATTTGTATGGACTTTTTTTGATTTTCTCTTTTAATTCTCCTAATTTCTTTGGCAGTTTCCCTTCGAGCAATGGTTAATTATTCTCGCGATTGTGTGGTCCTCTTTTGCTGATCATTGAGCCATGCTGTATATCTTTTCCGATTTGCAGCGTCACATTGCGCATTCCGCCATGCATACTTTTTCCTTTTCCTAATAGGGGCAATTTCGACAGCAACGGTTTTCAGTGTGTCAACCATCGTTTCTAGCTTGTCACTTAAGAGAGTTTTAGACTTTTCCTTATAGGACACATTATTTATTAAATAACTAGGGTCATATTGCCTTTGCATGGTCGAGTTTGACGATTTTTGTTTACGTCGTGGGGTTAACTTGATCTTTATCTTGGATACATAATGATCGGAGTCAACATCGATCCCACGTAGTACCTTCACGTTATATATTTCTTTGTAGAACTTTTTATCCATTGCAACATGGTATATATGGAATTCTCCTAGTGCACTATTAGGGTATTTCCAGGTCATAAGTTTGTGTGGTCTTCGCTTAAATCTAGTAGTTTCGAGATGTAGGCCATGTTCTTCACAAAGGGTAATTAATCTTTGACCATTCTTGTTAGTGAATTTGTGAGCTGGCCACTTACCTACTATTGGACAAAATTTTCTTTCTTGACTAATTTTTGCATTAAAATCCCCAAGCAAGATTTTAACATGAGTGTCTGGAATGTTTGATATTTGTAAGGCAAGTTCTTCCCAAAAATTGTCCGTTTCATCTCTAAATTTTTTGACATTCTTGTCATTAGTTGGGGCATGAACGTTTATCAAAGATTATATTTTGTTTCCTGTCCTAATTGTTAAAGTTGCTAACCTTGATGAGTTCGACGAAAAGTCTTCCACTGAATCAATAATACTGCTATGTACTAAAAATCCCATATCAAATTGGGGACATTTTACATAACTCGTGGTCCTGGAGGTCCCTTGTAGAGACGGTATCCTCCAGATTCAATGGGGTCTTGATCTGTGTTTCTAAGTTCTTGAAGTGCTGTTATTAAGATCTTGTGTTGGTCCAATATATCGGTTAAATGCTTAAGTTTTTCAATTTTAATTAACGAATTTATGTTTAATGTTGCAAAGAATGAAAATTCCCTATGTTTGTTAATTTTGAGTTTGTATTTGGACTTTGGGATTTCCAGGCGCTCAGACTCACCTGACTCTTCTTCGCGACACCGCACCGTATCCGAATGGTGCCTTGCGGTGGAAGAGTTCATTAGAAGACTGTTCATACTTGAGTTGATTGTCTGGTCTAGGACCCATGATCTGATCTGTATATATATATATAATAACAATATTTATTAGGAACAGCACTCATTCCAGGTTCCGTATTGACCATGTTTACAAGAAGTATAACTTTAAATTTCCCTCCAAATCAATACTTTACTTACAGAAAAATTCTACGGGTACATGTTTTGGAAACCTATCTTGTTTCCTTCTTCAGCCCACATTTGGTATAAAACATCACATAACAATATCGAAATCCTCATAAAACAACACAAAACACAATTCATCAGTTAAAATAATAGAACGTATTAAAAATTACAAGTTGAGAAACACACTAATTAAAACATCAACAACACTACTCTTAAATGTAGCATGCAATGCTCCACGCATATTCTGTCACTTTTCCTTTGTTGGATTTGTGTCATTAGACACATTAAAATGTTGCTTATGGACAAACACTTGTTTGTTGAAGTATCTTCAAGGTCATAAAATACGTATAACAATTCTATGGCAAATCCTGTGTTAGGTAATGGACCTCACTTTTTAAAGTGTAGGCTTGTTTAAAAAATCAAATATTTTGTCCAGTATTTACCTTGTGTCATTAGACACACACGACTTATTGTTAAGATAAGACAAAAAATTAATAAAGTGTTTCCTGTCTGACACTTGAAATATGCTGTTGTGAAACATTTGTTGCTTCATGGATACAGAACATTGTGACGGCTGGCATAGGATTGAAGGCAGTCAAATTCAAAGCTTCTAAGGTGATTAAAAGCTGACGGTCAGCGGCATCAATTTCAAATTGTCGTTACGGATGTATATGGTACCTGAAACGAGTGATATGCTTGTTAATGGTTTAAAATGCCAAAATAATGAAGTACGTCTCTAATAGGAATAAAGAAGCTTACGAGGAACATTGACAGATTTAATCCTTGTCAGTTTCAACGTTGAAACTTACAAGGATTAAATCTGTCAATGTCAATTCATCAACCCACATTGAAACTGACAAGGATTCAATCTGTCAATGTTTAAATTTTATTTAAATTTAATTGGCGAATCGCAACGTCATGAATAAGTTTAAAATTGCTTGAGGATTGAAGAAAAGGAGTTTGAGATTTATTCTTGAGGAAAAATACAATTCGAGAAATGCTGGAGGGGTTTGAAAACTCCAAGACGGGTGAAGGAATGTCTGGGACAGACATTAATTGCAAATCTATCTAAATAAATAGATTGTGGAGAAATATATTGTTCTCCTCTGTTGTTTCAGAACTTGTGAAGTGTAATATTTTGTAAATGTTTGTGTATTTGCAGACTGTAAGAATGTGTGATTATGGGTTCAATCACAAGTATGAATGGAGCCCTTGTATGAGAAACAGCTGATCGCTGATAGGTAGTTTTGCATTTACAAACAGCTGATCGTTTGGGGAATGAAGTCCAGCCAAGTTTTAATTTTCTTTATTGTACGGAAGTTCTACTTTGTATAGATTTCTCGATAATTTTGTTAAACATTTTTTTTTTGAATCGTCTTTTGTCTGGAAAAGGTAACAGTAATAATATATTACTAATATTATAACTATTTATAACTTATTATAATAACAGATCTTAATAGATACAATCTTATTGCACAACTATTTACACCTCACTCTATTATCATAATATGAAAATTTAATTCTATAAATACAACAACATACAGCTAGGTATTACAATGAAAATAGAAAAGTAAAATAAAATTATACATTTCATCACTCCTATACGCTAAGATATTCAACTACAGAGTAAAAAACAATGGCACTGCAGATAAGCTTTCAACATTCTATCAAAGGTTTTTGTTTGTGGGGCCAGTTTTATATAATGAGGTAGTTTATTGTATAATTTAACTCCAGTGTGGAAAGTTCCTTTTTGATATATGCTTGTGTGTGTGAAATATGAATGTTTTGATTTTGTCTTGTGTTATGCCTATGAGCATCATTGTTTGTTTTAAGAAAAACATCTTTATTCATTAAATTCTTAAAAAAAAACATAATACTTTCAAAGATATACAGTGTGGTCCACCAGCCCCTTATTTTTTTTTTGGAGGAAGGCAACCCAACTAACGCGTATATCACAGTCATCCTGAAAACATTAGAACCTGCTCCTTTACGTCCATTGTACAACTTTAACGTTGAGTACATCCTCGCGAATATAGTAGAAATTAATAGTGGCAGTGTTCTTTCAATGACCTCAAATATAATTCATGATTGAAACGATTAGAGCTCCGAATAACACTTTCTTACGTTTGGACAGGAAGTGTCTCGAATAGATTCAATAAGTGCCAGCAATACACCATGGCTCTCGGTAGCTACGGTGGCTAAATCAAGAATTGCTTGTGTAGCGTCAACGAAGTGGCATTGTAGTAGGTTCGAACCTTGAACTAGTACATTTTTTTTTGCTTAATGTCGTTTATTGTGGATGTATTATGGACGCATTTCTATCTGTTCCAACGAGTGATTTTTTATTTGGTCCTCAAAAGCACCGTAGTCGCCTCCGTAGCGTAGCGGTCAACATGGTTAGCTGCCGCCCCGGAGGTCCTGGGTTCGATTCCCGGCTCTGCCACGAAATTTGAAAAGTGGTACGAGGACTGGAACGGGGTCTACTCAGCCTCGGGTGGCCCAAATGAGTAGAGGGGGTTCAATTCCCCCTCAGCCATCCTCGAAGTGGTTTTCCGTGGTTTCCCACTTCGTCTTCAGGCAAATGCCGGGATGGTACCTACTGTAAGGCCACGGCCGCCTCCTTACCTCTTCCTAGCCTATCCATCCCAATCTTCCATCCGTTCCCATCCCTCATGAGGCCCCTATTCACTTTGCAGGTGAGGCCGCCTGGGCGAAGTGCTGATCACACCTCCCCAGTTGTATCCAACCCGACCAGATGTTCCAAGCTCCAGGACACTGCCCATAGAGGCGGTAGTGGTGAGTTCCCCCGCTGAGTCCGTGGGAACCACCAACCTAGAGGGTAAATTGACTAAATAAAAAAATAAAAAGAATAAAAAGCACCGTACTTATCCGATGGTATGCAGCCAGTTTGGACGACATAATAATCTGTAGAACGAAAGCAAAGTATCCTGTATATTCAACGTAGTTCGAAATTTTGACCACCTTTGTTTAAAGGAAAACTCCGACTCAGACGACAAATAGATTTGTTATGTGGGTAGGCTCACGAATAAATATATCTGACCGAAACTATAATTTCTTTCAACGGCATCTGTGCGAAAAGCGCTTGCTATACACTTACAATAATAGTTAGTGAGGTTTTAAGGGGCGGAACTACGAGGTCATCTGCCCCAAACATGCAGTAAATACAGATAATTATAACATTATTGGTTTTACGTCCCTTTTAACTGCTCTGGCTTTTAGATACGTCGGGGTGCCGGAAATTTGCTCCGAAGGGGATCTTTTACGTGCCAGTAAATCTCAAATGCCAGTTGACTGCGCCAGGATACGAACCTGCAACCTTGGGCACAGCAAGCGAGAACGTTACCGCTGAGCCTCGCAGCAAGGCAGTAATTACAGAATGTGTCATATTATTATAAATATTGAACTACAGTGGAACTTGGATAATTCGAACCTCAAGGGACCAGTAAACAAATTCGAATTATACAAAAATTCGAATTAAGAGAGTTCTCTGAAAAGGGTGGAGAAAATATATTGTATTACGTTTACATAATGATTTACGTTCCACAAAGCAGATTAACAGACAACCTCAAAAGTTTCAAATGAAAAATAAAACCAAAATGTACTATTCACCTATTTAACGACAGTAGTAATCCAACAATCTAGTTAAAGTCTTGGAGCAATCTACTGTTTCTCAAAAAAGTTTGAGATTCTTACCTGTTTCCTACAATTAAATCTCTCAGTAATCACAAAAGAATCTAACAAATTTGAGGAACGGAAATCAGAATCACTTACGTCATTTCTACTTTAAAAAGAAAGCGCTAAGTTCTGTGATGTGGTTTGTTCCTTGGGCTGCACTCGGAACAGTTTTTTTTTTCGGGAACTTACCTAACTGTTTGGCTTCCGATCGGCTTTTTACACTAAAAGCTTCGAATTATCCAAAATATAATTCGAATTAACCACGATTTTTTAGCATTAATTGTATACAAAATGCTAGGGACCAAGAGAAAAATTCGAATTAAAGAAGTTCGAATTAGCCACGTTCCACTGTATTAAAATTCTAATTATCACGAATAGAGTCGCCTCCGTTGCGTAGTGGTCAGCGTGATTAGCTGCCACCCCCCGGACGTCCTGGGTTCGATTCCCAGTTCTGCCACGAAATTTGAAAAGTGGTATGAGGACTGGGATGGGGTCTACTCAGCCTCGGGTGGTCCAAATGAGTAGAGGGGGTTCGATTCCCACCTCAGCCATCCTCAAAGTGTTTTTTTCGTTGTTTCCCACTTCGCCTTCGGGCAAATGCCGGGATGTTACCTACCGTACGGCCACGGCCGCCTCCTTCCCTCTTCCTTGCCTATCCCTCCCGATCTGCCCCTCCCTTCCCATCCCTCAAGAGGACCCTGTTCGCTTTGCAGGCCGCCTGGGCGACGTGCTGATCCCACCTCCCCAGTTGTATCCCCCAGACGAGATGTTTCAAGCTCCAGGACACTGCCCGTAGAGGCGGTAATGATGGGATCCCTCGCTGAGTCCGTGGGAAAACCTAACCTGGAGGGTAAAATCAACTAAATTTATAATAATTATAACGAATTGAATCCATCCATGGTTTTGAACAGTATTTAGGGAAAATAGCCATTTAAATGAGTCAAGAAAATAACTTTCCCTATCGTCTTCGTAGATAATGTGAACAAACCCCAGTTGAAATCTTGCTGTACGAGGTATGGAGGGTAAGATAAAATAGTTAAAAAGAATTTAAAAGATCTACCGTTAGATAGTCTTGAACCCGGGATCTTCGAAAGAGCTAGCGGACGCAATAACACTTGCACACATTTCCAACACAATCTGGAGGTTTTTATTGCGCTTCTTATTAACGCGTATGGTAAAATAATCAATTATTATAGTTTGATCTTAAATATTGATTGGAATGCATTCATTCAGTACCTGGCATGTTTTCTAATTTACTTAAACTATGTTTCGCGACCACTTTACGTTAATAAGGCGACATAACTGCAAATAATGCCCTCAAACGACAGCCCTTCGGTTTTATTTCATACAACTTAGCGTCCAAAATGCTAGCGTGTGATACTCTTCGGTCATACAAGCAGGTGTACTGACGAAGAGAACAGAATCATACAGGTTTTTGTACCAGCGATCACAGCAGCTTCCTTGCCAGCGAGTGTCGTGTGATACGGGCCTAAAGATATGCTATGACTTTTTGTTAAAATTTCATAACAAAACAAGATGTTCGGTAAAGAACATATTGCCTACTTTCTCCTAAATGCATGAGTATTGTTATAACTCTTTGTCCTTTTCAAGGAGTATAATTGAATGTTGGTTGTAGTAGCTTCTTGAAATACAACGTGCTATACGGGTATTATACATGAATATGATGTGCCATTTGCTAGTGCTACCTCTGTAAAAAATGTCATTCAATTCGGTTTCACCGTGTTTGAATTGATGTGGGGAATCGATTTGCACACATACATGGCCGCTATCTGCAAACTATTGGGCTGATGACCTTGTAGTTCACTAAAAAGATGCTTCCCACAAAAAGGTATGTTGTTGAAAAATTTGGTAGAGATCAAATGATTAGGTTGGTCGTAATTTGATTTAAGATTTTAACATTTGGGTGGCCGTCATTCCGTTTCCGTCAAGATGGCGGCGATATAAAACATGACACTGAGGTGGCCTTTGCTAGTGCTACCTCTGTACCAAACTTCGTTCCATTCGGTTTCACCGTGTTTGAAAAGCTAAGGGGAATCGATTTGCACACATACAAGGCCGCTATCCGCACATTATTGGTCTGATGACCTTGTAGTGTGGTCAAAAGATTCTCTATACATGTTGTTGCAAAATTTGGTAGAGATCAGATTATTAGGTTGGTCGTAATTTGATTCAAGCTCTTAACATTAGGATGGCCGCCATTACGTTTTCGTCAAGATGGTGGCGATATAAAACATGACACTGGAGTGCCCTTTGGTAGTGCTACCTCTGTACCAAATTTCGTTCAATTCAGTTTCACCGTGTTTGAATTGATAGGGGGAATCCATTTGCACACATACATGGCCGTCAACTGCAAACTAATGGACTGATGACCTTGTAGTTCAGTCAAACTACGCTCGCCATACAAGTATATGTTGTTGAAAAATTTGGTAGAGATCGGATGATTAAGTTAGTCGTAATTTGATTTAAGCTTTGAAAATTTGGGTGGCCACCATTACGTTTCCGTCAAGATGGTGGCGATATAAAACATGACACTGAGGTGTTCTACGCTAGTGCTACCTCTGTACCAAATTTCGTTCAATTCGGTTTCGCCGTGTTCGAATTGGTAAAGGGGGACAGACTTTCAGAGTACACTCACTCAGACACACACACACACACACACAGTCACACACACACAGACACACAATTTTTGGCCATGTGTAGATCTCATAAGTCTACTTTCATCTTTTGCAAAAATCGAAAGTATGCTAATAATACCATGGGAATTTCTAAGGAATACGTATACTTCGATGCAAGCACTGGTGATCAGAATATCCTTCGATATGTTGTTGTTTTGTTTCATTTGAGGAGCTAGAACATCGCGGCCATTTAGCCCCGTTTACTTGGGTGTGTGTGTAGAATTTTTCTGATAACCTGAGTTATTGCGGGCTTGTAATGATGTGTGTATTTGCAATTAAGGATTGGGAAGGAGGCAGCCGTGGCCTTAAGATAGAATCCGTCCCGGAATTTGGCCGGAGTAGAAGTGGGAAACCACGGAAAACCATTTCCAGGGTGGCTGAGGTGGGAATCAAACCCACTTCTTCTCATATTTGCTTCACGAGGCTACGTGTACCCAATTTCAGCCCTCAGACAAGTATTACATTTCTTGGCAGAGCTGGAAATCGAACCCGGACCACCGGAGCAACACTTCGATATGTTATGTTAATATTCATGCCAGTTTTTTAGTTTTCTGCCATTGCAGGTCACGTGGCATATCGTACCAATTCGATCGTATTTTCTTTAGAAATCATCAAAATTTAACGTACTCTTCACAAATATACGTCTTAAGGCAATAAATGTGGCAATGTAGTTAAATCCCGACTAAAATGGAATGCGGGCTTTCGTTCAAAATAGTATGCCTACTACTGGATTCGAAGCACCGTTCTACCCGCTCGCCCCCCCCCCCCCCCACGTACGGTCAGGCTTTAAACCTCTGAGCCACCAACACATAGGAGATACCGCACGCTAAACGTGCAGTTGTTACTGTAGCCGTCCCACCTCAAACGTTTAAGTCCATATCAAAGTCTTCAATCACGGTTTATGGTGTTGATTTAACTTTTTACTATTACAGATCACGTGGCGTAAGCTATTACTTCGATCGTCTTGCGTGTGTGTGTGTTATTTCAAGGAGCAGTAAGTCATGTGTTAGTAGAATGGGCCATAGTATTTGGCGGGGAAAAGTTTAAGGTCGGTTTTTCTTTGCTAGACCCTTGACCCAATTACATTGCTGTCACACAGTCAGAGCGCAGAGCAATATCGACCATCGGGAGAATTGAGATGTTAGTTGGGTTTCATAAAACTAAATAATAAGGGGCGGGTGGACCACACTGTATATGCAGGGCCAACACCACCTAGAGAGAAAGCCTTGCGATATGAAGTTGACGAGCGAGTGACGTCACGGAAGCCCGGCCGTGGACATTGAGACATAACATTCGAGTTTGCAGGTTATGGTATGGTTTCCGCGTGTTGTGTGTTGTGTTTACAGTCCCAGGTACTGATTTTCTCAGATTTCCTACCCGGTTATACTTAATGGTTATCAGTGCAGTGTAAAGTTGTGCATATTAAGTGCAGTGTTAGAAATTGTAAAGGCAATTACGCCAATGGACCGAAAGTAAACGTTTTCTCATTTCCTAATGATGAAGGTGAGAAGTCGAAATGGATACGAGCTATTCACCGCAAGGATTTTATTCCTACGAAATATTCTATGGTACGTATTACATCAATACTTATGCCCCAATTCTCACAAGTTTAGTGTAATGGGAGGAAGGAACTTTGTAACCAGGTCTCTTTTCTTGTAGGTGTGTGCCATCCATTTCAAACCACATGAGATTCAATAGACCACTAGTATGTATGATGAAAAGAATGGAAAGCTAGTTACTGCTCCGTTGTATAAACCGAGAAAGATTAGAGGTTAGTTAGCAGATAGTCCTATCCTTAAATTTTAGCATAGCTCTTCTGATCACGAAAATTCATTTAGATGTAGAAGTCAGAATTTTCTAACCTAAATTATGTGCTACAGGCTAATGTCATAGGTTAGGTTTATTTGTTTTATTGGGCTATCAATTTCAAGTGGGAGGTATAAGTGGGTGTTAATATGGATAGTATTCACATTTCTATTGGGGTTTGTATTGCAAGCTAACTGCATGAAGTTAGAGACCTGTAGCAGGCCCTGATTAATCTTTTTTTTCTATTGCAGTAATCTAATTCATTACATTTCTTATAGGGGTGGGGGAAGAGGTGTGTGTGAATTAGGTTGGAGATTGAATAAATTTAGAATAAATAGAGTAATTAATTAATGTGATAAAATGATTGTGTCGTAAGTTAATGTTCGAATTAAATTCCTAGGAGCAGTCCCGTCTCAGTTCCCCAACTGCCCAGAGTATTTAACTGACACTGCAACTGTCTGCCGAGAAGATCCAGATGATAGGAGGCGTAGGATTGATAATGAAAGTTTATCGAAGGCTCTCGCTGAAAGTATGCAGACATTGGCGGAAAATCTGGAAGCAGTTTCATTTAGAAACTTTCAGGAATTGAAGGTGAAGTTAAACAGTGTGAGTCTTCATCCTGAGTGGAATTGCATTAGGGAGGAATCTTGTATAGCCTATATTTTATTTTAATGAAGGAAAATCCTAGTCCACACTTGCGTTGCTGCATTAAGATAACAGAAGGTTTGAGTACCTCCTTGTATGTATCGAATACAGAAGTGAAACGCTGTAATAACATGTCTTTACCAAGACAGTTAGGTACAGTGCTAGAAATTGAAGAACTTATAAGGAATGCCCATTCAGTGTATGCTGGTCCTGATGCATATGAACAACAAAGTGTTGAGGATACTATATCTGTTATGGACAGTTTATTTAAGAACTTGGAGAGTAAGTTCCCTAGGAGAAGAAGGATACATTAGACTTCTTAAAAGAGCAAGTTCACTTGCTAACAAAGGGTAAAGTGAAAAACTAGTCCTGGCAATTGCTTGTATTCTCATACAGACAGATAACCTAGAAGCTTGATTTGTAAAATATCGCCAACTGGCAGGGAGCCAGTACAATATTTCCCTGAGGCAAGTGTTTGAGGTGGAGAATAAATTGCGCCTTCAGAGCATCCTGAACCTCAATGCTGCAGTGAGCGAGTATTTTGAAGAAGACAAGACATGTGACATAAGTGCTCTTGATGCTTGTGTTGCTGATGATAGTGATGTAGAAGTCCTACAAGATGAGTATTGGCCTTTCTTACACTACATCAGTGGTTATTGCTCGTATGTTTTTTTAAAGCGATATGATTGCAATTATTACAAAGTCTTTCTTTGCGATGAGGCAGACCAGAGTGATCACGCCAGCCTAATAAATGCCAATAAGTGAGGTGGACTGTGCTATCCCCATGGAGATGTAGTCAACTGTGCTGCATTTACTTTTGTTGTTATGAGTAAGCTACTCAATAGTTACAAGACAGAATTTTTGCATCACTGCAACCAGCAGAGTGTTTTGGTGAATGTAACACAAAGATGTCTACCCACTGTACTGTTTATGGGGCACAGCTGCCCAAAGCATGCCAGGGCATTAATTGGAAAGACTACTGGGCACTGCCAGTAATATCTTGATTAATAATTTTGTACACAATGTTAACGACAGGTTTTCACCCAAAACTTTGGCTCAGCATAAGAGGAGGAAGCTTGTCCAATAACTGTTCATGGCCGTTCAGTAGAAATTAGGAAATTTACAATATTCTTTCATTGTATGTACAGTGTCGTTATCATTGTGCGCCCCGGTAAACACGGCAAGCTAAGCCGGCGTTGTCTGGCGCTGATCGTGGGCACGCGTACAATGTTCAGTCGGTGGTTGGTGCACACTTGAACACTTTTACCAACCATGTTCAATAATATGTACAGTGCTCATAGTCGATGCCGAAAATGTCCTCCCTCTCTTGTTACACACACCTGACATCTTCTGATGAAAGAATGGACAACAATCTCAGCAATTCTGCTAGGTTTGTGCCGTGTCTTGTGTGGGGTTTCGCCTAGTACACCAAGCTAGCTCATCAGCTGGCTCTTGGTGTCCCGTTCTGTAAGAACACAACGTTGTCTGTTAAAATGTTTATTATTTTCGGTGCCTGTTTTCTTGAATCGTTTGGCGAGCCTCCTAATTGTACTGGCATTACGCACTGGTCTTCCTGGAAACTTGATTCGACATTTTCATCTTGTTTCAGAACAAGACTTTCTGCTTTTCATATACGAATTATGGATATACACACGTTCGTGCAATGTGAATTGGTGTCTCGGCATGACCAACAATCACAGTAATCACAATACTCACTAAACGTGCAACACTAACTTCTAAACTTTGCAGATACACACCCATATAAATGACAAAACACCTGTGATCTAACGATATGAGTCAGCGGAGCAGGGTAATGCGTGGTCCACTCGCTCCGCACCTGACCAGCCAAATGACGCCATAGTTTGCCGCGATTTCCAGGGCGCACTAAGATAATGACCCTCTGGTTCAATTAATATTGTGTTACTTGATCCACTTTTGTACATGGCTAATTACTAATCTGTAAGTATAGCAGTGGCGGCTGGTGGATAATTGTTATGGGTGTTGTCCTTTTTCATTAATGGGGGGGGAGTAAAAGACTGCTTGATATCAAAGAAAACTGTATTCAATTGCGCGGTAAAACGGATGTACCTTATTCGTCACGAATGCCGCAGTTCAGAGAACATCACATTATCACTGGATTACCGGATTAAATAGTTAGGTTACATGAAAAACTGCAAGACATGGTATCGGCAGTTGACGAAGCATCTCAGATGTCTCCGTCCGCTCCTCGGCTCCCTTGTTGCAATCAGCGGGCAACGGCCAGCCGAGTTAACTGTTGGGATAGGACCTACTCGGTCTAATATCTCTGCCTTACCCTTCACTATTGAGATCTGGTCGGTGCTCGGGCCTGGCTCCTAGCCGGTTGGCGCACTTTGCTTTCTCAGACAGTTCACAGTAACTTACTATAAGATTTCCTGAATTATTAAAGAACAGAATTATGAATTCATATACATATAAAAGGAAACGTACAGCTTTTATTACTAAAAATATTATTACGGTATTAATTGTTTTTCTTGAATTAATCTGGTCGTTGTGCATCACTGCAACCTTGTTACCGGCCGCCACTGAAGTATAGGATGAACAATGAATTGGCATTTGCAATAGGTAGTGTAGTGTTAGCCCACCAAACGTTGAACTGATTGCAAGAAGTTTTCCTAAAGTGGAGATGTCAGTTTAAAATGCAACTAATAAACTCTGTGTACAGTCACATTAAACGACCAGTCCAGAAAGTGGTAAATAGCTCTGAAAGCAGCAGAGTGTTTTGGAGAATTGTGGTTGTAAAGCGAAGGTTAGAATGGAGAGGGTAAGTATTATGTTTGAATAAAGCACATTATAGCTATTATGTTTTGGATAACGGATATTATAACTCTTTAATATGCACACACATCTGAATCTACATCTTAACACAATGAACAACTTACAACTAACATTGTCACAGAGTAAAAGCATATATACACTCCGACCAAGTTCCATAGAGGACATAAACTAGATACATAATAGTCTCCCCCACTTATATAAAAACAAATAAAAGGAACTATTCATATTCATTTGGGCACATAGTCTTGCAGATACTGAGGAGGTCGCCTGTCTCTGGCTGATCTTCTTAAATAATTATCAGCAGGTGGTGGAAGGCTGTTTCGATCAGGGCGTTCATCTGGTTGCACGATGGTCTGCCTTGTATCATCTGAAGTGTGGGTTGCAGGAGGAATATCCTCATTTTCTAGTCTTGACTGGGTTGGTGTTGGTATGTTTGGAACACCACGCACAGGAGGATTTGTTGGAGCAAAAGTGACATGCTTATCTTTCTTTGGCACGAGAGTCGATAATAACTGGTCAACATGCCGCTTTAAAATTCGTCCCGAATCCAATTTCACATCATAGTGACGCTGGCCGAGTTTAGTTTGTATAACACCAAACTGCCAAATATCACGGTTTTTCTGGTGAATCCGGACTTGCACTCTCTCTCCCACTTTGAAAGAGCGAACAGGGGATGAGAAACTGGATGTAGTCAAGCTCTTTTGGTTTGGACGTAGAGCATCCAACCGGATACGTAGCCGACGTTTCAAATATAGTTCAGCTGGAGACTGTCCACATGCCAATGGCGTTGCTCTGTATTGAAACAAGATGTTCTGTAACTTAGTCGATAATGGTGCCGGGTCATTTACAGCAGCACGAAGTCGCCTCTTTAAAGTTTGGATGTTTCTCTCAGCTAGCCCATTGGTTGCTGGGTGCCCTGGTGCAATATATTTCTGAAAAATCCCTCTCTCCTTGCAATAGGATCTGAATACATCACTCGTGAAGATAGTGGCATTATCTGACACAAGGACATTCGGGTACCCATGTACGGTGAAGATATTGTCAAGCAGACTGATAGTAGTTGCAGTGGATGGAGCGTCTTTCACCATTCGTACTTCGACCCACTTGGATTTCGCGTCAACACACATCAAGAAATGGTGGTTATCAAATGGCCCCGCATAGTCAATGTGTATGCGTTCCCAATTTTCTTCTGGTTCATCCCAGGGGTGTATTGGAGCTTTTGGTGGATTTGAACGAGTCTGTGCGCACTCTTCACAAGATTTGATAAGCTTCTCAATGTCTTTGTCTAATTGCGGCCAGTAGACATATCGTCTTGCTAACTGTTTTGTTTTCACAATGCCGAGGTGTGTTAAATGTAACTCTTCCAATATTTTTCTTTGTAGTTTCTTTGGGATAACAATTCGGTCTTGACGGAATAGAATACCATTTTCAACTGTATATGGTTCATCCAAGGATTGAGTTTGAAGACGTTGCAGGGTGGCACTAAGTTCTGGGTCTAACATAGTCTCATCACGGATAGTTTCGTACGTAATGGCTTCACTTGACACTTGAAGAATCGTTTCAGCACAGAGTTGTGAAACTTCTGCATTTATTGATGTTTCAATGTTTGGCGAGGTAGATGCAACAGGGGCTCGGGATAGGCAATCAACATTTTCGTTATCTTTCCCTTTTTTCACTCTTACCGTGTAGTCAAACCCGGAGAGAAACGATGCATATCTTAGGAGCCTTGCGGATGTCATTTGTGGCAGGCCCTTGTTCTGATGAAAAATACGAGACAGAGGTTCATTGTCTGTCACAAGAATGAAATTTCTTGCAAAAATATAGTTGTAGAAGTGTGTTGTGGCGAAAATTATTGCCAGCGCTTCCCGGTCAAGCTGACTGTAATTACATTCTGCTGGTGTTAGGGCACGAGATGCATAGGCGATGGGTCTTTCTTGGCCATCCATCTCATGACTTAATACTGCTCCAACACCAGTAGGACTGGCATCGGTTGACAAGATGATAGGCAGTGATGGGTTGAATGGGGTAAGGACACGTTCACTACATAACTCGGACTTGAGATTCAAGAAAGCTGCTTCACAGGCTGCAGACCAGAAAAACCGTTCACCTTTCCGCAATAACTGCCGTAATGGGTGGGACTTCGTTGAAAAATTAGGAATGAACTTTGCATAATAAGTCACCATACCAAGGAAGCGTCTCACTTCTTCATTGATTTTAGGGCGTGGCATTTGTGACACAGCTTGAACTTTCTCTGGTGACTTGCGGATCTCATTATATGATACAATATGCCCTAGGTAGTCTATGTTTTCCTTGAAAAATGAGCATTTGCTTTTGTTCAAATGCAGATTATTTTTCGAAAGCCGTTCTAGACAGGCTATTAAGTTCTTGGTGCACTCCTCCTTCGTTGTACCATGTATTATGATGTCGTCAAAATAAGCTTCAGCTTTTGGAAGACCATGAAGGATCTGTGATAATATCCTATTAAATTCTGAGGGGGCAGTTTTGATGCCAAAACTCAGTCGGTGCATCCTGAAGGTTCCTTTGTGAGTGGATATAGTTTGAATCATACTACCTTCTTCATCAACCTTCAGATGTAGATATGCCTTGTATAAGTCTAACTTGCAGAAAAATTTTGAGTTTCTAAGACTATGTAGAACATCATTAACTGGTCTTATGGGATGGTTTGCAGAAATCAACCTTGAATTTTCTCCACATTTGTAGTCAACACATAACCTAACTCCCCCATCTGGTTTTGGGATAACAACAAGAGGCGATCCCCAATCACTTAAAGCTGTGGGAGAAATAACTCCTTCTGATTCCAATGAAGCGAGTTCCTTTTCAACGCGTTCCCGAAGAGCAAAAGGGACATCACGTTCACGATTGAAGACAGGTTTCACCCCCTTTCTGAGTTGCAGTTTTACTTCAATATTGGGAACGCATCCAATTTTTTCTTCAAAGATTGTACTATACTGATGTAAAATATCCTGAATTGACTGCACTGAGTTGACAGATTCAGTGTGAAGTGATTGATTTGTGTCCTTGTCAATTTCCTTCAGATCAAGGCCGAGGCCCCTGATCCAAACACGACCAAGCAATGCGGCATGACCTTGCGGAACTACAAAAAGATCTGCAACAATTTCTTTCCCTTTGTATGATACTGTGACAACAATTTTTCCTCTGGGTTTGATAACATGATCAGAATATGATCGAAAACAGACATTTGTTGGCTGCAATGGCAAACCAAGACCCAAGGTTGAACATTCGTTCTCTGAGATGAGTGAATATTTTGCTCCCGTGTCGACTTCAAATCTTTGTGATTTATTGTTGAGTTTAACACTGATAAAATATTTATCTGATTCTTGTCCTACTTCAAAGAGATCTTCGATGCATTCCAGTTGTCCTATCCCGAAATTGGTTTCAGGGTGGTCATGCAAGTTGTCATCTATGTTCTCAGTTGCAATGTTGTGTGTATTTGACAGTTGAAGAAGTGTAGTGATACAAACTTTTGCAACATGTCCCACTTTCCTACATGACCTACATTTAAGAGAGTTTCTGTTTGTGCAACAATCTCTTGACCTGTGGTTTGAATTTCCACAATTCAGGCATAATCCATCAATACCTAGTGCTCTATAATTGACAGAACTACGGCGGCCCCTGGACTGTGAACGTGAGTGAGAGCCTGGGCTAGGCTGTTGAACAAAACGTGACTGAGTATCATTGCTATATTGATTCCTACTTCGGTCATTATATGAACTTGTGGCTTTTGTTACTTTGTTTGTGTCCTCTATAGTGTCTGACGGTGCAGTGAGCTGTTTTGACAGCTGATTACTCTCATACCGCGATGCTTCCAAGGCTATAGCCTTCTTCAGGAGATCATCAAATTTCGTGTCATTAGACTGGAGAAGTTTCTCTCTGATCCAATTATCTCGCAAGCCACGTATAAATTGTGCACGAAGAAAAACATCCGCGATTGAAATTCTGGCGTCACATGTACACTGAATATAAAAGTCACAGTCTAGTAAGTGGCTTCTAAGAGTGGCAACAAATCCTGCAATATTTTGACTTTCTTTTTGATTGACGTTCAAAAAATAGTGTTGGGAAACTACGGTTGAGACTTGGGGTGACAGTATTTGCTTGAAATGCTTTACTAGGTCATTATAACCAAGAGACTTGATTGGTTTATCAGGGCCTAAAAATGCAGAGAGATTGTTATAATGAATTGCCCCTATTGATGTACACAAGAGCTGAGCTTTCTTTGTTGGGTCGGTGGCATTGTTGAAGTTTGCGTAATTTTCAAATCGTTCTAAATACGACACGAATTTTTCCTTTTCAGAATCAAATTTTTCAAAAGGTGTGATGTTAGTGGCTTGTGGGGTTGTGACGGGCTGGTGAGCTTGATACCTTTCAAGTAACTTCTCTTGAGAATCAGTAAAAGTGTTCAGTAATTGTTGAAACTGATTTGCGTCCATCTTGACGGAACTTAGAAATAATTTTAAAAGTCACAGTTCAAATATAATAAAATGTTTCAAGATAACAGATTTAAAACACACTGGGTAGTGATCGATGACCGAATATTGTCCTGGGCTTGAGAGAAAAAAAAACAACAACATTGCATAACCTCAAAGTTCGAAATGCGATAAATATTATTTTGAATATGTGGCATGCAGGCACACGTAGCTGAATATACGATGAGTTGCTTAGGATTGTTTACAAGTACTCTGTGTACATTTCATGTCGATTTGCCTGATTCTTGATTTTACTCACGTGGCCGTTGAAACAGACGACGTAAATACCGTACTTCATTGATGTAGGCTATATCTGTACCGGAGAATCAAGTCCCAATTCCTCGTCGCCAACTATTATGTTTGAATAAAGCACATTATAGCTATTATGTTTTGGATAACGGATATTATAACTCTTTAATATGCACACACATCTGAATCTACATCTTAACACAATGAACAACTTACAACTAACATTGTCACAGAGTAAAAGAATATATACACTCCGACCAAGTTCCATAGAGGACATAAACTAGATACATAATAGTAAGTGTACGCTTTAAATGGGATATTTCATGCAATTTTAACATACAATTTCTAAGAGGGTTTTTGTTTCAATTTCACAGATAAAATGGAACACAATCCGGAATGAAGTCTTGCAAGTTTCTTTACATCTAGTTTCATTGGATGAACGTTAATGTAGGCCTATTTTAAAAGTTTTAATCTAATGTAACATACATGCTAGAGAGTATTTTTAGGAAGTGTTCGCATAAGGACTGTTGAAGGTGCAAATGCCTAAAAATGTATCCACCCTGTAAATAATATAATATTAATTCTAAATGAAAGTAAAACGCAGCTTATACACTTGCATCAACATTGAAATTAGGAAACCTGATCAATACTGCACCTCATATAAGTTATGTGCTAAATTACATAAATATGTGTTTATATTTATTGCTCTTTTTATAAACGGTTGCTATGTTCTGACAGAGCTTGCATCTCGTTGAACTGTCAACAAGGCGTACTCTAGCAGCACACACTGTTGATAAAAAAAAACATTCATCGGGGCGTGTTATGCTGTAACCTTTTCAAAAACCATTGATCTGGATGTGTTAGGCTGTAACCATTGTCAAAAATCATTGGATTAGACAAAACGAAGGCTAGAATGGTCGGGTGTAGGTGCGGCCTTGGCCGTGCGCAGCTAATGGGACACGGTTGACACAAAACCATTGATCTGGGTGCGTTAGGCTGTAAACATTTTCAAAACCACAGTTGTGCGGGAAAAAACCAAATATTTACTACAGTTGATCATAGAATCGCCGATTGAAATTACAGATCGTTATGAGGCAATTTCCACAATCCATGGTGAATAAACGATTCAATTCGGCGCACGATGTAATGAACTAAGTGGTGCGCACTAGCTGCTGAACTGGGCGCTTCTTTGTTTTTCATAGTACCATAAGGGCGAGGTTGGCAGAACTGTCATGGTACTGTTTTGATGACGATTGATTTGAACAATAGCGCTGACAGCTGTAATTTTCTCTATATAAGTCGTGATCCTATTTGGGATGGCTGGGTGGGTCACAGACAGCGGAGGAGGAAATATCTATTAAAACATCGCTCCCTGATTTATTTCTCATCGTTTCATAAGGTATTTTGGCTAATTCATGTATTTTAGAGAATTTTATAGCGCCTTCTATCTTCATTCATAGCTACCGTTGATTTCAATTTGAATTGTCACTACTGAACCTCATATATGTGCTAAAGTTGCTATTTTAAAAACGGCTGCCATGTTTCTAGAGCGCTTGCATCTCGTTCCACTGTCATCACGGCTCACTCTAGCGGCACGCACACATTGTTCCCAACATGTGAGATACAAAATCACTGTTGATCAAAGAAATCATCGGGATGCGTTAAGCAGTAACCATTGTCAAAACTCATTGATCTGGGCGCGTTAGGCGGTAACCATTGTCAAAAAACATTGGATTGGACAAAACGAAGGTTAGAATGGTCACGTGTAGGTGCGACTTTGGCTGCGCGCAGCTAGCGCGGCATGGTTGACACAAAACCATTGGTCTGGGCGCGTTGACTGTAACCATTGTCAAGAACCATTGGATTGGGCAAAACTAAGGTAGAAGGTCGGGTGTAGGTGCGGCCTTGGCCGGGTGCAGCCAGCACAAAACCATTTATCTGGACGCGTTAGGCTGTAACCATTGTCAAAAACCATTGGATACCACATAACGAAGGTTAGAATGGTAGGGTGTAGGTGCGGCCTTGGACGAGCGCAGCCAGCGAGGCACCATTGATCTGGACGCGTCAAAAACCATTGGATTGGACAAATCGAAGAGTGTTGGTGTGGCATAGTACCGTAAGGGCGAGGTTGGCAATGCCGGTTTGATGATGATTGATGTGGACAATGGTGGCCACAGCTGGAATTCTGCCTACATAAGTCGTGATGCTATTTGGGATGGCTGGGTGAGTCACAGACAGTGGACATCTATTAAAACATCATTTCCTGATTTATTTCTCATCGTTTGATAAGGTATTTTGGCTAATTCATGTACTATAGAGAATGTTATCGCTCGTTCTACTTTCATTCAGTGCTACCAATATAATAGGGAATACAACAATTTTGTATTGAAAAGTAGAAAGGATCTTATGAAAAGGCTATATTTATTTAACTAGTGAAGGATAGATATGGTCATCTTTTATTTTTTATTTTTACAAAACAGCACAGTTTGTGTAACATAGAAAATATTAGAACAACATGTTTTTGCAGATGACTTACTGTATTCTGTTGAAAACAAAGTGCTAAGATCACTGGTAATTAGCATGTTTTATGCATTGTTGGGGAAGCTTATGCCATGCTTGATATTGTAAATATTGCCATACGAAAACTGTTACTGTAGGATTACTCTATAACAAGTGTTTGTTTCTAAATTATTAAATCATCATGTCCCTTTATGAATCAACAACAACAAGTTTCCTCTTTGGTAAATGTTCTCATGTGTCATGACTGCTGCTCTGTTCCATTTCAGTAGGTCACCTTTTCTGTCATAGGCATTCCATTACTAGCCTGTTTTCTTATCACGGATGAAAACTTTCTGTGGTTAGTTGTTGTTGTTGTTTTGTGAGTGGGTTAGGACATCACTGTCATCAGCCATGTATACTTGGATATGGATATTTATTTAACTAGTGAAGGACAGATATGGTCATCTTTTAGTTTTTTTTTAACAAAACAGCACAGTTTGTGTAACATAGAAAATATGAGAACATGTTTTTGCAGATGACTCACTGTATTCTGTTGAATACAAAGTGCTAAGATCACTGGTAATTAGCATGTTTTATGTATTGTCGGGTAAGCTTATGCCATGCCTGATATTGTAAATATTGCCATATGAAAACTGTTACTGTAGGATTACTCTATAACAAGTGTTTGTTTCTAAATTATTACCACATCATGCCCCTATATGAATCATCAACAACAAAATGTTTCCTCTTTTGTAAATGTTGTCATGTCTCATGACTGCTGCTCTGTTCCATTTCAGTAGGTAACCTTTTCTGTCATAGGCATGACATTACTAGCCTGTTTTCATATCACGCATGAAAACTTTCTGTGGCTAGTTGTTGTTGTTGTTGTTGTTGATGATTTGTAAGTGGGTTATGACATCACTGTCATCAGCCATGTGTACTTGGATATGGGTAGAATTTGTATGTGTGTATTGTGATGCTAGAATTGGGAAGGTTAGGTATTGTAGATTTAAGGGGAGGAACTACGAGGTCATCTGCTCTTGGGAAGGAGGTGACCATGGTCTTCTGCTAGGAACAATCCCAGCATTTACCTGGAGGAGAAAGGAGAAATCGAACCCACTTCTTCTCAGTTCAGTTTTAACTCATGAGGCTGAGTGAATTTCGTTTTACACTCAAATCAGAATTGTATTTTTAGGGACAGATGACCTCGTAATTGCGCCCCTTAAAACAACAATAATCAAAAATAACTAACTAGGATTATATTTCTCGGCAGAGATGGGAATCAAACATACACCTTTGGACAGATATGATTGACTATACAGTAGATATTAATTTCTGTTTTAACTGTTACAGATTAATTGGTTATTTGTTGTTGTGTATTTTCTTCTCGTTGTGTAGTCGACATCTCTCGTTAAAATGGGGTGAATATTTTTCAAGTTTTCTATCGAATTCTTCTATATATCGCATTTATTGAGACATCAGTGTTTTCGGTCAAGTTCACACTCGCAAAGTCCGAAATGCATACTTATCGATTATGATCGAAAACGTCGATTTATTAGCTAGAGTAATGTATCGATCGCATCAACTTCTGACCATATGTTTCATTTATGGTTACGTTATTTATTTATTCGCGTCTGTAGAGCGTAATTTGACACATAAACACTCAGTCGCGTTTCCTCACAGGTTGTACATAGCAGCAGTGCTGGGTAGCGCGCTCGCTGACGGCCGGAAGGCTATGACGTCATAAATCGTATCGCAAGGCTTTCTCTCTAGGTGGTGTTGGCAGGGCAGTGGGAGAATGTTTAAATCTTTAAACAGAGGTCTATAAATGATTCTCTAGAGTTTACATTTGCCATAATTCGAATCACCCTCTTTTGTATCTTAAACGTGCTTAGTACATCTGGCGACATACCCCAAAATATGACCCCATATCTTAAGTATGAATGAAAATAAGCAAAATAAGTATTTCTTAATGTGTGCATGCTAGTGCAGGTGTTTAAAATACGTAACGCAAAGCACATCGAGTTCAGTTTAGTATTCAGATATTGTATATGTTTATTCCATTTCAAGTCTTGTTGTATCCATAGTCCTAAAAACTTTGTTTCTGATTTATTTTCTATTTGATGACCTTTTAATGTTATATTGGGCTTCGCAGGATTCCTATTCTTATAGTGTGGAAATTTAGACATACTGTGTTTTTATAGTTTATTATGAGGCGATTATCTTGTGACCATTTGGTTATTTCTCCTGTAACGGAGTCAGCAGATTGCTGTATGACCTGTTTAGTTTCACCTTTTATTATGAGTGTTGTATCGTCCGCAAACAAAATTTCCTTATGTGAATGAACGTTCTGTGTTATATCATTGATATATAGCAGAAAGAGTAGTGGGCCCAAAACCGATCCCTGGGGTACTCCAAATTTAATAATTCCCTCATTGGACAATGTTTCATTAAGTAATTTGGTTCCATCATCCTTGTGTCTCAAGATTACTATTTGTTTACGCCTTGTTAAGTATGACTCAATCCATTTATTAGCTAGACCTCTAATACCATATTGATTTAGTTTTGTAAGGAGGATTTTATGGTCAACAACATCAAATGCTTTCGATAAATCCAAGAATAGGCCAGTTACATGTTCCTTATTGTCAATTAATTTCAGTATACTATTACTACATTCGTAAATTGCTGTCTGTGTAGATTTTTCCGTTCTGAATCCATGTTGTGAGTTTGATAATATTTTATTTTTTCTATAAAACTTATCAGTCTCTCATACATGATTTTTTACACAATTTTTGCAATATCAGTTGGTAAGGTAATAGGATGATAGTTATCTAATTCATCTTCTGAACCGTTTTTGTGCACTGGAATTACTTTTGATAAATTCAAAATATCCGGGTAAGTCTCTCAGAGAATTAAACTGTTTATTAAGTGCGTAAGTGGATTTATTATATTATCTGCACATTTCTTTAAAATTGCATCAGGAATGCCATCAATGCCAGCACAGAATTTATTTTCAGCTCTTTTATAACTATTCTTACCTCTTCACTTGTGACATGATTTATAAATAAAGAACCACTGCATATATTTATTTTATTATTAGAATTTAGTGTATTAACCTGTGATTTATTTAATAATTTTTGTGGATTTTCCAGAAAATAGTCATTAAAAGTGTTTGCTATTTCCTCTGGATTATTAATCACTTTATTATTTCTGGTCAGTGTAATGTTCCTTTGTATTTTAGCAGATTTTCCAGTTTCTTTCTTTATCACGGACCACATAGCCCTGTTTTTATTAGATGATTGGGAAATAAAATTATCATTATGCATTTTTTTGCTAGTCTTATTACCTTATTTAATACGCTAGTGTATTTTTTGTAGTATAAATTGAATTCAGGTGTTGTGTGGTATTGTTTATATAATTTGTGTAGAAATTTCTTTCTTTGACATGAGGGGGCGTGGTGGCTCAGCAGTCTAGCTGTATGCCTCTTACCAAGGCAGTCCGGGTTCGATTCCCGGTCAATGCATGTGAGATTTTCGATGTGAAATGCCATGTCCTGTAGTTCGGATTCCACGTAAAAAGGAGGTCCCGTGGCTCATGATCTCAAGATTAACGGCCACGTTAAACTACAAGCTTCCTTCCTTTGAAATGAATTTATAATCCCTGTTGTTATCCAATTGCTAGTTTTGTTATTTTGAACAGTTCTTCGTTTAAAGGGGAATGCTATTCCAAAATAGTGTTTTAGGGTACTGTTAAATGCATTAAATTTATCATTTACATTTTCTAGTTTATAAATTTCTGACCATGTTTCCTTATTTAATAAGTCATTGAAATATGTAACATTTGATTCAGTGAATGACCTGCACTTTGATTTTACTCCATTATCATTATTATTGATTGTTTCGGGTACTTCAAAACTCAGTATTTGTCCATGGTGGTCACTAAAACCCGGACAATAGACTTCTATTGAATGGTGATATTTATCTGTATTTATAAAAAATTGATCAGGAGTGGTTTTACTAAATTTTGTTATTCTTGTTGCGGTATTTACTGTAGGTTTCAGTCCATAGGAAATTAGTAACTGTGTTAATAATTCACAATTTCTATCAAATTTTAAGAAATCCACATTTACATCCCCACAAATTATTATATCGAAATTTACTTTGCTCATGTTATTGAGTAACAATTCTAATTTATCGATAAATAAAGTAAACTTTCGTGACGGAGAACGGTATACGCATACAATTATTTACTTAAACTGCTGTATTTTTACGGCAGAGAATTCAAAATCCTGTTCCATAATTAGATAATCATAAGCTGTTATCTGTTCATGATCTAAATTATTTCTTAAGAAGATACCAGTACCACCATGGCTAATATTAGATTTAGAGTATTTACTAGCTAGTATAAACCCTGGGAATTGAATTAATTCGAGTTGTTCCTCTTTCAGCCAATGTTCTGAAATACATAGTGCTGAGATGTCTTTAAGTTCATTTTTAATCATTAGATTTATGAAATCAATTTTATTATCAAGAGACTGAGCATTCTGGTGGTAAATTTTAAATTTGTTACTTTTGCAAGCTTGTGTTGGTGATTTATTTACATTATTATTATCATAGTTGTTATTATTATTGTTGCTAGACATATCCGAAATACCATTGTTGCACTCCGTTAAATTTGACTTCAAAAGATCTGAATGCCAAACCTCACGTTTGGCTTCTTTTACCAGTTTCCCTGCTTCCACTCTAATGATATTACTGTTGAACTATTCTTACCATTTGAATTTACAATTTTGCATATTTCATAACTAAGATACTCTTTTCCTAACCTATTTCAGTGTAGGCCATGCCGAGTGTGGAACTTCCTGTCTAATTTACTTACATCTACAATTTGGACATTTGGAAAACTCTTACAAATTTTATGAATTTTTCCATTTGTAGCCTCTATTTCTACATTTACACATGATTAGGGAATTAAATCGTATGTCTGCGGAATGTGTGTCTATGTGCCGTAAGTCACCAAGGTGGGTCACTTCGGTGTGAAGAGTCAAATACCATTTGTGTCACACTCTTTGTTTGGAATCACCTGTTCGTCACCCGTCGCACGCCTTTTATATAGTCGATGTTTACCTCATGATACCTGCCACTGTACAGTAGCAATTGGATAAAGAGTCACTGTGCCCACTACCGTAACGAGAAGGAGAAGTAGATTACGCTATTTGGTCACGTGCTTGTCGCTTGACCAGTCGCTTGTTTGGTTCATTCGTATCGAATTATTAGAATTTAGTGTATTAACCTGTGATTTATTTAATAATTTTTGTGGATTTTCCAGAAAATAGTCATTAAAAGTGTTTGCTATTTCCTCTGGATTATTAATCACTTTATTATTTCTGGTCTGTGTAATGTTCCTTTGTATTTTAGCAGATTTTCCAGTTTCTTTCTTTATCACGGACCACATAGCCCTGTTTTTATTAGATGATTGGGAAATAAAATTATCATTATGCATTTTCTTTGCTAGTCTTATTACCTTATTTAATATGCTAGTGTATTTTTGTAGTATAAATTGAATTCAGGTGTTGTGTGGTGTTTTTTATATAATTCGTGTATAAATTTATTTCTTTACCATGAATTTATAATCCCTGTTGTTATCAAATTGCTAGTTTTGTTATTTTGAACAGTTCTTCGTTTAAAGTGGAATGCTATTTCAAAATAGTGTTTTAGGGTACTGTTAAATGCATTAATTTTATCATTTACATTTTCTAGTTTACACATTTCTGACCATGTTTCCTTATTTAATAAGTCATTGAAATATGTAACATTTGATTCAGTGAATGACCTGCACTTTGATTTTACTCCATTATCATTATTATTGATTGTTTCGGGTATTTCAAAACTCAGTATTTGTCCATGGTGGTCACTAAAACCCGGACAATAGACTTCTATTGAACGATGATATTTATCTGTATTTATAAACATTTGATCAGGAGTGGTTTTACTAAATTTTGTTATTCTTGTTGGGGTATTTACTGTAGGTTTCAGTCCATAGGAAATTAGTAACTGTGTTAATAATTCACAATTTCTATCACATTTTAAGAAATCCACATTTACATCCCCTCAAATTATTATATCGAAATTTACTTTGCTCATGTTATTGAGTGAAAATGAAAATCCACAGCCTGCTTCCAGTCTCCGACCGGGTCAGGAATGGAATGAATGAAGCCCCCACCTAGCGGCGAGGATATGGACTGTGCCGGCTGCCGAGGCCTGACGCACTCCTCTGGGGCAATGATTAAATGGATGGTAGGTGAAATGAAATGATAGTGGAGAGTGTTACTGGAATGAAATTTTGACAGGGAAAACCGGAGTACCCGGAGAAAAACCTGTCTGCCTCCGTTTTGTCCAGCACAGATCTCACATGGAGTGACCGGGATTTGAACCTGTTATTGAGTAACAATTCTAATTTATCTATAAATAAAGGAAACTTTCCTGACGGAGAACGGTATACGCATACAATTATTAACTTAAACTGCTGTATTTTTACGGCAGAAAATTCAAAATCCTGTTCCCTTAATTAGATAATCATAAGCTGTTATCTGTTCATGATCTAAATTATTTCTTAAGAAGATGCATGTACCACCATGGCTAATATTAGATCTAGAGTATTTACTAGCTTGTATAAACCCTGGTAATTGAATTAATTCGAGTTGTTCCTCTTTCAGCCAATGTTCAGAAATACTTAGTGCTGAGATGTCTTTAAGTTCATTTTTAAGCATTAGATATATGTAATCAATTTTATTATAAAGAGACTGGACATTCTGGTGGTAAATTTTAAATTTGTTACTTTTGCAAGCTTGTGTTGGTGATTTATTTACATAATTATTATCATAATTGTTATTATTATTGTTGCTAGACAAATCCGAAATACCATTGTTGCACTCCGTTAAATTTGACTTCAAAAGATCTGAATGCCAAACCTCACGTTTGGCTTCTTCTACCAGTTTCCCTGCTTCCACTCTAATGATATTACTGTTGAATTATTCTTACCATTTGAATTTACAATTTTGCAGATTTAATCACTAAGATACTCTTTTCCTAATCTATTTAAGTGTAGGCCATGCCGAGTGTGGAACTTCCTGTCTAATTTACTTACATCTACAATTTGGACATTTGGAAAACTCTTACAATTTTTATGATTTTTTCCTTTCGTAGCCTCTATTTCTACATTTACACATGATTTGGGAATTAAATCGTATCTCTGCGGAATGTTTAAAATAATGACATTTGTGTTATGCATGGATGGCAATGTACCCTTTAAATCTTTGATTACCTTTTTACTCTCATTTCTATAGACGTCGGTTGCTCCAGCGATGATTACTGCATAGTCCTTTGCAGTAGGGACACACACTCTCCTATCATCCCGTTCGTGACCGCTGCAATTTGAGCTCCTGGCTCTACTGTCAAAGTGACCTCCATTTCTCCGCTTCTCTCCAATACGCTTGCTGCTACATCTCGCCCGTGGCTATCCGCAAATATCCGCATCTTCCTGGATTTTCTCTTTATCACTTTTTTCTTTTCTTCTTGAGGAAAGTCATCATTTCCTTCGACGAGCGCTCCAAATGAATTTGAGACGGGAATTTCAGTTACATGAACTCCATTGATAGGTCTAAGCTTATTCAATCTTACCTTACCAGCAACCACTGTCGACCAAGTTTCCTTGCTTTCCTCTCTGTTTCCTTTTAATTTATTCAACTCTTCCAATAACTTAGCAATATCTTCCTTTAGCAGCTTTATAATTTCATCTTATGAGGACAGTTCGTTTCTCAGGTTATGACATTCGCATGACGGTAGCGGTAGGCCTTCATTACGACAGTCGGTTTCACTTTTTTCCTCATTCAATTTTACCTGAGATCTTGTGATGATTTTATTTGCATTTTTTACTTTTATTTTGCACGACGAGCATAAATCCGTTACGGTTACACTACCTGACGAGACACTAACACTGTTTACTGTCGTCATACTACAGATCTAAGTTAGCCTAGATGTTCACACCAAATTACACTAAATTTATTTTAATTATTACTACCTAAATGAATTAATCTAATTACCTACCAATAAAGAAGAATGTGAAATACGTATATCTTCCAATCAGGTGAAATCTCGTAAAAAGCACCACTGCTCTACTTGGTTCAAACAGTGATTGAAGAAGTCACCGAATCCTTGGATACACGTTCCCACAACTAAGTTTAAGTTTATTAAATTATCAATAAGAATTTCTAAATACTATCAATATTCCGTATTTCACTTGACCTAAGGAAAGTAACTTTATAGATTTTAAACCTGTGTTATAATATTTTACCACTTTTATAAAATATTTACACTAGCTGCTATTTCACTACACTTTCACTGTGACGCCATCTTGCCGCAGGCCATTTGACGGATACATGTAAGGAGATTATTTTGAAATGTGCTAATTGTGTTGACAACCATCCGGCAGGCGCCGCCCCCTGCGCTGAACTGGAAAAACAGAAGTCCATAAAACGCCAAATGTGTATAGATAATAAATCGTACCATGAAGTCATTCGGGCTAACTACAGTGTACCGTTCAATCCTCTTACCCTCCCGCAGCAATTTCCGACCTTAGAGCAGTCAAATATTACGCGCCAGGAGGATCCGCCGAGAAAACGGAAGTATACAGAACTAGTGCCCCCAAAGTCGAAAGTGGTGAATCCCTTAGGTTACGACCGATGGGTCTATTTAGACACCTTAAAGCAACCGTCCGGCAGTAGTGAAGGGGTGGCTTTGCACTCCGCCACCAAGGGTGAGGAAGTTTCGAAGAAACGGCCTTATCAAATACCTGTAACTTCGCGGGATCCGTCGCATGACATCATGGAAGATTTTCAGAAATTACAAGAATTATTAGGGCACAACGCTCAATGGAGCTCCTATGTGAAAAAAAAATATTAGAAAAGATTGTACCATTACTTCCCAATCCTCCTTCCACAAAATATATTACCCTAGTTAGTAGTAGTCCTACATTGGACTAATTTTTATTCGTGCTATATGTTACTCTTCCAGTGGAATTGCCGAAGTATTTTAAATAAAAAGCATGAATTACTGTATTTAATTCAGGAGTATGATCCAGATATCATATTCCTACAAGAGACATGGCTCCGTTCCTCGTATAACTTTTGGATTCCCAACTATCAGGTTGAACGTCAGGATGGTCCAGGATATCGAGGCATCATGACGCTATTCAAACATAATTTACGATACACTCCCCTCTCTAATCAATTCTATATTCCTCACACTTATCATCACACGTTCCTTGTGCAAGATATCCATGTAAGTCATATTTACTGTCCCCCGGGTATATAAGGTTCCCGTCGGCAATGGCATGTATATTTTCAGTTCATACAATAATTTTCTAAACATCTTACAGTGGGGAATTTTAATGCACATCACGCCTTGTGGGACAGTGGCAGAATTAATCCGAAAGGACGTCACATCGCTGCAGCTATACAGGAATTACACCTATACCTATTAAATGATGGATCTCCCACGCGCATTACTCCACCAAATAGTCCCCAAAGTGCGCTGGATTTAAGTATCACCACTGTAGACATAGCTCATAAGTTGTCATGGAAGACCGTGAAGGATACGCATCAAAGCGATCATTATCCAATTATAATAGACTATGATGTCTCGAGTACCCGACATATCCCAAAACACGTATTTAAGGTTAAGAGCAATTTACGACATTTTGATTATGAGCTGTTTTCTCGCTTTTTAGAGGATAGGCTTTCTCAGCAATCACAGGTGCCTAGTAACAGTTATACTTTTTTATTAGAGAATATCCGAGCCTATTTTAATATATATCACCCTTTAATTACAAAGACAGGTCCTCAGAATAATCGTGGTGCCTTACCCTCATGGTGGGATCAAGAATGCGGACAGCTGGTACGACGGCGCAAGGCGAGTTTAAAAGTTTTCCGACATTATGGCTCTTCAGCATCTTATTTGAGATACAAAAGTCTCACTGCGCAAATCCAACGTGTATTTAATCATAAACGACGCGAAGCGTGGAAATTATACATTACCCAATTAAGCAGTACTACGTCCCTAAATAGTATTTGGACGGCGATTAAACATTTCTCTAATACTCGTACTATTCCATCCCCCTCTCAACTTTCGGCGCAGGGATACCATGACCTGTATCATACTTGGACACCGGATATAGCAATTCGCTTGCCTACCTCTGGTTCGCTGGACCGTTTTTCCAGTTTAATGCAGCCTATTGCAAGTAGCGAATTACGTCACACATTTCGCCACAAAAAATCATCCAGCCCAGGGATTATGGCGTGACTTATGAAAGGATCGATCGATTTCCAGTAAATGCTCAGGGTATCATTCTTCAACTATATAATTCCATCTTACGCACAGGGACCTTCCCGGAGGATTGGAATGTTTTTCAAACTGTACCGATTCTCAAACCCATGAATGATGCACGATTACAGAGTAGTTATTGTAGAAAATTCTAGAGCTATCCATGGGTTTCTATACACGGGATAAACGGATTGATACACACGAACACATGTTGACATGGATGTATTTAACAAGACACTGTGACACATGATACATAGTACAGTCTATATACAAAAAAGGCAAAGAACATAAAGGTCAAAGAACATACATGTGACAAAAGACAAACGACATGTAGAGCGAGATTAGAAATTACGAAAAGTATTCATTCTCTTCAACAGTTATGGCGGTATCCAACTTGGATCTTACTTCCGAAATTTTTTTCAAAATAGTCTTCTTCGACGGCTTCAATGGTGCTTAGAATAGTATAACCTGTTTCCGAAAACTCAATTTGCATTTAGTAAAAATCTTGGTACATCTGACCCCTTAAATATATTCCTTACTGATCTACTCCTAGCAAAAGGAAAGAAAATGCACACAGTAGCTGTGTTCCTTGACCTAAAAAATGCATATGATTCTGTTGATCCATATCTTCTTATTCAACTTCTTAGGGATCTACAATTTCCCCTTCCTGTGCTTAATACATAATATGCTATGTCATCGTCACATAACTTTAAACTCCCCAGCCGGTGTCTTTGATTTTCGACATACTTCTTATGGTGTTCCGCAGGGAGAAGTTCTAAGTGGGCTTTTATACTTAATTTATACTCGTACTCTAGAAACAGTCATATTACCGCACGCTCGCATTCTTCAATATGCGGATGACATTCTAATATATTGCACAATAGAAGATTTTTACGCATGCCATAGGGATATATACCACGCCTTATCTCATGCTCATGACTGGTTACATCAATACGGATTTGAAACTTCTGCCAGAAAAAGCGCTGCAATGATCTTTACTCACAAACGAATTTATGACAGTTCTCCTATATTATATCGTCAAGGTCAAATTCCGGTGGTGACGAGTGTGAAATACTTAGGGATTTACATAGACAGGAAAATGCAATGGGAGAGACATACGCAATACCTTCAGAGTCATCTCGCCAGCAAAATTAATGTTCTAAAGTCACTCACTCGGCGCCATTGGGGGGCGGACCCAGAATCATTATTAACGGTTTATCGTAACATCATTCGTTCTGTGCTGGATTACAATTCCCTTTTTTTGATTCAATGTCCAGCATTAGGCTCCTCCGTTTAGATAGAATACAGTTTTCTGCCTTGCGTATAATTATAGGTGCGCTTAAATCAACCCCCACAGGAGCCCTTTTAGTTGAAACCGGAGAAATGTCACTACATCATCGGCGTAGATATCTTGCATGTATGTACCTGCTACGAAAAATGATAACAACATCACCTATCGTCCCTGAATTACAACTATTGGAGGAATATTATACGCGTCGCTTATTGCCCACAGCTTCTCGTCCAGCTTTACTAACCGCATCATTCTTCAACCTTACCGCCATAATATATTAAAAGTCATGCGGTTGTCGATATATAATATTCCGTATGCTGCAACGCATTTTCAACCTCATATTCTCCAGAATTCCTTACCCCAAGTATATCAGTCCTTTCAACATCATTCCGTAACCATTCCTCGTATTTTTCGCGAGATAACGAATCCTTTGATATCCTGCATAATTTTTTATACCGATGGTTCTAAAATGGTTAACCCATCTCGTGTGGGAGCAGCCTTCTTTGCTCCGGATTTACATATCTCACTTCAGTATACTTTACTCCCAGACGTCACGATATTTACAGCCGAAATGTTTGCCATCCGTCAGACGTGTTTTTATATTAAAACATGCTATTCGTCATTCTTTAATTTGTACCCACTCAATGAGTGTAGTGCAAGCACTTCAAAATATTCTAGCGGCCGATAATTCGTTTTTATGTCAGTTAGTGCAACAATTGTACACTTTACATACGGAGGGTTTTGAAGTCAGTATCACGTGGATACCCGGCCATTCTCATATTGAGGGTAACGAAATAGCGGATAACCTCGCCAAAGATGCTGCTAATGATAAAGGCAAAGCTTACAACATAGCCATACCAATGTCTAATTTGCGTTCTCTAATTCGTTCGACGATACAGGATGACTGGCAAGTCACGTGGACTAACTATGCAAAAATTAAGGCCAAACACTATGTTGGGATACAACCGACTATTTTAAGCAAACCATGGTTTCAGGGAGGTAAATACACACGACGACATATCATTACAATCATTCGTCTACGTTTTAACCATGCATTAACGCCGGTGTATTTATTTATTCCGCATAAAACGACGTGATGATCCCTTGTGTTCATGTTTGGAAATGGAGGGTTCCTTAAATCATATTCTCTTTCAATGTCTACAATATGACTGTCGACGTGCCTTAATGTTGCGAGCTTTATATGATTTAGGTTATACACTTCCTTTCAATGTTGTCACATTAGTACATACGCCTACAATTCCACTGGTTAGTAACATAGTAGCATTTTTCGACAATATTGATTTAAAGATTTGAATGGGTAATCCTTTCCCATGATCCATATTTGTGACCCGGTCATGTTTGTCTATGTGTAGTGAGTCACCAAGGTCACTTCGGTGTGAAAAGTCAAATACCATTTGTGTCCCCGTCTATGTTCCTATGTTTTCCTTATAGGTATCTCTCTGCGTTGCGTCATACTCTTGTTTGAGATTCCCCGCTACTTACTGGTCTTATTACGCTTTCAATCGGTAGTCGACGGTTACCCAATGATACATACCACTGCACAGTAGCAATTCGTCAGGATATATATGATGCATTGACTGCTGCTCATACATGGTTCCATGATCACGGATTTGACACGTCGCCGAGAAAAAATTCTGCTATAATTATTACTCGTCAAAGTCAGGTTGATCGCACTCCTATTTTATTTAGACAGGGAGCCATAGAGGTGGTTCGCAGCATCAAATATTTGGGATTACATATTGATGACCAATTACTATGGTTCCGCCAGGTTCAAACACTCACTGTTCCAATTGAAAAAAATACTACACGTTCTCCGAGCGCTAGCACGCCGGGGTTGGGGGGCGGATCCTCATTTATTACTTACGGTATATAAGAATATTATTCGTTCCCAGATGGATTATGGTTGCTTTTTCTACGATATGATGGCGAGTAGTCGGTTGGTCACTTTCGACAGGTTGCAGTATCGGGTTTTACGTATTATTTTGGGGGCGCTTCCGTCCAGTCCCACTTGTGCATTACTAGTTGAATCTGGGGAATTACCTTTACACTTACGACGGAGATTTTGGCCAGTAAGTACCTGGCTTCTAAAATGTCATTGTCGGCGTCACCGATTTTCAGTAAAGTACAGCTGCTTGTGGAGTATTATGCGCAAAATCGCTTCGCACGTCCGCGTAAGCCGGCTCTGGTATTGGCATATGAAATCTTGCAACCATTTCGGTCAGATCTACTGCAATCGCTCAAACCTTTACCATACACGGTTTCATATAGGGTCCTACAATCCCAGCCAAATATATTGCACACTTCCTTACCGGCGCTATTCCGGATGTATCAGCGTTTTCCGCAAGTAATTTCAAGATGCTTTCGGGATATTGTCAATTGCTATTACCGTTATACTATGTTTTATACAGATGGCTCAAGAATGTTGTCACCAGATGGAGTGGATATGTGCGCACATATAGTTTTCCAAAATATATAACGATTTTTACAGCTGAAGTATTTGCCATTCGACAAACCTGTCAGTATATACGTGCACACAGAGTTTCCCCGGCAATGATTTGCACGGATTCAATGAGTGTATCCAGGCTTTATCGAATCCGAGTAGCTCTGATAATTGGTTTGTGTATCAAGTTGCGCAAATGTTGTATGATTTTCAGACCATGGCACAGGAGGTAGTGCTCACTTGGATCCCGGGGCAATCGGGTATCCAAGGAAACGAGGATGTTAACCGCATGGCAAAGTGGGCAGCTCAGGGATATGGAGTAGTTTATAATATCGCTGTACCTTTTACGGACTTGCTGCCTGCTATTTATTCCCTGCTTCTCAATGAATGGCAAACTGGATGGTCGAATATCGCGCCAATTAAGGCTCGTAATTATTTTCTGGTACAACCCACTATCCGAACAACACCGTGGTTCCGGGTAGGCAGATATACGAGACGGCACATTATTACTATAATACGTTTGCGTTTTCAGCATGCTCTGACGCCGGTGTATATGGCACGCATGAACCTTCGCGAGGATGCTAGATGTGTGTGTGTGGTCGAATGAGGGGTACACTTAGCCATCTTATGTTTCAGTGTGACGTTTTCAATGAACTGCGGATGGTGATGCTCAGAAAGATAAGATATTTAGGTTATACTTTGCCCTTAAATATGACCACTATTTTGCATAATCCTGTAATTCCATTGGTCGAGGCCATAATGGAGTATTTGGACCACTTCCCTTTTACATTATAATTACTGGTCCCCTCTTTCGTTTGCTGTATTTTTCTACGTTTTACGATTTGACACGAAGTATGTGTTATAATGCATTTTATTAATCCCTTAACGTGTCAAGGACTCATATACAAAGGAATTGTACAGTTTTATCTTGTTGGCGACAAATTACAATACAATGTTTAGTTTACAAATGAAAATATATACAACATTTTGTAGCTTTCATAAGTTTTTGTACACAATGTGTTCTTCTTTTGTCTTCTCAGATTATGAAATTTCTTCAAACTGACATTTTATAATCATTCCACATAAACTGTTTTAGACCCCTTTTAAAGATTGGTAGGCTAGGT
This sequence comes from Meconema thalassinum, assembly GCA_946902985.2. NCBI lineage: Eukaryota > Metazoa > Arthropoda > Insecta > Orthoptera > Tettigoniidae > Meconema > Meconema thalassinum. The sequence goes on from OX336389.2 coordinate 1,417,074,358, forward strand.
GCAATTTTTGTATTTTCTGGTAGTCTATTGGACTTTACAAAGGCACTATACTTAATGCTATTACTGCCATATTGTTTGGAATTTATATGGAAAAGTGTTATGTCATCTGCATGTCTAGTTTTGTAAGCGTGTAAATCAGATTGTCTAGTGAAGTTTAAATTTGTGTGGATACCTTTGTGTAGGATTTGGTACATCAGGACATTTGATTTGATTTCTGCATTTTGGGCTACTGGTTGAATTTTACTCGTAATATAAAGGTGTTTGGTTGGTGTTAAAAAGGGTAGTTATAAATATTTCATATGGCTCTATTCTGAATTACCTCAATTTCCTTTTTTAGGTAATTTGAGCATTTTATCCAAATTGTATTCAAATATTGTAAGTGGCTATGGATTAAGGAAAATACACTTTCCTGAGTAGATATTTTGGGATATAGTAGCTCAATTTTTTTATCATCCCAGCGGCAGGTGATATTTTTTTTTACTAATGCATCAATGTGCTTTTGCCAGGAGAGATTTTCATCTATTATTAGGCCTAGGTATTTGACAGATGAGACCCTTTTAACTGCTTTTCCATTCAGCATTATATTCTGAGTGATGTCTAACTTTGTTCTACGCTTAGATATTATAAAATAATTTGTTTTATCTTCATTTATTGTTAATTTATTTGACTGGGTCCAGCCAAGTATGGTATTCATGTCCCCCTGCACAGTGGTTTAGTTGGACCGGAACGGGCCGGAACGCCGTTCCGGAAAATATCTTCTCGCTTTAGAATGACGTAACAATTTTACATTCAGTAAGAAAATCGTTTATAATCTATACATAGCGCTGAAACGTCACGGGTGTACTCTAGCGGACTAATATTGAACCTTACGGTTTTATGTTCATAAAATACGGTCGCTTTTACACTCCTGGGCGTTTTTCTGGTTCTCTAAGTTTGGCTACACTGCTATTGGATACGGAGAGCGGGAAGTGAGCACAACAACTTTCTTCCGCTCGTTATGTTTGTGTGAATACAAGTTTTATTTTATGTTTTGCTCGATGTGTTGCTGTGAAGCAGATATTACGGAATCTCTCTGCTGTTAATGAACATCAGTAGCCCCATAGTGCCTTTCAAGTTTTCCAGTGACTGTGAAAGTGAGTTGTGAGTCACAACTTGTGACAATGAGTTTACTTAAGTGGCTGGGTTCAAAAAACGTGCTGGGGATGAAGATGAAGAATCAAAGAATACTAAAAAGGTGAGTGATGGATCAAGTAAAAACGAAACTGAATGGAGTTCCGAGAATATTAGTTTCATTAAAGACGTGAGTATAGAGATATACCCTGGGTTAAATGTTGCTGAAACGTGTGATGCAGATTCAAGGGAGAATCTAGGTTATGGTTCTACACCTTCTACCATCGACTGTGAAATTCAAGGACCCACCTACCGAAAACAAGATTTTCCAGACTGTTGGAACGAGTGTCAGTACCGTTATTTTTGTCAGAGAACGAGTGGTTATTAGCAGGAAATAAAAATTTAGGCTGCAATATACTGTATGTAAAGAGGAAAGTAAATTAGGATTAGGAGTTTCTAAAGGGGCAGGACTTAAGCTAATGAAAGTATGGGTAGAATGCAAGGTTCATCCCAACGGAAATAATATTAATCAACAACAAACAAGCCTTGGGAAAAAAATATTTGAGCACAAAAATTCAGAATCTCACAAAAAAGCTATGTTACAAAAATCTGAGTCCAATAAAAAGATATTTGAAAGTTGCTTGGACACTATGAATGTCAAACATCTAGAAACCACCGTTCGAGTATTTCGAACAGCATACTCAATTGCGAAAAGAAATAGACCCTTCGTAGACCTACAGGCTTATGTTGAACTTCAACAATTAAATGGGTTAGATGTGGGACGAGTTCTTCATACAAAGTTTAGTTGTGCTAATATTATTGAACACATTTCACAGGAAATGAGAAATAAAATAGCAAAATCTATAACAGAAAATCAGAGGAAAATCAGTATTATGATTGACGAATCAACAACAGTTAGTGTAAAATCTGTGTTAGTATTATGTTTGAGATGCGCTCTTTCAGATAACTCTGAAGTTGTTTTCTTTTTCTGGGACTTGATAGAACTTGAATCAACTACAGCAGATGTTATTACTCGAGAGATATTGAAGAATCTTTCTTCATATGGGATGAATGAAAACTTTCTGGCGAACATTTAGTTGGTCTAGCATGTGATGGGGCCTCTGTAATGTTAGGTAGAAAAAATGGAGTTGGAGCACAGTTTTTAAAGTTATTTCCAGATATAGTAATCTGGCACTGTTTAAACCATCGCTTGGAATTGGCCGTTTCTGATACAAGGAATGAAGTTACAGGTGTTAACCATTTCCATTCTTTCTTTGACAAATTGTATTTTTTATACAGCATGTCTCCCAAAAATCAAAGGGAACTCAACATTTGTGCTGCTTCACTGGAACAAAGAGTTAAGAAGATTGGGAAAATAATTACAATAAGATGGGTAGTTTCAAGCCAGAGAACTGTAAAAGCTGTCTGGGAAAACTACAGTGCTCTAGTAAAACATTTTAGTGAGGCCAAAAATGACCACCAGAGAGACTCCAAAGAAAGGGCAAAATTCCAAAGTCTAGAAAATATGTTAACTTGTGCAGAATTTCTAGAAAATATTGCAATTATGTGTGATGCTCTTGTTGAGTTAGCTGATTTGTCATTAGAGTTGAAGAAAAGAGAGACAAGTCTGACAGAGGCTCAAAATGCAATCAAGCGCACTATAAAAGTGTTTGAATCTATGTGTAACTCAGCTTCTGGAGAATAATACAGAACAGTTCTTAAAGCAGCAGAAAACAAAAAGTTTAGAAACATAGGATTACATGATTCTAAAAAGTTGTAAAAATTGACAGAAAGGAGTTTTTCAGAAGTCTTGTGAACAATTTAAATAACAGGCTTATGGAAAATGTGTCCACATCATCTCATCTTGGTTCCAGCTCTAGTCAGCAGAGACATGAGAGAATGACAAAAGTTATCAGTGATTCAAAGGTACTATACAAAAATAATTGGCCCTCCACTTCTACTTTGGATATCTGCTATGGTGATGAGAGTGTCGGCAACCTTTGTGACTTTTTCCACATGTCAGACAAGAGGAGGTACATTAATGCTTTTAGAAAGTATGTCGAGACCAAGGAAATTCCAGTGGAGCTGATGCCTTTAATCAAGACTGTACAGACCATTCCCAACTCTTCAGCAGAAGCTGAAAGAGCTTTCAGTACCATGAATGAGATCCACACCGAAAAGAGAAATAGGCTGCTGGTTGAAAGATCAAGCGGACTTATTTTCATAAGCAGCGTAGGACCTCCTGTGCATTTATTTAACCCACAACCATATGTCAAGTCATGGCTACGAAAGGGGAGACGTTCAGCTGATGAAACAACTTGTCGGAAACACGAGGCCGCTGATTTTGACACCCAATACGAGTCCATTTGGAAATTGCTGAATTAATAAGGTGAGTTCCTGTAAATATTTTTTTCCAACTAAATCACTGCTCCTGCATGTGTGTAATCAGCGTGTTGGTGGTGTACGCATTGTAAAAGATGCTTAAGTCATCTGCAAACAACGTTATATTACCATGAAAACGGAGTGTTGCTATGTCATTAATATATACTAAAAAGAGGGAAGGACCCAGTATTGATCCTTGGGGCACACCGTGGGTAATATTAACTTCCTCACTTCTGTAGCCATTTATTTCAATATACTGCTTACGATTAGATAGGTAATTTTTAAACCATGTCCAAGCTACTCCTCGGATACCTGCTTTATCAAGTTTCCCTAAAATAATTTCATGCTCAACAGTATCAAACGCCTTTCTCAGGTCTATGAAAAGGCCACTCGCTGTCATCTTATTGTCCAAGACATCCTGCAAGTTAGAGATAATATCAATTGGGGCTATTTCTGTGCTTGAGTTTTCCCGGAATCCATATTGCCCTTTGTAGAAGTAATCACTTTTATTTAAGAAATTAACAATTCTGTTTTTTACTACTGTTTCCAGTACCTTGGATATGGGTGGGAGGATGGAAATGGGTCTGTAATTGTCCGGATTGCTTTTGTCACCTCCTTTATAGACTGGTATGACTCATGCTATTTTTAGATCATCAGGCACCAGACCAGTCTCTAACGATAAATTTATTAAAGTAGTTAGTGGGCTACTTAGCATGTCAATGGAGTTTTTGAACAATTTTACTGACATACCATCTTTGTCTTGGCTACTTTTCATTTCAAGGCTTAATATAATATTGCGAATTTCCATCTCATTAGTCGGGGTCATAAATATGGAATCTGTGTTGACATTAATTTCATTAACTTTCTTCACTGGGGGGATGTTTTTGGCTAATTTGTGTGCTATGTTTATAAAGTGAGTGTTTAGAGCATTGCAAATATTTTCTTTTCCTGTGAAAGATTTACCGTCAATTATTATCTCACTGGGACCATCTTTGTTTTCAGTTGTGCAGTTGTAGATCATTTCATCGATTACTTTCCAAGTATCTTTTATGCTATTGGCATCCAATGTTAATTTACGTTCATAGTGTTATACACCTGAGGTATGCCACCCCCTACATCCCTTATATTTCATACATCATAAATCATACAAATAAAACTCCCAGACGACTTCTACAAAATCACTACAGATCCAAAGGCCTAGCACTTCAAATAACCTTCAGTAACCTCATACTTATCCTCCAACGACCCCGGCCAGCAACTCACTTCCTACGGAATCCGCAATTCTGAAAACTCGACAGGCGGACTCTATAAAACAGCAGAGGTGAGGCGACCTGAGGTCAGTCTTTCACAGTGCAACCAGGTGCCGGACCGCTGCCCAAAGTCATCACGTCCAGATTGGTGAGTGTACAGCGAGCTCACATACAAACACACAAACACTTACACCTTCACCCCCTCAATAATTGTAAATGTAATAAGCATCTGAATTAGTAGTATCTGCTCTGCAGTGTTCTTTAGTACTCCACATTGGGAGTACGCATTAAATCCAAACATCTAGAAACTAACTGGTCATTTGGTTTATTTATTTAACTAGTTGATAAGATCCTACCCTTTAAACCACTTCCCGGTAGGATCCTAAGAACACTTGTTTAATTGCTCAGCAGCTTCCGTAGTCAGCTGCTTGCGTCACATCACATTGCTTGCGTGCGCGCTATTCACTAGCAGAGCGGCCAGTCAGTCCACGTTAGCAAGAACCCGACCGGCATCACAGTTGATCCGATACTTATTTAGCAAACCACCCCTTGTCTTCATCCCCTCGAACTACCCAAGCAGACTGTATAATTGGGAGTTCTCCTTTCGAGTGCCTGTACGCTCTCGAACCACTACACCTCTCACAGCCAAGCTACGAGCAGCCTTCCAGCTACTCTTATTTCATCCCCTAAGACGATACATTGTAGAGGACACCCTCTCAGGTACCCTACAATTGGTGGAAACGCTGATTACCGTGACGTTGTCGTAAGACAACGCCCAGGGGTCACATACAACGTGACTCTGCGGGAAGGATCCGGCAAAGTACCTTCTTACAAAGCCAAGCGAACTCCACCCAAAATTGGGATTTTTTTAGAGTACGGGTCTGGTAATATTTTAGTACCCCCCGGCCCGCCCCAGTAGATATTACATTTATAAACGCCACCCTTGGATAGCAGTAAGCGATTTACGACCTCCAACATAGCTACGCCCACCCCATACGGTAAATAGGAGCCACAGTATTTAATCGCCCACCCCATTCGATCCCCAGTGCCCGACACTGAATAGTGACGGCGCTATTTAATTCACCACCCCCATAGATTAAAGGGGTAAACACACACAATAGGGAATATACTCCACCAGCTCCGATAGCCCGGACACGTCCATTGACCTTTCCTTACTTAGAGTGAAATAGATATACACACTTGGATAAGACATACCTTTACACTGTCACAGCCTAATTCTCGTTACACATACAGTATGGCGTCCCTCTACCGCCTAAGTTTATTAAAGCGAGTAGACGCCTTGCAAACCTTGATTGCATGGCACAAATCCTTGCGGGACAAACAGGATTACCTGAACCGTCTGCAGGAATTTATACATGCCCAATACAATAGGATCCTGGGAGCCCTATCCCACAAAAAGGGACCTGAGTATATTCTTAAAGACCCTCTCCCAGCAATCAGGCAACAATTTAGCCGCACGCAAAGGAAACTCCACTTCATACACGAGGATCTTAACAAACAGTATTTTGCGCTTAGGGTAGAACACTTTAGGGTGGATACTGACAACACGAAAGTGGCGGAACAGGCCAGGGTACTTACCCTGCAGTACGCCGAATTATGGCGACATTTCCTCCAGCTACAGGCACAATTTCTAGTATTTGAACTCTTAACCCACAAACCTGCGCAGTTAGAAGGGGTTAGCACAGACATCCCCCCCAGGATGGCCATTAGGACCATTTCCACACGGCCCATTCCAAGTAGGAAGGGGGTCACCGTGGCCACGACGCCTCATAAACCCACACTTCAGAGCGACACACAAGCATATACAATTAAGCCTTCACTTCCACCTATTCCACCCGCCGCACATATATCGCCCCCTAGGACGTTGCCGCAGCTGCGGGCGAACAACGATCCTAAGGCCCGCCGAAAAGCTACACTAATCCACCGGTCAATCCCCATTATACCTACAGAAGAGCCACAGCGCCTTAAACCAATAATTACCCTCTTACAGACGCCCCGAAAACAGGATACAGCCCCTGAGTGGATTCCAGGCGCTAAAATTGCTTTAGCTATCCGTGGGCTAGGACTTACGGCCTAGCACTGGAGTTCGCATAACTCGTCTCTAAGGCCAATTTCCCTTTTAAACACATCATTCATGTATAAGTAGAGAGTCAGACATATCGAGGCACGCTGCACCTGTAGCAGATCCACGTGTCTCAACATCCCCCAAATCCCCGTGGCCAAGGAACGACAGCGTTAAATACCCGAGTAGGAAATAGAATTCTCTATGTCCCACCCACGTCAAACCCAGGACCATATGAGTAGAAAGAGCGACAAACACATTGTGGCATCTAGTAGCCATAGTCACGGATACGTGTCAACACCAGTCCCACACCGACTGCCTAAACACGATTCCTAATTATAAGTAGCGTGTTTAGCTCTTAAGAGTGTCTTAATACATATACTGTATAATTGTTTTTTTTGTATTCATGTCATAATTGTATCACACTAGGATCTGATAACAAACGCTAGGACAAGGAGTATTTGTACAGTGAAACACATGTTTCATTGCCTGCCTAGGTCATTTACACTCCCCGGACGTTGTAACATAACACCCAACATTGACGCAGCACCTTGCCACGCTCGTCTGGACACAGCAGTGCTAAGTAGGCACGTGTCCTGCCACACACACACACACACATAGCCCTGCGTAATTCAGTTCATTCACCCGAAGTCCACGCGTGAGATCGTGGAAAGACTTGCTTATAGTAAGTGCCCACATATACACTGTCGATCACTTAGTAGCTTAATGAGGGACATAGCCACTCTCATTTTTACACTAAAGTGCGCCCCAGTCACGGTCCTTTAGTTGACCGACGGTCGATCAAATACCTTACGGCAGGATCCGTAGGATATACATGCCTTTGCTTAATACCTATATACTCATCCCGTTATACATGCGAAATAATGATCTATACATTACCTAGTGACCGACGGAAGATTAAAATGCCATAGAATAATAATTACTGGCACCACGTTACATAGCAACAACCATTTTTTATGCCAACACATACACACTAGTGTTACAGCGAAAGATGATAGTGTACATAGCCATTCTTTCCACACACGCCCGCGGCTCACGAATTTCGAAGCCACCTCTAGCTAAGGAGACGTTGCGACCTCCTTTCATTTCATTTTCGCCAAATACGGCAGTCCTCTGATAGGATTTATGCCATATACCGTCTTTACCTAATATACCAAACGCCGTTTACAATTCAATCCATGGACACTACACTGACACAGGTTAGCGGCCTTCCGCACATGCAAAGGCGTATTAGCACACATAACATAGTTTAGCGACATTCAGTATTGGCAGTGCCGCACTCTCACAATAACACAGGTTGTTTGCCACCACCACAGGCAGCTACGTGGTAATACAATTACACAGGTTATCATACCCTCCGTACATCGGACTCCACAGGTCTTCAGGACCACACACTTGTGGGGAACACAGGATAAGGATATACTTACATAGGTTACATTATTCCATACACTGAAAATCCAGGTTACATTCTTTAATACATCCCACTGAATCCCAACGCACGAGACAGCACACTGATGATGAGCAGTGATGCGCTCTCTACAGACGCGACCGGATGCAGACTTGCACATACAGCAGCGCGACCTGTAACGAGCAGGGCGTCCAATACAGACAGGCCGCGTATGGCGCGGTCACAGTCACCACACCCTCTTATATATGTTTTTATTCACATGGGATCTTTAACTTTTATTTTAATTCAACGGTGGCATTGACCACATAGTACCGTCATAGGGCCAGACATGATAAACAGTTCTCCAACGAGGCGTCCTCATCCTTAGCCGACGTTCAGGGGAAATCCACTCAGATTTTCATTATATCATTCATACCTTAGTCGACGAAGCCAGGACCCGCGGCGAAACAACCGCTTGCTTGGGGCAATTCCTCTAACTGGCTGCCCATGGCTCCATTTTTTCATCCCTACGCTGAGTTATGAACTGTTCATCTTAGTCTGCCACATGCCGAAATAATATTCACTAATAAATTAAGCGATATACCTTAATGAGAGCCACAAGGCTGCCATAGGACCACAAGTACTTCTATAGATCCCAGCCAATCTATATTCTCCCCTTAGTTACACACATTTATCGCCATGATCATTAGTTGTTCGAATTACACGTTCGCATTTTTTTTATATCAGACGTCGTTGCACACCATGGTACATATCCCCATATGTCCAGCCGTGTAGCATTGACGCCATGGTCCATAAATATCCTACGTTTTCCTAGGCGAGTTACGCCCAGGGTAAATTAAATTATACCCTCCTAGGTCCACGATATAGGGTAGATATCAACCATGAGCGCATAGATATAATTAGGCGGCCACTACGTCCATGGTCCATAAGTGTCCTACGTTTTCCTAGGCGAGTTACGCCCAGGGTAAATTAAGTTCTACCCTCCTAGGTCCACAACAGGATAAATATCAACCATGGGCATAGGATTGCCAAGTTTTGTAGAAATCGGTTAACAAAGGCCCAATGATTTTATTTCCTATAAGCATTAAGTATCCACTTGAATACACAGACATGTTCTACACATTAGGAGTACATACTCTACCTATCAACACATTGAGTTACAGGGCTACAACTTACAGATCTCACTTCCATACCGCAGAATGTCCGGTAGACTTAGCCCATTATGCCATTCCACGGATATTACGACATATGCGGAATACAGTACACGCCCAGAGGGTACATATTACTTAGCTCCACATACTTTTTACATTTTCCCGAAGTAAGTGGGATTAGACCACTGAACAACTTTGCATACATGATAACACACAGGGCTTTACACGCGAATAGTCGCAACAGGCTTCAATACGTTGTCAGTACACTTTCAGTACACTACCAGTACACTACATGCATTAGGCACAGAAGCCCAGAGTTTTACCTAGCATTTGCCCCCATTTAATCACGATGTGATGACAGCGCGGTCCCTCGAATATTCCCCTGAGAGGGACATCCTTTTATTTCATACTCCGCATCCGAGAACCCATTGAAACACACCCACGTTAGGTTTTACACAGGCTGTCTTAGATGCCGACAGCGCTCCCATGACACACACTCCCCTTATCGGCCGACACGTGCGTTTGACATTTCAATCACCGCATGTCAACAAACCGCCATGTTCTACACTCATTCACAATGCTCTTGCCCAATCAGCATACGCGCGAGTAGACACTGCCTCCAGAGAGCGCAGCCACCAATTAGCGCAGCGTATCTAGCTGGTATACCACCCAGCGATAAACGTTATCTGACACTACGCACATACGTCTTATCTCAGCTATACCGTCCCTCCTCCTCATATATACTAGACACGAGCAGCCATTACATTTCCACACACCGTGCAATCACATCCACGCGCGAGATTCAAATACCATTGAACCTAGAACACATGTTTACGTACACCCACACTGCCTATTTGGGTGAACCAACCCTTTTAATGGAATTCGTACCCTCCCTCACACTCTACCTAACACAGTGAGTGCATATTTCACGGCAAGATGCCATTATTTTCGCTGCCAAACGCGGAGCGCATATGTACTCTCCTAACGTTACATTTTGACCATTTTTTTCACACAACAATTGAACTTCGATACAGCTTGCTAAAGAAACCGCCCTACACTTTCGGCGACCAAGGGCACTCCTCAGATAGACAGATATCCACGCCGATTAGAGATTTTTTTGCGGAGCTTATCAAATTTTCCTGATACCACTTCATCACAATTATGGTCAATTAAAAAGCGTTCACTACGGTGACCCGACTATATTCCCCGTCACGACCCCCTTCCCTGGTTACAGCTTTCGGGATTTCTGCTCCAGATTCCACATGATTCGCATTCGTATATTCACCCCCCACATTAGGTTGGCAAAACACACTTTCGATCCCACACACTTCCGCATGGCGGATATTATATTTTTCACTCATTTCCCCTCCCCCCCCATTACAGGTGGATTTCGTCCACAAAAGAAGTTATTCACTCGAGCCCGCACAGGCGGCATTCTAGGTCACATTTGCATAGACGTTACGATTTGTTCAGAGCAGGTCGGCGCACAGAGGTGCAGCCTTATATCCCAAATAAATATATTTAACCACACAGCGACAATCGGCAGTGCCGATGACGTTAGGATATTCTCGAACGCGAATTTTCACGCAACGCGCACTCTATCTTTGTTTCGGGATTAGTAACATATATATACAGCAAGCCTTTATAATATTCATTGCTATAGTTTGAAAGAACGCTAACGGCAAATATGCCACTAGAAGAACATATCGATCAAAGGGTCTATCCACAAATCCCCGTGACCTTCCCAGAAATTTATACTAAGTGTTTATCGCATAGGAGATTATTTATAATGAACCGACCAGTTTTAGTATATAAGTTTTTAGCATATAAGTACAGGTTGTATCTTGTACATCGCAGACAGCAGTGTACTACACTAAACGGCCACAGATGCCAGAGTTTATAAAAATTGACACCAGGTCAACATTATCCCCCCCCCCCCCCTTTGACACAGAATAAACACTTCTACATTTTACACGTTGTCCCCCATTCCCCTCTGCATGCGAGGCACTTGGTATTAATGCCATACCAAAGGTGTGCCCAATGCTATATCGCTCATAGCTAAGTGTTGAGATGGAACACTGCGGAAATAAAAGCTAACAATGGATTGCAGCAAACATTCCCCTGCTAACATTGGTATTATCACTATATATATTTACATTTTTCACCCGCATGTGGTATTTTTACCTGCATGAAGCTAATTAACACCCATCCAGTAAAATGATCCTCACCATATAACGACTTCATCCTTCTAGTACCGCAGGCCCCCTCCGATTCTAGCCATCCTTTTGCCCCAAAATAACAATAATTAACATGTCCACATACCTGTTAACATGGGACATACCTTCCCAATCCCATCTACACCTACTAACTGTGGATAAAACATACAAAACATTCCCTGCATTAGCTGGAAATCCGCCAGCTAGGCGTTATGAGTGCGCACTGTGCCAAATCCCCCCTACCCTGAATGAATACCACCCCCACACAAACAAAACTCGCTCTACACTGTATCCATATGGTATAGGCATCTGGTACATGTTGTGAAAGGTGACCATTTTTTTCTTGAAAGATAGCAGATCAACAAAGGGCAAACATAGCCCTTGACATGACATGACATGACATGGACGACGACGAACGACGGAAGGTCAAAGCAGGAGCGAGTTAGTGCGGGCAAGCGCCGAAGCCGACGGATGTGCCTAGCCTGCCCACTGACACGACGGAGAGCTGCACCCATTGTGCACTAACGTCGACTAATCTAGACCTGCGGACGGAATCTTGATAGTTCGGTGTGGGAATTGACCAACTCCGCATCGGACAGGATAGACCCTCCACCCAGAGACGACCCACTTTACTTGACTCTAGTTAGTGTGTAAGGTTAAGTAATTAAGCTCCATTGTGTGGAGCTAAAGTCCCGTTTTCGTACACAGGTGAAGAAAGAAGAAAGAAGACATAATTAATAATGATGAATATATAATCTCCCGGGCCGAGGTATTGGGCACCGGAGTTCCCCTCTGTCCATACCCCCGAGGACGATTCCATGCGATTAACGACGTGCCTTCGTTTCTCTCCCTGTCCGAGGTTACGGCCACCGTTGGTCACTCTGATCGTGCCCCAGGAGAGGAACATCTTTGTATTGCCTTGACGAGGCGATATGATTTGCGATATGCCAATATGCATAGTAGCATAGTGCTACTATGGTCCTGAGATATTGCACAGAGGTTTCACGATAATGGTATCGTTACCAATGCGCGTGGGAGGTCACTCGGTACGGAGGTAACACCTAAAAAGGCTATGTAAGCGTAAACCACACCACTATACGTATCGATAGTATGGGTAAGTCCATTTAGGCACAAAACTCGCAGTTTCCCAAACCGCAATCTGCATTCGTTGGTCACTCGGGCCCCAAGCCCTCTAGGATACTAGTCATTCCGATACCACATTGCACATTGGACGAAGGTCACTAGGATACTGTACGTACTTTACGGTGCCATACCATGTTACGTATTTAGCCGGTCCACTGATTAAAGAAGTCCTCCTGGCTCTCTTAGTTCCGATACCACCCTGCGTACTGGAAAAAGGTTTAATATATATGCGATAACAGCATCCACCCGCTTGAGTGACAGGAGTACACTATCACGATGGTAGACAGGAGTATACATACAAATGAACAGTTGTACTAACTTATATGTGCTTACTTTGCAGCAAAGAGCTCCAACATGGGACACACGCTCCCAATACAGGTTGCTCAATAGTCATGGATATTTATATTTGTCTGCGTAGAGAGTAGCGCCAGTATGGGTACTCTCCAGGTTTATGTATGGAAATGTGGTCATTGTTATCATGTGCTTACGTCATGTGTTATATTTTCTTGTACCCCTCCAGGTCTAGGTCCAGCGCCAACAACCGCCAAAAGGGTACATGCAACCCCTGCCATATATCAACCAATTGTTGATCACCATGCTCATAATATCATGTTTTGCAGGCCAATACGCAAGACGACAAGGGTGAACATCATATACACACATATATGTTCAATGACTTCTTTTCTTTCCCAACAGGTGGCGACATTGTGTACAGCCCTTTATACACATTTTGCCCACGCCCATACACGTCTCCCTACCCCTACTTACATACACAAAGCCCATACACAATTTCCCCCTCTACACGCCTTGCAACTTTTTTCTTACAGATAGTAAATCCGAACCACGGGGGAGATATGCCTGTGGGATATACCCCACCGCAGGTCGGATCGACGTTGCAGGATAATTCCACCTGAAAATGAGAGGTGACATACGGCCACACAACGCGGACTCCTATTGTAAAGGACGGGTTGTGCCGCCATGATAGTCGCGCCCACCGACAGGGGGCAACGCTATTTAGAATAAATTATTTTGGAAATCATGAAGGCGAGGTACCTCATAGGCTAGGCTACCAGGTATTTAGAGCGCTAAAGTAGTACGTAAGCAGGTTGTAAGCTAGCATGTAGTAATACGCCCACGGGCAATTGTTCTTCGGTAAATACATGAATGATACTTCGTACTCCCACATTGTCTTCGGAGTGGATACATAGTATTCACAGGTATTATTCTATGCGGATATCAAAATTACATGTAACACTCTATACTTTATACATTATATATACCTTGTACACATTAATTTGAACACGTTGCTTTTCCTTTCCTCTCTTTTAACTTCCCAACTTGTACAAATGTCTCATTTTCCCCATACCAATAAACTATTTATATATATACCCCTAACTTACACCCCGAGACATTTCTTTTTATCTTTCTCTCCATTCTATCCCTATTTTTCACGTGCATGGCACTCGGGAGCAGTTTTTCATCCAGCACAGTCATATATTGTCACAAGGTACTTTTTTTTAACCAAATCAGGGTGTTTTTTCCTTCCGAGGTGACCATGTACCCTTCACATTATTTGTTGTTTGTATATATCCAAACCATGTATGTTACATTTTAATGTTTACTCACCAGATGTTATTTTTTATCTATATGAACCAGGAATAGCAATTTGCTCACTTAATGATTGTTTAGTTATGTACACATTGTACTATGTCTTGTAACGTGATGATATCATCAAGAGTATGTATGTAACCTATGTTACTTGTGACTTCAAGAAGAAAAAGAGATATAATGTATTAACTATTGTTCCCATAACCCACACATATACACTTGCTCGCTGCACACGACCCACAAGGCACGTCTACGTCTACGCACCCTTCAACGCTGAATTCCACATTACACCATATCTATCTTACCAATTACTCAACCTTCTACGACTCGCCTACCACGAGGCTTCTTACACGCCCCGACGACGCTACCAACATATTTCCTAACGGGAATCACAGAAGAGCAGAAGAGAGAAGATTCGCAAGAGACAAGAAGAAGAAACCTATTTTTCCAAAACCCACCCCCACGTCTTCGTCCAGTTATCGAGGAGATAACTAGCTCCAAAAGGGGAGTTGTTATACACCTGGGGTATGCCACCCCCTACATCCCTTATATTTCATACATCATAAATCATACAAATAAAACTCCCAGACGACTTCTACAAAATCACTACAGATCCAAAGGCCTAGTACTTCAAATAACCTTCAGTAACCTCATACTTGTCCTCCAACGACCCCGGCCAGCAACTCACTTCCTAAGGAATCCGCAATTCTGAAAACTCGACAGGCGGACTCTATAAAACAGAGGTGAGGCGACCTGAGGTCAGTCTTTCACAGTGCAACCAGGTGCCGGACCGCTGCCCAAAGTCGTCACGTCCAGATTGGTGAGTGTACAGCGAGCTCACATACAAACACACAAACACTTACACCTTCACCCCCTCAATAATTGTAAATGTAATAAGCATCTGAATTAGTAGTATCTGCTCTGCAGTGTTCTTTAGTACTCCACATTGGGAGTATGCATTAAATCCAAACATCTAGAAACTAACTGGTCATTTGGTTTATTTATTTAACTAGTTGATAAGATCCTACCCTTTAAACCACTTCCCGGTAGGATCCTAAGAACACTTGTTTAATTGCTCAGCAGCTTCCGTAGTCAGCTGCTTGCGTCACATCACATTGTTTGCGTGCGCGCTATTCAATAGCAGCGCGGCCAGTCAGTCCACGTTAGCAAGAACCCGACCGGCATCACAGTTGATCCGATACTTATTTAGCAAACCACCCCTTGTCTTCATCCCCTCGAACTACCCAAGCAGACTGTATAATTGGGAGTTCTCCTTTCGAGTACCTGTACGCTCTCGAACCACTACACCTCTCACAGCCAAGCTACGAGCAGCCTTCCGAATACTCTTATTTCATCCCCTAAGACAATACATTGTAGAGGACACCCTCTCAGGTACCCTACAATAGTATGAGGATTTCCGTTTCCGTTTTAAAGCTGTCACTTTGTTCCTACATAGTATGTGCTCTTCCTTTAAGAGGTTATTGTTTCTGTGAATGCTAGTTTTAAGTTTAGCATGTAGTAGGTCCCTTTGTTGTATTAGTTGAATTAATTCTGTTGTTATCCATGGGTTTTTGTGGTTCTGATGTATTTCCTTCAAAGGTGAGTCAGTGTTTTCTTTGTTGGGTGTCTGTGTCAAGATTTTGTGTTTCATGGCGATGTAAGTTTCGTTTAGATCGTCTAAGCAGTCTATTTGATTGAGATCATTAGAGAATTTGTTTCTTTGTTCATGTACCGGTAATTTTTATTCACGTTTTTTGAACTAGACCTTTGCTTGTTGGGGGCGTATTTAAACGTCATGTTCGAGATTGGGCTTTTGCCTGGATAGTAATTTGACCAGAAAATCTCAGTTACAAGAAAATTATAATCACTAATATCACTATTTATATTGCTTATTCTACAGGCATATTTACAGTTATTAGTGGCCACCTGATCAAGGAGTGTACTTGTTGATCCACTTATTCTTGTTGGATAGCGAGTATTGCCTTATGTGAAACCATAGCTTGATAGTAGATTGAGGTATGATTTGGTTGCATTATTTTTGTTTAATAAGTTAATATTTGTATCACCAATGCATAAGGAAAGATTGGCATTGTTTTTCGAGAGAATGTGCTCTAGAGATTGCATGAATTTTGTTGCGTTATTTATGTTAGGATTATATACTGAAATTATATTAATAGTATTCAGGTTATTGAAACGAACAGTATCATTTCTTATTAGCTCTAACTGGATCAAGCTATGGTTACTCTCAACTAGGTTAAGAACTTTTGTATCCCATTTTTTGTGGACATAAACTCCCACACCTCCACCATCCTGATTGTCTCTGTGTACAAATGCAACAGAATAGTTGTTTAGGTTGAAGTATTTAGCTTCATTACTTTTTACCCAAGTCTCGGTTACCACTATGAAATCTAGATTTTCCACAATATGTATTAGTATCTCGATATCTTCTAGTTTAATTTTTAGGCTTCTGCTATTTAGGTCAAGACACTTAATTTGGCTAACCTCATTTTTAGTGTCTGCTATGTAGTCGTGGATACAGTCATATTCACGCTCATCAATTGATGTGTGTAAGTCAACATCAACTAGTAGGTCCATGTCTTGATTCATTATTAATACTGTGAATGGGATGGCTGAGCCTTGTTGATGGAAGAGTCTTTTACTAGCGTTTCAATGTCTTCTGGTGAGGTGATCCTGATAGCCTTGTCACTATCTGATTTACGGACGAAAATTTTACAGTCCCGGGTCCAGACGTATTTATAGCCTAAATTTCGGAGGTCTCTTGCCTGTTTGTGAAGTACTTTATTGGCTGGCGTCAAATGCTCGTTAATGTAGATAGGCCTAGCTCTTCCATTGATTCCTGCATCACTTGAGTTCAGGTTGGGTTTGGATCTTTTACCTTTTATAATTGCCTCTTTTTTTAGCCGGCTGCAGAATTTTACTAGTAAAGGAGGTGGAAGACCTTCTCTGCTTTGTGGTAGCCGATGGCAGGCGTCAATATCGGACTCAACAACTGTGACACCCAATTGGTCAGCGATAGTCTTGACAATTTGAACGGGGTTTTCGTTTGAAGTGTGCGGCACGCCATGAAGCTCTGGGTTGTTTCGCCGAACGTACTGTTGAAGCTAGAGATTCTGTTGCTTTAACATTTTGACTTCACTGCAAGCGATATTCCTATCCTTCTCTAACTCACAAACTCTTTGGCTGAGCTTTGTTATTTCTGACAAGGCTTGCTTCAGAGTTTGTGTGGCAGTTGAAATGTCACTTTTCATACCATCAAAACAATCAGAAAAGTATGTCACGGACTTAAGCATGTCGTTCTGAGTCTTTTCAATGTTTTCGAGTTTTGCCAGTCGGAGGTTGATTTCACAAACAAGATCGTGTAAATCTGGTTTACTTACATTCTCGTCTGGCGAGGCGATTTTAGTAAGCTCATCCGTAGTTGACTTACTCATTGCACTGCACTCGACACAATACCATTGCTTGGCCTTGTCGGACAAAAGCCGGTTAAAAACTTTTTTCTTTATGTTTACACAGGTTCTGTGGTATGATTTAGGCTACCACATTCCCCATCACATATTATGTAGTCTTCATTATCAGTTATACATTTTTCACACTGGCCACACTTGGTTGATTTGTCACTTGTCGCCATCTTGAAAGTTCTGTGTGTGTTGATTTTTCCTTAACCCTTCTTAGTGTATCGTGCATACCTTCGTGCTACAGACCATATGGATAGATTTTGTAGGCGAATGGTTTAGGTTAGCAAATTTCTGTCTGTGTGTACAAACATTACGTGTGACGGGTATGTGCTACTGTGGTGCAATCTGTACAGAAGCTATTGGGCGAAGAGGCAACTGTGTCCAGCACTCTTACTATAACAACAACAGAAGCAATTGGGTAAAGAGTTTACTGTACCCACTACCATACCAAGTAGTAGAAGAAGAAGGTTTGGTTCACAGATTGGTTGCTTCCAGACCACAGTTCCAGACACTGCCGGCTGGATCGCACCCCTCCTGGCTGCTTTAAACTGCCTGCCCATTCAACGATTACAGCATTGGTTTCAGCGTACAACCTCGTTTCCAAATAAAGGCGCTAGGAAGCAGCACCAAGTGACTGTGACAGACATAAGTTTTGTATTGATGTTAATGGCGAAGTTGTGTTTGGAATTTATTCTGAACGATTTTATAATGCTGTAAAGCTACGTGCCCTTTTGTAAATCAGAACAGGGCAAGTTAGAATACCGGGGAATCTCATTTCATGAGATACCATCGGACAATTCACTGCGTGGGATGTGGTTACGTGCAATTTCCAGAGAAGGTGACGAAGAGGAAGCAAATAAATAGAAAAATAAAAAAATACATAAATGAATAATAAATATGTAAGTAAATAAATAAGTAAATAAATATGTTACATGTGGGGTTTGTAGCCAATTTTCAGTGTTGCCTAAGTAAACAAAAGTTTGGTGCTCTTCAGTCGGTCAACACGAATGTACCCAAAAAGAGCTGGGTTATGGCCTAATCCTGAAATAAATAACATTAAATTTATTAATCTCATGTAATTTATTTCAGGATTAGGACATAACCCAGCTCTTTTTGGGTAGATTCGTGTTGACCGACTGAAAAGCACCCAACGTTTGTTATAAATATATAAGTAAATAAATAAGTAAAAGAATAAATAAGTAAATAAATAATTTAATAAATATGTAAGTAAATAAGTAAATAAATATGTAAGTAAATAAACAAATAAGTAAATAAATAAATAAGCAAATAAATAAATAAGAAAATAAATAAGTAAATAAAAGAATAATTAAATAAATAAGTAAATACTTAATTAAATAAATACATATCTAAGTAACTTAAATGAGTAAATAAATATATAAGTGAATAAATAAGTAATTAAATAAGTAAGTAAATAAGTAAACAAATAAGCAAGAAAATAAATAATTAAATACATAAATAAGTAAATAAATAATTAAATAAATAAATTTGTAAGTAAATAAATAAGTAAATAAATAAACAATCTATCCAAAAAACCTGTAAAATGTATAATACAGCCATCACAATAAGGCGGGTTATCAGACAAATTCAACTCACACCCAAGTACATGGGGCTACATGACCACGATGTCGCAAAGCCCCTAAATAAATCAACATCCCATTTTTCGGAGGCCGGAGGCATTTCTTTTCCCTGTCTTTTATTGTCCTTATTCTTTTCTTTTCATCTCGCCAAGTATATAAGTTAGATTTAACTCAGAAGTAGTTGTATTTTTATTATCATCTGCATAATTACGGGAAAATGAGCTAGACATTTCGCCCCTTAAAAAACAAACGCCTCCACCACATGTATTTTTGCTTTCCTTTATACTGAAAATTTGCCCGCAAATATGTGTCCGAATACTTTTAGATGATTGAATAACAAAAGAACTAACTTAGTGTAATGTTTTCACGTCCGTCAATCTCGATATTAAGCCTCCAAACATAACAATCCTTCGTTTCAGGTATCTTCCTCTTTAAAAAGCCGCGGCAATTCCAGTGCGTTGGTGCTGCACTTAGCGGTGAATTAATGCATACATCTTGTACGCCTGTGAGTGTCGAACGTGTCGAATGGGCAGGCAGTTTAAAGCAACCAGGAGGGGTGCGATCCAGCCGGCAGTGCTTCCAGAGTGCACATTAACCTTGCTGCGTTGTTCTGTGGTTATAATTGGGTTGAA
This sequence comes from Meconema thalassinum, assembly GCA_946902985.2. Taxonomy (NCBI): domain Eukaryota; kingdom Metazoa; phylum Arthropoda; class Insecta; order Orthoptera; family Tettigoniidae; genus Meconema; species Meconema thalassinum. Next base: position 1,417,094,436 of record OX336389.2, read on the forward strand.
TTAATTAGTTACCGGTAATTACTTTTTCGTGTAGGATTTATGCTTATTTATACTTTATACTAATATTTATAATTCATTAGTGTCCGTTATTTATTTATATAGTGTTGGTGTCAGGGGGATGACAGATCATAGGGAGTGCATGGTTCGGGGTAAGGCCCTGTACTGGATGTTCTGCCAACCAATGAAGAATTAATTTTAGCACTAAGGTTCCGTAGTTGGCACTCATGAACGTTCACATCAAACCTGTTAGAAATATGTAACCCAACAGCTGATCTATGGTTTAAATTCAGCGCCAGGAAGCGCAACGCCATTGGTGGCGGTTCTAGATACGAGAATGTTCTCGTTGATTCTTTTGTATGTTTTTGTATATATACGCCTTTTTGTAACCTTGTCGTTCAGTTCGTATTAAACATGTTTACTGCATATACGCCTAGACGTCTTTCTCCTGCCATATACTCCTACAGCAGGATCATTGACGAGTGTATAGTGTATAGTGTATAGTTTTCTGACCAGTGTGATTCTATTTGAATTAACAAAACTGTGATCGCGTGCAATACGTGTGTGCATCATGGTGGAATCCAGCACCGGTTCTCTTCATAACTTCGAGAAACTGAAGAGGAGAGAAAACTACATTGGCTGGCGTTTCTAGATGAAGAATTATCTTATGCACGATGATCTTTGGAAGTGCATATCTGGTTATGCAGAAGATGATAAAACGGGCGCAGAGGTTAAGGTACGGCGCGACGAACCTGCTTTGTGCAAGATTAACCTTATGTTGGAAAAGAGTGTTTTTCCGTACGTCATGGAAGCAAAAACGGCTAAAGCAGCATGGAATTCGCTCGAGATGGCATATGAAGATGAAGGCGCCAACAGGCACACAAGAATTCTTCGCCAACTGTGTTCCACCAAGCTTGAACAATTCAAGACTATGGGAGAATATGTCACCACAGTTTTGGGGCACTCCCAGCGGCTAGCAGCAGTTAAAAAACCACTTGATGATGAATTTCTAGGTGCCTTGCTCTTGCAGGGACTACCTGATGACTATGAACCTATGATTATGGCATTGGAAAATTCAGGCGCAGAGTTGACTAGTGACTTTGTGAAATGTAAACTGCTACAGGAAGACAAACGCTGCTCCAGCAAAGAAACAGCACTCTACACCAACAGGAGTGGATTCAAGAATACTAAACCCAAGAAACCATTCTGTTGGAACTGCCGTAAAACTGGCCACTGGAAACAAGATCGCAAACACCAAAACAAGAAGGCAGCACATCAAGCAGATGCCAAGCCACTAGAGAAGAAAGAAGAAAAGAAGGGTAGGGCTCTGCTCACAGCACTTGGAGTTGATACCCACTCAGCAGACAGCTGGTACATGGACTCCGCAGCCTCCAAACACATGACTGGTAGAGTGGATTGGATGTCAAAATTTGATGATAAAAGGGAGGTTGGATATGAAGTCACCATAGCAAACGATTGTAAACTATATAGTGGCGACATAGGTGATGTTCCAGTACAAGCAAATGTTTTTACAAAGGTGAGCGATGTTCTGTGTGTACCTAACCTTACAGCAAACTTGCTCTCTGTGAACAGTATTGTTAAAAAGGGCCATGTAATTGTTTTTGATGAAGAAGGTTGTAAAGTGTTTCAAGACAGTGATTGTCAAGTTACAGGGGATGTGCAATTATTGTTTGAAGAGTCAAATGGACTTTATATCTTAAATAACTCAGGTTCTGTAAGTGCAAATTCATCAGCAGTGTCTTGTTTAAGTGATGCTAAAAGTGTTCGTTCCAAAAGTTCTAATTCTAGAGAATTGTGGCACAAAAGGTTAGGCCATCTCAATCACGTGGGGATGGACTTGTTAAAAAATGGTTTGGCTACCGGTATTGATTTTTCGGGTGAAAAGCAGCTCTGTGTTCCATGTATAGAAGGGAAACAAGCTCGACAGCCCTTCATGACCACCAAGCATCGTGCCAAGAACCGACTGGACCTGTTGCACAGTGACCTGTGTGGACCGATGCCTGAGGAATCCTGGGGAGGAGCCAGATATTTTCTCACATTCATCGATGACCATACTGTGCCCGTTTAGACCGGAGTCCGCACGACCACATATGCATTTTACCAATAATCAGTCAGCACGAGAGTCAAAATATCCCGGAGCGCCAGATGGGTTAAAGAAAATCGCAAAACGACATCAAATTTAAAAAAATGCTTTGCTGATTTTTGGCTCAATGCAACAATAAGGATAGAAGGAGATTTAATTGGGAGAAACACATTTGGTAAAATTATCTCAGTTTATTTTAAAGTTAAAATCTGACTGCAAAAATGCTCAAAGCAGCATCACTCCACGTGTGGCGATCCACACACTTATTTACACACAATATACAGAAATCTTCCAAACACATTTGACAATCTTTTTTGGAAACACAAGTCCGATTAATAGTCCTGTGGACTGTGTTCCAAAATTATTAATCTTTAATTCCAGTTCAAAATTAATTGTCCATACTGGAAATAACGTAGATCACTGTTTGACTATTTACATGATATTAACACTCGTAGAATAAATGTTTATAGAATTTCTTAAACTTTCACTTGTTTTCCAGTTTTCAAAAATATATCGTCGAAAATATTATCATCATTTAAGCAACACAAATTATTAACACATATTAATAACATCTGAAAAGTATTTGACCATTGAGCATAGCATCGAAGAACTGTGCGAAGCACAACAACAATTAATTGTTCTTCTGACATTAAACATTCGAGAAGTGACTCGATTATGAACTTCAAGTTCCAAACAAAATATATGATTTCTGAATCATCAACTTGATCAACAAATGGTTGAACCATTCAACTATTAGATTATCCACTTGGAAACATTATGAAAAAAATATTTATATTCATGGCCATTCTTAGTAACTTTCACAACTTGCAATTCTTCGACAGAATGCGGAAATAAGAATTGTAGTTTTATAATGAATTCATTTAGTTCATGGCACTATGATTGAAAATATCCTTCAAATTATTCGTGGTTAAAGAATTATTTTTAATTGGCAGTGGCCCATTCTATTATTTGTGTAAGAACACAATATTATAACAACAACAACGGCAAAGGTCTTCCTCTGAAGAAGAATAAACTACTATCATGACAAATCCGGGTTCTAGCAAAATCAAAGTCTAAATGGAATTCGTAAACAAGGTTGAAATAAGAACTGATGGTTTCAAAGAAATAACCTTCGGGTTATTCATACGACGAAATGTGTGGCTCCAATACTCCTACTATAAACCTGAGCCATCGAACCTGCTATTTGATTGATGCTCGAAAAAACCTTCATTCCTGCGACTTAACATGCGCACCTGGGAATGGCATTTCAACTACTCCACACATATAAATTATCTTCCCAAAATTTATACAATAAATCAAGCCTCTGCTTGTTATCAACACTGGAAGATTAATAAACTTACAAGTTTATTTTATTTTACCATTCAGTTCAACCCGTGAATTTACCATACTTATGAAAAGCTTTATTTCACTTTCGAGTGTATTTACGTCATGATTTTATATAAATACAAAAATATCCTATTTGATACAAATATCATTTGCTTCCCGTTTCATGCCTCTCCGTGTTATCTGAAACATGTACTTTGCTCATAGCAAATATCAACTGTTCAACCAGAACTGAAATGTTGGTTGAATGCGGGCTTGCGCTAACCACTCTCCTTCGGAAAATCTCCTGTTCCAGACTAGAAATGATTAAACTACTTCACAGGCTCTTTCTCAATACATATGATTATTATAAAATATAATATCCAAGAATTATTTAGAAAAATTATGAAAATTATTATTATTATTATTAGTGGATTTTTATTATCATTATTATTTCAAATATGTTTAATTATCATCTCATTATGTGAGAATCCACATGTTCGAACCTTCGAATATGGAAAAAATATCCATTCCTTAACAAAAATAAATTTAACTTTTACAGTTACATCGGCTGATTACCGTGATTTCCCAAAAATATGAAAAATTCAAATAAATGCTCGAAATGCTCGGTCATCGATCCTAAACTGTTCTGAGTGCTGAAAATGCTCAGAATAACTCTAATAAGTCTTGCGTAAATCATTACAAGCTTTAAATACGACGAAAAAAATGTGTTGGTCATCTGCAGAAAAATAGTTTGTTCCAATTAGCTAGGCATAATATAATTCAAATGTGGCTTACATTTCTTGATGGTCTTGAAGTGTAGTAAACCTGGTCTGTACCAGATTTATCCGTAGACATGCCCTATCGGACAAGCACGTATAATCCTTGTATCGGCCGCCATTGTAGACCCACAAATCGTCTAGTCAGACATAGTGGTAGTATCTTTCGATGTTTGAATAAACTGTTGTTCCATTTTAATATGGGCTTCTATCAAAGCCATAACAGTTTGTTGAAATAGGGTCAGATCTAAGTGATCTCTTCTTAAATATGTCAGTTGTAACATAACTCACTGTAATCTCATCAGTACAAGAAAAACATTGACAGTCTAAGCAATTAACGGCTGTTCTGAAGATCGTTCCCTGGGCATGGTTTATTAATATCACCATCTGCCATGCGCTAGACAACTTGCAGTTTCCCTTGCGTAGACTAATGAACGCCACCGTTATAGACTAGTCTTCAGTGTACTGACAGATCGAAGTGGTTAACTAGTTACAAAAATGAAAACTGACTTAAAATTGGATTTAAACATCCAAGTATTAAGTTACTACTGGACTGTGACAAAATACTATTTTCTAGACAGAGTCTAGCATATGTCCTTTTGGAAATATAAATATTTCCACCAATGTCTGTAGAAATCAATCACCTCAGTGATTCTCCTCACCAGAAACTTACTAAGTTCCAACTCGTTTGCGCAGCACTTCTCGTGACTATCACGATTTGAAAAGAACTTCTGCGTAGATTCGGCAACCATGTGCCTTGGCTCAGCGTAGACGCAACTTGCTTGCCAAGTGCTTGTGTTGAAGTGAGCTACCTATGCCTGCTCCAGCTGGCTTTTATACAAAACGGTCAGGGTCACGCGTCATCACCTGATATCTAGAAATCCTCATATCTCTTGAATCCCTGGTCCGATTTACTTGATACTAATTGCATTCTCTTTCATTTGGCCGTGCCAGTAATCTGATCCCAGTCTCAAGTCTCTACCCCATAGTTAACTATTTAATCAATAAATAGCCTCCACCTCTGCTATTACTCGCTACGTCACTTGACATCCAACTATCGGTAAAATCCTTCGAAATGCTTCGAGAAGCAATGCAGCGCGATATTCAAATATCTGAACTTTCAAAAGCGGCTACAGCCTTTCCCTTGATATCTAGGTGTCCGAAACTTGGAATACCCATTCCTAGATTTGGGCACATCCACCCCACACCTAGCAAAACATAAAAATTGAAAATTTTTTATTTTTCCTATCTACACATTAAATTATCTGGTTCTTGAATAATAGATCTTCAAATTCGATGCATTATTAAGTTCCCACGATGTTACCAGTTCGGGTATTAGCTACTTCATAGCTTCCATTATTGTTTACTTCCACAATACGATAGGGTCCAGCGTAAAGGCTTGCAAATTTCGAGTACACTCGATTTTGCACGTCAGAGGGTGTAGGTCTTTTCACTAACACAAGAGTTCCTACGCGCAAGGTTCTGCGAAAACGCTTTCCTCTTACTCTGCGCTCTCTCTTCTCAGCTTGACTCCTTAACTTGTCTAAAGCTAGAGTTTCCCTCATCTGACGACTTGGTTCAATCTCAGGTGGAATAGAGATGATTCGATCCCATAATCGTGTTGGTTTAATTCCATGATGTAGCAACATAGGAATCTGTCCAGTACTCTCATGAATAGTAGAGTTGATGGATTCGGATGCTAAAGAAAGAACATCCATCCATTTCCAATGCTCATTTGGACAATAGAGGCGGCAAAATTTTACTATTTCAGCCATCACGCGTTCCGCTGGATTGCTCTCTGGATGTCTAATAGAACAAAACAATTGTCTAATCCCAAGATTATTCATGATGGTTCGAAATTCCAAAGATGTGAATTGAGGTCCACGATCTGATAAAAGGAATTCCGGTTTGCCTGCTTCCGGAATCACGCTGTCTCTAATTCTCTTCGCACAATACTTTGCGTTTGCCTTCTGAATTGGATGTAACATGGTGTATTTGCTAAAAACATCCATGGTCACCAAAATATATCGGTTACCTCTTTTAGACTTTGGGAGAGGACCATATAAATCAGTCGCGAAGATTTCGGAAGGCTTAGAAGGAATAATAGGCCTTGGTAATTCTCTCAATAATCTAGAATTATGTTTACTCCTTTGGCATAAGTCGCATTCTCGAATAGTGTTTCTGACAGTTTGTCGCATTCGCTCCCACGAAAATTTCTCTTGAATCATGTTGACTGTCTTATCTACTCCAGCATGACCTGCGATTCTATGTGCCATCCAAATAATGGGTTTTTGCAATCGTGAAGGTATCACTACTCTCAGCTTCGTATGGTCGGGATCTGCAAACTTGTAGATTAAACCATCTAACATCATAAAATCTCTTGAAATTCTTTCAGTTTCCACAAAATCATCATCATTGGGATCCATGTTTCCCTGTAGAAAACGAAAAATGTTTCTGAGACGTCGGTCTCTCCTCTGGGATAAATGCAATAACCTTAACCTTCTCAAGGTATCTTCATCTTCCTGCGTCAGGTTAACTTGAAAAACCTTAGATGTAGACTCCACTGCTCTACTCAACAAATCAGCTCCCACATTCAACTTTCCAGGAGTGTGTTCAATAACTAGGTTGAATTGCTGAATAAAAAGTGACCATCTAGTTATTCTATCACTGGCAAAGTTTGTTCTCAAAATGAACTCCAATGCGTGGTGATCAGTCCTCACAATGACTGAATGTCCAATTAACATTTTCTTCCACGACTCCAATGCGAATATTACAGCAAGTGCTTCTAACTCTGTGGTGTAATAATTCCTCTCTGATGGACGAAGTTTCCTGCTAATGAACGCCAGGTAATGTCTCTTGTGGTCTTCATCTTCTTGAAGTAGAATAGCTCCAATCCCTACGGTGGATGCATCAGATTCTATGATGAAATTCTTGGTAAAGTCAGGATACTCCAATTTCACACTGTTTACCAATAACCTCTTGGCATCTTGAAATGATTGTTCACAATCTTTATCCCATTTCCATTTATTTCCTTTCTTTAACAACTCCTGCAATGGCGCAACTGTCTTGGTGAAGTTCGGACAATGCCCTGCAAAGAATTGGCATGTCCCGAGAAAACTGCGGACATTCTTCACTCTAGTAGGTCTAGGGAAATTTGCAATAGCCTGTATCTTCTTCTCATTGGGACGGTATCCTTCTCCATCCAAAATGTGACCCAAAAATTTTATTTCCTTTCGAAAGAACTGACATTTTCGAAGGTTTACTTTGAAGTTCGCTTTTCTCAAATCCGCGAATAACATTTGAAGATGTAACAAATGTTCCTCCTTAGTCTCAGATGCAATTAAGATATCATCAATATAACGAATTGCTATCTCTTTTACTTCAGGACTCAAATTTTGTTCTAGGGCTCTGATCAAAACGGATCCAGATGTTTTGACTCCAAATGGTAGACGGCGGAATACATATGTCTGCTGGTCAGACATAAATCCTGTAAACTTCTTTGAATCTTCACTAAGCCTAATATGATGGTAGGACGAAGTGAGATCAATATTAGAGAACCAGACCTTGCCTTGGAATTTCCTCAACAGTTCCCTAATGATTGGTGGTCTGTCATACTCTGGCAGTAATCTTGAATTCAAATTTCGCGCGTCTAAACATAGTCTCAGACTTCCATCTTGCTTAGACACTACTGCTAATGGATTGACATAAGATGTAGTATACTTTTCAATCACATTGTTGCTTTCCATCTCCTTGATAAGCACTTTTACTTTTTCTCGGTGCTTTTCTGCTACTGGATACAATTTAGCATGAAAAGGTGCATCATCATTTACACGAATATGATATTCAAAATCCTTAATTTCACCAGGCTTAATGTCAAAAATATCTTGATACTCTTCCAAAATCTTCCCTAGCTCTGGGGACTCCTTCTCAGTGTAGACTTCTCTTCCTTCAGCTTCATGAAAAATCAGAGACCATTGAGCATCTCCCTCGATGTCTTCTTCTTCTTTTCCCTCGAAGTTAATCTCTTCGGTATTCTTGAATCTAATCGTCTCTGTCTTCATATCTATCACTGCTTGATATTTCTGAATGAAATCTGCTCCCAATATCATGTCAAAAGCCATGTCCTTCATTACTACAAACACATGTCGGAAATCATGTCCTCCAATCGTAATACATAAGTATAATTGTGTTTTACACAGAGATATTTTATTGGGTATTATTCCTTGGATCTTAATTCCTGATACTGGAATCTCCTCTAAATTCTCCTTGAGCTTCCACAGAATATAAAGCTTCTCACTCACCAGACAAAGCATAGCCCCAGTATCGATCAAAGTATCGACAGGCATACCAAATACTTCGCATGAAATGATTGGCATTCTAATTCTGGTACCCATTTCTTTTCGTTCGTCATTCTGTTGAATTAAGTCATCATCCTCTGCTTGCCATTTAATAATTCTGGAAGTGAAAGTATTCAAAATTCTATCTTCTACTGTGAATTCGAAGTTTTTTTTTTCATTACCATTCCCCCGGGATTGTTGTGTTCCCGATGGACCTGGATCATTGGGCCTCTGCTCCAAAAATTGCAAGTTATCTTGGTGTCTTGCTTCCAGATTTTTCCTCGTGTCCTTGTTAAACTCTTCATTGGACTGACGAGTATCTACATTCCCTCTGTTGTTGTAGTTATTTCTACCATAGGATCTTCTTTCCTGGTACCTTCCTTGACTATCTCGTGGTCTTCTCCATCGAGTGTTGTATCGATTACCACCATCCGGTCTCGCATATGGTTTGTAACTGTATCTGTTACTGTACTGGTTCCATCCTCTCTTATTGGAATCTTCCCTCGGCGATTTCTCTTCTCGCTCCTCTCGAATCTCTCGAGGTGTCTGAGAATAACTAACAGCCATAACAGCATACACAGCGTTGTTATTCTTTGCTCCCTTCTGATGGAAGAATTGAGCGTTTGTATGATCCAGCTTCTGTAATACTTCATCAAATTGTTCCATATTATAGATATCAGCAGCGATCAAAGTCCTCTGGACGTCTGCTGGAAATTGACGTATCAATGCAGTAATCAACTCGTTATCTGGCATCGGCGGATCTAAATGTTGGAGTTTAGACAGCTGTCCAGAAAAGTACGTAGAGTATCGAGTAGGTTGTGACGTCGAGAATCTCTTCGAATATAACTCTGCTCTGACTTGCTGTTGGGTTTCAGGGGACCAAAACTTCTTCAATAGCCCACGAGAAAACTCCTCAAAAGTGGTTAGAGTGGATCTAAATGCTCTAAACCACAAAAGTGCAGGACCTTCCAAGAACTTCCCTATCACTCGGATCTGTCTTTCTTTAGGGATCTTAGAATCTTTCAGGTAATCACCTGCTTCTCTCAAAAATTCTACGGGTGTCACAGAATCTCGCCCTGAAAATTTAGAAGGCTTGTCTTCTATATTCTTAAATACAGTTATGGGGTTGGATTGAAATACTGTCCTGACCTCATCCTGTCTATCAGTCTCTCTAGCTCCTCCTAGATTTATCTGTATCTGTTCCTTTCCCCGTACATTTGGCATTTTCAACAGATGATCAGACTGTTTCTCATCCTTGATTTGACTTTTCATAGCCTCAAGTTCCTTCTGGTTTTCTTCTGCCATCTTCTTGATTGCTTCAGTTTCTTTACAATTGTCTTTAACATCAATGGATATCTGGTTCATAACAGCCTCATGACTTTTCAATGACCCTGTCATATCTGATATGTCCTTCTGAGTTGCTTGGATATCTTTGGCAATTACTTCAATATGGGATGACAAAGATTCCCTAATCTCCTTGATTCCCTCTTGATTCTCCAGCTTGAGTGTGTCTTTAATTTCATTGACAACTGTGGTTTTAATTTCAGTTTGCAATTCACTAATCACACCTTCACTTATTTCTCCCATGACAAGTTCTTTGAATTGTTCCGTTAAACGTTGAACAACTAGAATTCCCATCTCGTTACTCTCCTTCTTCACTCTGACTTCCAGGTTGACCATGTCTTCACCAACTTTCCTAAGACCATGTTCTATCCTATCAGCTAAGCTTTGGGATTGAAGATCGGCATCGCGAAATTTTTCGTCCATTAAACTTGCGTTAGTAGCTAATGAAGTTTCGAGCTCATGTGTCTTTTCGCATAATTTATTCATTTTACTTTCAAGTGTCATTTTCAAAATTTCAGAATTCTCTTTAAATTTACTTTCCATTGAATTAAATTTACTGTTTAAATTTTCTTTCAAATTACCTTTTAAAGAATCAGAACTTTCTTTAAGTTTATTTTCTAAAGAATCAGAATTTTCTTTAAGTTTATTTTCTAAAGAATCAGAATTTTCTTTAAGTTTATCATTCAAATTTTCTTTAATTTTATTTTCTAAAGAATCAGAATTTTCTTTAAGTTTATCGTTTAAACTTTCTTTAAGTTTATCAGAATTTTCTTTAAGTTTCCTTTCCAAATCCTCAGTATTCTCTTTCATAATGGCTGCTACACGCAGTCCAGCCTCTTTTGAACTCTCCTCCAAACTTCTCATCATTTCTTCCATAATTTCAATTATTATTCAAAACTTAGGGGTATACAACAGTGGCAAACACAAGCTTATAACTAGAACAAGAAATATGAATAGCTAATTGGAACACTATAATAAAATGAGATTTGTCCTAATATCGACGTGATGGAAAAACAAAATTCTCTACTTTTACGAATTACATTTACCATAATATCACAAGAAAAATATGCAAGTTCTCAAATATCCTCCACCTGGATTCTAATAATGTGTATGTCCAGTCATCGAACGTTTACTACTGAATTTACTTGACGCCCTAATGGTTAAGCCATTATCAAAAATAATCAAACCCATTCTAATTATTAACCAAGTTAAATTTTTAATTTTCCCCACTAATTGGGTTTCCTACTAACTTATTCATCCAAACCAGACATCTCTCAACTCCCAAAATATTTCTATAGAAATTATCACAATTTCAAATCGGCATGCGATTGACCATGTCTAAATCGGGACCCACGTTCGAAGCCATTTCTCTCTCTATCTTATTTTATGTGCCCGTTTAGACCGGAGTCCGCACGACCACATATGCATTTTACCAATAATCAGTCAGCACGAGAGTCAAAATATCCCGGAGCGCCAGATGGGTTAAAGCAAATCGCAAAACGACATCAAATTAAAAAAATGCTTTGCTGATTTTTGGCTCAATGCAACAATAAGGATAGAAGGAGATTTAATTGGGAGAAACACATCTGGTAAAATTATCTCAGTTTATTTTAAAGTTAAAATCTGACTGCAAAAATGCTCAAAGCAGCATCACTCCACGTGTGGCGATCCACACACTTATTTACACACAATATACAGAAATCTTCCAAACACATTTGACAATCTTTTTTGGAAACACAAGTCCGATTAATAGTCCTGTGGACTGTGTTCCAAAATTATTAATCTTTAATTCCAGTTCAAAATTAATTGTCCATACTGGAAATAACGTAGATCACTGTTTGACTATTTACATGATATTAACACTCGTAGAATAAATGTTTATAGAATTTCTTAAACTTTCACTTGTTTTCCAGTTTTCAAAAATATATCGTCGAAAATATTATCATCATTTAAGCAACACAAATTATTAACACATATTAATAACATCTGAAAAGTATTTGACCATTGAGCATAGCATCGAAGAACTGTGCGAAGCACAACAACAATTAATTGTTCTTCTGACATTAAACATTCGAGAAGTGACTCGATTATGAACTTCAAGTTCCAAACAAAATATATGATTTCTGAATCATCAACTTGATCAACAAATGGTTGAACCATTCAACTATTAGATTATCCACTTGGAAACATCATGAAAAAAAAAATTATATTCATGGCCATTCTTAGTAACTTTCACAACTTGCAATTCTTCGACAGAATGCGGAAATAAGAATTGTAGTTTTATAATGAATTCATTTAGTTCATGGCACTATGATTGAAAATATCCTTCAAATTATTCGTGGTTAAAGAATTATTTTTAATTGGCAGTGGCCCATTCTATTATTTGTGTAAGAACACAATATTATAACAACAACAACGGCAAAGGTCTTCCTCTGAAGAAGAATAAACTACTATCATGACAAATCCGGGTTCTAGCAAAATCAAAGTCTAAATGGAATTCGTAAACAAGGTTGAAATAAGAACTGATGGTTTCAAAGAAATAACCTTCGGGTTATTCATACGACGAAATGTGTGGCTCCAATACTCCTACTATAAACCTGAGCCATCGAACCTGCTATTTGATTGATGCTCGAAAAAACCTTCATTCCTGCGACTTAACATGCGCACCTGGGAATGGCATTTCAACTACTCCACACATATAAATTATCTTCCCAAAATTTATACAATAAATCAAGCCTCTGCTTGTTATCAACACTGGAAGATTAATAAACTTACAAGTTTATTTTATTTTACCATTCAGTTCAACCCGTGAATTTACCATACTTATGAAAAGCTTTATTTCACTTTCGAGTGTATTTACGTCATGATTTTATATAAATACAAAAATATCCTATTTGATACAAATATCATTTGCTTCCCGTTTCATGCCTCTCCGTGTTATCTGAAACATGTACTTTGCTCATAGCAAATATCAACTGTTCAACCAGAACTGAAATGTTGGTTGAATGCGGGCTTGCGCTAACCACTCTCCTTCGGAAAATCTCCTGTTCCAGACTAGAAATGATTAAACTACTTCACAGGCTCTTTCTCAATACATATGATTATTATAAAATATAATATCCAAGAATTATTTAGAAAAAATATGAAAATTATTATTATTATTATTAGTGGATTTTTATTATCATTATTATTTCAAATATGTTTAATTATCATCTCATTATGTGAGAATCCACATGTTCGAACCTTCGAATATGGAAAAAATATCCATTCCTTAACAAAAATAAATTTAACTTTTACAGTTACATCGGCTGATTACCGTGATTTCCCAAAAATATGAAAAATTCAAATAAATGCTCGAAATGCTCGGTCATCGATCCTAAACTGTTCTGAGTGCTGAAAATGCTCAGAATAACTCTAATAAGTGTTGCGTAAATCATTACAAGCTTTAAATACGACGAAAAAAATGTGTTGGTCATCTGCAGAAAAATAGTTTGTTCCAATTAGCTAGGCATAATATAATTCAAATGTGGCTTACATTTCTTGATGGTCTTGAAGTGTAGTAAACCTGGTCTGTACCAGGTTTATCCGTAGACATGCCCTATCGGACAAGCACGTATAATCCTTGTATCGGCCGCCATTGTAGACCCACAAATCGTCTAGTCAGACATAGTGGTAGTATCTTTCGATGTTTGAATAAACTGTTGTTCCATTTTAATATGGGCTTCTATCAAAGCCATAACAGTTTGTTGAAATAGGGTCAGATCTAAGTGATCTCTTCTTAAATATATCAGTTGTAACATAACTCACTGTAATCTCATCAGTACAAGAAAAACATTGACAGTCTAAGCAATTAACGGCTGTTCTGAAGATCGCTCCCTGGGCATGGTTTATTAATATCACCATCTGCCATGCGCTAGACAACTTGCAGTTTCCCTTGCGTAGACTAATGAACGCCACCGTTATAGACTAGTCTTCAGTGTACTGACAGATCGAAGTTGTTAACTAGTTACAAAAATGAAAACTGACTTAAAATTGGATTTAAACATCCAAGTATTAAGTTACTACTGGACTGTGACAAAATACTATTTTCTAGACAGAGTCTAGCATATGTCCTTTTGGAAATATAAATATTTCCACCAATGTCTGTAGAAATCAATCACCTCAGTGATTCTCCTCACCAGAAACTTACTAAGTTCCAACTCGTTTGCGCAGCACTTCTCGTGACTATCACGATTTGAAAAGAACTTCTGCGTAGATTCGGCAACCATGTGCCTTGGCTCAGCGTAGTCGCAACTTGCTTGCCAAGTGCTTGTGTTGAAGTGAGCTACCTATGCCTGCTCCAGCTGGCTTTTATACAAAACGGTCAGGGTCACGCGTCATCACCTGATATCTAGAAATCCTCATATCTCTTGAATCCCTGGTCCGATTTACTTGATACTAATTGCATTCTCTTTCATTTGGCCGTGCCAGTAATCTGATCCCAGTATCAAGTCTCTACCCCATAGTTAACTATTTAATCAATAAATAGCCTCCACCTCTGCTATTACTCGCTACGTCACTTGACATCCAACTATCGGTAAAATCCTTCGAAATGCTTCGAGAAGCAATGCAGCGCGATATTCAAATATCTGAACTTTCAAAAGCGGCTACAGCCTTTCCCTTGATATCTAGGTGTCTGAAACTTGGAATACCCATTCCTAGATTTGGGCACAATACGAGGAAGGTTTTTGTCTTTTTTCTAAAAAAGAAAAGTGAGGTTAGAGAAATCTTTGAATAATTTGCTAATTCTGTTGAAATTGAGTGTGAAAGGAAAATCAAGGTCATACGCTCTGACAATGGTGGGGAGTATTGTAATAAAGCTATGGATGAGTTTCTCAAACAGCGTGGCATCAAGCATCAGCTAACGGTAAGGTACACACCAGAACAAAATGGAACTGCAGAACGCATGAACAGGACTCTGAATGAAAGAGCACTCGCTATGATGCAAGGTGCTGCTTGTGACAAACGCATGTGGGCAGAGGCTGTCAATACAGCTGCATATCTTGTCAACAGGTCTCCTGCACGGAAAACACCAAATTCAACACCAGAACAAATGTGGACTGGAGAGAAAGTAGACCTGACACACTTAAAAGTATTTGGTTGTAATGCCTACATTCATATTCCAGATCAGCTGAGAAGAAAACTTGATCCCAAGACTGAGAGAATGGTATTTGTTGGGTACTCGGATGAGAAAAAGGCGTACCGGCTCCTGCATCCAGTAACCCATGAATTAATCACAGCGAGAGATGTGATTTTTGATGAGATGCCTTTCTCCGCTTTAACAGATCCTCCAGTGGTACCAGGGAATACAATAATAACCCTAACCACTGAAGTCAGTAAACCACTATTGACTGCATGTGATAGGGGTGTTCCAGATCCAGCTCCACAGCATAATGAAGAAGTGGAAGTTGAACCTGATCATCAAGATAATCCATCACAGCACAATGAGGAAGCACGTCGCTACCCCCAGCGAGAAAGGAGACCAAGACAATATCCTGATTACATTCTGCATTACACTCATTGTTCTGATCAAAGTGAATCATGTACAGTAAGTGAAGCCTTGTCATCACCTTACTGTAAGGAATGGCATAAAGCCATGAAGTGCGAAATGGATTCCATGATGGTTTATAAGGCGTGGGTTTTAGTTCCCAAGCCAGAAGGTAAAAACATTGTACAGAATAAGTGGGTGTTTAAAGCTAAGCGTAATACAAATGGTGATGTTGTAAAATATAAAGCAAGGTTGGTTGCAAAGGGTTTTACACAGCAATTTGGCATTGACTTTGTTGAGACATTCTCACCAGTGGTGCGGCATGGCACACTCAGAATGTTGTTTGCTTTAACGGTTGAATTAAATTTACAGATTGATCACCTAGACACTGAGACTGCTTTTCTCAATGGAGAGTTACAGGAGGAAATATTTATGTGTCAGCCAGAGGGCTTCCAGGTGAAGGGAAAGGAAGACCAGGTTTGTTTGCTCAAAAAGGCCATTTATGGACTAAAGCAGGCTGCACATATGTGGCACAGAAAGGCTCATACAGTTCTGTCTGCTTCGGGCTACACAAACAGTCATAATGAGGCATGTGTTTACAGAAAGAGTAGCGGCAATACTGTAATTCTTGTTGCTCTGTACGTTGATGATTTCTTTGTGTTACACAATAATCCGCAGGAAGTTAGTAAACTAAAAGATGTCTTAAAACAAAATTTCATAATGAAAGATCTTGGACCTGCTGCTCAGGTTCTTGGAATGCAAATAGAAAGGGACACAGATAACAATATACTCAAAATTTCTCAGACGCAGTTCATAAAAATCTGCTCAATAAGTTTGAGATGACTAATGTTAATCCCATCGGTACTCCTATGGATGTAAATATGAAATTGTCTAAAGCCAAAAACGTGGATGATAAGCCTTATCAGCAGCTGATAGGTTCACTTATGTACTTGAGTGTGTGTACTAGACCAGATATTGCCTATGCATTGTCATATTTAAGCCAGTTTAATTCTTGCCACAGTGAGGAGCATTGGCTTGCAGCCAAAAGGGTACTTCGGTATCTTAAAGGTACGATAAACCAAGGACTCATTTTTAAGAGCACTGGTTTAGATTTGGTAGGGTTTGCAGATGCCAGTTTTTCCACAGATAGTGATAGTAAGTCCTATACTGGTTATCTTTTCAAGCTTGCTAATGCTGCCATATCATGGGAAGTTCGCAAGCAGAGCTCAGTTGCTACCTCATCGACAGACGCTGAGTATGTAGCTTTGTCAGAGGCTGCGAAGGAAGCAGTTTATCTTAAGAATCTGATGTTTGATTTGATTGGTTCTAATCAAGGTCCAATAAAAATTGAATTTGTTAAAGGTGAATGTGATTTGCAGTGTGTGTTGATGGATTGCAATCAAGAAATTGATTTGTATAATGACAGTCAAAGTGCACAGAAAATTGCAAAAAATCCTGTTTTTCATAGGCGCACTAAACACATCAACACCAAACATCATTTCATTAGGGAAAAGGTTCAAGAGAGAATCATTTCATTGCACTATTTGTCCACACAAGAAATGATTGCAGATATTCTCACCAAACCTTTACCTAAACCAAAACATATGTATTGTACCCAAGGAATGGGATTGAACTGTTAATTAGTATTTTAAGTATACACTGTGTTCAAAAATGTTTTCAGTAATTGTATTATGTTTATGTAGGGTACTCTATGATTGAAGTCTGACGACAAATGTCTGTTTTATTCTAGATCAGCTATTGGTTTATGTGGGTGTGTTAGAAATATGTAACCAAACAGCTGATCTATGGTTTAAATTCAGCGCCAGGAAGCGCAACGCCATTGGTGGCGGTTCTAGATACGAGAATGTTCTCGTTGATTCTTTTGTATGTTTTTGTATATATACGCCTGTTTGTAACCTTGTCGTTCAGTTCGTATTAAACATGTATACTGCATATACGCCTAGACGTCTTTCTCCTGCCATACACTCCTACAAAACCGACTGGCGGAAGCGGGGATAGTCTGTTTTGATCGATTTTCCTCGTGGTGTTGTTGGTTGTTTTGAATTGTTCAGTATTTTGATTGCTTATTTGAATTGAATTGAGAGTCAATCATGCCACTGCAAGGGAGGAAAAATTGCCAAACACCGGGATGTAAGAATTATAATGATAGTAAGAACAATACGGCAATTTTCATCTTCCTGGTGTTGACCACGTGTAAAACAAGTGGGCAATATGGACTACTCTCGAATAAAAATATATAGAGAATAAATGTGTGCATTTCATCTCTTGTTTGTTTTCTTACCCATTCTCCTTTTCATTGCAATAAAATTTGTGGTTTAGGGCTACGGGGAGGGGTGGGTGGCAGCGGGCATGCTAGGCAAAAAGTGAGGTTATGGCATAGTAGTGTGTGCATTTGGACAGTTTTCTTTATATTCATCGAATATCCCAAACAATTCTGTAGAGTAAGATAGCATTTTTAATTAGCCTAGAGGTGAATTAAGCTCTAGAACGGCATAACTGTGTCCTTCGTGACAAATCTATTGCCAACATTGATATATATCAAATTGTATTATTTTCCTATCTGGACGTATATTTCAGCGCCTAACGAAAGGCGCAGTTATGTTTGTGTTATTTTCATCAATAATCAATAACTCATCGCAGAACATACTGTTCATTTACGTGTAATAAAGGCTACATTCATACTTTTTATGTTGCCAGACTTGCCAGTACAATCCATAACCTCAGGCGGTGTTCTCTCTCGGAAATTCTATAACCAAAAGCGACGAATCTCTTATACTTACATGATCCTTGTTAGTGTCAGTTTAAGCTTAGGTTCGTGTGAATTAGATTGAGGAGAGCTTTATTTTTGTTTGTGAGTGGTGACGTTTTTAAGGATGACTTCTCGTAGAGGAAGACCGAGGATACATCCAGTTCAGTTCAGAAATCGTCAAAACTGGTCGAGGTGTACCTATTCGAAGCCATGGGAGGAAGGTGATTATCGCCGCGGGATTTTTTTAAAGGGAGGGAAAAAATAACCGAGCATCAGGCGAACCATTAGCCTAATTCTATTCAGTCGCGCGCGGGAGCGTACTGCCTCTGCTCTTGGAATTAGTAAGACTAATGTCTGGAGGGTAACTATGGAGAACTTATCTTCGTCCGAGGACTCTACTTCAAAACTCAGCACGCCGGGGAAATCGAGACCTAGGAGTGCCACGGTCACTGAACTCGATACCTTTTAAGAGGACGCTATACGGCGCCGCATATAGGGCTATTATTTTAGAAAAGAACACCCAACTGTGAGGAAGTTACTGATTTCTCTCAGACAGTGTGATTTGTTCACAGGAAGCTATAGTTCCCTTAGAAAGGTTTTACATCGTCTGGGATTCAAGTACAAGAGACTAAATGGGAGGACATTGCTACTCGAGAGAGGCGATATTGTGGCACTTCACTATGAATTGTTGAACAAAATCAGAAGCGTTAATTTAAGTGAAGTAGTGTGGCTAGACGAGACCTATGTGAATGCCGGCTACACCAAACCTGAAGGTTGGACTGATGACACTGTTCAGGGCACTATGCCTTGCTTAACTGGGAAGGGAGGCCGTTTCATCATTGGCTACGCAGGAACTTCTGAAGGCTTCGTTTCGATCGAGGAAAACTGATGATTGCCACGAAGAGATGGATCACCCCAGATTTTATCGATGGTTCGAGGAGCAGCTTGTCCCTAATATCAAACCGAACAGTGTCATAGTAATGGACAATGCTCCTTATCACACTGTGCAGGTGGATAAAGCGCCATCTAATGCTTGCAGGAAGGATAAGATGATTGACTGGCTTGAGAGGCATGGGGTCGAGGTTGACCACTCGCTAACAAAGGGAGCGCTGCTTAGTATAATTAATAACATCAAACCAAGAACTCCGAAGTATCACGTTGACGAACTGGCAAAAAGAAACATGGACATGAGATAATCCGGCTTCCTACTTACCACTGCCATTTCAATCCCATTGAAATGATCTGGCCTCAAGTTAAACAATATATTGCGGCTAATAATAAAGCATTCAATTTGACAGAGGTTGAAAAGCTTATTGTCGAAGGGGTTGGACAAGTGACAGCTGAAAACTGGGCGAAGGTGGTGTCGCATGTGGAAAGAGTGTTAAGCGAAGCGCGGGAACGTGAAGGTGTTATTGACACAGCTGTGGACGACCTTATAATTTCCCTCGGCGATTCCTCATCCACCAGTGCGGGATCCAGTGACGGAGAGGATCGGGATGATGACGATATGGATGGGATAGAGCCTCTTCCCAGTGATTAGCTTCTGTCTTCTAAAGGGTGAGTTAATAAGCCTATACAATGAACGTAGGCCTATATTTTGTAATACATTTGTGTGTTTCTTGTGCATTGAAACTTATCCTACAGGAGATATAAATTGCTAAATAACACGGAAACAATTATGTGTTGTCGTTTCGCTTTGAACATTTTTGCATTATGATAGTAGGCTATTCGTAATATTGCTATTGCTATTCATTACAATATTTTAGGCCTCTCCTCAATTTGACGTGTAATTATTTCATTTTACAGTGTGAACCGGACAGTTTTAAGCATTGTTTGTTTAGATTTTTGAAAACCATCTGAGTAAAAATGTAACGAATGTAAACGGTGCTAATGATATGAGCATGATGAAAAGAACGGGAGGATGGAAGTATGCACGTGGTGGCTAGTTGCATACGTGGCAACGCTGCCTTGAGTTCAACGGTTCTCCGCCGCACTGTCAGATTCAACTCTGGAAAATACACCTATAGACATTTGGATCTATCAGCGCGCATAAAATAATGTTGGCAACAATGGCATGCATGTGGTGGCCAGAAATAATCTGAAATATTATGATGTGTTGTTGTGCCAATTTTGGATGAAATCCATTTGTTACTATATAAGTTAAGTTACTGGTATTTTAAAATTGGACCTATCAGCAGGCTTAGAATCATGTTGGCAGCACTGACGTATATTAGTTACCATACTCTAAATTAATCTAGAATGTCAAAACAAAAGTTAGGTGCTTTTCAGTCGGTCAACACGAATGTACCCAAATAGAGCTGGGTTATGCCCTAATCCTGAAATAAATTACATGAGATTAATAAATACACTAGGATGTGTAATTTCATGTAATTTATTTCAGGATTAGGGCATAACCCAGCTCTATTTGGGCAAATTCGTGTTGACCGACTGAAAAGCACCAAACTTTTGTTTACTTAGGCAACACTGAAAAATGGCTTCAAACCTCACAATGTCTAGAATGCCAGGTACTATACGTGTGCAATGTTAAGAGATGTTGGCTTGCATACTTTCTGATATATTGATATTAGGGTAAAAAATAGAGACAGCGTTTATTAACAGTTGGCAGCCCTGTTTGCTCTTAAGAATACGCATTGTCATATCTGTTATAGTACACATACCACTTACGAAATTTGGTTGAAATTCAATTGATAGTATACTGTACAAGTTACATGTATTTAAAATTTGGTCCTATCAGCAGGTTTAGTATCATGTTGGTAGCACTGACATACATTAGTTACTCCAAATTAATCTAGAATGTCAGGTACTATACGTGTGCAAAGCTTAAAGCTGTTGGTTTGCAGACTTCCTGATATATTAGTACTTTGATAAAAAAAAAATAGAGATAGCATTTATTAACAGTTGGCAGCCCTGGTGGCTCTTAAGAATACGCTTAGTCATATCTGTTTATGTACACATAGTAAATACGAAATTTGTTTGAAATCCATTTGTTGGTATATTTCTTTATTTATTAATCAAAGCCCTTCACGCTTGTACAAATAACAACCAAATAACAGTTTAAATAAAATATAAGATAGAATTTAACATATCACCAAACAAAACAAGTCCAGATCAAGAGCCGGTAGAATGTCCTAGCTCGTAGCCGTGTCATCAGTGGCCAAGATGACAGTTCTAGATACAATTTAACTTCTCCTTCGCCTGCTTCAGGAACGTCCTCTTGTTTGTGGATATGTCCAACTCGCATTTCCATACATACATACATACATACTTATATTTATTTGCAGATGTGGACGCTGTCCATGGTGGCAAATTACAACAACAACAAAAACACTAAGCAAAACAAATTATTCATACAACTAAGACAATACATTTTAGATACAAGGAATAATTGGTATAAGAAAATAATAATGTTACGTGCCACCCCCCAGTGGCACCTTTGTTAACTGGATTACGGTGGGTATAAAGCACAACACCAATTACTGCTTAAAGAAATAATTAATTTTATTGCAGCCAGAAAAATACACTACTCAACAGCAATTATTACCTTACTCCAGTTTCCTCACGTCGAGAATACTTTCCCTTTCACTTGTCAACAGACCACAGTTAATCCTCTTCGCTAATGAGTCCGGTCCCGTACTATAGCTGGAAATAGCTGCACTAGGTCTGTCACTGTACTATACACTGTTTCACAAGCACCACAATCACTTCCTCGGTGTCAAGAGAATCAGCTTCACTAGGGATTTCGCAAGTCACCACACTTCTGTCGCCCAGGATAAACACTCGCACTAGCTCATAAAACACAACAACAACTGCTCGACAGGTCGCACTTATATAGCAGGCCGGTGACTCAATAAATGCTTCTAGATCCATCCAGGGTTCACGGCTTCTCGAGGTTTCCATCGCTGGTCCAGTCACGAATATTCTGGACTATCCCTTTGTCCTAGTAGCCCTGTTGCATAAGGCGCACGCAATACAGGAGGCAGGGCACAGCCCAGCCCTGGGGCAGTTGTGACTCATGCGGCGAGTGATGACACAAACTCACAGCCGTAACACCACCCCCTTCCTAAAAAGGCTGATCGTCCCGATCAATCATTGGTCCGTCTGTGTCCCTCCGTAGGCTGCCAGGCGATCTCGATGCACGATCTTCATCTTCGCCCTCGGGCTCCTCTGGATCCTGTAGACGACATCGTTGATCCGTTTCACGACTCGGTACGGGCCCTCCTAGGACTTCTGCAGTTTGGGTGACAGGCCTTTCTTCCGTAATGGGTTGAAGAGCCAGACCAGGTCGTCCTCGTGGAATCCTCCGGCATCCGTCTGCTGGTCGTATCGGGTCTTCATTCGGTCGGTCTCGATCCGCAGTTTCCTCCTCGCGAACGCGTGCACGTCCTCCAGTTGGTCGACCAGTACTTGACAATACTGGCTTACCGGGATCGGATCATTCCCAGGTCGGCCGAAGACAAGATCGACAGGCAGACGGAGATCCCTCCCAAACATGGCCCGGGCTGGTGTGCATCCGGTGGCTTCATGCACGGCGGCGCGGTAGGCCAGGATAAATAGTGGAAGATGCTTGTCCCAATCCCTCTGGTGCTCGCTGACAACTATTCGGAGATGGTTCTCGATGGTGCGATTGAATCGCTCTACCATCCTGTCGGACTGAGGGTGTAGCGGCGTTGTCCTTGTCTTCCGGATTCCCAGCAGCTGGCATAGGTTCTGGAACACCTGCGACTCGAAGTTCCTCCCTTGGTCGGAGTGCAGCTCCAGGGGTACTCCGTACCGGCTGACGAATTCCTTCACCAGGGTCTCTGCGATCGTCGCGGCTTCATGGTTAGGGAGCGCATACGCCTCCGGCCATTTGGTAAAGTAGTCGCTGACGACTAATATGTAGCGGTTCCCTGCCTCGCTTAACGGGAATGGCCCAGCAACATCGATGGCCACTCTCTCCATGGGGCCGCCCACGTTGTAGGTCTTCAGTGGACCCCGTCGTCTTCGTCCTGGGCCCTTGCTGGCTGCGCAACCGTGGCACCTCGCGCAGTGGTTCTCCACGTCTGTTCGGCATCCGATCCAGTAGAACCGCTCTCTCAGCTTCTCCAGGGTCTTCTTTATCCCTAGGTGTCCACCAGATGATCCTCCATGAACTTCCTTCAGGACTTCCTCCGTCATAGCCTTTGGAACGACGACTTGTTCCCGGTATGTCTTCCCGTCGGTGCTCTCCCAGGTACGGCAGATGAGGCCATCCCTTACAATCAGCGAGTCCCACTGCGCCCAGTAGGACTTAAACTTTGGGCTGCAGTCACTCACAATGTTCCACCCGGGTCTGGGGACACAGGCCCCCTTCCATTCGGCTATCAGTCCCAGGTCATCATCTTCTGCTTGTGCCCGCGTGAAAGATTCGCGGCTCCAGCTCCCTTGAAGTTCCACGGTAGTCCTTCGGCACTGTATCCCGGTGTTCTCCTCCCTTCGGGCACAGAAGGTGCAGTCTTCGGGGCACGGTCTTCGTGACAGGGCGTCGGCGTTAGAATGCAGCTGGCCTTTCCTGTGCTGAATCTCAAAGTTGTACTGTTGAAGCCTCTCTAACCACCGCGCGAGTTGACGCTCGGGCTGCTTGAAATTCAGGAGCCACCGTAGGGATGCATGGTCGGTCCTGATGAGAAATTCTTGCCCGTACAGGTACTTGTGGAAGTGTTCAATGGTCTTCACGATGGCGAGCAGCTCCTTCCTGGTGAAGCAGCAGTTCCTTTCTGGCTTTGACAAGGCCTTGCTGAAGTAGGCCACTACTCTCTCCTCGCCGTCCACTACTTGCGACAGGATTCCCCCTATGCCAAAGTCGCTGGCATCGGTATCGACGATGAACCTTGTTCCAGGTCTGGGGTAGGCCAGAATAGGTGCGGTGCACAGAGCCTGCTTGAGTTGTTCGAAGGCACTGTGGCATTCTGCTGTCCACGTAAAGAGTTGGTCCTTCTCAGCCAGTCGATGTAAAGGTTTGGCGATGTCGGCGAATCCTCTCACGAAGCGACGGTAATAAGTGCAGAGTCCCAGGAAGCTTCGTAGTTGGGACTTGTCCTTCGGAACTGGCCACTCCCTCACAGCTGCGGTGTTCTCTGGGTCGGTGCGCACCCCTTCCTCGGAGACGATATGCCCAAGGTACTGGACCCGCTTCTGGAAGAGCTGACACTTCTTGGGGCTCAACTTCAGCTGGGCAGCCCGTAGCTTCAACAAGATCTCCTTCAGGTTGCTGTAGTGCTCCTCGAAGCTCCTCCCCAGAACGATGACGTCGTCTAGGTATACCAGGCAGGTCTTCCAGTGTAGTGCCCTCAGAATGGACTCCATTAGCCTTTCGAAGGTCGCAGGGGCGTTGCACAGACCGAATGGCATGACGGTGAACTGCCAGAGCTCGCTGCCCGCAGAGAACGCTGTTTTCTCGCGGTCCTTAGGGTGGACCTCCACCTGCCAGTAGCCACTCTTCAAATCCAAGGTGGAGAACCATCTTGACCCTGATATGGTGTCCAGCGTGTCGTCGATCCGGGGTAGAGGGTAGCTGTCCTTCTTCGTGACGTCGTTCACCCGCCTGTAGTCCACGCAGAACCTGGTGGAACCGTCATTCTTCTTCACAAGCACGAGCGGAGAACTCCAAGGACTATGTGATGGCTCGATCACCCCTTGCTCCTTCATCTCTTCTACCATCCAGTCGACTTCGGCTTGCTTGGCGAGCGGGACACGTCGTAATGGGGCCCTAATCGGTGCGCTGTCCCCAACGTCGATTCTGTGCTGGACCAAGCTTGTCCCGCCAAAATCTTTGCTCCCCACGGAGAAGACATCCTGGAATTCGCGTAGCAGGTCCTGAAGTTGGCGGGATTGCTCTTCGTCTAAATGGTCCTGGGATCCTTGGTACAGCTTCTGTAGTTCTACTGGCAGGGCGCGTCTTCTTCGGTTGTCCGTCTGCAGGTGCCCGTCCGTCGTTTCTGTGATGCGGGCAATCCAGATAACGGGCTCGCAGACTCCTAGGTTGGTGTCCCGGTGAACCGTAATATCGTAGTCGTTCAGGTTGGACAGGCGGATGTACGGCCGAGGCGTCGTGTTAATGAGGGTCTTGGCAACTAGCAATCCTTTTGTCTGGATGTCCTCATATTTTGGCTCGATGACAGCCGCCACTCCCTCAGCAGTTCCGTCGACAATTACGGCGGCGCTGACCTCCGTCCTGGCAGGAACGATGACGTCCTCTCTCAGCCTTACTCGTCGTGCGGTGACGGCCTCGTGTGCTGGTTGCAAAGCAAGTTCCTCACCTCCGAAGTGCAGAGTGTTGGTACTCAAGTCCAAGATGATGTTGTTCTGGTCCAGGAAGTCCAGTCCGATGATCACTTCGTTTGATACGTCAGCCACAAGCACTGGATGCTTCACCACCCGTCGACCAACGACGAGCTCCAGTGATGCTTCGCCATGTACCGGTGCGGTCTCTCCGGTCGCGGTTATTAGCTGGAGGTTCCTTTGTGTGGGTTGCACTCTCCACTTCGGGATCACGGTGGGATTGACGATGGTCCTCGACGCTCCCGTGTCGATCAGCATGGGCCAGCTCACTCCGTTGACGACTCTGTCGACCATCAGGCTGCTATTGTCCCTCCGTAACTTCGTCACACGCACTTGGACTGCTGGGGCTTGACGACTGTTACAAGCCAACCTTTGCCCCGCGCGGTTTCCAGACGACTGATTTCCCGTCGGATACCCTCGGCGGCGGCGATCACCGCAGTCCTTGCTCAGGTGGCCTTTCTTACCGCAGGCCCAGCAGGTCGGTAGTCCTCTTCCGGGCCGCCTCTCCGGTTGTCTTCCGGCTGTGTCGTTGCTGGTGGTACCGCGACTATCGAAGAAACGGCTTAGCGCCTCCATTAATTCGTCGGCCAGAGGCTTGGTCTCGTTGGTTTTTACTGGTTCGTCGACGTCCACTTGACGCACCCGCGCGTGCATTCTGGATGCCTGTTTTGCCGTCTCGAACTCAAGTGCGTGGCTCAGCGCATCTGCCAGGGTCTTATTGCGCGCGATACGCAGCGCCTGTTGAGTGTCCGAGTCCCGTAGCCCGTCGGTGAAAGTCTGCGTCGCTATCTGCTCCAGAAAGTCGGCCGGCGCTGTTGGGTAGGCGAGCCTTACGAGGCGTGCGATGTCCATCTCGAACTCCTGCAGGGTTTCCGCGTTCTTCTGTACCCGGGTCCGGAGCTGCTTCTGATAGGCCTGCTGAAGATGGCTATCTCCATATCGGGACTCCATATGGGCGATCAGGGAAGCGTAGTCCTGGGATCCAGTCGGGATGGCCTGAAGGACGTTAAGGGCGTCACCTCTCAGCGCTACAATGAGAGCTGTAGCCTTTTCTGTGTTGTTCCAGTTATTTATGGAACAGGCCGCCTCGAACTGACGTAAGTAGCTGCTCCACGGGACCTTTCCGTCGAAGGTTGGGGGCGTCACTCTGCTATTTCCCGTTCCTGATATTCCCGGTGTAACGGTGGGCGGGCGTTGGCGCAGCTCGGCAACTTCCTCTCGTAGAGCGTTGAATTTCTCCTCCACCCCCGTCAGTGGGCGTTGGCGCAGCTCGGCAACTTCCTTTTGTAAGGCGTTGAATTTCTCCTCCACCCCCATCAGCGGGCGTTGGCACAGCTCGGCAACTTCCACTAGTAAGGCGTTGAATTTCTCCGCCACCACCATCAGCGGTCGTTGGCACAGCTCGGCAACTTCCACTTGCAAGGCGTTGAATTTCTCCTCCACCCCCGTCAGTGCGCGTTGGCGCAGCTCGGCAACTTCCTTTTGTAAGACGTTGAATTTCTCCTCCACCCCCATCAGCGGGCGTTGGCGCAGCTCGGCAACTTCCACTTGTAAGGCGTCGAACTTCTTTTCCACTGCCGTGAGTTCCTCACGCAGACCCAGTTCTAATTTCTTCAGGTCCTGTGTCAACTTATTCTGACCGTCTTCCATCTTCTTCTGGCCGTCCTCTATCCTCTTCAGGTCCTCCGCTAGCTTATTTTGACCGTCTTCCGTCTACTTCTGGCCGTCTTCTAGTTTGGCAGTTAGGTCCTCGGCTAACTTCTTCTGGCCGTCCTCCGTCTTCTTCTGGCCGTCCTCCATCTTCTTCAGGTCCTCCGCTAACTTATTTTGACCGTCTTCCATCTTCTTCTGGCCGTCTTCTAGCTTCTTCTGGCCGTCTTCTAATTTGGCAGTTAGCTCCTTGGTTAAATCCTTCTGGTCGTCCTCCATCTTGGTTTCCATGCCATTTAACTTTTCTAGCAATGCTGCCAATTTCTCCTCCTTTTTAGTTGTTTGTCTTGTAAAGGGCATGCACTCACAGGAAAATTAGAGAAAATGACCTGCTCGGGTTTTGAAACCAGGACCGTCAGGTGTTGTGTTGAGTTCGTAATCCGGCTTCTGACACCAGTAGTTACGTGCCACCCCCTAGTGGCACCTTTGTTAACTGGATTACGGTGGGTATAAAGCACAACACTAATTACTGCTTAAAGTAATAATTAAATTTATTGCAGCCAGAAAAATACACTACTCAACAGCAATTATTACCTTACTCCAGTTTCCTCACGTCGAGAATACTTTCCCTTTCACTTGTCAACAGACCACAGTTAATCCTCTTCGCTAATGAGTCCGGTCTAGTACGCTAGTTGGAAATAGCTGCACTAGGTCTGTCACTGTACTATACACTGTTTCACAAGCACCACAATCACTTCCTCGGTGTCAAGAGAATCAGCTTCACTAGGGATTTCGCAAGTCACCACACTTCTGTCGCCCAGGATAAACACTCGCCCTAGCTCATAAAACACAACAACAACTGCTTGACAGGTCGCACTTATATAGCAGGCCGGTGACTCAATAAATGCTTCTAGATCCATCCAGGGTTCACGTCTTCTCGAGGTTTCCATCGCTGGTCCAGTCACGAATATTCTGGACTATCCCTTTGTCTTAGTAGCCCTGTTGCATAAGGCGCACGCAATACAGGAGGCAGGGCACAGCCCAGCCCTGGGGCAGTTGTGACTCATGCGGCGAGTGATGACACAAACTCACAGCCGTAACACCACCCCCTTCCTAAAAAGGCTGATCGTCCCGATCAATCATTGGTCCGTCTGTGTCCCTCCGTAGGCTGCCAGGCGATCTCGATGCACGATCTTCATCTTCGCCCTCGGGCTCCGCTGGATCCTGTAGACGACATCGTTGATCCGTTTCACGACTCGGTACGGGCCCTCCTAGGACTTCTGCAGTTTGGGTGACAGGCCTTTCTTCCGTAATGGGTTGAAGAGCCAGACAAGATCGTCCTCGTGGAATCCTCCGGCATCCGTCTGCTGGTCGTATCGGGTCTTCATTCGGTCGGTCTCGATCCGCAGTTTCCTCCTCGCGAACGCGTGCACGTCCTCCAGTTGGTCGACCAGTTCTTGACAATACTGGCTTACCGGGATCGGATCATTCCCAGGTTGGCCGAAGACAAGATCGACAGGCAGACGGAGCTCCCTCCCAAACATGGCCCGGGCTGGTGTGCATCCGGTGGCTTCATGCACGGCGGCGCGGTAGGCCAGGATAAATAGTGGAAGATGCTTGTCCCAATCCCTCTGGTGCTCGCTGACAACTATTCGGAGATGGTTCACGATGGTGCGATTGAATCGCTCTACCATCCCGTCGGACTGAGGGTGTAGCGGCGTTGTCCTTGTCTTCCGGATTCCCAGCAGCTGGCATAGGTTCTGGAACACCTGCGACTCGAAGTTCCTCCCTTGGTCGGAGTGCAGCTCCAGGGGTACTCCGTACCGGCTGATCAATTCCTTCACCAGGGTCTCTGCGATCGTCGCGGCTTCTTGGTTAGGGAGCGCATACGCCTCCGGCCATTTGGTAAAGTAGTCGCTGACGACTAATATGTAGCGGTTCCCTGCCTCGCTTAACGGGAATGGCCCAGCAACATCGATGGCCACTCTCTCCATGGGGCCGCCCACGTTGTAGGTCTTCAGTGGACCCCGTCGTCTTCGTCCTGGCCCTTGCTGGCTGCGCAACCGTGGCACCTCGCGCAGTGGTTCTCCACGTCTGTTCGGCATTCGAACCAGTAGAACCGCTCTCTCAGCTTCTCCAGGGTCTTCTTTATCCCTAGGTGTCCACCAGATGATCCTCTATGAACTTCCTTCTGGACTTCCTCCGTCATAGTCTTTGGAACGACGACTTGTTCCCGATATGTCTTCCCGTCGGTGCTCTCCCAGGCGCGGTAGATGAGGCCATCCCTTACAATCAGCGAGTCCCACTGCGCCCAGTAGGACTTAAACTTTGGGCTGCAGTCACTCACAATGTTCCACCCGGTTCTGGGGACACAGGCCCCCTTCCATTCGGCTATCAGTCCCAGGTCATCATCTTCTGCTTGTGCCCGCGTGAAAGATTCGCGGCTCCAGCTCCCTTGAAGTTTCACGGTAGTCCTTCGGCACTGTATCCCGGTGTTCTCCTCCCTTCGGGCTCAGAAGGTGCAGTCTTCGGGGCTCGGTCTTCGTGACAGGGCGTCGGCGTTAGAATGCAGCTGGCCTTTCCTGTGCTGAATCTCAAAGTTGTACTGTTGAAGCCTCTCTAACCACCGCGCGAGTTGACGCTCGGGCTGCTTGAAGTTCAGGAGCCACCGTAGGGATGCATGGTCGGTCCTGATGAGAAATTCTTGCCCGTACAGGTACTTGTGAAAGTGTTCAATGGTCTTCACGATGGCGAGCAGCTCCTTCCTGGTGACGCAGCAGTTCCTTTCTGGCTTTGACAAGGCCTTGCTGAAGTAGGCCACTACTCTCTCCTCGCCGTCCACTACTTGCGACAGGATTCCCCCTATGCCAAAGTCGCTGGCATCGGTATCGACGATGAACCTTGTTCCAGGTCTGGGGTAGGCCAGAATAGGTGCGGTGCACAGAGCCTGCTTGAGTTGTTCGAAGGCACTGTGGCATTCTGCTGTCCACGTGAAGAGTTCGTCCTTCTCAGTCAGTCGATGTAAAGGTTTGGCGATGTCGGCGAATCCTCTCACGAAGCGACGGTAATAAGTGCAGAGTCCCAGGAAGCTTCGTAGTTGGGACTTGTCCTTCGGAACTGGCCACTCCCTCACAGCTGCGGTCTTCTCTGTGTCGGTGCGCACCCCTTCCTCGGAGACGATATGCCCAAGGTACTGGACCCGCTTCTGGAAGAGCTGACACTTCTTGGGGCTCAACTTCAGCTGAGCAGCCCGTAGCTTCAACAAGATCTCCTTCAGGTTGCTGTAGTGCTCCTCGAAGCTCCTCCCCAGAACGATGACGTCGTCTAGGTATACCAGGCAGGTCTTCCAGTGTAGTCCCCTCAGAATGGACTCCATTAGCCTTTCGAAGGTCGCAGGGGCGTTGCACAGACCGAATGGCATGACGGTGAACTGCCAGAGCCCGCTGCCCACAGAGAACGCTGTTTTCTCGCGGTCCTTAGGGTGGACCTCCACCTGCCAGTAGCCACTCTTCAAATCCAAGGTGGAGAACCATCTTGACCCTGATATGGTGTCCAGCGTGTCGTCGATCCGGGGTAGAGGGTAGCTGTCCTTCTTCGTGACGTCGTTCACCCGCCTGTAGTCCACGCAGAACCTGGTGGAACCGTCCTTCTTCTTCACAAGCACGAGCGGAGAACTCCAAGGACTATGTGATGGCTCGATCACCCCTTGCTCCTTCATCTCTTCTACCATCCGGTCGACTTCGGCTTGCTCGGCGAGCGGGACACGTCGGAATGGGGCCCTAATCGGTGCGCTGTCCCCACGTCGATTCTGTGCTGGACCAAGCTTGTCCCGCCGAAGTCTTTGCTCCCCACGGAGAAGACATCCTGGAATTCGCGTAGCAGGTCCTGAAGTTGGCGGGATTGCTCTTCGTCTAAATGGTCCTGGGATCCTTGGTACAGCTTCTGTAGTTCTACTGGCAGGGCGCGTCTTCTTCGGTTGTCCGTCTGCAGGTGCCCGTCCGTCGTTTCTGTGATGCGGGCAATCCAGATAACGGGCTCGCAGACTCCTAGGTTGGTGTCCCGGTGAACCGAAATATCGTAGTCGTTCAGGTTGGACAGGCGGACGTACGGCCGAGGCGTCGTGTTAATGAGGGTCTTGGCAACTAGCAATCCTTTTGTCTGGATGTCCTCATATTTTGGCTCGATGACAGCCGCCACTCCCTCAGCAGTTCCGTCGACAATTACGGCGGCGCTGACCTCCGTCCTGGCAGGAACGATGACGTCCTCTCTCAGCCTTACTCGTCGTGCGGTGACGGCCTCGTGTGCTGGTTGCAAAGCAAGTTCCTCACCTCCGAAGTGCAGAGTGTTGGTACTCAAGTCCAAGATGATGTTGTTCTGGTCCAGGAAGTCCAGTCCGATGATCACTTCGTTTGATACGTCAGCCACAAGCACTGGATGCTTCACCACCCGTCGACCAACGACGAGCTCCAGTGATGCTTCGCCATGTACCGGTGCGGTCTCTCCGGTCGCGGTTATTAGCTGGAGGTTCCTTTGTGTGGGTTGCACTCTCCACTTCGGGATCACGGTGGGATTGACGATGGTCCTCGACGCTCCCGTGTCGATCAGCATGGGCCAGCTCACTCCGTTGACGACTCCGTCGACCATCAGGCAGCTATTGTCCCTCCGTAACTTCGTTACACGCACTTGGACTGCTGGGGCTTGACGACTGTCACAAGCCAACCTTTGCCCCGCGCGGTTTTCAGGCGACTGATTTCCCGTCGGATACCATCGGCGGCGGCGATCACCGCAGTCCTTGCTCAGGTGGCCTTTCTTACCGCAGGCCCAGCAGGTCGGTAGTCCTCTTCCGGGCCGCCTCTCCGGTTGTCTTCCGGCTGTGTCGTTGCTGGTGGTACCGCGAATATCGAAGAAACGGCTTAGCGCCTCCATTAATTCGTCGGCCAGAGGCTTGGTCTCGTTGGTTTTTACTGGTTCGTCGACGTCCACTTGACGCACCCGCGCGTGCATTCTGGATGCCTGTTTTGCCTTCTCGAACTCAAGTGCGTGGCTCAGCGCATCTGCCAGGGTCTTATTGCGCGCGATACGCAGCGCCTGTTGAGTGTCCGAGTCCCGTAGCCCGTCGGTGAAAGTCTGCGTCGCTATCTGCTCCAGAAAGTCGGCCGGCGCTGTTGGGTAGGCGAGCCTTACGAGGCGTGCGATGTCCATCTCGAACTCCTGCAGGGTTTCCGCGTTCTTCTGTACCCGGGTCCGGAGCTGCTTCTGATAGGCCTGCTGAAGATGGCTATCTCCATATCGGGACTCCATATGGGCGATCAGGGAAGCGTAGTCCTGGGATCCAGTCGGGATGGCCTGAAGGACGTTAAGGGCGTCACCTCTCAGCGCTACAATGAGAGCTGTAGCCTTTTCTGTGTTGTTCCAGTTATTTATGGAACAGGCCGCCTCGAACTGACGTAAGTAGGTGCTCCACGGGACCTTTCCGTCGAAGGTTGGGGGCGTCACTCTGCTATGTCCCGTTCCTGATATTCCCGGTGTAACGGTGGGCGGGCGTTGGCGCAGCTCGGCAACTTCCTCTCGTAGAGCGTTGAATTTCTCCTCCACCCCCGTCAGTGGGCGTTGGCGCAGCTCGGCAACTTCCTTTTGTAAGGCGTTGAATTTCTCCTCCACCCCCATCAGCGGGCGTTGGCACAGCTCGGCAACTTCCACTAGTAAGGCGTTGAATTTCTCCGCCACCACCATCAGCGGTCTTTGGCACAGCTCGGCAACTTCCACTTGCAAGGCGTTGAATTTCTCCTCCACCCCCGTCAGTGGGCGTTGGCGCAGCTCGGCAACTTCCTTTTGTAAGACGTTGAATTTCTCCTCCACCCCCATCAGCGGGCGTTGGCGCAGCTCGGCAACTTCCACTTGTAAGGCGTCGAACTTCTTTTCCACTGCCGTGAGTTCCTCACGCAGACCCAGTTCTAATTTCTTCAGGTCCTGTGTCAACTTATTCTGACCGTCTTCCATCTCCTTCTGGCCGTCGTCTATCTTCTTCAGGTCCTCCGCTAGCTT
Source organism: Meconema thalassinum (assembly GCA_946902985.2). NCBI lineage: Eukaryota > Metazoa > Arthropoda > Insecta > Orthoptera > Tettigoniidae > Meconema > Meconema thalassinum. The sequence goes on from OX336389.2 coordinate 1,417,127,632, forward strand.
ATTTTGACCGTCTTCCATCTACTTCTGGCCGTCTTCTAGTTTGGCAGTTAGGTCCTCGGCTAACTTCTTCTGGCCGTCCTCCGTCTTCTTCTGGCCGTCCTCCATCTTCTTCAGGTCCTCCGCTAACTTATTTTGACCGTCTTCCATCTTTTTCTGGCCTTCTTCTAGCTTCTTCTGGCCGTCTTCTAATTTGGCAGTTAGCTCCTTGGTTAAATCCTTCTGGCCGTCCTCCATCTTGGTTTCCATGCCATTTAACTTTTCTAGCAATGCTGCCAATTTCTCCTCCATTTTAGTTGTTTGTCTTGTAAAGGGCATGCACTCACAGGAAAATTAGAGAAAATGACCTGCTCGGGTTTTGAAACCAGGACCGTCAGGTGTTGTGTTTGAGTTCGTAATCCGGCTTCTGACACCAGTTGTTACGTGCCACCCCCTAGTGGCACCTTTGTTAACTGGATTACGGTGGGTATAAAGCACAACACCAATTACTGCTTAAAGAAATAATTAATTTTATTGCAGCCAGAAAAATACACTACTCAACAGCAATTATTACCTTACTCCAGTTTCCTCACGTCGAGAATACTTTCCCTTTCACTTGTCAACAGACCACAGTTAATCCTCTTCGCTAATGAGTCCGGTCCCGTACTATAGCTGGAAATAGCTGCACTAGGTCTGTCACTGTACTATACACTGTTTCACAAGCACCACAATCACTTCCTCGGTGTCAAGAGAATCAGCTTCACTAGGGATTTCGCAAGTCACCACACTTCTGTCGCCCAGGATAAACACTCGCACTAGCTCATAAAACACAACAACAACTGCTCGACAGGTCGCACTTATATAGCAGGCCGGTGACTCAATAAATGCTTCTAGATCCATCCAGGGTTCACGGCTTCTCGAGGTTTCCATCGCTGGTCCAGTCACGAATATTCTCTACTATCCCTTTGTCCTAGTAGCCCTGTTGCATAAGGCGCACGCAATACAGGAGGCAGGGCACAGGCCAGCCCTGGGGCAGTTGTGACTCATGCGGCGAGTGATGACACAAACTCACAGCCGTAACAATAATAATAGAAACAAATATAAAATACGAATAAGGATAATTTACACAATTCTTCATCCATGTCATGTCACTGGCTCCTGATCTGTTGATTTCTCACCAGCTCCTTAAATTTTCCAACATTAGAAGGCAAAGGGCTGAAAATGTCCTCTGGCAAACTGTTCCATTCTACTTCCCCCCTCCCAATGAAATAATATTTGCCCCAGTTACTATTCCACTAACTTAATTTTAATTTACACGAATGACTGTATCTGCCCATATAAGTGCCTCCCTTTCCCAATCCCTCATTAATGTCTTCCCAAGCAATTTCCCCCTTGTAAGCTAAGAAAATACCCCCTAATCTTTCTCTTGAACGTCTACTAGCCAGACTTTCCCATCCCAAATTCTGAATCATCCTACTTACACTACTCGTCGATCTGTGGTCCTCCATTGCATACCTGGCGGCCTTCCTTTGTACTCCTTCCAATTCCTTTATTAAATACATTTTGTATGGATCCCACACTCCCCCAGCATATTCCAGCAGAGGACTGACTAGGGACTTGTATGCCCTTTCCCTAATCTCTCTGCCAGCCCCTTTAAACACTCGCATAACCATATGTAGTGACTTGTATGCTTTCTTCACTATTTCCCCTATGTGCTTACCCCAGTGAAAATTCCCACCCCACAGAGTTACACCTAATACCTACATTCGTCCCCAAATAAAATTTTATGTTCCCCTACTGAATATTCGAAAACAATATGATTCCTTTTATTAACAAATCGGACTGCCTGACATTTCTTTGAATTTATCAACATATCACTTTCATCTGCCCAGCTTTGTATGACAGGTCCCTCTGCAAAATTCCGCAGTCGTCCAGATGATTTATCCTCCTGTATACTACTATATCATCAGCAAATAATCTTATCTGGGATGATATTTCAACTCCTATGTCATTTACATACATGAGAAATAGCAAAGGTCCGAATTTACTTCCCTGAGGTACCCCCCTTCCCACCCTTAACTGGTCTGACACTGACCCTCCAACCCTTACCCTTTGACTTCTCCCCTCTAAAAAAGATCTCACCCATCGTACTACTCTCCTGTCCAATCCCACAGCCTCCATTTTCCTTAATAGGATATCATGATTGACCCTATCGAAAGCCTTTGAAAGATCAATTGCAACACAGTCAACTTGACCTCTATTATCCAAGGCCTCACTGATATCTTGCTGAAAGCCTGATAGTTGTGATTCACAAGAAAATCCCTCTCTGAAACCATGCTGTTCATTTGCCAACCACCTACTATTCCCTAAGCATTCCCTTATGTAAAAATTTATAATTCCTTCAAAAATTTTGCATATAATACATGTTAGGCTGACAGGTCTGTAGCTATCACTATCCCCCCTTTCCCCTCTCCCTGTATATACAGGAACTACCAGAGCTTGTTTCCAGTCATCAGGCACTACCCCATTATTTATACAAAAATCAAACAGAAACCTTAAATAAGGTACAATATTCCATCCCATAATCTTTAATAATTCCCCATTTATCCCATCTACCCCAGCTGCTTTCCTTGACCCCTTGCATTATAGATATCCTTATTTACATATCTAAATTTCTTCCCGTCCTCAATACCCTGCTCTACTTTCTGATCTTCATTTCCCTCCCCAACAATCCCCACCACCTTACCATACACCAAAATGCTTCAGCCTTCTCACCATCTTCCACCAGCCACGTTCCATCTTCTCCCTCGATATCAGGTATTCAGCCTTGAACTCCTCCCACTCCCCTTAAATAGACATACATATTTCTCCACCGTTCCTTGAAAGGCATCCCCCCGCCAACCAGCCTACCCATAAAATGTTTCTTAGCTACTATCTTAGCCCTGTCCAGTTCCCTCCTTAACCTATTTAATTCTATTCGGTGGCCTATCCCCTATTGCTTACTAATCTACATTTCTTCTTTAATCTTCTTACCTCCTTATTGTAATAAGGTGGATCAGTAGTCGCCCCTACATTTTTCAATGGCACATGTAATTTTTCACAATCTAGAATTATGGTTCTCAAACCAGCCCACAGTTCATCTACATTTTGTTCCCCCTCTATCCACTGATTGAAATTTTCTGCTAGGAAACTCCCAATCTTTTCTTTATAAGCTTTGTAATACTGCTTTACCAATCTTGTCTCCCTCTTAACCTGCCTCCCAATACACAACTTAACCTCTACTACAACAGCCTTGTGGTCACATATCCCTTCAATGATCTCTGATTTGACCCAAATATCCTCGGGCTTGACCAAAAACACGTCCAATAAGCTGTTCCCCCTAGTGCTTCCCTCAATAACTTGAACAAAGCCCCCTCCCATATTATTTTGTTAGCCAGCAATTGATAATGTTCTTGAGAATCTGCCCTACCTTCCTAGTCCACTCTTGGCATATTAAAATCACCCCCTACAATTAAATTTCTTCCTGCCCGGTCAGCCTCCATAGCATAATTTACTAACGTTGTTCCTAGATTTACATCCCGTTCACCCCTCCCTGTTCTATATACACCCAAAATGTCTACCATATCTTTAGAACCAACCCTAACCCCCAGAATCTCATTTACTTCATCTGTAAACACTAGATGACTCCTAAATATATCCTTAACTAGTATAAATACCCCACCTCCCGTGCTTCCCCTGTCCCTCCTGTATACCCTATAACCCATAGGAAATACCTCCCCTTCCACAACATTTTCAACTAGCCATGACTCAGTCACGATTATAACATCTGGATCATATATAATGAACCCTTGCAAAGAAGCTTATGAGACTCAGTTTCGGGGGGTGTAACAGTCCATTTCGTAAGTTGTTGTTAAAGCGCTTCATTGGCATGCAGGGTAACATATAACAAAATAACATGCAGGAAGAAGTGAAGCCAGGGTTATAACAAATGAATTTAATGACAGATCAGCTATTTACAAAATGAAATAAACAAACAAAACTCCCACAATGACTCCCACTGAATAAAATTACTTGCCAAAAACTAGGCCTAATCTCAGGAGAGAGTATTAATCGGACCAAATGTCCCAAAACTCTACAGTGACAATGTATACGTGTGTGCCGTTCTACATGCTTAACGATGAGTACAATTGAATGCATGATTCGTCATCATCCGGATAAACTTTCTGGAGACGAATCCGCATTGCTTAGGGCTAGACAGACGCGGGGAACAACTATACACAACTTAAAACTAAACCGACACTTCCTATACTAAATAAACAACCATAATTTCCGCTTGAAATTGGAATCAAGAACTGCCGTAGCAAAACATTACTGCCTAAAATTAGGACTTCTCAAAATATCAACACAAGGAAGTTAACACGTGACCAACACAAGAAAACACATATGACCGCCGTCATTTTTACAAGTAAATACAACTACACCACACGGGTATCACACAGACTAACAAACATGAACTGAGTCATAGACAAATCACTAGGCCAAAGCCAACATTTACATCATTTACACAATAATCCATCCATACGACATGCAATAACTCGTAACAAACGTGGCGAACTCCCCAATTAATTATGGTCCAGATAACCATCACAAAAGAACAGGTTTGCTAATGATAGCTTAATAGGGGCCAGTCGGTCAACAGGACTGCCTAACAAAATAAGTCACCAAGGCTAGACGGGCGCTAAGTGGAAATCTGCATATCTGTCAACGCACGTGTCAATAACCTCGACCTCCCAAGGCACGGGATCGAGTATCGAAGAAGCGTGCCCCAAAGCACAATATATACGCGTGTGTGTCAGAACAAAATATATCTCAGCATTTCCCCTAGGAAATCCAAGAATCAGCATTGGACAAGGTACAGTAGCCTCCTCGGAGCGCCCTGCCTTTCCATCAAAAATACAGCAACAACAATATGAGGGCGGTAGCACCATCTACCCCTCTTCACGTAGAATCAAAACACACACTTGACACAAGAACACACACAGAATCACACGTATGGGTTTGACAGAAACCTGAAATAAATGACATAAATATTTTTTCACCAGCTTGCGCTTCCGTTCTAGGCTGTGACTATCGAACCTGAAAAGGACTCAAAAAAAATCTAAAAAAAATAGAACTAAGGTGTTTTACAATTACATCTTAATTTGTCGCGCTCGGCAACCCTAATATGAGTAATAACCTGTTCAGCAAACATCTTACAAAAATTACCTCCCTTTCCTATCAAAAAATATGAACTTTAATAAAGCACCACTTATCGAATGTAACGAGTTCCGCATCCGCATGGATAAAAATCTAATACACTCGCCGTGTACACTAAATATGACTCCGAAGAAAAATATACGACAAACAACTTTGGCCATGCGCCAACGTACATTTAAAAACAATAGTGTCGGTGCAAAACAAAATCTACACAAGAAAAGGAATAAATGAACTATTTACAACGTTCACACGCCTTATCTAACTACATATTGAGTAAATCAATTTTTGTACATCACCGTATCAGCTTGCAGAACATATAACCTCCGACCCGGCTCATTTCCCTACGGGAAATCAGCCCTCCATCGTCGACGTCGTAGAAGCGATGCACATCAATCCGTCTCCTGACCAAACGTCGGACATCTTGGCGTAGTCTCTTGGACAAAAATGTTCAATGTTAATAAAAATTTGCCTGGCTATAATCGCTGTGAGTTACTACTTTCACTCACGTTATGTCCTATGCGATTAATGATCGAAGACCTTCCCTAGCTTAGCATTCGCTTACACACGCACAATTATCACTTGAAAAAATACAATACAAAATTTACATAAATTATACACTTCAAACACATCGTCACCGGCTTGAAAAAAGTCTTAAACATGACTGTCTCGCAGTCCTTATCTCGCTAGATATCTTTACTGCTCTACGTGAACCTTGCTCGCTTTGAGCACTAATTGGAATGTTAGTAATGTCTTGCCCATTAAGAGCTGAAAATCGTGACGCAGACTGGCGTGACCTTTGCTCACCAGATCTCAAAACAGTTGTCACTAGTATGATTATTAAGAGCGGTAAATCGCGACGCAGACTGTTGTCACTAGAAACAGCTTCTTCTCGATCAATTTATTGGAAACTGACAGAATGAGGTGGAGTGGGGAGAATTAAGAAAAAATTCTAGAGTTTTCATCTCACGAACTTGGGACTAGCATCAATCTTCAACATTTTATTCAAACGTCTCAGCGCACTTATGCGGAATTATTTCGGATCGGCGGTTATTTAGATAAGCGTTTCCGTGCCCTTTTTTACAGGGTACGCCATCCATCGCGTGGTCTCATCTGATTGGGTGATTCAATCCTAGGTCGGTTGAAACTCACTCGTGACCATCCCCTAATGACTCCAATTTTGGTGCGCGTTGTTACACAATTTGTCCTTGAACTCGGCTTACCCGGTCGTCTTCAAGAATAACTATCAAGCCTGCTTCTGTGGTAATCATTGCAACACACTAACCTGGCTCTCCCTTTGTCAATTTCCACATGTACTGCCTGGGCATCAGTAATAATAATAATAAATCATGAATACTTATTCATCGCAGATTAATAAGGGTTCAATATCTACCATGGTTCTAAATGTTATGCCCTTTCTAACTACACTACGACAGTTTACCAGAAGACACTTGAAGCCCTGATAATGCCCTGTGTACCCAAGACTAGCAACACTCTTGCTCCGTTTACTATCCCCTTTACTGGTTTGGGATGAATCATCTCTTAAATACTTGGTGTTTTTTTTGACAAACTTTTAATGACCCTTCCATAGAGTTGTCCCAGTTTGGCCGAACCTCACCTATTTAAGTGGAGACCATCCCACCCCAAATCATAGTCTTCTATCCACAGTCCAGAGCAGGCCCCGGGCTAAGATGATAGACGCCCTGGGCAAATGGTCTACTGGCGCCCTTTTTCTCATTTCTGTGTTATACAAATAGCACAATAGTTGTTTTACGTTACTAATATTGTATCACAGGAAATAATAAGAAAAGTAAGTCGTTCATACAATTTTGTAGCCATTTATTGATACAATAATCACACTAAGAACCAAGATTACAAAATCAAAAGTAAAATTTTAAAAGTACAATATACTGAAACATTTGAAATCAACGTTTTTTTTTCTGGCTTTGCAAATTTATTATGTCAGAAAAGTCTGTGCTAAGGGTTGCATCTTTTTCACAACACAATAACAATAGAGAATTTAGTTTGCTGTCTGAAAGAGTTGATATTTTCACATTCTTTAGCCGAGTCAAAACAGAAAATCCTCTTTCTGTGGAGCAGTTGGTGACTGGTAAAGTCAGAAATATTCTAGTTCCTACCTCAAGATTAGGATAAGTTGTTTTCAAATAATTTTTATGACGTATTCATATATGTCAAGAATGCTAGTAAATTCTTCCAGTTCAATATACATTTTGGAGTGCTGACATTCGTTTTCAAATTCACATCCGATGTCATTAGAGTAGAACTCATAGAGTTTATTCGCAGCCTGTGATATGGGCAAGTATTTCAAATTTGTCAGATAAATTTAAGCTATTTTTCGCCTTGACAGGTTACTTATCAAAGAGTCAAAGATTTTAATGAAAACTTGGGATTTGAAAAGCGACCTTTCATCAAGAATAGCTTCATCGCCTAGGTTCTCATCCGCAAAAGTTTTTCTGATTCTTATTCTTTTGTAGTTGGAGTTGGGTGATTCAACTTGTAACAACTTCATGGCTGCTTGTTCATACTTGTCAAACTCATTTCTTTTTTCAATTAAATAGCTCTCCAAAGTTAGAAGTTGATTTGTACCTACTACGAGATTAAGGGTTTCACTTTGAAGATTGTTGCTAACTTTATCAAATCTTTCCAAAATACCGGTATCACCCCACAAAATAGTGAGGAAGGCTATTTCAAATTTGCCAAACTTCTTTTCTAGTCCTGAAGCTTCAACTTGGACTGCAGGCTTCTGAGTAGGGTCTAGAGATATTTCCTTTAGTGATTTATGTAACGCCTTGTAACCTTTGACCAGGGCCTTTACGGCATCGGCTCTCGCTGACCATCTTGTTTGAGATAGGGCTTTCAACACTGGAATTTTACTGTTTTCTAAACATGTTTTCGAAATACCCCATCTATGGGTTGAATTGAAAAAAAAAAGGTGTAAAGGTTATGGACGAATTCAAAAAGCACAATAGCTTCAGTGCAGCACTCTTCAGCAGAAGAACCAACAAGGCTGAGAGAATGCGCTGCACAAGGGACTGACTCAGCAAAAGGGCAGTGTTGTTTAATTCTAGCTTGTAGGTCTGAGTAAGCTCCTGACATATTTGCCGCGTTATCATAGCTTTGTCCTCGGCATAACTCAATATCAAGGCCTAATTCCGAGATTGAACTTAAAACTGCCTCTTCTAAACTACTTGTGGTAGAACCTATTCCAGCAAACGTAACGTAGAACCAATGCTAATTGATCGGTGTGCAAACAATCGGGAGTAGAATCCACGATGAGGTTATAGTAGCGAGAATGTTGACATACTTTGTCATTGTTTGCAGCAACACTGATGAACTCGTCACTCGTTTGAGCAGATAGGTATGACACTCGTCCTAGCCCTTTGTTCCCATACTGAGCTAGATGCTGGGAAAGAAAAGGGTCGAAATCGCTTATCAACTCAAGGCATCCTAGATACAGACCATTCGAGGTAGATCCTAAACGTTCACTGTCACCCTGAAAAGGTACGGTAACCCTCTGAGAGAAATTTCACAACAGACACAATTCTGAGTAATACAATTCACCAATATGTGACCACCTGCTCATATTGGGTTGAAAGAAGAGTATTTATTTTCTCTTTGTGTTTTCGTCTGTTAAAGTTAGTTAGCATGTTGGAACGATGGTCTGCTGATTGTTCATGCTGTTTAATCAACTTACTCATTTCCATGTTTCCAATCGTTGAACCCGCATGAAAATCCACTTTTCTTGTCCAACGGCTGAAACAAGCAGCAAGGAACACAAAAGACTTTTCCAGACGATTGTGAGTAGATCAGCCAATCTCTAACATAAGATTCACCATTGGAAAGTGTACATTTATACAGTTTTACAGTAAGTGTACGCTTAGTTCCGTCATTGTAAATACGCTCAGATCTAGAACAATCCGCTTGAAAGATTTGTTTTGGGGGATTGTTCGCAATAAACTCTATAGTTGAAGGCAAAGTGACGTCCCATGTTGCAGGGTTATTGATGTTATAAGTAACAGCCAACACATCATCAGATTTTGATTCAGAAACAATCAGGTCATCTGAATTTTCATCATAATTGGAAATAATTGTGTCTGTATTAGCTTCATTATTGGGAAAAGTCAAAGTGAGCGTATCTTGAGAGAGGTCGTTTAGGCCTAGAGTTTCCTTGCTTGAAGTAGCAGTAGGCGTGATAGTAAGAACTATGCAATTTTAGGCAATTTCTTTAAAAGTTCTTGTTCGTCACTTTCCTTCTTGAGAGCACGTTTCCTGAATTCTGATCCACTTAATTTTTAATTAATTTTAAAATGACTAAAGTAGACACATGTTCACAAATCACAGTTGACACGCAATACAAGCAATACAAACAAACTTTGAGGTTAGGAAGTTGACAAGATCACGCAGCTCATGCGCCAGTTGTAAATCCGTGAGTATTGCCAACAGCGTCAACCGTGCATCACTGCCTACATTCTACATGATCTGCCTACGAGGTCACTAGTATTCTTTACAGATAATACTGATTATATTATAATACTGTATTATAATATACGGTAATCATGATTAAACATAAATACTACGAAAGTATGTGATACGGTATTTAATATTACCTTTATTTTATAATCACGTAAATTATAATTATTTTATCCTACTTTTTAAAGATTTCCATGTCATACTTATTTTTAATGTTGGGATTGTTGGATCAATCTTTTTCTGCGTTCAGCGTCACCTAGATTTCGGCGCCCCCCAAAATTTGGCGCCCTGGACAAATGCCCAGTATGCCCGTTTATAGCCCGGGGCCTGGTCCAGAATTAATATATAGAACTTCCTCTTCACCACAAATCCAGTCCAGTACACCATTTACTGCATCCACATACCTGCAATCTACGTCCCGCCGATATAAAATCCCACTCACTGCAATAGAAGCATTTCTATACTTCTCCCTGCATGCTCTTATCAGGTTTTTAATGTCATTTCCTATATTGTCTGGAGTAGGCGAGCTCCTTAGGTCATTTGTCCCGACGTGTACTAGAACTGACTTAACTTCTTCACACCCTCCCATTAACATAACTTTTCTTCTCAATTGCTCAGTCCTTATACCAGGAAAACATTTCACTTCAGTATTTGTTTCCTGAAGCCCTGTTCCCAAGCGCTTAGTTATTGAGTCTCCAATAACCAAGGACCGGCACACTTCCTCTTCTCTTCTTCCGTTGACCGATGTTTCCCTTATTTCATCACATACCTGCTCCACTCGATCGCCCTCGACGGTGTCCAGCTCCAGTCTTTCCTCCGCCAACCGTCCGGCAGTCATATCTGTGCGCTTGGATCTCCTTGACTTCCGGTCACTGTTGATCCCGCCATCTGCTGCCATCTGCCCACCAATCCCCGAAGCAGGGGGGTGTAACCACGGCCGACTGAATGCGCTCATACCGGCCTAGACAATGAGACATTTTTCATGAAATCTTGTTAGTTACTCAACTGCTCACACAGCGCTGTTCACCAAGCATTGCACCACTAAGACTTATCTCTACTTAGTGTAAAACAATGTCCCCGATTCTTGGATATCACGGGTAATCTCGAGAACCACTGGATGGATTTTGATGCGGCTTTCACCATTCTGTACAGGTAATATCGAGGAAGATTTCTGTAGAAAATAATTTATTTATGATCAAAGGGAGCCAAGCAGTAACGATTTTAGATTTCAGTGAATAGGTCGAAGAAAGAACTTGACATCCGTACGCTTTTTGAGCTTACGCTGGACAAACCGTTAAAAATATCAATATACTATTAGTGTAAGAATTGTTCAGCATGAAAAATTGTACAAAAAAGTCCGCGTGAGCATATCTCTATCTTCGATACATCGCCCACTATAAGTGTTTTTAGTTTGGACGGGAGGGGGATTTGGCTTGCACCTCGCCATTCTTAAATTACGTCTGACAGGAATTCCTTGCACATTCATAACTGTTCCCGGACGAAGCCGGGGCGGGTTGCTAGTGACACTATTATATTATCATTATAATTCCCACAATATCAAAATGCAAATTATATCACAAAATAAAATAGCGTGCTAATAAATATAAGAGAAATTAGACATACCTTGCACCTCGTTACAGTTGAATTCGATCAGAATCACTCGGTTTTCATTAAAGTTTATGCATTTTTCTGCTGAACGGTTTGGAAGTTCGGCAACAGGAAACTAGGACTGTTATTTACTTAAAATATTCATTTTTGTATTTTTGTACTATTTGTGTTCATGATTTCATTACATTGTCAGAATTACCGACAGTAGTGGCTACGCTGGCTAAAGCGCAGCGTTAGGCCATGGGGTCAAGCTCTCTGCTGACTCGGTAGACGCATGGGTTCGAGCCCCACCGTCGGCCGTCCTTGAAATGATTTTCCGTGGTTTCCCATTTTTCAACACCAGGCAAATGCTGGGACGGTACCTTCTAACAGGCCACGGCCGCTTCCTTCCACATCCTTGCCCAGTTTCATTCATCTTCATCCATTCCATCTCTCATCCTGACGCGCAGGTCGCCCACGGTCGTCGACTAGAAAGACCTGCACTCGGCCTCTCAGGAGGCCACACGAAAAAAAAAAATGTCAGAATTAATGCTTTAATTAGTAGGGTATACTATTCAGTGTACCTATTATAAATAAAAACCGTGAGGTTTCTCACCTCCCCATATTACGAAACCCGGTTGCCTAATACGAGGAAAGTGCACTTTTAAAGTTAACAATAATATCAGAGGGGGTATTACAACACCAAACGTGCCCATATTTGTAATATACATAGTATATCGCCTGAGGTTTACATTGGTGAGAAAACCAAAATTATTTCGTTCCTTCTTATGTCTAATGTGAGCCCTATAAAAAAAACTCCCCATATTTGGCGACTTTCCTCTACCCATTTTTAGAAGATACCTTATGCACTGGACAGCTGAATCCGTGATTAATTGTATAGGTAGCTTCGTAAGTCTCAGAACTCAGGAAGTCCTTTCTAGCAGCGTTAATAGCAGCTTTCAAAGTTTCAAGGTAAGAAAGAAAATATTCCTCTAGCCAGTTTAGGCGACTGACATTTAATGAGAAAAAAATGCCCTTTATATGGATTTCTAGACTGAATATGATGATATGTGATGCTTACGTCATGCATAGCGAACCATTTATTAACGTTTTTCAAAAAAAAATGGTTGCTTCTGCGTCCATGAATGTGTACGCTTCCGGGTGCATGCCTATATTATCTTTTAGTGTACTAATGGCACCAATAACTTCTGACGAGAACACTTCCTTGGCACGCCGAACATTCATTTTTTTCAAATTTAGTGGGTTCGATGTGTTTTTTAGTGAGGTGTCTGACCGGTTTGACGATCTCACACTTTTGCATTGTGTATAGTAATGACAAGTATTTCCCTGAAATTATTCCAGTACCATCAGTCATCTCTCGTTACAGAAACTGCGTTCTAATGTTTTTTTTTTAGAATGTGACAATGATCAAAACTAGGGAATACATTCCTGGACTCGTCGTATGGGTGATTGACCATTAGTAGCAAATTCCCTCCCCCTAAATGCCTCATCATTGTAGTGTTAGTTTTGTGATTATCAGAGACAGTTATTATAATTATGAAACCACATTGTTCAACCTCGAGAATAACGTCCAGCAGGAGTTTATGTAAGTCCCGTCCTGACAGCTGCTTCGTGAAAAAGAAGGCACACGGTATCTGATAATTTGTCGAAAGATCTCTTAGCACAAAACACAACACACGATTAGCTGCTACTTGTTCCCGGCTGTAATTTTGATCCTCTCTTTCCTTTTAATGAGACGGTGTTGGAGTAGTGTCCTTGTACCCGAAGAAGGTGCAAGGTATGTCTAATTTCTCTTAGATTTATTAGCACGCTATTTTATGTTGTGATATAATTTTAATTTTGACAATGCGGAAATTATAATGATAATAATTATATAGTGTCACTAGCAACCCGCCCCGGCTTCGCCCGGGAACAGTTATGAATGTGCAAGGAATTCCTGTCAGACGTAATTTAAGAATGGCGAGATGCAAGCCAAATGCCCCTCCCGTCCAAACTAAAAACACTTATAGTGGGCGATGTATCGAAGATAGAGATATGCTCTCGCGGACTTTTTTGTAGAATTTCTCACGCTGAACATTTCTTACACTCATAATATAATGATATTTTTAACGGTTCGCCCAGCGTAAGCTTAAAAAGCGCACGGACGCCAGGCTATTTTTTCGACCTTTTCACTGAAATCGTTACTGCTTGGCTCCCTTTGGTCATAAATAAATTATTTTCTACACAAATCTTCCTCGAGATCACCTTTACAGAATGGTGAAAGCAGCATCAAAATCCATCCAGTGGTTCTTGAGATTACACATTTAATATACGTACTGTACAGTTGATTCCTTATCGCGCCTATAATGGGAGGGGAGTGTGCTCTACCGGCAACGAGTAGAAACTTTCCAATTACATGTTATACATGGGTTCTGACTGGGAATGTCAAGGCCGATATAGAGCGCAGCTCGTATTCAGTCGGCCGTGGTGTAACTTGTATGGATCCGTAGGTAGTAGGTAATCTGTGGATCCGTCGCTTCCGAGAGCGCCCTAAGAATGACGAGCTTCCTGTCATGTTCTTACGAGGCGCTGTTAGCTCCCGTCCGCCCACGTGAAGACAGGCCTGGCTTGCTATTGGCTATTACCCATATTATCTGCTATTGGTGGAAAATTATGCAAGTTCAGCCCGGTTGAACTTGAAAATTGACAGGCACTTTTCCTGATTTAATGTGCATCTTCGTCGTGTGTTTTCTGCTGTGTTTTGGTTGGAATTATGGAATGTCAAGTTCTTTACTTCACGAATATGGAATGTCACGTGGTTTATTTCAAGTGGTTAGGCCCGGCTTGGTCTACACCACTCTGTCACACTCACATAGAACTGAAGATCATCCACGAGAAGCGAGATACGTGCAAACTTACGGTAAGAAATTCTCACTTTTCACTTATTTAGTATTATGAAGAATGATAGGCCTACATTATGGGGTTAGAGGTATTGATTATATTAGAAAAATATACTATACATGATTTAAATATGATAATAGCACTTGAAGCAATTAAATAAAGTATTGTCCATAATCTTGAGTGCTACTTTCATTAGGTTATATTTCATTTATAATTAGTGTCTAGAATAAATAAATCAAAAGTAAAATCGCTGAATTTAGTCTGAATTTGCTGTAAAATAAAGGGCCCTGTTAGTGCCGAAGGAGGTGTTCATAATTCTACACTGAGGCAGGGATAGATAGATAGATTTATTTTGACTGGCAAGATTAGGGCCATTGGGCCCTCTCTTCCATCTAACCAGATTATACAAATAATAAATGATGAACAATACAAATACAACTTAAATCTAACAATATTACAATGTTGATATAATATAAAATACATATGAAATGGATTAGCTTGATAATATACAATACAAATACAACTTAAATCTAACAATTTTACAATATTTATACAATATAAAATACATATAAACTGGATTAGCTTGGTGGTGTAGGCTGTAAATTGTTGCATTGTTAGGGTGAATAACTAAGATACTTAGGAGTAAGTTTAAAATTACAGTAAGGTAAAGGAAATAGGCTACTGAAAAAAAGTAGACTAATGATGGTGATGAAGATGATGATGAAGATAATTAGTCGTTACTGAAGGAGGTTATTTAGATATCTAAATAGAGAGTAAATGAGAAAGTGAGAATTGGAAAGTTTGAATATATGTAATACGACGTAAGAATATAAGCATAAATGTTGAGTTCAACTTTCATTTACTTAGTGAGCATGTACTGCTGACAACGCTGCTTGAAGCTGGACGGGGTTGCTCCTCTGACAGAGCGAGGCAGATTGTTCCACAGTCGTGCAGTAGCAACAACGAAGGAGTTGGTATAGCGTACTGTGCGGTGTATGGGTATCAGCAAGAGTGTGTCGTTTTTTGACCGTGTTCCAAGAGTATTCTCGTACGAGAGGCGGTGAAGCTGAGAGTGCAGGTAAGCTGGAGTTGAAGTTGAGAGTATTTGTTGAAGAATACATAAAGAATGGAGGTCGCGGCGTTGATTTAGACGTAACCAGTTAAGTTGCTCATAAGCGGGGGTGACATGGTCATAGTACCGTAAATTAAATATGTAGCGTACACAGGCATTTTGTGCATGTTGGAGTTTGTTTTTAAGAGTAACAGTGAGATCTTTGTATACCACATCGCAGTAATCAAAATGAGGCAATATTAGGGAGGAAACAAGTCGTTCCTTTAATACACGAGAGAAAATATTCCAGAATCTTCTAAGTGAATTCAATGCGGAAAATACTTTTCTGGAAACATTGCAGACGTGCTGCGTCCAGGAAAGATGTTTATCTATAATAACGCCTAGATCTTTAACTGACTCACGGAATTCGATTGGGGAATCGCACAAGCGTAATTTTGGTAATGTGGGTTCATTTTTTAGTTTTAGGAGGATTTTCGGATGGGAGATTATGATTGCTTGGGTTTTAGCCTCATTGAGTCGTAGTCCATGTAAGCGAGTCCAGTTACAGATTTCAGTTAAGTCTTCATTAAAGGTGCCGATTGCTTCCGATAGTTTTTCTGGTGCTTTGTACATCATCAGCATATAGGTGGTGTTTGCATTTAGTGATTGATGACGGAATGTCGTTTATATATATTGAAAACAGGAGCGGTCCAAGGACTGACCCCTGAGGGACTCCTCTCTCAACTGGACGCCATGAAGACATTTGATTTAAGTTAATTTTAACACATTGTTGACGTCCACGTAGATAAGAGTCCATCCATTGGATACTGTTCTTGGAGAGATGAATTTTAAATAGACAAGAGAGTAATATGTCATGGTCAACAGAATCGAAGGCTTTACTGAAATCAAGCAGTGTTAGGATTGTTACTAGCCCACTGTCCATAGCCTTTCTTATGTCATCCGTGACCTTGAGTAGTGCAGTACTAGTACTATGATTTTTGCGGAAGCCGGATTGGTGTTCATCAAGGATATTGTGCTCTAGCAAATAGGAGGAGAGTTGTTCGTGGACGATAAATTCCAGTGATTTGGAGAGGGATGATAGTATACTGACTGGGCGATAATCGCTTACATGTTTAGCCTGTGTATTTTTTGGGATTGGGATGACGAAGGCCGCTTTCCAAAGCGATGGGTACATACCTATCATTAACGAGTGATTGAATATGTGTGTTATTGTGGGAAGTATAATATCAATGATACGTTTGAATAATTCGATTTCTATATTGTCAATCCCTTTAGATTTCGATTTTATTCGAAGAATAGCACGTCTGGCTTGTGAGGGGGTAACATGCGAGAAATGGAATGTTTCTCTGTTAGGAGTGGGGATGCTGTAGTTATTGATCAAAGTTCTGTGTTTCATGTCAGGGTCAACTGAGTGTCCGATAGTTGTAAAATGTTCGTTGAGTGTGTCAAGAGGTAGATTAATGGGGTTGTCAATTTTCTCTCTACCTATTCCCATATTTCTTAGTTCCTTCCACGCCGCAGAGGGTTTAATATTACCTCCTAGCAGGTTATGAGCATGTCTGATTCGAGCATTACGTACCGTTTGGGAAGTTTTGTTTCGAAGTTTTTTGTAATCATCATAATTCTGTTGAGTTGGCAATCTCTTAAACTTTCTATGTGCCACATCGCGCTTAGCCATCAGTACTTTAAGTTCCGGGCTGAGCCAAGGTGCGGGAGGTCGCGTTGCTCGAACAGATTTTACTGGAGCATGTCTGTCATAAAGTTCTGTCAAGTATTCGGTCATTGTGTGTACCTTATCATCTATGTTGTGAATAGTCAGTATATCGTGCCATGGGATACATAGAGCGTCTTCTGTCAAGGAGTTCATATCAATTTTAGAGAGGTCTCTGTACATGATGGTCCTTGGTTTGGTCTTGGGACATTTTAATGAGTAGGAGATATAGATTAAATCGTGGGCTGAAATTCCGGGTACAGATGTCTGACCAAACTGAAGCACCTTGTCAGTGTTCTTTACTGATATCAAGTCAATTGTCGTGTGTGAAGTACGCGTGTGATGTGTTGGTAGTAGTTCTAATATTTTCATGTCTCGTGACGAAAGCATATTCAGCAGTTGCCGAGTTTCAGACTTGGTGTTGTCGCCTATATTAGTATTGAAATCGCCCATGACTATTACATGTTGGTAAAGTGGTAGGATTCTTAGTAACGCATTCTCCACGTCCTCCAAGTGACCCAGTGAAGGTGCTTTGTAAACAACACAGACAGCGCACGTTTGATGGGCTGCATCAATTTCAAATAGCATAAATTCAGGCCTCCTATTATACTGGCTATCAGAACATGCTAAGACTTTAGGATTAAGGTTTGACTTAACGAAAGCTCCCACCCCACCTCCCCTCTTCCCAACACGGTCATTACGTATTAGAGTGTAGCCGGGAAAGTGGAATGATTTAGATTGATTTAGCGGTGATAGCCACGTCTCGCTCATCAAACAAATATGGAACAAATCAGGTATAATGAGTTCAAGTTCATGAAAATGTGCCGATAAGGATTGTACATTCACGTGGGCTATATGGATTCCGGTTGGGTGAAGTGACACATTTTCAAACAGTCGATCTCGAGTCGAGATAAGGTCATTGTTTGCGGGAGCTAATTGTAGCCTGTTATTTGAATCGAATGGAAACGGTTCGGTAGGGGAGGGGAGGGGTGAGGGAGTGCGGGAGAAATTCCTTTCACTGCAGGGGGTGGCTGCGAGAGTGCTGCTGTCAGAGGTAACATTCTTGTCGATCAGGTTTGCCAACTTAAGAAATGAAAACTGAACTAACTGAAAAGTAATAAGGGTAATATAACTGAACTAACAGAAATGTATTATGATAAACTAAGACTAATATAATAGTAAACAGATAATAATAATTAGAACTAAGATGGCATAAATTGGCCGCAGTCAGCTAGGTGAATAGTTTTTACACTGTAGATACTGATTAGTTAGGTAAGTCATTCATACGGTTAATCCTGATTTTGGTACCATCCGGTTTCTTGATAAGGATATCGCCCTGAGAACTCCAGCAATTTCTGACCGAGAATCGAGAAATTGCAGCCTTCAGAATCGCCAGTCGGGTGGAGGTGAGATCCTCACGGATGGTCACATTGCCTCCCTTGAGCAATCTTTTTTTAAGGAACACCTCCTGCCTCGTACGGAATGAAGTGAATTTCACAATGATGGGCCTAGTTTTTCCAGGGGATTTGGGTCCAACACGATGGCTACGGTCAATATCAAGGAGGTTAACACTAGCACCAATATCTTTAAATACGTTTAGAGCAAGTTCATCTGTATTTTCTTGAGTACTTTCATGCACACCGAAAATCCTGATATTGGCTCTCCTGCTATACTGTTCTAAGGAGTCGTACTTTTCTTCAAGCTCATTTCTCAGTGCTTGGATTTCAAAGTCACGAGTCTCAAGTTTTTTAGTGAGGTCAGATACCAGGTCCATATTGAACTGAAGAGACTTCTCCAGTTCTTTGATAACAATTTCAGTCACTCTCACAGAGATAGCGGATATAATAGTTTCAAGAAACTTACCCGAACTGAGGGTCTCGTCGAGTACCTTAGCTACGGTCTCTTCAATTAAGTTGGCACTATCGCTGGCGTCTCTAGAGGCACGCTTATTCTTGCTTCTCGTCATCCTGGTTTAATTATGATTTTGTTATGTATGTAAGGGTTATCACTCGAAATAACGTAACACAGGTTATGCTCACTTACTATACACACGTGAACCACTTATTTTGGATGTACCTACTACACAATAACACCTACTAATTCACCTAAACTGAGGAGCCGAGCTCACGCACGTCTGTCAAGCATGGTCACTTCGAACACCTAGTGGGTCTGTAATCCTGGTGGAGGCCAGATAGTTCATGTTTAAAATAAAATATGCAACACTATATAAAGTACCGTACAGTGTTCTTTGTTTACCAATAAGCTCTGGAAAGTGGTAGTTAGAGATACCACTATACTGCCGTGCTAAGGAAAAAGGTAGTAACTGCAGAAATACAAAATATTGGATTATTGGTATCGTTGGAATCGTCTCGATGTTCTGCATTATATTACAACCTTAAAAACCAGTAATATGATATTTTGTTCAAAATATAACGAAAAATCAGTTACTGCCTTTGCAATTTTTGGAACATCTACAATGACAGAGAGCAGTAAGTAGAACCTGCACTGTAAGAAAGCAGTATCTGCAAAGATACTTCTTTTTAATATTGTGCGTTCTTACCGCGGTACTATACTCAACAATGGCAAATGCAGTAAATACTCGCTACATTGTAAGAAGTCAGTGTCTGTTCATTTCTGCTACTTCGTTCATTATTAATGTTGCAGTAATAACTTGTATATCATTCTAAGAAGAACACATTGCATTTAAGAAGCTATTAGCAGGAAGTGTCTGCTTCATTACATTCGAGGTAAGATCTAATATTCCTTGTATATAATTATTATTATTATATTGGTAAAATTATTCCTTAATATTAACATGAAATTATGGGTCTTACTCAGAGTGTGAAACGGCACACTTAGCCATTTTCTACTTTATATTAGCCTATATTTTCCTTTTTGCAGAATGTCCAGAGGAAGAAAAAAGTTGGAATTGTTGGGACTGGGACTAACTGGGACTACTATACATTGCGATACGGCCGCGTATGAAATTCCCCTAAAACAAAATGGCGGCTTCCGTGACGTCATCAACCACGTCACGAAATAATCCTCTGGCAAGCCTACGGGAAAAGCCTGGGAAATAGGTTTTTTTTGGGTGAGGAAACACAAAAACCGTCAATTTTTTAATGTATCGAAATCTATAATTGAGCTATATAGTTCAATTAAAGATTCCGATACATTAAAAAAATCGCAAATTCACGTAATAGGAGTTTTTTGGGTGGGAAAACACTAAAACCGTCAATTTTTTTATGTATCGAAATCTATAATTGAGCTAAGTAGTTCAAATAAAGATTCTGATACATAAAAAAAAATCGCAAATTCACGTAATAGGAGTTTTTTGGGTGGGAAAATACAAAAACCGTCAATTTTTTATGTATCGAAATCTATAATTGAGCTAAATAATTCAAATGAAGATTCCGATACATATAAAAAATTCGCAAATTCACGTAATAGTTCTTTGGATGGGAAAACACACAAAAACCGTCAATTTTATATGTATCGAAATCTATAATTGAGCTATATAGTTCAATTAAAGATTCCGATACATAAAAAATGGCAAATTCACGTCATATATATCCGGGAAAGGCCTGGGTAATAGTTTTTTTTGAATGGGCAAACACAAAAACCGTCAAATCGACCAATGAATCGAAATCTATAATTGAGCTATATAGTTCAATTAATGATTCCGATACATTAAAAATATCGCAAATTCACGTCATATATTATAAATTTCCGTATCGAAATATATAATTGCCCTAAGTAGATCAATTACAGATTCCGATACACATGATAATTATTTTCTTTTCGTAAATAAAAAACATTGCATCGAAATCTATAATTTACCTATATAGCTCAATTAACGATTCCGATGCTGAATAAAATTTCGCAATTTAACGTTATACTTTACAATTTCCGCATCGAATTCTTTAACGTCATCTGTAATTCAACTATATAGGCGAATTTTAAGAATATGTCATAAATGTAACCCTAAATTAAAATATTTTCGTATGTACGGCGTGCCAAATTGAGGTAGGCCGATAAATAAATTACATGTGACGAAACACAATACGTTTCGAAGTTTTTTAATGCTCATTTCTGTTATTAAGTTGTCACCACCCAAAATACCCTATAACCAAGGTTTTTCCCATAATCTTGCCAGAGAAGCATTTCGTCAAGTGGTTGATAACATCACAAAAACAACCAATTTGTTTAAATAACATATGCATGCGCAAACGATCGCGGTCTGTAATAATCGCCGGTTGACATCAATACATTAACCTAGCTGCACATTGTAGTATTCTTATAAAACATTGTGGTCAATAATGTTATTGCGTAGTTTCGTTTTTTTCCAAAGTTGGCTGCAAATACACCAAACACAATGCCATTATAAAACATTGTGGTCAATAATGTTGTTTTTGCTGGGGGGGGGGGGGGGCTGCCCCCCCCCCCCGATAGGTTGGTATTTTTATGTTTTCCAATATTGGCTGCAAACACAAAAACAAGACCTATAGGCCGATAGGTCTAATACAAAACATTGTCATATCTATTTTGCAGGTGTTCATGTAGGCCTACATGCCAATTTGTCTAAATTGTACCCATCCATTACTATTTTAAGAGGCGTATTCCCCAACACCGTTCCTGACGTAATATTATCGTTTAGACAACATTCCTATTAAATGCAACAACCAAAATATATATATGAACAACGTAAAAACTCACCGAGATATTCCAAATGCTGTATTATTCCACATGTACAAGCAGAAGCACTGATTTTCCACCACAAGTAACGGATTTTATTTTAATGCAACAACTTCAGGATTTAAACAGTTTTAATACAAATCGTCAACACAATCGAGCACACGACACTGCTAATATCAAAATCTTGTTCTACAGGTTATTCACAGGAATATTTATTTTAATATTACGCTTAGAAAACGCTAACGCGTGACAATACAAAAATGGCGAACCGACTCCAGCAAAATCCCGCGACGAACTGACCACGGAACTGACGTAGTGATCAGCTGACAACCAATAGCGTTACCGATAGCAATACGTCAGCCGTGAGATCACGGTGACGTCACTGACCTCCCTGAAATCTCCCTAGACGCCACTGTATCGCAATGTACAGTTCAACCGACTAACTCAAGACGAAACACTGGACAATATAGACAGTCATAATTCTTCACCCCACGGGTCCAACCAAGATTTTTCTGTGAAATGTGATGACATGTCGAATAATATACAGTTACAATTTATAAGTAGTGATGTGCGTGTGCAAGACGGTTATGATTCTGATCCTTTATATGAAGATATTAGTGGAAATGTGGTGCCGGTAGTAAGAGACATTTATGAGGAAGTTATTTCTAAGGAAACAGTGGAAGAGGAAGGTGAAGAACAGGACGAAGGTGGACTCAAAGAACTGGTACAGCCCGTTATAGAAAATACTGAGCAGGAGGAGGATTCAGGAAATGTAGGAGAGACTTCATCTTTAGATAGTGGAAAGAAACGAAGAAAACGAAGAGCAGATTGGAAGGAAGAAAAGAAAAGAAAATCAATTAATATGCATCCTCTCCAGGAAGGTTGTAATGAGCATTGCAAGAAAAAGTGCTCAAAATTGTTCAGCAACTCTCTAAGAAAAGATATTCATGAGCAATATTGGTCTCTATCGTGGATGGATCAACGTAAATTTATTTTCCATACCTGCTCTAAAGAGCCAGTCAAAAGGCGACCAGTGAATGAAAACTCAAACCGTAACTCTACATATGTTTATCGTTTACAACGCGAAGGGGCACAGGCGCAAGTTTGTAAAACGTTTTATCTGACAACATTAGGCTACAATAAAAAGAGTGATAAAGTAATTTTCAATATTCTTCACAAATCAAAACAAGGAGCCATTAGTCCAAATGAAGATATGAGAGGGCGACATCCTTCAAAATTCAAAATAAATCGAGATGTTGTCTGCAGACACATTGAAAGCTTCCATCCTACGGTATCTCATTATCGACGTGAGCATGCACCAAATGTTAAATACCTCCCTAGTGACGTGACAATTACAATGATGCATGAAGATTTTGTGGTGAAACATCCCCAACTAAAATGTTCCTACGAGGCATATAGGAAAATTGTTGCAGAAGAGAATGTACATTTTACAAAATTGGGACATGAACAATGCGAAATATGTGAGACTTTCAATTTACACAATGCTGGTCACAATAAAGACAATCTGGATTCCGAATGTGAAACCTGTATTCATTGCAAGAAAAACGCGCTTCCAGTGCTCGTTCACTTTACAGGAGACATGAAAACAGGAGTTTCGAATCTGGAACAGTATGTGTTTCTGCTGACTTGGAAAAGGTTACAATGTTACCTCGTATTGACACATTTAAAAAAGCCATCTTCACTAGTAGGGTTATTGTCTATAATGAAACTTTCGCACCAGTGGGATCAAATCAGACCAAACTATTTCCATTTGCTGCCTTGTGGCATGAAGGGATCAGAGGGAGGGGAAAAGAGGAATTAATAAGTACTTTCATGCAGTTCATCTTGTTTCACAGGGATTCAGAGAATTTCATATTTTGGTTAGACAATTGTGCTGCCCAAAATAAAAACTGGGCCTTTCTTTCTTTCCTGGTTTACATAGTAAATAGTTCATTTGTCAATGTGAAATCAGTCGAAGTGAACTATTTCGAACCAGGGCATACATTTATGTCCTGTGACAGTTTTCACCACCAAGTTGAATTATCATCGAAACGTCAAGGAAAGACCTACGACTTCAACGATTTTGTTAATGCTGTGCAGTCTGCTAATAATGGCAAAGTTATTACAAAAGTAATGAATATTTCTGACTTCTATAATTTTCAAGATTTGTCTTCAGTTTTTAAGCGTAATTCCAAACGTTGCAATCCTGAGAAAATTCTTCTATCCAAAATTGTGCATATTTGTGCAAGAAGAGGTGATCATAGCCTTCATTATAGAACGGACTATGAAGCAAATACATATCTTGAACTCAATTTTTTGAAATATGCTGTTCTAAAGAAAGGCCTCCCTGAACCAGTTCAGCACACAAAACCATGCGGGATTTCCAAGGAAAAAAAAGAAGGCATTATCAGAAACCTCACTCCGCTAATGCCTGAGAACAGAAGATTGTTCTGGGAAAACATTTCTGAATGTGAATAGGAATTAACGTTTTGGCTAAAAATAACTTTTATTGAAAATTGTGACAAACAATGGTTTCTTATATATTTCACTCTACATTGGATTGTGCTTCCTTCTGTAGTCTAATAGTTGCAATTCAAGTAATAAAATCCAAACTCATTTCATCTGATAATAAATTTATTGTGCTTATTTAATTAGAGTTCAAAGGAAAAAAGCAGCATCTACAGCATACAACGATAAAGGGCAGTAACTTCCACTTACTGCTTTTTCAATTAAAGCGGAAGCCCATATGAACTATGTAAAAGGCAGTATCTGCCATAATTCAATAATTCGTTGAAAAATATAATTTTTGATGCCAGAAAATGAAATTCCTCCTCGTGTTTTAGTTACTGTGTTAATTTCAAAATGATCCATAGAGTAGAAACTAAAGAGAAATTGATTAAACTTTGAACTCAATTTTCTTGGTTTTCAAGTTCATGTAGTTACTGCCTTTCTCCTTAGCAGGGCAGTATAGATGCTTACTAAGGAAATTTATTCAAGGAGCAGGCCTTTATATGTACAGGATTAGATTCCTTCTATCATGTTCCACAGGAGTATAATCATAGATTAGCAGTAACAGTAGTTAGACTATCCTGGATTGTGTGGTCTTGAAATAAAATCATTTTAATATTAATTTATTTTTGTTTTACAGGAGATGAACCACCCAGGCCATAAATGCTGCATTTGTGGCATTCATAAAAATGATGTACTTCCAAAGCAGGAGAAGATAATTCTTCACGGGTTTCCTTCCAAATCAGAAATGAGCAGACAGTGGCTGGAGGTTGTGGGCAAGGAAACCCTGAAGCAACTGACGGCCAAACAACTGAGTGTTCGAGGCACTTCTGGCCCACAAGTTATCCGGGACCCTCTTCAAAATATTTGTATGCAGGTGCCGTTCCGGATAGAAGTGAGTAATGTTTCATTATTTGAACTTATTAATTAACTAATTAATATGTGATCTCCTGTCAGAAAGAAGAACATGAAACCCAGTTCTAACATGTAGTGTCCTTCTTTCGTATGCACCTTCATAACCATGTGCAGTAAGATTAGCTGGATAGGCCTGGATAGGCATACCGTACTTGCACATTAGATTAGTAATCTAGTAGGTGCTCTTTAGTCGACCTATACATTAAGGTGTCCAATCAGATTGGGGTAGGAAAAGTAGTCATCTATTCCCCAGCCTAGGGCATGGTGTCGCAGTGGACAAGCTGTTTATCTCTCGCCAAGGCGTATGGGGTTCAATTCCCGGTTTGTGCATGTGAGATTTTTGAAGTGAAATGCCATGTCTTGTGGATCGAATTCCACGTTAAAAGGCTCATGATCGCGAGATTAAATATGTCCTAGCTCCTACTGTTGTACAGCCATATGAGAGACCTATCATAGTTTCAGCAAACAGTCTGGTAATGCTATCTTGTATGTTAATTTAATATGAAATTTCATTACATTCTTGTCTAAAAAAAATTCCATAGAATAAATGAAGGTACGGTTCAACTGTGGTACATTTCAGCTACATAAGGTTTTTTGCTGTATTGGTGTTTTAGTAGCCACAATAGTACATTGGTCCACATTACAATATAATTTTATTTATTTTCTACTTTAGAACATGTTTCAGTCTGTCAGACCTTCATCATATGTTTTTTTTTGTGTAATGAGGTTACTACCTGATGAGCTGATGAAGGTCTGTCAGATCAAAACATGCCCTAACAAGTAGAAAATGAATAACATTGTATTGTAAAGTGGACCGATGTACTTTGGTAACTGAGGTGGTTGTGTCCATTGAGCTTGCATGTTATACATACATTTCAGGGCAATATTTAAGCAGCCGGGAATCTCTAAAACCACAATAGTTAAGAGGGATGTAAAACTCATATTATTATGTCCTGTGAGGGGACTATTAATGTGGCTTACAGGGGAGGATACGATGCATGGGTCACCGATTTGAACCACCTTTAGTGCACGTGTAGGGCATGACCAGGCGTAGGATCAGGTGCTAGTAGTAAGGTGCGCTTCCCAGCTGTTTCCGAGAAATTAATTAATTGCAATTGCAGTGCGGCGTCCATGTGCATTGAACGCTAGGAAGAATCCAACGAGCAGGTGGTGCAGCAGTAAGAGCCCTCCTTCGTAAGCGCGGGATCGGTGGATCGAATCCCACCGGTGAGCCGTTTCAGTGTGTTGTGTTGGTTTTTTTTTCGTTTTTTTCTTCTTCTTTTTTGTAACAATTGGCAATATCCAACCAATACGCATAGCACGAGTCACTGCTTGTGGGATACGGGGTGGTCTGATGGTTCACAGACGTGCAATGAACGGAACAGACTGGGCCTTCATTGTATAAATGTATACCGGTACATATAATTGATTACACCTGACCGTGTATAGCCTAATACCAATGTATTTGCAATGCCAAAATGTCACAAACAATGACCCCCATACGATGATTTCAGAATCCCTTTTCCCGCTCACATAACACGTTATCACAATTGACTGCAAAATAAACATTGTTCAATACACCCAAATTTGTACGAATTGCCAATGTTTACGATAACAAAAAAAAAACAAAAAAAAAAACACAACACACTGCACAAGCTCTCTGGTGGGATTCAATCCAGCGATCCCGCACTTACGAAGCAGGGCTCTTACCACGGTACCACGCGCTCGATGGCTTGCAAGCTAGCGTAAAACGCACATAGAAGCCGCACTGCAATTATTGTAATTGATTAATTTCTCGGAAACGGCTGAGGAGCGTGCCTTGCTACTTGCACCTGGTATACGCCTGGTCATGCCCTACACGTGTACTAAAGATGGTTCAAATCGGTGACCCATGCATCGTATCCTCCCCTTGTTAGTCTATTGAGTCGGGTGAGTTATCAGGTCAGAGGCTAGTTGGATCCTCAGGAAGCATCGTCGTAGGATATACGGTTAGAAACCTCAAAATCCTCACAACGCTCATCAAATGCCTGAAATATATTTGCTTTGTGGCTTGGGAAGGAATTTCCCTCACTCCCTTCTATTCCCATAAAAGAATTTACTGTCCTCGTTGATTTTGTCCCCTACAACATGCCCCATAGTAAGAACGACCATGTCATCCAACATTGTTTAGGAATGCTAATGCTACCTTTCCTTACAGGTGTGCCAGCACATTCTTCAGGTCCTTGCCCCGCTAGATTACTGCAACCTGCTGCAGTAATTGAGAGTACAGCCACTTCTGCTGCCGAAGTTTCTGGTGTGGTTACTACTACCACTACTATGGTAACTACCACTACTACGGATACAACTTTGGATACTACTACCACAACTTTCGATACTTTTACTACAACTTTGGATACTACTACTACTACTGCAGTTAACGTTACCACCACTAATACTACTACTCAGATTTCATCTACCAGCACCTCTAGTGCTATTTATTCTTTTAACACTTCTCACATAATTGACAAGGATAATGCTATACCACACACAGTCGAGTTATCTCTATTACCTGAACAATTCTTGGTAGCAGAAGCCTTGCCTGGGCCTTCAGTACCTATCAGTACTAGGACTCCTCTTGCACAGCACACGCCACCTAAGAGAAGAGGGGCTCTCTCTTTGATAGGAGCTTGCACCTACAAAGAGATTACCCCTCGGAAGCGTAAACTGTGCAAGGGGATTCTTATTCAGAAAAGAATGCTGCAACAGCTTCGCAAAAAGTGTAGGGGAGTAAGGAAAGGAAAGAAGAAGGATACCGATATTGCTACGGACAAGTTGATTACCATTGATTACCACAGGGACGATGGAAGGAGTATTTCGATAAGCTATTGAATGTGAGCAATTGTACTGGTGAGATGGAAGTGACACAACCTGACGACTCTATAACAGAAGATGATATAACAATGCTGGAGGTGGAATTAGGAGTACAGAAATTGAAGATGGGAAAAGCAACAGGGGTGGATGAAATCAGTGTAGAAATGATAAAGGCTGCTGAACCTGTTGGTATGCAATGGTTGTATCGACTGCTAAAGTGTGTGTGGAAACGGAAATGTGTACCAGAAGACTGGGAGAAAGGGCTAATAATACCAGTGTTTAAGAAGGGGGACAAGAAGGTGTGTGATAACTATAGAGGTATCACCCTCTTATCACAGATAGTAAAAATACTGGAAAGGATATTAGAAAGAAGAATGAGAAGAAAGGTGGAAGGAGAGTTGCAAGAGGAACAGTATGGCTTCAGGAGTGGAAGATCCACAGTGGACCCAATCTTTAGCTTGAGGCAGGTGATGGAAAAGAACTGGGAATATGGAGAGGATTTGATCATGACTTTCATAGATCTAGAAAAGGCATATGACAGTGTCCCCAGAGAGAAGATATGGGAATCCATGGTTAAGAAGAGACTGGGAAGAGAAATGCTGGAAATGGTGCAAGCAATGTACAACAACTGTGTTAGCAGGGTACTGACCCCAGTTGGAAAGACAGATTGGTTTAGGAACAAGACTGGACTAAGACAGGGGAGTGTGCTGTCACCTCTCTTGTTCATAATGGTGATGGATGAAATTGTAAAGGAAACAAAGGAAGCATATGGACATAAAAAAATGAAGTTACTGTTATTTGCAGAATATATTGTGGTCTGGGGAAGGAACACCGAAGAAGTGCAAAAACAACTAGATGCACTGAACGAAAATATTCAGAAGTACGGCCTGAAAATCAGTATAGAGAAAAGCAAGACCATGGTGATGACAAGAGGGGAAAGACAAGGAAAGGGCACTGTGAAAATTGGAAGTCAGAGTTTGGAAATTGTGGACACCTTCAAATACCTAGGAAGTGAATTGATGCAAACTGGTAGGTTGGACATGGAGATTGGCAGGAGGGTACAGCAGAGCAATGCATTCTATCAAAGTGTAAGAAAACTTGTTTGGGATAAGGAAGTACCAAGGAAAAGCAAGGAGGTAATGTATAAAGTGTACTATGTTCCCATATTAACTTATGCAGCTGAGACTTGGACCCTGACAAGCAGGCAAGAGAGTAGAATCCAAGCCAGTGAAATGAAATTCCTAAGAAGTATGATAGGAAAGACAAGGAAAGACAGAGTGAGGAATGAAGATGTTGGGAAGGAAGTTGGGATGGAAAAACTAAATGAGAGAATTGAGAAGAATAAACTAAGGTGGTTTGGACATGTAAAGAGGATGGAGGAAAATAGAATACCAAGACAGATGCTGGAGGCGAAGTGCAAGGGTAAGAGAGCAAGGGGAAGACCTAGAACAAGGTGGATTGATTCAGTGAAGAACAGCGTAAGCAAAAGAAATCTGGACTGGGACAAGATCGTGGAAGAAGAATGGTGGAAGGAAAGAGGAAAGTGAAGAAGTGCCATAAATACCCAGACCCGGCAGGAGCTGGATAAGGGGAAATGATGATGATGATGAAGTTGATTACCAGTCTAAAAATATATATTCTCTCAAAACCCTACATTTGCAGCATTACTTGAGGATCTTGTCATAAATGTGTCCAGGTTGGGAAAAGGTAGACGCTGGAGTCCTGAAGTTAAGGCAATTGCTCTGGGGTTGTTCAAACGTAGCCCTAGTTGCTGTCGACTTCTGCAGAATATGATCCATATGCCTTCCCGTCGAACCCTGATCAAACTTCTCAATACCATTCCCTTTCCTGCTGGCATCGGTGAGGCTTTCTTCAAACAGTTGACTGCCCGAGTCAGTACTATGGTTGATGCTCAGAAAATTTGTTCAGTTATTTTTGATGAAATGTCTCTGTCTACAGGACTGCATTACAACAGGCGTACTGATCAAATTGATGGGTACGAGGACTATGAACACCTAGGGCGTACCAGCCGTGTCGCTGATCATGGCCTGGTGTTCATGGTCTGTGGTGTTCTCAGAAAATGGAAGCAACCTGTTGCTTACTATTTCTGCAGGGGCACAGTACCTACTGATAAATTGAAAGTACTGATAAAGGAAGTCATCCGTGCTTTGCAGAAAGTTGGGTTGGATATTGTGGCAACTGTGTGTGATCAAGGTCCCACGAATGTTAGGGCAATACGAGAGCTGTGCAGTGAAACCCGTACTGAACGTCCTGGCCCATTCTTCATGGTAGGCGGAAAGGATCCGCCTCACCTTCTGAAGACTACTCGCAACCATGTATTTCGGCATGGTGTCATTTTTGCACCTGGAAAAAAAGCGGAATGGAAGCATGTGGTTCGATTGTTTGAAATTGATTCCCAGCGGTCATGCCGCAGTTGTCCTAAATTGACAAGAGATCATTTAGAGCCTAAAGGCTATCGAGCAATGCGGCTGAACTTGGCAGCTCAAGTATTCAGTAGTAGTGTTGCTGCTAATATTGAATGCATGTTAGAACTGAATCAAATCACACTGTTAGATCACCCCTATCTGGATGCAGAGGCAAAGCACTTCGGGAAATTCTGTGAAATCATGGATCGACTAATGGACAGTTTTAATGGTCGCACAAAATTTCCGGAAGGTGGCAAGAAATTGAGATGCTGGCTAACTAATGATTCGGCCCATTTGGACTTTTGGAGTGAGATGATAGGACAGCTGTCAAAATGGAAATTTCCTGGTTCATCAACCAAAGTAGCTCAAAGTTGGATTCATGACATTCAAGCTGTGCAAATGCTATGGAAAAATCTTTCTCAGAGGGGAGTTGAGGGACTCTGTGTTCGTAATCTCAATCAAGATCCTGCAGAAAACCTTTTCGGAGTAATTCGACAGCATGGATGTCAGAATACCAACCCCACATGCTGGCAGTTTGTACCAGCCTTAAAAACCAGCATCATCAATAACCTGTTAAGTTCCAAGAATGGGGAAGGGGGAAACTGTGAAGATGATAACAGGAATTTGTTATGTGATTTGTCTCAGTATTTGACCACGGCTATATCACCGTCCTCAACATTTCCTTCAGAACAGGATACACAGTGGTTTTCCGCTGAGGTAGACTCAGTATTTACCTCAGCGTACTAACACTGTGGTGGAATGCCACAATTGCCAACCCAGGGGTTGAAGAACCAGAGTGGACTGGATTATTCAGCTGCCTACGTTGCTGGCTACCTTGCACGTAAGGTACTTTGCAAATTCCCTGCCGCGCTTGTAAGACCTCTCTGATTTCCTCTTCACCTCTTCCTGAGCACCGTTTCATCCAGTTGAAGGAAAATGACCCGGAAGATCCTAAGCTGGTGCTACCTTCTTCGATGCTTACCACCCATGTTTCTGTTGCATCAGAAATATTGTTGTCTAAGCTCGAAGAATGTGCAAATGAAACCCATTTTTGCAGATGCTGAAAGCATTCATATTCTCTCAGTATGAATGGACTGGTGTAGGATGTGATGTTCATGGCTCCAGTGTGGTTACAGAATTGGTAGCACTGCTTTGTTTGATGTGGGTGTACCACTTCTGCAAGCAAAAGAACATAGCTCTTCGCCACCACACTGGAGATAGATCAGCACATCCTCACCGGTTTGATCCTGCTGCAAAGAAGATGAACAAACTACAGCACAAGTAATAGGGAAATTCTTCTGTGAAAAGAATTGAATATTACCTCCTTGGCAGTAACATTTTAAAATTTTTAAATTGGCAATTATTCTTCCTTGAAAATGTGACTAGAGTCAGGATTCAATCCCAAATCTTCTGTTCTCTTGACATAAATTTTATAGTTGAATGGAGTGGCTAAACCCCCAGTTAGTATTTATTTTGGGGCTTAAGCATCCCTTCATCAGCTTAATACAGCTTACACTGATTTGATTATATTAAATGAAATCTAATTACGGTACTTAAAATAGTACCAGTATGATAAATTTACACATGCTCTTGAAAATCAGTGTGTTTATTTTAAATATTTAAGTCTCAATTTTATATACCTACTAGCAACCCTCTCCGGCTTCACCCGGTATCTCTAACGGTTTACCCAGCGTGGGCTTAAAAGGCGGACAGATAGCAGGTTTTCTTCGACTCGATTCACTGATATATTACTGCTCGGCTTACTTTGGTCATAAATAAATTTATTTACAGAATGGTGAAAACCACATCAAAATCCATCCAGTGGTTCTCGAGATTACCCGTTACATCTGAGAATCGGGTACTTTGTTTTATACTATGTAGAGATTCATTGTGCTATTCTGTATCCAAGTATAAATCGTAACAAACTGATGAAGGGACACTCAAGCTGTAAAACTTATACTAATGAGATGCCTATTCACCCCATTTAGAATTTTGAGAATTTTTGAGATTTAAGTTTAGAGATTTGTTATTTGACTAACTACTGATTTTGAGGTAATTTGAAATTCTTTCCATCCCATATCCTAAACTAGTTCCTTTACCAAATTGTAAATATTTGAGTAGGTATACGCTCTGTGTATTTCCTTAATTGGTTACATTGTGTGTGTGTGTGGGGGGGGGGGGGGGGGGGGGGAGGGGAGAACCAGCCGCAGGTTACGGTTCAAATTACCCGCGCGTAATTTTTAGTTCCTGTTGTGGCCTTAAGAAGCGCTGCTGTGCAGCGTGCGCAACGGCGTGTGGGCGGTGGGCGTAATCGGAATTGTATTCAAACCCGGAGTAACCGTTCTTACCCATATTCTTTGCCCCGATGTTAAAATACCAACCTCCAAGTTTGACAAATTTTCCTCCATGGTCTTGTTTGCCTCCTTGGCCCTCTCCAAATCTTTAATTACAGCTTCTAGCTCTAGCCGGAGCAATCTAATTATCTCGTCTTTGCTGCTCACCTCCTCAACCAAGACCACACATTTCTTTCACTTCATAATCTCTAGGCCTACACTGTTGCCCTCCACGAGGCCCGCTTTAATGGCCTTTGTAGATAGTCGTGTCGTCATCCTTCCCGTATTCTTCACTTTCAACTCACAACCACCACAAATCTCACCTTTAGGGTAGTTTACTTTACACTTTTGACACAGTAAACTCCTAATACATTCGCTTTTCGCCTCGCACCGCTTACTTGCACTGTCAACTGACGCCATGTACAGGGATGATATGCGTATTTGGAAGGATCTTTGGATTATGGAATGTTTTGTGTGTGGAATGTGCAGAATATCTTTGAGCCTGGTAGAACTGGAAGGGGCTCTTAGTTTGAAAAGTGACAGCAGGTGGTCCGAACGGTAATGGCCATTTAAAATAGAATGTAGGAAGGACAGGTCAGTTACCTGTCTTGTCGTGTTAAGGAGAGGGATGTTTATAGCTGAAAGTACCTGCTGAGTGGTCAAGTGTCCAAACCTTGGCATTCTGTTCCTTACAATGGCAGCAAAGAAGGTTTAAATTCTGTTCAATTTAGCTATGTTTGACGGGCAAGAATTTGTCCAAATGGGAGAGCAGTAGTTTGCAATGGGCTGGATTATCGAGAGGTAATAGAGGCGAAGGGCTGTGGGATTTGATATTTCTGAGAAGTGGTAGAGTATGCCAAGGAATTTCATGGCTTTGGATAAAGAATGTTGTATGTGTTCTTTAAAGCTTAGCTGATTGTCGAATATGACCCCGAGATCTCGCTGATGCGCAACTGCGGTAATGGGCCTGTCAAGTAAGGAATATGTTGTAGGTACTGGCGAATTGCGTAGGGTAATTGTTAAAAGGCTGCATTTATCTGGGTTTGGTTTCAACTTCCGTGTGCAGCACCAGTCGGATAGAGCGTTAAGTGAGGACTGAAGGAGTGCGGCGTCGGCTGGTGTTTTAATTTCCTTGAAAATCTTGCAGTCATCTGCGAAGAGTAGGGTATCGGCTGTGTCAGAGAGTTTGGATGGTAGGTCGTCCATAAATAATGAAAATAAAAGTGGCCCAAGGGCACTGCCTTTCATTCATTCATTCATTCATTCATTCTTTTATTTGCAATGGGGGGTGTGTCCCCCGGTGGCAAATTGGATATACATAACAAATAAATAATTATACATAACAATTCAATAACAATTATACAACAATTAAACTGGAGTATTTACACAAATAGTCAGTCTTTTCTTAAACACACCTATATGTTTGGGAAAAGGCTCTAAGACTGCGGCAGGTAGAGAGTTCCAGTTATCAATGGCACGGTTTACAAAATAATATTTACCATAATTTGTTCGCTGTGGTCGGCCCTTAACTTTGAAAGGATGATCGCTCCTACCCATGTAAGTGGGCTTTCCCAATCGTTTGCTAAGCTCACCCCATGCTGGTTGATTTGTATACGTGTTGTACATAGCGCAGAGTCTAGATTTCATCCTCCTAGCTTCCAGTGATTCCCACCCAAGTTCCTTTAACATACGGCTCACACTGCTCCTGGGATTAAAGTCACTGAGCACAAATCTAGCGGCCTTTCTTTGTACCATTTCCAACTCATTGATGAGCCCTATGTGATATGGATCCCAAACCGCCGAGGCATATTCCAGAATAGGTCTTACAAGTGACAAATAGCCTAATTCTTTAGCAGAGGTACTACTTCCTTTTAATACCCTCATTACAAAGTGCAGGGATTTGTAAGCTTTAGAAACTACACATCCTACATGACTACTCCATTTCATATCATTCCTTACGTGAACGCCCAAATATTTGCAAGAATCTTCTTCTACAAGTATTTCCGAGCCAATGTTATATTGAAAATCCTGCCTTCGCACTTTCCCTATTTTTAAGAGACTACATTTTCTTGTGTTTATTTTCATTTTATTTACAATCGCCCAGTTATAGACCAGGTTCAGGTCCTCTTGAAGCACTGCATTGTCTTGTGAGTCATGTATCTTTCGATATATTACACACTCATCCGCAAACAATCGACAGTCACTGCGAATTCCATTTGGTAAGTCATTTATAAACGCCAAAAATAACAAAGTTCCGATTACGCTGCCCTGAGGGATACCCGAAGTTACGGTAATTTCATCCGAGAATATGCCTTCGACTTTCACTTTCTGGGAACGACCCGTCAAAAATTCTTGGACCCATAAAATTACTCTTCTATCAATCTTTGTCGAAGCTAATTTATGGAGTAGCATGTCATGCGGCACGACATCTAATGCCTTCGCAAAATCTATAACCACGGCGTCGACTGAAACTCCATGGTCTAACGATTCGCTAATGTCTTGAAAAAGTGATAGCATCTGACTCTCGCATGAGTAACCTTTCCGAAATCCATGTTGCCTATCATTAAACCATGATAATGTTTCCCACTGTTCCCTCAAGTAGTCGCAAATGAGATGTTCCATCTGTTTACAAACGATGGACGTAAGGCTAACCGGCCTGTAGTTGCCCAATTCAAGTCTGCTCCCTCCCTTAAATATTGGGACTACCGTAGCTCTTTTCCAGTCATCTGGGATTTGCGCATTGTTTATGGACACATTAAACATCACCTCCAAATATCGTGTTACGGCCCTACCTCCTAGTTTAAGTGCTTCACTAACAATATTATCAGGACCCTTTGATACATTGAAACGTAGTTTTTGTATTAGCTTTACAATTGCTGACTGGTTTATTTGGAACAGGGGAGCCCCTAATTCGTCGTTATGGTCCAACACACAGCTATTGGATTTATTGAACACACTACCGTGGGACGCCAGAGAGCACAGGTAGCCAAGTGGATGAAGTGCCTGATATTACGACTCTCTGTTGTCGGTTCTGTAGAAAGCCGGCAAGGAGTGTTAGAAGATTGCCATGCATATTGAACCGTACAGCGATTTTGTGGAGTAGTAGGGTATGGTCTATTGAGTCAAATGCTTTCGATATATCTACGTAGCAGATATCGAGTTGGGACCTTTCTGCAATGGCATGTGTTGCATAGCTGAGGATAGTGGCCAAGTTAGTGAGGCACGAGCCTCCAGGAAGGAAGCCATGCTGGCTGGTTGAAATATATGGTAAGGTAAAAGACAGGAGACGTTGGTGGATTATTTTTTCAAATATAAAGGATAGTGTGGGTAGTATAGATACTGGTCGGTAGGATGATACGTTTGTTTTGTCCTCAGATTTGAATATATGGACGTTGTTGGCCTGTTTCCAGGCAGTGGGAAAATAGCCCTTGGCAAAGCACCTGTTGAATAGATTGGAAAGCGGTGTACAGAGAACAGTGGCGGTGTTTTTCAGGAAGATGGGACCAATATCATCGGGACCGGTAGCTTTGTTGGTGCGGAGAGATTGAAGTAGACTGAGGACTTCATTTGGTGTTGTTGTTATTTTCGAAAAAGTGTAATTTGCTGCTGTTTCTACCCTTGGAAGGGGTTGATTTTGGGTGGGAGTGGAAAAGTTTTCAAAGAAATACCTGTTGAATAGCTTATTGCGGTCTGGTCCCTCTGCTGTGGTTCCCTGGTGTTCTAGGCTGACGGGAATCCTTTCGGTTCTCCTCCTCGAGTTGATGACGGACCAGTAGCACTTGGGATTTTCCCGGACGTTCTCAGTGATGGCTTCGATATGCCCCGTGTAGTCTCTCCTGAGCAGACGTCTTGCGTGTCGGCGAATGTACTCGAAAGTATTACGAGTGTGGGGGTTGCGGAAGTCCTTCCAAAGCCGCCAGGCCTTCTTTTTGTTTCCCATGGACAGCCGAGTTTCATAGGAAATCTGGAACGGGTACTTGCTGTTGGTAGGCTGCCGTACCGGCACGAAGTCTTTGATGCTAGCAAGTAGCCAGTCGTACAGCAGGGCAATTGACGTCAGAAAAGTTGGATGGCGCAGCCACGCGGCAGAATGTTGAAGCTGTAACATTGTGACTGGTGAGATTTATTTAGATGGTGAAGCATTGACGTCGTGATGGAAACAAGAAAGAAATTTGTCAAATTCGAGGAGGTACTGCTCTGTATACGGTTGCAAATCGTATAAAACGGCTACAAAATATCTTCACTACTTTCCTGTACAAAAAGTTCAGAGAGAAAGATGGGCTTCGGCGCTGTCAATTGGAAAACGTGTTACATGTTACATGACAGTGTGCAGTCTGCATTTTTGTGAAGACGACTTCTTTCCACCGGTACTGTTGATTATTGATAGTTATTGTCTCTAATTTGTATTCACATGGATTTAGCTACATCAAAAATACTGATAAACTTATAGCCTATTACTTCTGTGCCGTAAAAGCCTCCGTGGCTTAGGCGGCAGCACGTCGGCCTCTCACCGCTGGGTCCGTGGTTCAAATCCCGGTCACTCCATGTGAGATCTGTGCTGGACAAAACGGAGGCAGACAGGTTTTTCTCCGGGTACTCCGGTTTTCCCTGTCAAAGTTTCATTCCAGCAACACTCTCCACCATCATTTCATTTCATCTGTCATGCATTTAATCATTGCCCCAGAGGAGTGCGTCAGGCCTCGGCAGCCGGCACAGTCCATATCCTCGCCGCTAGATGGGGGCTTCATTCATTCCATTCCTGACCCGGTCGGAGACTGGAAGCAGGCTGTGGATTTTCATTTTCACTTCTGTGCCGTACAAAGAATGTTATCCGCTCTTCGTAAACTTATTTTAGTGGTTCTTCCGATTGACAATAGCCGAATGGTTAGAAAACTTAACTTCAGAAAAATGCTGTTCCTAGCCTTAATTTGCCAGAGAATTTATATTCTTGCCTTTGAACAGCAAGTATGTAGGTCATTGAAGTATGATTTGGCTTGGATTGTGTTTTTGGCTATGATCTCCCTACTGTTGAATTTAGTTAATTAAAATGTAAAATCTTAGTTTTAAGTACCGTTTTGGTGACCCATCATCCCGGGCAGGCCGGCAACACCTATACTACTCAGGCAGATAGGTCACATAGCCGTAATTTTGATGTTATAGTGATGTTAAGTATACATATGCGGTAATGTAGCAGGAGACCGGATCGGCCTAGGCTATTCTAACTTTAATTAGTTCCCATTTCAGGGTTTTACTGTTTCGAGTGCGAATAGTTGGTTTGAAAGTTGTACAACAGTAAGGAGAGTATGTTTTGCATAGGTTTTAATCGGTATTATGGTTTATGTCGAGCTGAGGAGTGCATTTGGTTTGGCTTATAGTGTAGTTTTTGATCTGTTCCGTTTGCTTATGACAAGTTCAAATGGAGACTCCAGCTTTGTTAAATATCTGTATTTTAAATATTTAATTAAATATATTGATAAAGAGGATGTCTCCATTTTAGCTTGCCTGTGGCAAGAGATTAATAAATTAATATTCTTGCCTTTGAACAGCAAGTATGTAGGTCAATATTTGCAATATTGAAGTATGATTTGAGCATCCCAAGTAACGCTTCTTTGAACCCAAAACATTCATGCAAATTCAGGGTTGCATGATTCAATTTATTATCAGGGAGTCGTCCTTTGTGTTATGTGAGATATATAGGCTATATTGTGAAATTAATAAAAACATCGATAGGCCTACCGCTAGGCTCCCAAGTACAGGCTTCATATATGTAACAGCAGACAGTAAATTAACTATCTACATGTGGGTAATATTTTTAACTGGTAGTAATTAAGGACTGCATTTAAATTGATTGCAAGCCTCCGTGGCTTAGGCGGCAGCACGCCGGCCTCTCACCGCTGGGTCCGTGGTTCAAATCCCGGTCACTCCATGTGAGATCTGTGCTGGACAAAACGGAGGCAGACAGGTTTTTCTCCGGGTACTCCGGTTTTCCCTGTCAACATTTCATTCCAGCAACACTCTCCACTATCATTTCATTTCATCTGCCATTCATTTAGTCATTGCCCCAGAGGAGTGCGTCAGGCCTCGGCAGCCGGCACAGTTCATATCCTCGCCGCTAGATAGGGGCTTCATTCATTCCATTCCTGACCCGGTCGGAGACTGGAAGCAGGCTGTGGATTTTCATTTTCATTTAAATTGATTATAAAAATATTTCTATCAATGAAAGGAAATATGTAGTATTTTGCCATCATAAATTAGAAGCCATATCAAACGCACACCCAATTACTTCACGTCACTATATCGCCGCCATATTGCAAACAGCTGACCGTAAGCTCCTCCCCCGTTTCGGACGTCAATAGCCGACTCCACATGAGGTGTTTTGAGGAGGGTCCAAGGCAGGCATTCCAAGGCTCGGCATATGGCTGGCCAGTCAGGTCGGCGCCAGTTGAAGGTCGCGAGGGTGACTCATTGACTACTTTTGAGTGTGGGGAGGGGAGGAACAAAGAAGTGTCGAGGGACTTATGATCAGAGACAAAGATGTTTCTACCAGTAGTGTTGGATTTCTGTTTAAGTGAAGATAATATGAAGTCCAGTATATTGGGGCCCCGCGTTGGGTACATGTTATGCTGCTGTAATCTGAGGCCAGTAATAAAATTATCTATAAAGAAGGAGTCATCATCATTATCAGGTGTACCTGTTGTTGGAGAGGTCCATTTTAATGTGGGAAGATTGAAGTCGCCCATTAACACCACTTCGCCTTGCGATACAGCTGCAAGCACTGAGTCTAGACACTGCTCCAAGCTGTACAGGGGACTGCCCGGTGGCCGGTAGTAGCAACCCACATATTGTACCCGATCGGGTATCTCTAGGCCTAAAAATTAAATAATAATTATAATAATAATAATAATGATAATAATCTCGGGTGCGGTACGTTCGTTAAATGATCACTAATGGCCTAGGCCAACAGGAAACAGGTTCGCTAAACTACTGAAATGGCGTACACTAGTTAACATGTAAAATCTAATTTATTGAACTCAAATATCCGGTTTGAAAAATTACATTAACTCAAAAGAACCAAAAAATATAAATGCAACAGCAAAACAAGTTACAATAACGTTACAAAATTAAACCCAAATAAGAAGAGAAAAAAACAAATTAAGTTTAAAATAACAAAATCAAAATAGTAAAATAAAAACACGGCTCTCCCAGAGCTAATCATCGGCCTCAATTCAGCTTAAAAGAAACGAAAATAAAATACATTAATTGGATCCAGCTGTGAGCAAGCAAAGATTACATCACTACGTTAACAGCTGACTGCCAGGGGTGGCAAAGTTATTACGGTGAATGTCAACTGCTACGACAAATTCAGGGTCTCAAACAAAATGCAGTTGCCCTTAAAATACTAAAATAAAATATTCTGATCCAGCTGTGAGCAAACAAAGATTACATCACTACGTTAACAGCTGACTGCCAGGGGTGGCAAAGTTATTACGGTGAATGTCAACTGCTACGACAAATTCAGGGTCTCAAACAAAATGCAGTTGCCCTTAAAATACTAAAATAAAATATTCTGATTCAGCTGTGAGCAAACAAAGATTACATCACTACGTTAACAGCTGACTGCCAGGGGTGGCAAAGTTATTACGGTGAATGTCAACTGCTACGACAAATTCAGGGTCTCAAACAAAATGCAGTTGCCCTTAAAATACTAAAATAAAATATTCTGATTCAGCTGTGAGCAAACAAAGATTACATCACTACGTTAACAGCTGACTGCCAGGGGTGGCAAAGTTATTACGGTGAATGTCAACTGCTACGACAAATTCAGGGTCTCAAACAAAATGCAGTTGCCCTTAAAATACTAAAATAAAATATTCTGATCCAGCTGTGAGCAAACAAAGATTACATCACTACGTTAACAGCTGACTGCCAGGGGTGGCAAAGTTATTACGGTGAATGTCAACTGCTACGACAAATTCAGGGTCTCAAACAAAATGCAGTTGCCCTTAAAATACTAAAATAAAATATTCTGATCCAGCTGTGAGCAAACAAAGATTACATCACTACGTTAACAGCTGACTGCCAGGGGTGGCAAAGTTATTACGGTGAATGTCAACTGCTACGACAAATTCAGGGTCTCAAACAAAATGCAGTTGCCCTTAAAATACTAAAATAAAATATTCTGATTCCTCTTACTGGCACACACATCTGTAAATACACTTGGACGTAGTGTGAGAGTATTCTTTCTGATAGGCATCTGACATTTGGTCGTTCAGCCTATCGGGTGGACAATAATGTAGAAAATATCGGGGCTAACGAGATAACGCAAATTAACAGGGGGCGTAACTACACCAACTGCAACACAAAACATTCTGGGTTCGAACCAGAAATTTACATAAAGAAAATAGCCCAACAATGGCTCACTTAAACAGAGAAAATGCCAGCATGCCTAACTACTAAATAAACAAACCCCCTCTCATGTCTAAAATCTAACTTCAATCTTCCATGTGTTGATAAACTAATCGACCTTGACCAACCAGCCGGGGTGACACTCCCCATGGGTAGCGAGCACGCTTCCACTCCAGCTGGACAGATGACTTCACATTCTAAAATGTGGTCTCTTACTAAAAACGCCTTAGTGGCTATGCTACGATTTGTGACATTTACAGGGTTTTAAATAAATTTTACATCAGACCAGGGCTGCGCAACAAAAACCAGAGACGTCAGCACTCCTCCAACCTGTAAAAAAAACACATCGCGTATGTACACAAAACAAACATGATGAACCAAAACGTACTTTGTGTGCATACTAATTACTTCGGACTACGCTGTCCGGAAACACTTACCTCGGAATACCATCCGGAAACACTTACATCGGAAATACAATCCGGAAAAACACTTACCTCGGAAATACAATCCGGAAACACTTATGGGCTCAAATTTCGGCCGGTATGCACACAAATACAACCTCACGGCTCCTTGCCGGGAAAAAATTAAAGCACACACACATAAAAAAATCTGTGACAGACATCGTCCTGCTTGCTGCTCCTGGGAATTCAGTGGTCAATTCGCAACCGGTCTGGGAAAAGGAAAAGTGGGTCATGGGTCGCTAACCATCTGACCTATTTTCCTAAAGTGGCAAAACTAGTCTAACCTAGCTGGGCGTTACTAAATGTCACAAAAAAAACAATTTCTTACCCTATCTACTTGTCAGGTCGTACACTTAACTTACAGCTAGTCTTATATGAATATATAGCCACAACAAATCCATCCTAAAACACACGGCAATTTAACTTATGATGCCTTTGGCAAATAAAAATTACAGACACCTCCGTCATCCACCAACAAACATGCATTATTTTTAAGGACTGACGGACAAACAAAATAAAAAGGACTGGCATGCTGACAAAAAAAACTAATAGCCCCTGTCTTAAACGAAATATTGACATCAAAAGTCAAAACAAAGCTAATACTACTGTACAAATATCTCGTCCCCTTTTCTACATTACGTCCCCAAATATAGAAAGTTTAATACTCATCACTTGTCCCTGGAGTAGACAGGCCCATGACGGCTGCTGGGTCACCACTTCGACACCCGGACGTAAGGCCCTTAGCCCCTCATCAATCCGGTGTCGTTCCACTGGGTCATCTTACAAGGCGATGACATACACATAAATACACTGTTAACACTAATCGATGCACTTATTTTGCACACCCTATCACATAAGACACTTTCTACACTTATATCCACGGGCTTCATTCGCTGCGAATCGTTATGATATTTGGCTGGCGGTACCGTTACTGCGAATCGGGCTTGCAGGTCCTCAGTAGGCCGACGTACCCCTATCCCGTTCAGTCCTAGATTGGTATTTCCTACGATTTCCTAGACCGTTGAAACATATGAGTACACGCCTATAGGTTCAGCGATCTCGCTTGCAACTCGTTAGCTCCACAAAGTTCCCTGCTCGGGTCTCGAATGGGCTGCTGGTCAGCGCTCCGCGCTCTCGGCTCCACACGGCGTGGCGTTAAGTTTTTAATGGACGTGGGTGGCAAACTCCACCTGGATAGATTTGTATAAATAGTGTTCGCCTTCGATAACTATCATGACCACTGTGGGTCTTTAGCCGCAAGTTTGAATGATTGGCGGTAAAAGTTTATCACTTAGAAAATGTTTTCTCACTCGGCTACGCGGTATCAAAGTCGCGAGCAGCGTGGACTATGCCCGGTGTGGCTGCAAAACTGACTGACTAGTGTGTGCCCTCAGTGCCTAATCCACCCTCAACATTGGGACAATGGACTTGTCACCTCTGTCAAGTCCGCTCCCATGGCAATCGTCACACCGCAATAATTTTTGGTTCAACTTGTAGGTCAAGATGAGGACGGCAATATTCATAGGATTTAATTCGAAATCGATCGGCAGGAACCTCTTCAAATCAAATTGCATCATGACGCTACAGGGTAGATCCTCGTTTGGCGCCATGTCTTGAGTGTCGTGGAGGGGGGGGGGGGGGAATATTCCTCCGCGGCTGACTCAGTAATATCCCCGTAACTCTGGTAGTTTTTGGGCTTGGGCCGTGATTAAAATTCCGAAATGCATTTCTCAGCCTCTTCTCTGATTGGGCCATTTTATTACAATTATTCCATAGGCGGATCTTAAATTAGCATCTCGGCGCTACTTTACATTGTCTAATTCCGCGGGCTCTAGTGCTGGAGGATTACCAAGGCTAGGGTGTCGTAAATCCAGCACTTCAGCTGCACAATAAGTGTGTTGGCTATACAAAAGGAGCTCTTGTCCACAAGATTCTTGGAAATGCGGGCCTCACCCAGTAAGGCTACGGTGTTGTCCTGCTCGTATTCCAAACCTCCGTGTTTTCTCTTAGTGCTATGGGCAGTAGAGTAATTATTGTTCTTAACATCATATTGGACTGGCAACTCAGATGTCGTATTCATTTCGGTTCAAACACTATCGTGTTCCTTGTGTATGGCTCCCCCACAATTTCGGCACTGAGAACACCGCAAATTATGCGTGCTCGGTATGCGATCGATCCTGAGGTCTCCGATAACTCGGCATGCTATCGATCCCTAGCCCCCTGATCGGTCACAATATATCGCATGGCCTCGGGTGCCAGGTGCAAGCTTTGTAATTTGACACCCAGAGGGTAGCTTGCATGTCGAATTTCGTTGTTCCTTGAATCACTATGAAAGTCAAGAAGGTTAGATATCTAAGCTCTTTGAACACTATAGCGCTTTCTAGTAGAGAAATGAGGAACTTTGTGTTGGTGGAAACGCCCAAGATTAATTTTGCCAATATGAACACGGCCTGCTGAATTCAAATGGGTTCTTTGACATGCCAACATCGTATGACATGCGTGTCGTATTTTTGCCGCCTTTCAATAAGCCCTTACTACGGCCAGGAGTGAACCTGC
Organism: Meconema thalassinum; assembly: GCA_946902985.2. NCBI lineage: Eukaryota > Metazoa > Arthropoda > Insecta > Orthoptera > Tettigoniidae > Meconema > Meconema thalassinum. Next base: position 1,417,171,773 of record OX336389.2, read on the forward strand.
AATCTTGGGGTTAGTAAACCAACACGCTATCCACTCACCCTCCTCCCATGCATACCTTCCAAGATATCCAACATGGAGCTCAAATTTCAATTGCGATTTTTCAGCAGTTGGTAGCACTGACATCATTTTCAAATACGGCATTGAGATATTCAGGTATAGATCTTTACACATACCAAATTTTGTTTCGATAGCTGCAGCCGTTTAGGACAGACAGACACACATTTGCCCAGATCGATCACATAAGTCTACTTTTTCCTCATTTTTGCAAAATGTGAAAAGTAGGCTGAATAGTTAGTTTGTATGTATGTCCCCTATGCGTTCATATACCATTCATCCGATTGTGATGAAGCTTGGGTGAGTTGTTGGGTGCACTCCAGGGAGGTTTCTGGCTACAAATTATTTATGTAACACAAAAGGGTGAGGGGCTTGACAGGAAGCCTTAAATCCCACCGTAACCCAGTTGCACAATCTGTATACTTATCACACCGCTTGTTGATTCATCGCGAGCTGACATGGATGTCCCAGCACAGCCTAATGCATAAGGACCGGTGCACCACACAGAAAGGCACTTCAGTTTCTATCTTTCTTGGGCTGGCTGTGTGGCTCAGCAGTAACGTTTTCGCCTGCTGTGACCAAGATTGCAGGACGAATCTTGTCGCAGACAATTGGCATTTGAAATTGCGCAAATGCAAGGGAGCCGTGGCACGTTAAAGATCCCCTTCGGGCCAAAATTCCGTCACTCCATCGTCTCTAAAAGCCGCAGTTATTAAAGGGAACGTAACACCAATAACATCATTATTATCTTCCTTTCTCTATATCTGTCTTTGATTGGTGGCCTTGCAATGCATGCCGGTATAGCCAGTTCTTGTTTCGGGTGCTTAATGCTGTGTGTGGATGTGTTCCAGGATCATTGGACAAAGATGGTGTCTCACCGCCTGAGTAAAGTCAAGAAGGAGATGAAGCCCGATCCTGACAGCGATTCGGGATACCTCGACTATAGTCATCTCTTAAGTCAAGTGGAGGTGAAGATTAAGACAGAGCCCTCGAATGATCACGAGTATGGAGAGTCGTTATGAGTCGCTGTCATGTCTTCTATGTCAAGAGTCTGATGTCTGTGGAGTAACAGATTCTCTAGAAAAAGCTCAAGAATCATCATCGAGTCGACAACTCCTCCTGGCAACTGTCTCCAGATGTTTCTATTTTCTAGGGAGCTTCACAGATTTTCCAGTGATGGAGTTGATCCATCACAGTACCGGCCGAGTGCCCTCCTCCTTTCCTAGCATACTAATTGCTTCCTACGCATCAGGTCACCTCATAGTTGCCTTTTATTTCTCAGTCCTTGGTGAGATTCGGGGATGAGAAAAGGGGGATCCAAATTCGGGTTGTGTTGGGGTGCGAGTGATGGTTTCATGAAAGAGCGCTTGGCCGGCAGTGAGGTTTAGCATTTGACGTCTCACTTGTCGGATGCAACATTTGGCACGGCCGTGGTGGTAGGACGATGCCTGTGCCGAGAAAAGGGATTTGAACAGCCAAAGAGGAATGACAAAGCAAGCTTCAGGTCGCACGGAAAGACCGAATTACTTTGATTGTTTGAAAAAGGGTGCTTGGGGTTGTTGGAATAGGGAAAGCTCACTTTGCTGCTGGATCCTGGACTTCGTCCTTCCTCTCGTGGTGTACTCATAGAACTTGTTGATATGTCTCCCCTCTGTTGTCTTCTAGTCATCATCATCATCTTCATCTCCCGGTTCGAGTTTCTTACTGGGCCGGGTTGTGAACTAAGGACCTCCATCTTTGCCTGTCCCTCCACCACTCCTTTTCTACTGTACTTGCAGTACATCTTCTGCTTTTCCTCCCTTTTTCTCTACACACTCCTTCACTATTTAGTTAGTTATTGAGGTTTTAAGGGGCGGAACTACGAGGTCATCTGCCCCTCTTAACACAGATTAAAGAATACAAATTTGGAATTCAATTTAACATTTTGAGGTGGACACCTCAAAAAAACCTAAAATTAATTAAAAAATAAAAAAAAAAAATTAACAAAAATTATGGAAAAACAAAAAATTATCATTCAAAAACGAACAAGTCGTTGAGTCAATGTTCACTGGAAAATTTAGATTGCTGGCCCTATTCCACTCTCACTTATAAAGCGGATAACGCGATCAGCAGCCACCGCGTCATCGGCTAATATAAGTTTGAGTGTCATCTGCAAACCAAGGTTTCTTCGAAAGTCAGCAAGATTCACACACTCGGTTAAAGTGTGGGCCATGGTGAAAACGGCTCCACAGGTACAAAGTGGGAGATCTTCCCTTCTCTTCAGATACGAGTGGGTGGATCTTGTATGACCTATCCTTAGTCTACACAAAATGACGGGACTCCCTCCGTGATCGGAGAGAGCTCCGCCACACGCGAGTAGTTCCCTTGATCGTTCTCAGCTTACCGGGCAGTGGGTGAGCTAGCCACTGACTCTCCCAAAAAGCCAGAACTTGTAGGCGTAGCTGAGAGCGAATACCTCCATTGGTCGAGGTGGTAGTGATACCGCCTTATTTGCAGCTTGATCCGCCAACTCATTTCCCGCAATTCCCATAAGCCACAGAAAGGTGATACGACACTCCTTCACTGAATCCATCCATCTTTTTCGGGGTCTTCCTCATGGTTTCTTTCCTGTTAACTTTTCCAAAAATATTTTTGTGGTACTCATTCTCATCATGTGTCCTTACCACTTCAGTTTAGTTGTTTCTATCCTTACTCTATCTTTCCTTGTGTTTCCTTCGATGCTTCTTAGAAAGCTCATCTCTGCTGCCTGTATCCAGCTCTCTGTCGTCCATGTCCCAGCTGGATATGTCAGCATGGGTTCATAATAGGTTGTGTATAGAACCCTTTTAACACTTCTCACCTTTCACACTCTGGTGGAAACTGTTTGTATATTGTATTCTTTTACCAATCTCTTCAGTTATCTTCCCATCTTCTGTGATCACACTTCTCAAGTACCGGTACTTGAAACTTTTTACCACTTCTAGAATATTTCCATTTAATTTGATCTTTGCCCTTCCTTCCTTACTTCCCCTTGTCATCACCATTGTTTTGCTCTTATCCATGATTATTTTCATCCCAAAATTGTCAATCTCTTGGTTCCAAATATCTACTTGGATTTGAACTTCCATTTCATCATCACCCCATATCTCTATGTCATCTGCAAACAGCAAAGCTTTTGCTGCCTTGTAGTCTCCTCTTCTTTGTGATCTCGATTCTCTAGTGTGTTTGAGATGCTTCCCTGTGCGTAGTGCGGGTTTTCTTCTAATTTCTATTTGCTGGGGTGCAGGTGGGGGTGTAACAACTGTAAGCTGGTAATGAAAGCCTCAAGAGACAGATCTGAATTACCCATTTGTTCGTCTTCTTGTCTGTCCAAAATATATGTAGAATTCCTCGCCAGCACCATAGTTCAAACACATATATATATTTCTTATCTCGCTTTTCTATGGTTCAACTTTCACAAGCATACTTTACTACGGGAAACATTAGGGTCTTACCCATTCTGACCTTTGTGTGCATAGAAACATCTGAGCGTCTGATACCCTTGCCAACTGCTAATCTCCGACAAACTTCGGGACTACTAGAGCCAGTATTACTGATAGTTGATCCCAGCAGACAAAAATGATTAACCACTCTGATGACTTGTTCTTTCATTCATATCTTATAGCCCCGGCATTTGCCTGAAGTCGTAAAGCATTTCAAAGATGACCAATGCACAGTGGGTCAAAATCGAAATCTAGGAGGACAAAATTATTTATTTTCATAATTAAAAAATCAACATGTATTACTTCTACAGCATTCTCATATAATTTCCGCTCACTATTCTGGGATATAAACGCATCTTAGTGTAAATCTGTCACCACTGTTCGAGCAGTCTGAATTGGAGGATGAATGTAAGTGGCTGTCGTTTGGTTTTCTTTGTGGTTAGTGTGATGCTTTAAGATGGAACATGCAGCTGAAGGTATGATCTTTGTAACGTGTTTCAGCTATTAATGGGCGTAATTGTTACGTAATTTTAGCTATATTTGCATTATATAATATTTAACTATTATTTTAAAAAAATATATTTTCACTTAGATTTTTAGTATGTCGCGTCACTCTGCGGCACTTTCTACTTAATGTTAAAATTTAGATTAAGTCTTGTAGTTTACGCCTGTTATAAGATCTTTTGCATCTTTTTGCAACTTACTTAGTTATTTTACGTTTTAGAAGATGCCGCGCAACCACTTCTCACACGATTACAACTGTTTGAAGCACTGGGTTCGACGATTATGTTAAAAGTGAAACTTTGTGACTTTGTTAAAAGTAAATTAGTGGTAGAAAATTGTTCTGAAGAGATAACTGAATGCTCTATCCAACTCCTAGTCATAGACAATTTCTTGCAAGTGTAGACGTAGCTTACAAAAGGTCTTAACTGATGTTTATTATGAAGTAAACGAATTATATACGTTGCTTTCACTCTAAATACATGATTAAAACGTAAAAATAATTTTGTCCCTCTAGATTTCGATTTTGACCCACTGTGGAATGGTGGGATTCGAACTCACTCATTTATCCCAATTGGTGGAACATATGCTATTAAAGGCAGGAGGGCAGAAAATATCATAATCTGCATACAGCTCAGAGCTTTGCTACAAGAGTGCACAATTCTTGATCACTAGAATTCTTTCTTTGGACTGTTTGGAACTCGAGCGTCCAAACTGTGGCCTGGAGTATGATATTACTGTACTTACTGATGCTAGTCACTTTAAAAACGGAATGAAGTAACTTACTTAAATAAATAAATATGAATATTTGAGATGAGGGCATTTCAATTCCACTCATGCGATCAACTGGTGATAGAACACAACATTCCATGTTGGTTATCTGTTGATGAAACTCTGCCTCCGAATGAATGAAGAGGTGGTGAACAAGTATGAATGTTATAAGAGCTTAGGTGTTCGTGACCAAGTACAAGTTGCCCGGGCTTATAGGTCGTGGTTTGACGTTCCTCCACCATAACACACTACCACGCCAGGCTGAAATGTACAATGTTTGGGGTTAACATTTTTCATGATTGGTCAATATTTGCGAACGATAGTTTAAAATTTGAAAATACACTAATGTTCGTCTAGTGAATAGTTTAATGTTTATTTACACACCAGGACATGTTTTGAGGCATTTAGACGCAGATATGAACGAAAGGAATATTAATTAGGGAAGTCTCATAGACTAGAACAGTTTTTCCCAGTGATTGATTGTTTGCTGCTGAAAATTAGATGTTTTAGCTTTCTTTGTAATCATTATAAGGGTTTCTTTATAACATGCAAGTGCAACAATTATATATGTTTACATCACATTTCATCCACATTATCCATTTTTCATCAATTTTAATGTCACAATGACTGGCCAATAATTGTACTAGCTGATGAAGGGGCAGATTTTGCCTTGAAACTTGTCCTAGTGTATTGACTAGACGGAACATAAGTGTATTTTCAAATATTTAGCTATAGAATTCTTCAATCACCTTGACAACTTCAATTGGAAGGAAGAAATGGAACACCAAGGCCAAGATATCACTCATACATCAACCTGAAGAACCTTCCCGCCACAGCCAGGGAGTAGCCCAGCCCTGAAGAGTCGGTGGCCGCAGCCAGGGCAGTAGTAGTAGTACTCTCTTTCGGTCAATTATCGCTGTTGCGATAGAAAAATGATTGGAGTCTGGTGCCCTATTGGGCTCCTTTCACTCCATTAATTTTTGGCTATAATTTTAATTTGGGTTATTCTGTTTGCTTGTGATTTAAATATTTGCTCCCTTAAAACATTACTGGATAATGCCTTAAAAGGAGAATTTTGTCCTTAGGAGTTTGCAGTCGGGTGGTTTTATTTTGCTTTGCTTTAATTTTTTCGTTAGATTTTGAGAGTACTAAAGCCTGTTGATGTGCCTGAAGAGCTGCGGGTTCGAACTTGGGTCAGCGGCATGGCTATTAACCTTCCGACCCGCAGCGGCACTAGTTGTTAATATACTCTGTTCGCTCTGTCATGGCCTGGCAGCGGTCGCTTCAGCGAGGTTAATAATAATAATAATAATGGGTGCAATTTTTATGTCTGAATTTAAATGTTTACTAAGGAAGAGTGATAGACCTCTAGTTAGGTTTGGTTTAATAGTAGGTGAAATTGATAGTCCTTTAGTAGGTTTGAAGTTTAAGAGAAAATAATAATAAAAGCCTCAGTTATGGTATTGTTGCATTTGTTTGTGATTTTATATGGCTATGGTTGAGAGCTGTTGGAGTAAGCTCAGCAGTTGAGTAAGGGCAGTGGCGTTTACGGCTTTAGGGGGGCTTAGTGGTAGAGATAGCAGTGAGGGTATAGGTTGAGCTGGAATGAGGGGACGAGTTCGATGCTGGGTGAATGCTTTGTAGCGCTGTTTGATGGCGTCTTTTATGTATCGACAACCCCCATATGACGCGGCGTGATTGCCCCCACAGTTTATACACGTGGGGCTGTCCTTTGCCACCGTGCAGTCAGTGTGGCGATGATTATCGCCACATCTCTTGCAACGAGTAGCATGGCTGCAATTCGCCGCGTTGTGATATAATCTTTGACAATTATAACACTGAAAAGTGAGGGTATTGTGGTTGGAAATGGTTGGGCGGCGTCGCGACGCCTGTGCTCGAGTTTTGGGTTTGTGCTGTTTAGGTTTGCGTGGCGTTTGAGCGGGGGGAGAGTGTGGATTGTTGGAAGAGTTTGGTGAAATTGGTGAAACTGGGCCTGTAGGCATGTCGGTGGCTTGTATGGAAGAGTGAATCAATGGTGGATCGATTTGTGTTTTGGTTTGAGTTGTTTTAGTGTATTTGAGTGTGGGAGGCATGGAAGGGGGAAGAGGAATGGTTTGAGTTGATGTGTGGAAAGATTCAGTTGTAGTTTCGCTGTAAGTGTGTTGGGAAATTTTGGGAGATATGAGTAAGTGCTGAGAGATACCAGGGTGGCTCCAGAGGGCCGCCCTGATACTCTCCAAACGTCTATTGTTTGTGGGTGTAATGATAATGTAGCCGTGTGTTGTTTCCTCGATTTCAGTGATGTACTGCCATATTGGTTCCAGAACGTCTATGACAGCAGCTCGCTCGGCCATTGGGTTCCGTGATGGCTTAATCAAGATGATTGTAGCCCCCGGTGCCTCGAGCTTGGGGTGAGTGTAGAATAGATGTTCGTTGAAATCGAAGGAAGGGATGGGGGCATGGCTAGTGATGCCTGAGTCCGTAGAGTACATAGTGTGACTGTAATGTGCGTTATTGATGAGAGGGAGGAATGGGTCAAATACCGTGGTAGACCCGGTGGCTCGTAGATGGCTTCGCCCAAGAAAGAAAAATACCGGTCGTCCAAGGTTACCAGTTATATGCAGATGGGCTGCGACAGTGGACGAGCCGGTTTAAATTAAATTAAATAATTAATTAATAATTTTTAATTAATTATTGGCTGCTGTGGTTGATGGAAGGAGTAGAGCTTGGCTTGTGCTCGGTTTGATGGGATTTGCTTGAATGGGATGGTTTGGAATGGCGGGTAAAGTATTTAACTTGGTGTTGAAGGAGCAACAATGGTAACGGTTGGTTAGGAGTGATTGTTGTTTAAGCTTGGAAGGCGGGTGTGAAGGGAGAGGTTTACTGGAAGGATACGATGATAGCGATGCGGTGACGATGTCTCGGCGGAAGGTGGATCATCAGTTTACATCGGTTGCGCGGTTGATTTGGTGTTCGTGGCAGGAGCTCAGCGCAGAGACGTCTGGTCAGTACGAGAGCTGATCTCGCTGTGACTAGTCTGCTGATGGGCCAGGGCACGTACTGTACATGAGGCCAGATGATCTAGCTGGACCGCGCAGAGAACGCTCGCCTCACAGGGTATATATACTGGAGCTGGTCCTCTACTCTTCCTGCATTCACCTTTCAAGGTGAATTGCATGTCACTGCCAGAGAGTAGTATTACACAAACGACATGCCTATGCCGGAGGAGCGACTCACAGCAACATACTTGTTTGCTGATGATACGGCTATGTCCGCCCAAAATGCACAACTCGCTTGCATACTAAGACGACTACGAGATGCACTACGCCGGCTCGAACTATGGTTCACCAAATGGAGAATTAAGGTAAATGCTGGTAAGAGCCAGGCAGTGCTGTTCATTAAAAAGAACAGACCATCACGCCAGATAGCCAACCTTAGACCGCTCCAGCTGTTCAACCAGGACATCCAATGGACTAACACGGTCAAGTATCTAGGAGTAGCACTAGATAAAAAGCTGACCATGCGACACCACGTACTCGATGTAAAAAAGAAGGTGAACAGGCGACTGATACAACTGTACCCTATCCTAAATAGGAAGAACAGACTTAACACCAAGGTAGGGGTGAGAATGTACAAGTCACTGATTAGACCAGTTATGACGTACGCCGCCCCTGCTTGGGGCTACACAGCGAAGTCAAACGTTCAGGCTCTACAAGTTGTACAAAATAAATGCTTGCGGTTAGCAACAAAGCTCCCGTATGAAACACCAATACGGGAGCTTGAAGAAATTGCCAACACGCCGAGCCTGGAACAACACATTCTTAAACTCACTTGCAAAACATATCGTGCCACACTAGCTAACACGGTGAACCCACTTGTACACTGCATTGGTAGGTACAACAATCACCGTGGAAGCAAATACCCTACGCCTAAACACATCTTGTGGAGGCACTGACGTGGAGCAGATACGGCACAGGAGTTTCCAAGCGGCAAACCAACCCCGCACACAAATCTGGCCATCCCTCAACACTCAAGACGGCCACCCAACGCATCCCCACAAATAGCTGCAAAAAATAATAATAATAATAAAAAAAAACTGTACATATTTTACGACATCCAACTAGGCAGGTTTGCTAGTAGAATAGTGATTATTAGCTCTTAGTGTTTTTGTTAGTGTTATATTAGCTCTAGGACGTCCAACTAGGCGGTTCGCTAGTTGGAACAAAATTAGATATTAAGATTCCACTTTGCCTTCATAACCTCATTAGATTTAGGACGTCCAACTAGGCGGTTTGCTAGTTGGATAACATTAACATTAGATTAGATTCTTATTTACATTCTAGGACGACCAACTAGGCAGCTGCTAGCTGGAATTAACTAGTTTTAGATGTTACCGTAGATTAGATTAGACTAGGCTAGAACAAATCAAACGACACAGTCAGGCTTAAAATAGGACAAGGGACACACATCCCACCTCACTGACCGGGTGCCATCCACCTACACCTCTGTATATATGTACATATCCCTGCCTGTGCCATTTGTTTGTTCCAGCAGCAGCTAAGGGGAGCACGCCGCTCCCGGCGGACTGCCGGGACCAGGACGAGAGCGAGCGCCCCTGTATTTGCAGGCAGGTACCCTCTCCGGATCGGAGAACTGTTACAGGACGCATGGGCTGGTGGATAGTGCTGCCTTCGGTTGTGGCGATCCGCTACCCATGCGACCGCGCGCTAGCCCCAGCAGTAACAGTAGACCAGATCCCCATATGACAATAAGGCAAGTAAAGGACGCTGCGTTGCGCTGCGCGTGCGTGCATGACACAACTCCTCTACTAACAACAACCCAACCAATCCTTCCACATCCTTGCATGTGGCTATCTCCCATTCGCCAGGTTTTACCTGTAGGCAATCTTTCTTTCTGCCTATGGCGTTTTTCCCTGGCCCTTCGCTCAACCTAAACCCACTTATGTATCCCAATCCAAATGATGATGCCTGGTAGAGTACTTGGTACTGGGACAGGCAGAAAGGCTCGCACGGCTCATCAAACCCCCCTCTGTTTCTCCTACTATCGTAGTTATTAACAGCATGTCGGAGGCAGCAGTGGTAAAGGTCGGCTGTCACGCGGGGGGGGGTGCGGGCTTTAACTTTTCGGGCCCCCCCCGAAAAAAAACCTGTCTCCCTTCAATCGTACTGGTCTCCTTCAATCGTACGAGCAGGCAGGCAGCATCATCAGCGTCATCGAGAGAGGTGATTGGAGGAGTCATATTTCCCACGCCTCTCTGGACTCCGAACCACTCTGTGGTGCACGGTTCGCGCCACCGAACTTCTGGCAAGTGCCCAGGCGGGCCACTTGCTACTGCTGCTTCGAGAGCGTTCCCTTCGCGGTCCGACCACTGGGCTATATATATGGGAGCCCTGCCATTTCCTCGCTGTACACAGTCACTCGCAAGCTAGCATCCGAGCAGGTCAGAAGCTACATCCCAGAGCTCCGAGACGAACGTCAAGCGCCCACGCCAATTGATGAAATCGATGATCCACTTCCTCCTCAAGTACTTCGCATCATCATCTTGAGCCGCCTACCCCCTCCCTCCTTCCCTCCGAGTTCAAGCAACAATACCTTCAACCGTTATCCCTCCATTGTTATCGCCAACCAAGCAATCTTACCCTACCTACCAAACCGTCCCCGTCAAGAAAATCCTTTCAGCCCGAGTTGCCGCCAAGTTACTCATCCCTCCCACCCCTGCAGCCTAATTAATTAATTAATCAATTAATTAATTAACAACATCGTCGAAGCCAGATCGTGTACTGTCGCAGCCCCTCTGCTTAATAACTGGAAACCTTACACGACTGGCTGCTCTTCTTGGACGAAGTCAATTTATTCCCCTCAATTAATCAAAGGTCTGCCCTCAGCATTTGACCAAACTCTATACTCTATTCTATACCTAAATCTCAGTCTCTTCATTCAAATCAGCCACTCTCACAACATGAACACTCGCCGTAGTTTACCCATCCCCACATTCGACTTCAATGAATATATCTACTACGCACATCCAACACGCAGAAGCCCATACACTAACGTAGTCATGGTCACGCCATCCGAAGATCCCATAGCAAAAAGGATGGCCATAGTTGAGGTACTAACATCGATATGGCCTACCATCACCAACATCGAGGAAACAACAAACAGCTTCATCCTCATCACTCCCACTCACAACAAATACATCGACCTCATTCGTAATACCCTCTTGTCACACCCTGGCATCCCCGAACACATTCCCATAAACGCAGGATGGAACGACCCAAATCCACCCAAAACAAATCCCCTAACCAAAACTGTCACAGACATCTACTCCACAAGCCCAGAGCCTAACTCTACCACATTAACAGAAACTGAAGTGCAAACCGAACCACAGGAGCTAACTATAACAACCCTAGAACAAATCTCACTTTCCCCCGAACCAGAACCACTTACATCGAACACAGAACCTCAGCCTACAACACTAAAATCTGTCAAAACCACTCAGACCTCTCCCAAACGCAAACCATCACGCAAAACTACAAAAATTCAGCCATCTAGTCGCCCCATCCCTAGACCTCATCCAACACTCACCACACAATGTTTCCAATGCCAGCGCTTCAACCATACTTCATTTGAATGTAAGTACGAGGCGAGGTGCAACCGCTGCGGTGGTCCCCATAGGCATTCTGAATGCACTGTAGCTAAAGAAAGCCCCACTTGCGCGAACTGTAAAGGTAAGCACGCCGCCTCGTATCACGGTTGTAAGTTCTACAAACATGCCATCAAAAAACAGCAATTGAGAAACCAACAACAACTCAATCAACCTATCCCCTCACTTCTTTCCCTCACGCCAACACTTCCACCAAGTAATTCCAACACTTTAAATCAAATCCTACAGCTATTAATCACGCTAACGGCACAACCAACGCTACATTAACCAACTCCATACCTAACCGATTCCAACTAAAAACAACAACTCTCTGCCAACAACTTAAAACTACTCAGCCTAGATCGAACTCAGGACCGGTCCCACGGATCATTCCCACTTACATCACTCAGCTACTAAAATCATCATTCTCACTGCCTGCATTCCCGCGGGGGGCCTGGCCATGGCCAGCCCACTCGGCATGGCACCATGTGGGCTGCGGATTCGATCCCGACCCCTATTACATTTACCCAAATCGAACACCGGACTCCAACTTCGTGGCGCTCCTGCCCGGGATACGGCATCAGCCTTATTACCCGCTACGGGGCGCTGCGGAACGCCTACACCAACAACTAACAGTCTTCCACACTTACAAATCCACTTACAAATAAACTAAATTACATTTCAACTTACAAAATAACTCATTTTCTTTCTCGCCTAACATTAAAATTAGCATATTCACTTACAAATCAGTCTGCAAACAGAGAACTCTACCAGCCAATCACAGGCTCTCATTACAACGTCCGACTAACTTTTTCTCACAAATAACAAATTATCCGCACAAAAACTACTACATATCATTCCTACGCCTACATAATACATAAATCAATCAAAAAATCACAAAACATTTACTCCGAAATACCTCAAACAGCCCTAAACACATCAACCAATCACAGACTTTCAAACCAGCCCGCTCAACTAACACATTCAAACTCAACCAATCACTGCCCTTCCCTTACGTACATTACTAAAACACTTAAAAATCATGTCTGAGGCTGTTATTATTATTAATTTCAACCTTGCAAAACTACTTAAGGTCTTTATTTCCTCATCTCCAACGAAACCAACCCACTAGAGGTCTTTCTCTTTCATTTAATCAATTAACTACCTTCCAAATCTCATTAAAATTTTCACTACATTATTATTATTATTATTACCTACGAAGCTGCTGCTATCGGCCAGAGAACGAACGTGCAGAACATCTAATATGGCACTAAGTACATCAAACAAGGTCATTTCAAGTCTCTTTTTACTTCAAATTAAATAATTTACTTAAAAAATCAACAACAAATTCATCCCTCACTTAAAATCAAACCAAACTTAAAACTAAATTTTTTCTCCCCTCTATTCATTAACGAGGAGACAAAAATAATTAAACTTTTGAGCAACAACTTCAAACAGGCTAAAAGGAGCACCAATAGGACCACCAGTGCCTGCCACCGACCCATGGGCAGTTGCTCACGCTTCGCGCGCTAGGGGTCGTTACTGCCCGAGAACTTGACTTGACTTCCTCGCTGTAGTAGTCTGAGCCTAGCCACGGTACAGGTCAGACGTCGCTGCCACGAGCTCCGAACCAAGTGATGCCAAATTGATGGTCCATCATCCACGCCGCTTCTTCGCCACAGCCATCGAGACTCAAACCAGCCTTTAGCCTTCAACCGATACCCATTCCCAATTTCAAGCCAACAATCTCCTTCCCTTCCAACCGTTAACCATTGTTACATCCAAGCCATTGTCGCCTTCCCACCTACCGCCCCATTCCACGTCAAGAAAATCCTATCACCCTCGAGTTACAGCCAAGCTAAACTCTTCCCTCCAACCCTGCAGCAGCCAAATAATTAATTACATTAATTAATTATTTAAACTTTTCCGCCTGCGCGCACATTGTCACGGCTACAACCGATCAACTGTTAACCTTGTGCGACAGGCATTAACTTCTTGGGCGAGCCAAATTAAATACAAGGGTCTTCCACGGTATTTGACCCCTTTAACTAAACACTAACTCACTCACATTCACAAACATGGACCCAATAGACCACGTGACTGCTTTTGCCGAATTCGCACACTCGCTGTCGGAGGAAAGCAATCAGTCATGGGACTCTACACCACACTCCGAGCACCTTAGAGACCCTACACCTCCGTCTACACCGCGCCATGGCATCTTTCCGCAATTCGACTACGGGGAGAGGCTATGGTACGCGTCACCTACACGCCGTTCTCCCAAAAGCACGCTGATAGTCCTACGCCCTCCGGGCTACAGACAATTGCCAGCTACTCGTGACGCAATCATCAGCGTGCTTACACCCATTGCACACTACATCACGAACATAGAGGAACTGGTGAACCACCAAATAGTTATTACTCCCACCAGGGACTACCGCATCAACGCAGTCATTCATGCGCTACAAAGCCATCCCTACATTCCTCAACACATTCTCATTCCCTATTACTCCGAAACTCACTCAGTCAGAACTCAAACAGACCCATCCTCTCTTCCAACAGTTGAAACGCGCCCTAAAGCTTCACAGACCATCCCTATCCCACCTCCAATGCCCACTTACATCAGCAAGAAACACGCGCAAACAGACACGATAGAATACTTACACGAACAAACCCAAACACACAAGGAGACAGGAGAAAGATGGACACAAGTCTGGACCCAAACGGGCAAAAGAAAAAACAAAAAACAAAAACAAAACAAAAGACACTAAAACAGATCCACCAAGCCCCGTTGAAACAACTACTCAAACAGACTCTCCCCAACTTGCCTTCAGCACGCACGCCACTGAATCCCCTTCCTCGCCTCCCCCTAACACAGTAAATTCAACCCCAAAAACAAGAACACGGGCGAAACGTCGTCCACTTACCGAACAACATCCTACACTCATCTACCAGTGTTTCAACTGCCAAAGACTGGGCCACAACGCTTCAGATTGCCCTCACGTGGCTCGCTGTAACAGGTGTGGTGATCCACATCACCATAAGACCTGTGCGACTCCAATTGACAGTCCTAAGTGCTGCAATTGCAAGGGCAATCATGCAGCGTCATATGGTGGCTGCAGTTATATCAAAAAGCCATAAAACACAGGCAGTTGGAACTCAGACATCGCGCTACTTCCAACCTCCCCTCCCTCATGTCTATAACAATCCCACCGCCGCCAGCTCTAACACAGAACACAGCCCTTACTCACATCCTACAGATCCTCTCGCAATTAGTTTCAGCAGCACTTGAACTTCACTTCCCCCTCATAAAACACCATTCCGGGAGCCGTGGCGAAGTCTGCCTGGGGGGTGAGGCCCTGCCAGCCCGCCTGGGGTGACGAACCACGGCCCTCGGAGCAACAAACACACCAAACTGCACTGGAGCGTATTACAAGATTCGAACCAAGTACCTACTAGGAGGCCCAGTCTAGCGGGGCCGATCCCTCCGATTGGCCTACGCTATACTGGCTTCCATACTTTTAAAACATCAAATCATACCATCAACAGACTAATTTAACAATAATTAATTGCAATATCGCATAATTTTTACATATAAATCCATTTAAACTTCATTCAGCCATCAGCCAATCAGATCACTCCTCCAGCCAATCAGCGAGCAGCTGCTCAAAAATCAAATTCCCCGCTCCAGTGTCAGTCTTTACACTACAATAACACTAGTTACATATTCATCACACAATTTTTAACACTATGAGGTGGTAGCTGAGGCTTTTACAATGCAATGCATTGTTATACAACAATGCAAAACCTACTACAGGTCTTTATTTTTCACTTCTCCAAAGCACTACATAACTTCTACCTACTAAAGGTCTGCTACTTTTCCAATTAAATCTACGAAGCTGCTGCTCAAATCAAACAATATACACACTCCAAATTAACACAATTAAACCATGGCGAGCGAATAATAACAACTACAGCATCGGCAGGAGTGTGCACTGGCCAACAATGGCCATCTGGCACATCCTGACCCGAACGAAAGCTGATAAACTCTGCTATTCTCTTTTTAAATTTGCACTGCCCCTAAATAATTAACTGGTTGCTCTGGCAACTAGTAATTAAATTCATAACTTAACTCCTCGCATAACTAAAATCCATTCACGGCAGAAACTCTGGCTATTGGTTACTCATTAAACCATAGCCAGAGTAAATTTACTTAATTCATTTGTATTTTTTAATCATCCTTCAAAATTCTCCCCCTCAAACTAGAGTAAAAGGAGCCCGGTTTACGGGCACCAGACTCTACCTCTTCCTGCAGTCACCTTTCAAAGGTGACTTGCATGTCACTGCCTGAGAATAGTAGTTCCTCGCTGTTGATCGCCGAAGACACTTCGGGCCTGGAGATCACCAACTGCTACAGTGTACCACGGCCGGTAGGCCGCGCTTAATTTAGCGCCGTGGTACACTAGTTAGGTCTAGTATAGGCACCCCCACTCTCTGTCACTCTAAGTGGCCTACATAAGGAGAAACTAACTTTACCGTAGCTTGGGAAATAGCCAGAGGTCAGACTACCCGACCACTACTTGTCACTGCCCTAACAGTCAAAACTGGAACCTGTAGTGACTCCGGGGAAATCTGTATCTCTGCGTCGCGCTTGAAAATTACATCCGCCTTCGGGCGTTAGATAACCCTGGCACTTATTACCTCCACCCACAGCACTTGTTAGGGTCCCATAATACATAAATATTATCAGATAGTCTTCTTTCAATCTTACTAGCCCCTGCCAGCAGGCAGGGGGAAACTGTTTAACTAAGAAATGCAGGCATGCCTCGCAAAAGCCTCCCCAAAACTCGTAGCCGTTCTAGGGCCCTTAGCACGAAAGTAATCAAGGTGCCTACTAGAACGCTAGGTACTGGATTTAGTAATACCCTTCAGGCCACAGCTATGACTAAGGAACTCTCCTCACTGCTCAACACAGCTCAAGTAACTGCGTCAAGTAGGATGGCACTGAAAGGCAATGGCGACGCAAGGGAGGGCCCCTCCCCACCAAATATTCGACATTCTCCAAACTCCTCCCAGGAGAATACACAAGATTCCCCGGACAGCCCATCTACTAATGCCTCCGAGGCAACATCAAACCAATCCACGCCAATAGTATCATCAGATGCCGACTCAGGCTCAGAGGTTAATGATGACACCGATTTCACCCCTGTAAGCAAAAAGAATTCAGGGAAGATCAGACAAACTCTACACAACGACAAACTGGTCGAATCCCCCAACCCTTTCGGCCCCCTTAAGGCACTCCCTGAAGAACAATTCACAGGGAGCCAGCCTATCATTATCGAGTCCCAGGGCCCCTCAGGCACTCAAGCCTCAGGATCCGCCCGTCCCAAGCCAAAAGTGACCGTGCACCCAGTGTACATAAAAAACGTCCGAGATATCAACAAGCTCACGGACATGCTCGAAGCCAACAACCTGAACTTCAAATTGAAAACTCTACGCGAAGCAGTCAGGGTCACGGTCGCTTCCCCGGACGAGCACAAAGTGCTCACCTCTCTCCTCATCTCCAAAAATGGAGAATTCCATACCAGGCCACTACAACCCAAACACATCAGAAAGGTAGTCATCAAAGGACTCCATGAGACTACCTCCACAGACAGAATCAGCCAAGCACTAACCCACATGGGTTACGAGATCGAAAGAGTAGTACAGCTCACATCACAAGTGGACAAAACCAAAAAACTGCCACTTTTCCTCGTCTGCAACTCAACCACGAGCCCCGAGCTGAACACCTTCAACACCAAAGCGCTGCTATATAACTCAATTGAAGTGGTCAGATATCAGGGCCCCTCAGGCCCTATACAATGGTTTCAGTGCCAATCTTACGGCCATGCCTCCAACGGGTGCTAATGCAAAGCACGCTGCGTGATTTGTTCCCTAAACCACAAACTACAAGACTGCCCTCACTACGGGAAACAAGAAGTCAAACCAACCTGTGCCAACTGCGGGAAGGAACATACGGCGAGCTACAGAGGCTGCGAAACATACCGTAATTTACTCACCAGCTTCAACAACAGACTTCCGGCAGCCAGAAAGGCCCCAGCGGGCCCCATCCAACCTAGAAACCTAGTCAGGAACAATGCATCATTCGCAAATGCCATAAATCCAACCCAGATACCTCCTCTTCAATCCCAACATACTCAGCAAGCTCCCGAACTCACAGTTACCAACTTCCCGAGCCTAGCCCCAACAAATCCCACCGTCCAGGCCACGGCCGCCTCATCCCAAGTAACCACTGCCCCTAGCACTTCCGCAACCAGCAATACATCTGGAAACATGCTCCAAATATTCAAACTTCTGACTGACCCCTCCCTAAAGGATATCATTACACTAATCAAAGACACTCTCCTTCGCCTCACCCAAGCACCAGATACTCCAAGCAAGATACGGATCCTATTTGAAGCAGCCTCCCAATACCTCTTTAATGGGAACCCTTAAAACAACCCAAGGAAACTTGAGAATTATGGCCTGGAATGCACAGCACGCCAAGCCCCAAGAAGGTGAACTGGAAGAAGTCCTGCGCGAGCAGAAAATCGATGTGGCCCTCTTAGGAGAGACGGACCTCAAGCCAGCTACCAAGCTTTACATAAGCGGTTATAAAATATACAGGGACGACCACACAGGACTTCGAGACGGTGGAGGCACGGCGATACTAGTCAAAACTGAGCTTGAGCATTCTAGAATAACTTGCAACATCTTGAGGCCACTGCCGTAGAAGTGAAATTAAACAACGGATTTTACCGCCTAGTCTCCTGTTACTGGCCCCCTAAGAATCCGAACGACCCGTCTGATTTGGCATCATTACTCCCTGCGGATGATACTCCCGTTATCATTGCAGGAGACTTTAATGCTAAAAACCAGCTATGGGGGTAGTCGGATGACTAAAGCCAGAGGCAGGAAATTGGCAACCTTCTGTCAGGATCACAACTGTCTTGCCCACAGGCCGCCGGGCCACACATTTTTCCCTTGGGATGCCAACCTTCTATCGGATCTCTTGGATATTGCCATAAGCAAGAACCTAGATATTCCGATAAAAGTGGACAACCTCTGCAGACTAAATTCAGATCACGACCCCATATTAATCACACTCAACTCCAACTACAACCTTTCCCGTACCGAAATCCCTCTTCATACCAGGAAAATTAATTGGACCCAGTACAAAGAAACGCTAAAAAATACCGTTGCTGGTAACCCCAGCATTCGCAGCAAGGGAGACATAGACTCCCTTGTTGAGAAGTTAACCACCTCCCTCATACAAGCAGCTACCGCGGCCGCTATCGGCCCCCCACACAGACGAAGTCAAGCCTCCCCTTGCCTACCACAAACACTTCTTACACTCATTAAAAGGAAAAATATGTTCCGGTGGCGGTGGCAGGTCACACGTGACCCCAGACAGAAACTAGAATGGTACAGCCTAAAAAGGCAAATTCACTCAGCCATGCTGGAAATTCGCAATAAGGCATGGCAGGACAAAGTAGCTTCATTAAATGATAACTCAAATCACTTCTATGGCATGGCAAGGAAACTCCTTCGCAAAAGACCTGGCATTCCACCATTGCACGGACAACGTGAAATGGTCTTCACAAATCTCGATAATGCGGAGGCACTGGCGGACACTTTCGAAAAAGCCTGTGAGCCAAATCAGGAACCTTGTAACGAGGACTTAATTGAAGAAGTCCACCGCGATCTTCGTGATGGCTTCCAGGGAGAATGCCCGCCGGACTTCCGCTTCGTCACTCCTAGAGAACTGCTCGATCTTATTAAGAAGCTGAAAAATCGAAAGGCCCCCGGGCCAGATGGTTTATCAGCTAACTTTCTCAAAAATGTCCCTAAGAACGTCCTCACCTGCATCACAAAGCTGTTTAACGCTATTTTTAGATTTGGTCACTTCCCCCCAGCCTGGAAGATAGCCAAGGTAATAATGATAGGAAAACCTAACACCGATGGCACTTTCCCTCAAAATTATGGGCCATTAGTCTTCTCTCCATTCTCTCGAAGTTATTCGAGATGACACTTCATTCCAGGCTTAACTTCTTTATTCAAGATACTTTAAATGACGAGCAGTTCGGCTTCCGCAAAGGCCACTCCACGGTCCACCAATTACTAAGATTAACGGAAATAATAACACGCGCCTTCAATGAAAAACGTATGACTGGAGTTTGCTTTCTTGATATCAGTCGTACTTTCGACAAAGTATGGCACAGTGGACTGCTGTACAAGCTTAAGCACAAAGGTACCCCCCCCATATTTGCTTAAATTAATTAATTCCTATATTAGGAAACGTCAATTCTATGTCCAAGTGGAGAACGCCCAATCCTCACTGAGGCAAATCAAAGCCGGAGTACCGCAGGGCAGTATTATCTCACCCACCCTTTTCAATCATTATGTCTCTGACATGCCCCGTACAGATAATACCAATCTCCACTTATATGCGGATGACACCGCTATCTCCTCGACTTCCGGGAGAGGATATATAGTTGAACGTCACTTACAAGACGCCTTAAATAAATTAGAACCTTGGATGGCAGACTGGCGTGTCAAAATTAACGTAAATAAGTGCTCTGCCACTCTGTTCACCAAACGTGTCAAATACACTGCCGTAAACGATCTTGATTTCTTTGACGAGGTGATCAGATGGCAGCCAACAACCAAGTACCTAGGTATCTCGCTAGATCGAAAATTAACTTTCGCTTAGGAAGTTACTCAGCGTGCAAACGTAGCGAAGTCGATCCTAGCGCAACTCCAGCCTATTATGAAGGCTGAGAGTGCACTGAATATCAAGAGCAAACTGTTAGCATACCGTACCCTTGTACGCCCTGCGATGGAATATGCCAGTACTATATGGGGCTACGCAGCCCCCTCCTCAATTAAGAAATTGCAAGTTATTCAAAACAAAGCACTCCGCTCGCTTACCGGCGCCCAATGGTACGAGCGGAATAGCACACTCCACAAGGAGCATAATCTAGAACAGATCCCGGCCCGCATTAAGAAGCAGGCCGCAAACTTCTATAAGAAAATTACTTCTAACCCCAACAGACTTATCAATTCGTTGGGTGATTACCAAGCCATTGGGGCCCGCCATAAGCGACCCCGGCTATTAATTGAAACTCCAGCTCTCTCTTTCTTTTAACCTACTCTACAGCCTCCCTTGGCGCTTTAAATCTCAATCAAAATTCACCTTACTAAAACTCCAAAGTGCCCCTGAGCACTAGGCCACACCCTGGCCAGCTAAGCACAACAGGTAATCACCCAATCCCCTAAACAAATGCTGTCAGGTCTTACCGTATTCAGATAGAGCTCTAAAGGCCCCAGGGCTGAAAGGCTTAATATAAACGCGCTTGAAGACGGCTCGCCGTCTTCACGTCGCTGGGTTTGTCTGTCTGTCTGGCTGTCTATTCCACTGCTGACTAACGAAAGGAGTGGAACCCTTGATAATGCCGGATGCAGTTTCTGGTGAAACGACAGGAGATTTACAAGCCTGGACAACTTGTACCTAGTTAAGTATGACTCTGCTTCTCCGAGTTTGAGCCAGCGGCTGGATTGTACGCTCTCGGTAAGGGTTATTCCATTTCCTGTCGTCATGCTACTGAGTTGCTCAGAATGGTGTCTTCTATTGCCAGTAGAACACAAGAACTCCTTTATAGGGCAAGCAGACATTTCATGTGTGCAGTTCTCTGTTCCTTTCACAGTCAGGGACAATAGAGTGTGCCAGTGGCGAGCGTCTACGCCAGCAGTGCAGGGGAAAGCATTTTTTATCAAATTATTTCTTGTTATATAGTGTTCGCATTATATCTCTGCCTGTGAGGACCGTTATATTACTGAAAATTCGAGCCATCAACTCCTCTACTTCTATTCATAAGACATTACCTCACAGTGTGGGGCTCGGGAGTTCTGACGGCCGACTTAGCATAATGCACTCTGCACACTCATTAGTGCTTGCCACACTATTGTTGGTGTGCCAATTTGAGAAATGTACCTTTCCTGGAAGTAATGACGTAGCTCACCGGCAGAGATATAACGTGGGCTCATCCCACACGGCTCCAGGTGCTATCTCAGTAGAACTTTACTAACTAGGTAACTCGACAGGGTCTGGCAGCTGCTGGCTAACCTTCTTTGTCTTGTGTGCACTCAGTTTAGCATTGATAGTGAAAGTGCTCGGTTGTGTCGGTTGTGTTGGCTACAGTGGGGCAGTTACGTTGTTTATGTGAGTAGAGAGGTGTGCACATTATTAGACTGAACACCAGTTTCCCTAAATAACATTTCTACTTTTCACGGCTTAATGCACTAAATATGTTTGCAAGGCAGTGAAATTACTTCCAATGTTTAACCAAGAGTCTCTTTTAAGAAACTCAAAGTAAAATGATATTTTAGAATTTCCACTAACAGAGGAGCTTTGCCACATGTTTTGCTTTGATTAGTTCACTCTACTTTTCGTGTGAAGTTAGAGCTGAGTGTTTTTGGAGTCATTTTACTGATGATTCATGAACCATGGATTGAAATCAGCTGACTTTGAGGGTACATTGCAAAGTCAATGAAATAATAGAAAACCGGCCAAGCTCAGGTATCCCTCGGAATACCCAATTCCTGAAAGTTTCCAGACACAATTCCTTATGGGAAAATGTGTAAGTCGAGAAGGGAGCAAACATTACTAAGTAGGGTTACAAAACATGGTCAATAAATTGATTTTGAATTAAACATTGTGATTGATTTTAATTCTTTATTTGATCCAAATCATTTGAACACCCCTGTAGCTTAAGCCTGTATCACACGACACTCGCTAGCATGGAAGCTTCTACCAGTACGGGTATACACGCAGGTATACACGCGTCTATTACCGTGTGATTTGTACCTTCCATACTAGGTTCTGCCTTCCATGGTAGCTTCCATACAACTCACGAAATTGAACAGGTGCTATCTTTCCTGGCAGTTTCCATGGAAGGTTGAGTACAACAATCAATAGGATTGCTTTTCTCGTTCTAGTAGAAATCTTAGCGACAACGTAAACAAATACATTTGTTATGTAGGTAGGCCCTCGAATAAATACATCTGAACGAAACTATATTTTCTCAAAACAGCGTTTGTGTGAAAAGCGCTTGCTATTCGCGAACTCAAAAGACGGTGCTGCCGTTATCTGGAACTAGCGGAAGGGTGATGGAATCATAACAAACAGATGCAATAACATGTGATTTGAGTTGATGGGTGTGCTCTTCTCTCGTTTTTTCAGTTATTTTCAT
This sequence comes from Meconema thalassinum, assembly GCA_946902985.2. NCBI lineage: Eukaryota > Metazoa > Arthropoda > Insecta > Orthoptera > Tettigoniidae > Meconema > Meconema thalassinum. The sequence continues at coordinate 1,417,194,512 of OX336389.2, forward strand.
AAGAAATGAGGCTAAAAGATGAGTAATATAATTGCTCAGTTCCGCTGTGCTCCTCGAATACAATAATTGCCATATCAATGCATTACTTCCACAGAAAGAAAGCTTTTCAGACGGAATGGAGACGATTGCTTCGCGTCGCAAAGCCGATTTCGAAGTATATGATCGCATGCGGCTGGCATTTTACAAAGGAGAATTATATATTAATAAATACTAATGAATTTCTTACAATAACCAGTACCCTACATTCTTCCCTGCACTACAAACTAGGCGACTTAGCAAGGTCGATTTGACAGCTGTTCTTCCCATGAGGCAAAAATTACTTTTAGGGTTCGCTTTATCGTAGGCCCACATGTGGTCGTCTTTCTTTAACTTGCCCCATTGCTGCTTCAAATCTGTGAAGCTCTGGTCTTTTAAGTTTATAATCAGGCACCTATTAAAAATTTAAAAAATATTTATACGGTAGTCAACTTGTAGGCTAAGCTACAGTCGTTGATGTACGGTATTGACTTCGACAGTATTAGGCTACCGGTTTATCTTCCTGATTTAAATGTATCTACTTACTGAAGTATGTAAAGCAATGTACCGACTACACGCTTATTAGGCCTACATATTCCTGAACAAATTATTTTTTCTTGGCAACTGGTAACCGAATTTCATTTTGAATCGGATAAGGTACTCCTTTCGAATTACTAGTTTGTAAGCATAAAACTTCAAGTCTCATAGAACCTTCTGTTTATAGCACTTTCCAGCACATAATTATGTGATTGGCATCTAAAAATGCCTGCCCTTCAACAAGAGCCCGCCTAGAATTGCCAACAACATTCAACACAATCACAGGCTATATTGAAGTCTATCACCCTTGTCGCGACCGACCTACCACCTACATTCGATTCAGTTCGCGAATATCCAGTAAATACAGAACGTGTCATATTATTATTATTCTGGGATACATTTTGAACTGTTTAAATTCTAATAGCTATCACGAATAGTATCCGTCCATGGTTTTAAACAGTATTTAGGGAAAATAGAATTTTATGAAAGAAAACATGTTTACTATCGTCCTCGTTGATCATGTAGACAAAGCTAAGTAGCAATATTGTTGTACGACGTGAGGAGGATATAATAAAATAATTTAAAAGAAGTTAAAATTTTCGCCTTTGGATAATCTTGAACCCGGGATCTTCAAAACAGCAAGCAGACGCGATACCACATGCACACTTTCCCAACAGACTGTACCGCATTTTGTTACGCGTCTTATTAGCGCGTATGGTTATTTACCAATTATTACAGTTAGATCTTAAATATTGATTGGAATGCATTCATTCAGTATCAGACATGTTTTCAAATGTACTTAAAACAAGTTTCACGACCGCTTTGCGTTAATAATGCGAATCGACTGTAAATTTTACCCCCAAACGACAACCGTCCTCCATGTTTTGTTTCTTACAACTTGGCGCACGAAATGCTAGCGTGTGATACACTTCAGCCATAAAAGCAGGTGTACGGACGAGGATGAACAGAATCATACAGGATTTTATACCAGCGATCACAACAGCTTCCATGCTAGCGAGTGTCGTGTGATACAGGCTTTAGACAAATGTCAGAGAAGCAGCCAGGTGCCGAGTAGAGAAAGAAAAACAACTTCAATCAAACAATTTTTCAAGTAAACTTAATTTTATTTAAATTGTTTAGTACAGTACTTCAGTTTCGATCTGCCCCCATTCAACCATATGAAGTACATTTGAGAGCGCGAGACGGAGACAGGCGACACAGATCGGCGACCGAGATGAACCGTAGGAGACCGCTCTCAGAGCAGTAGTATCTCGCGACAAGTGGACGCAGCATGTGTTTTATGAAGTGATTTTATGTCGGAAATAAAATGTACGTAATAAAATTGCTTACGATTTAATCTAAAGTAACTCCTGAACTTCTCATCTTCTAAAGATAAATGATTCTTTATTAACAAACAGAAAGATCCTTCTTCGCGTCTGATTTTGAATATTGAACTCGTAGGTTTTCTTGGTTTCTTTCGCAACACATCATCTTCTTCCTCTTCGAGCAACCTTATCATTAGAACATTTTTCGTAACAGTTTTTCAAAGAATATATGCACGCACATCCCAATAAACACCTACTGTACGGTATGTCTAGGCGTGTCATCAGTCTCGATCGTCATCAAATTACGTGAGCGGCGACACATTGACTTGTCTCCGTCTCTCGTCGCTGTTGTCTGTCTCGGTCACTTGTCTCTGTCGTGTGCCGGCAAATGGTACCTTTTAATGTGTGTCCATTTACTAAAACCCATACAAAATTCCCATGTTCTGGATAACTCGACACCCTCAGGGTTCACAAAGTGTTCTACTCTGGCGCAGCAGCAGTTGTAATACCACTCACATACCGGTAGTGTAGCAAAGGTACAGGTATTGGAGCCCCATGCTACTGATCACAATTGTAGCATTTTAATAAATTTTCATACATGGCACGACTGGTCTTTTCATTATTCATTGAGATGCCCTCAGATTGGTGTAGAAATAAGTAGATAATGTAGGAGTAAGAGATGACAAATATGATGAAAGAATGTATATCTTTGCAATAAAAAGCATTTTTTCTGCAATGAAGTTTATGTATACTGTATATGTTAGGTTGGGTAAGTTACCATGTGTAAATACGTTACACCTGCTCCTCTCAATTCTGTCATTCAAATTTTCTACTCCAATAACCGTCCTGACTTCGCCATTTCTCACTTTATCTCTTCTTGTTTTCTTATCGTACTTCGTAAAAACTTGATTTCACTGGCCTGAAGTTGACTGTTCTCCATCCTTGTCACTGCCCAAGTCTCTGCTGCATAGGAGTAAACCTAGCACACCTTTTACAACACTTCTCTACATTTAATTGGAGCGCCCTTCTTCCAAACCAGGTCTCTCACACTCTGATAAAAAGCAGTACTCTGCATAAACTACAATCTCTACTTAGTATGAAACAAAGTCCCCGATTTTTGGATGTTACGGGTATTCTCGAGAACCACTGGATGGATTTTGATCCGGTTTTCACCATTCTGTTAAGGACATCACAAGGAAAGTTTTTGTAGAAAAAAATTCATGACCAAAGGAAGCCGAGCAGTAATGATTTCAGTGAATCGGGTCCAAGAAAAACTTGCCGTCCGTCAGCCTTTTAAGCTTACTCTATATATACTATGAGTGTAAGAATTATTCAGCATGAAAAGTTCCAAAAAAGGCCGGCGACAGCATATCTCTGTCTTTAATTCATAGCCCACTTTAAGTGTTTTTACTGTTTCATTTCTTCCACAATCTCCATCCAGTGGAAATTTTAATTCCTAAATTATTTAAATTACTACATACGCGCGCATACATCATGTCAGAAGTACTAAAGAAGGTGGATAGTTTCAAGTAGCCTATCTAGGGAGTGTAATAGAAGTAAGTGGTAGGAATGACAAGCAGAGCGTGGAGCAGGGACAAACCTCAGAAGAGCAAACGTCCCAATACTCACCTACCCATCAGAAACGTGGAGTATGAAGAAGAGACAGGTGAGGAGGATCCAGGCTTGCAAAATGATATTTCAGAGAAGCAGATTAGGAATAACAAGAAGAGAGAGAGAGATTGTGGAAGAGAATCCCTTACAAGAGATCATAGAGAATGAGTTGGTACGGACATGTTAGGAGAATGCAGGATGGCAGAATACCAAGGAGGATGGAGGGTGAGAGACCAAGAGATAGGTGTGAAGGAAGGAGAGGCTTATGTTCCAAGCAGACCCGGCCAGGGGCTGGAAACTGTAGATCATGATGACTAGGGCCCGGATGTTGATGACCTGTCATCTTTTTACTGAGCTGTCTAAAACAATGCTGAAGTACATAAAGACTCCAGACGGATCACCCCGTCTTCAAATATTTCATTTTTATTTTGCATCTTTTCGCATTTTTTTGCTATTTTTCCATTTTAAGAGCATTTTTTAAGTTTGGTAGATATTTTTGGTCATATTTTAAAGAAATCAGCCTTTTAAGGTATTTTTTTTCAATTTAGTAATGCCACAGCTTTATATGAGGGAGTTACGTTTCTCCAAGTTAAGAAGAACATGAACATAAACCTTTCGTTAAGTGCTAGAAATCTATTCTGATTGACTTTTCAGTTTGAGCTTCAGATGTCAATTTTGAAATATCGGTGAGTTTATTATTATAAGATCATTTTCTCCATTTTATAGTGCATTTTTCGATTTTTAGGTCATTTATTACAGTCATTTTTGAAAATTTTAACTGCATTTTTTAAACTTTTTTACGGCATCAACATCCGGGCCCTAGTGATGACTGTTGTCTGACTCTTCTCCACACTGATTTTCATTCCATGCTCTTCATCTCCTGGTTTGAAACATTAACTTGTTCTTGGACTTCCAATTCATAGTCCCCCCATATCACTGTGTCATCAGCACACTGTATCAATATACTATACAGTTTAAATAACTTACTCGATAGTAAAAGTAAGTTGACGCGAACTATAAACGGTAATCCATCGTATCTCCACAACCGAGGAGGGGTTCTGCTTGCTTGTGCAGTTTGTATGGGCCGATTGCAACCCAGCCTCAGCTGCGGAGACATGATATGTGGATTCATTCTCTCTAGTTATCAGCCGTGAGACTGGTCGGCAGCAGCTCTCCATTCTTCAAGCTTCTCTGCTTTTCTTTTCAGTTTGTAGTGGGAATCACATCTCATGTTGCTAATATTTGCGTCATTTAATCTCGTCTTGGTCGCCCCTTCTCTCTATTGGACCCTCAATTGTCAGAACTGACATTTATTCAGTCAAATGTGTATAGTTATTTTGCAGTGTGTGCAATTCTTCAAAAATAAAATAAAACTTAAAAAATTAAAGATATATTCAAATAAAATTAAAAAAACTAAAAGTATTTTCAAGAAAGAAAACTCAAAAATATTTTAAAAAATAGCCTAATTAAAAAAAATTAAAAACAAATTAAAAAAAAATATATTTTATAAAGGAATGTATTTTCATCTTTTTAATTTGCAAGAAAGAAAGAAAACTCGAAAAGAATAAAAAAAATGTTTAAAAAATCAGAAAAGGAAATACGAAAATATTTCCAATTTTTCAAAATATTTTTTTAAGAATGAAAAATAAAAGCATTAAAAAAATACAAAAAAATTAAATATTTTTAAAATGTATATAGCCTATATTAAAAAAATCTTTAATTGTACACATGTGGATTACCCTATATAAACTTCCAGGCTTTGATCATAAAAATGCACATAATAGTCTGAGCCAATTAAAAGGGTTTGGGCAATTTAAAAATCAAACTCATATTTTTGCGTGTATTTATTCTTTTAAATGGTACATGCATTTGATTTGCTTAAACATTTGTTTTTCTCTCTTTACAGGAATAAATAAATATATGTATATATGTGTCTAATGTCCAGCATCTAACATAACATGTTTAAAATAGATTCTAAAAAATATCATCCTATTGTGGAAAAGAAGGAGCATCTTAACACACCCATAGCATATATCAGCGAAACAGAGGCGTGTGCAACCATTTTGACAAGTTTCTACTGTGGAGAGATTCACACAGAAACAATTACACAGGTTAACAAATCACGTATACAGTACTCAGCCAGAATTGGGGATTGAAAAACCCTAGATATTTGAAGGAATCAACCTGGAAATAACTAATCTTGTCCGCCTCGTCAGGATCCCGAAATACACAAATCACAACCATTATGAGAGGATTCTTATCTCAACTGGTATTTTAAGATTTAATGCCACACCACTTTCAGGATATTTTAACATATCCATTATAAATGTACTCTATGTAACACAATTTTTGTTCTTGGAAAGTAAATGCTATTTTCTAATTGTTTTTGTCTGTAAATTAACAAATTCACAAAGAAATTTGATACAATGGTCCGGCTAGCTCAAAACAGTTGCCAGCGTTTTGCCCCAGTGTACCAATGGGGCGAAACGCCTGGGGCGAAACGCTGGCAACTGTTTTGAGCTAGCCGGACCATTGTATCAAATTTCTTTGTGAATTTGTTAATGTACATAGCTCAATCGGACAATTTTACATCCTGTTTCCTCTGGGAACAGATATTTCCAATATGTCTGAAAAGGTAGGAAAAACATAATTTTATTCATGCCAAACTTTGCTTTTGTGAGCAGGTCATTGATATTTGTGACATTAACATATTTTCATTTATTTTGCCATTTCTTTTAATCACAACTAGAAAAGACACAAAGCAAGAGAAATATTATGTTGAATGCAACTAAAATGCATGGAACATAGTAAAATAAAAACCACCATATATTTAGAGGTGTGTTGCTTTCCCACATGAGCAAAGCAAAGTTTATAGAACATAATGGCCATCAGGAAATAACACTTTCAACACAAGGACAAACAAAAAGTTAAAATTTGTTATATAGTGTAATCTTATAATTAATGTCATTTGAGAAGCGGGAGAAGAGAAATAGTTCCTGAAACATGTTATTTTATTTTATTATTTAGGCTATCACTCGTGATACGAGTATGATTGTCTTCCAAGGTACATTTATGTAAATCTTCGCTGTAAACCAACATTAGGCCTAATCATATTGCGTGAGTTCTTTGGTGACTGTACAGTCCGATCCGAGAACCACAGACACTTCCACAATATTGGCACACAAGGTCTTGAGCAGCCAATGGATCTTGGGGGTTGATCATTCTGCGAATCATGCGCTCTTTTCTGGCATTTCTTTTTTCAGCCTGAAGCCTTCTTCTCTCTTGTTCGAAGAACAAGTGGCCTTGGTGGACGTTGCGGCGCCACTCTGATCGGTCAGATGCGACAGCCTCCCAGTTACCTGTATCAATTTGACATTTCTTCAGGTTGGTCTTCAGAACATCTTTGTAGCGTTTTTGTTGCCCACCCTGCTTTCTCTGACCGACATTCAGCTGGCAATATAAGATTTGTTTTGGGAGGCGGGACTCAGTCATGCCAACTACATGTCCTGTCCATCGAAGTTGGTGTTTTATAATGAGAGCCTCTATACTAATAGTGCTAGCTTCCTCTAAAACACTTGTGTTAGTGCGCCGGTCTTGCCATTTAATACCAAGAATTCTCCTAAGGCATTGTTGATGGTATTTTTCTAAAGATAAGAGGTGCCTTCTGTAAGTAACCCAGGTTTCGCAGCCATAAAGCAGAGTGGGAACTACAACAGCTGGATAAACGCATAATTTTGTTAAAATGCTAATGTCGTGGTTGTCAAACACGCGAACGAGCAAATGACCAAAGGCTGCACTGGCACATTGGAGGCGGTGTTGAATCTCAGCGTCAATGTTCGCATTTGTTGATAGGTGACTACCCAAATAGGGAAAATGATCTATATTCTTTAGTTTATGTCCATCAATCATGATAGCAGGAGCAGTAGCCCTGTCATGTGATGTAGGCTGATGAAGAACCTGTGTTTTATTGGTGTTTATGTCCAGACCAATGCTTCTGTATGCCTCATTGAACACATTCAGGGTGGTTTGAAGATCTTCGTCTGAATTTGCTAAGATGACATTGTCATCAGCATACTGGAGATCAAGAACGGATGTAGCTGACACTTTAGTTTTTGCACGTAATCTGTTGAGATTGAATAAACCTCCATCTGTCCTGGATATAATTTCTACACCCTTTGGAATCTTTTCTTGGACCATATTTAGTACAACACTAACATATATTGAAAAGAGTGTGGGGGCAATACACATCCCTGTTTGACACCCGTTGTAATCTTAAATGGCTCTCCAGGGCCATTGCTGTTAAGGACCGTGCCATTCATATCATCATGTAGTAATCGAAGAATCTGAATGAATTTTGGGGGGCAGCCAAGTGTGGCAAGAATCCTCCATAGCATTTCTCGATTGACCGAATCAAATGCTTTAACAGTATCTATGAAAGCTATATATAGAGGGTGTTCTTGCTCTCTGGATTTCTCCTGCATCTGCCTAGCACAGAAGATCATATCAGTTGTGCTTCGATTAGGTCGAAAGCCACACTGACTTTCGGGCAGTATTTCTTCGGCCAACGGCTTCAAACGGTTGGATAAGAAAAGCCCGGATTTTATCTGCAACAGAAAGCAACGATATACCTCGATAATTACCACATTGTGCCCTATCACCTTTCTTAAAGATGGTTATTATCAAGGCATCCCTTAGGTCTTTAGGTATGGTAATGGTAGTCCATATTTTAACTATGAGTTGGTGTATGTGATGAACTAGAGTAGTATTCCCTACTTTAAAGAACTCAGCAGGAATCCCATCCATGCCTGATGCTTTATTGTTTTTGAGCTGATTGATGGCAGATTCAATTTCTGATAGAGGCGGAGGATCATCAAGGTGGTCTTTAGGAGGTCACTGATGAAGTCGGGTGAAAATGTTATTATCAACCTGTGTGTCCCTGTTGAGTAGTTCTTCAAAATTTTCTTTCCAACGGGAATTAATGGAGTTTGTGTCTCTAAGAAGTTCCGTGCTATCTTTAGACTGAAGAGGATTCAAACAATGATAATGTGGCCCATATATAGTTCTTGTTGCTTTGAAGAAAGCGTAAGTATTATTCGTTTCGGCTAGATGCTGCATTTCACGGGATTTGGAGATCCACCATTGATTTTTCAAGACCCGAGTTTTCCTTTGCACTTCAGCCTTTGCATCTTTATACAGTTGCTGTTTGGAGATAGAAGTTGGATTGGCTTGCCATGCATGGAATGCATCCCTCTTCTTATCAATAAGATTCTGGATTTCTGCATCATTCTCATCAAAACAGTCAGCATGCCTCATCTTGACGAAACCAATCGATTCTTCACACGCTGAGAGCATAGCAGACTTGACTGTTTGCCAATGTTCCTCAACCTTTTCAGGGTAATTATCTGGTAACTTTTCATTCAGAAGTTCATGAAACTTCCTTTTAGCAGTAACGTTTTGTAAACGTTCGGTGTTCACCCTACGTCTGATGTGCTTTCTCTGTGTTCTGCGCTTTTGTAGAATTTGTAGAGTCATTACAGATCTTATTAATCGATGATCCGTCCAGCAGTCATCAGCACTTGTCAGAGCCCTTGTGAGTAGTACATCACGCTTGTCTCTTGCTCGCACAATCACGTAATCAAGTAGGTGCCAGTGTTTTGATCTAGGATGCTGCCATGAAGTCTTAAATTTGTCCTTCTGTCGGAATAGTGTGTTTGTGATTACGAGGCTATGTTCAGAACACTTGGATAATAGGAGTGTCCCATTTGAATTGCATTTCCCAACACCATCTTTTCCAATAACATCAGCCCATAATGCTGCGTCTCTTCCAACGCGAGCATTGAAGTCTCCTAGGAGAATGATTTTATCAGATTGCGGTATATCCTTCAAGATCACATCAAGTTGAGAGTAAAATACTTCCTTCTGTTCATCATCAGAGGTGAGAGTTGGAGCATATGCACTAATTACAGTCGCTCGTCGGCTGTTTTTTTAACTTTAGTCGTAGTGTCATAAGCCTTTCATTTATACCATGTGGAAGTTCATCGAGAAGGTTGACAAGCTCGTTCTTAATGGCAAAGCCAACTCCATGAATACGTTGATCTTCAGTGTCTTTCCCTTTCCAGAAGAAAGTGTAGCCACCTACATGTTCCTTCAGTTGTCCTTCATTGGCTAACCTTGTTTCTCTGAGTGCGGCAATATGAATGTTGAATCCTTTCAGCTCACGGGCAACAATTGTCGTTCGCCTTTGTGGTCGATTATGTGTGTCATTGTCCATCAAAGTACGGACATTCCATGTAGCAAAATTAATTTTCATTGTGGTTCGACCGCTTGTGGTGTACCCTCTGAACGCGGTTATCCAGTCGGGTGATATTAGGCTGACTATTTTTAGGGCACCTTTTTTAGCCCCCTCCCCATTCAGGGTAAGCAGAGTGGATCCTAAACAGGCCTGCTTAGTCACAAATGCAGCATACGAATTGCTCTACAGCCCATCCTCAAGCAAAGTGAAGATCACACATTCGTCGCCTACGTGCCGGTTCATCACTAGGAGCTCCCAGACAACACAATCCTGCTCCCGTCACAACTCCCCGATCGCCGCAGGACTTGTGATTAATTGGCGAATAGATTTTGTATCCTTCCTTCGTTGTTTAGAAGACGCCTGTGCGTGACATCTTTTAATGTGGGCATGTTGTTGCACATCAACAGACACACAGTACTTGACAGATACATGGCCTTTATCCAGTGGCATAGAAGCTATGACGACTGGTGGTCCTGGACTGTTGCAGCCTTCATCCGCCTTCCCAACCGTTCGGGCAATACTAGTTGCTCATGCGCTTGGTCCACCGTTGAGGTCTTCTATGCCGTTGACCATTATTGGTTCATCCGCCTTAAGAGATAGTTCCCATCTCAAGAGCAAGAGAGTGCCCTAACCTCAATCTGCTCATCCGCCTTACATAAGCCGTTGGCAGGAGAGAGGGGAACTCCTTATCCCGGGAGTTATTCGGTCGTCAGAGCCTCTTCAGTATGGAGCAGGGTGTACCACGTGCAGGTGAGGATGACGTTTGGATGGAGAGAATCTACCCCTTGCACCCCCTGAAACATGTACCTCTCCAATGATATAACTAGGGCTCGGATTTTTAGGTAAATAAATATTTTTTTAGCTTTTCACTTATTAGCTCGTAAGAAGACATAATATTTACATTTTTTTGAATCAGTATGCCAGATCGCTTAGTTTATTGCATTTTTGTTCTGCGTTACTTCAACGGGGATTAACCTGTGAGCTAACTAATTTTCATGCAAAGCACATGCCAGCTTGCAACTGTGTTACTCTTAACTTGTCGTCCCGTCCCACTCACTGTGGAAGCCGGGGATTTCCTTGTCCATAGCCATATTGCACCGCGTGCTAGACCTTCCCCCCCCCCCCCCTTCACTCCTCACAAATACCTGGAATTAGTGTCACTCCCATGCAGTTCATTTCTGGCACTGTGAAGTGTAAGGCAGTTCTACGATGCCTAAATTAAAAACAACTGCAAGTTATCTTCTGCAGCAGTATGTTGAAGAATTTAAAGATAATTTTACTTCTGATTGGGGCGTTCTGTTCTGCCAACCATGTGGGAGAGCAATCAAGGCTGAACAGCGATCTCAAGTTACACAACACCTCAAGGGCAGGAAACCTGTTGCCACAATTTCGCGCCTTCAGAAGAAGTGTTTCGCGATAATCGTCGGTCATTTGTGATGGACAACGTGAAGATGATCTCGTTTTGTATTGTAATGCTTCAGCAGTCAGTAAAATTGCATTCGTGAGTACTGCTTGTTGTTTATATTCACATTAATAGGCTAAATTATAATTAAATATTTTTACTTTTTTGTCACATATTTCGAGTATTTTTAATACATAAAAAATAAATATTTTTCCAATTTTTAGCACCTAAAAATCCGAGCCCTGATTATATACATACTACAGTATATAATAATAATATATAAAACACCAGGTGGATGGACAATGGAGATTGTTACCTAATGCAGTTGTCTACTGGGAAAGTGATTCAGTAATAGACACAATGAGAAAAAGGAGAATCACCTTTTCGTGTCACTTATTGAGATTAAATGACAATTGACAATTGAAACAACAATTTAACTATTTTGGAAAAGTAAACCAAAAAATAATCAGTTCAAAGATGTTCAAAATGATTTAGATGAGTTGAATATTACAATGAAACAAATTAAAAATAGAGAAGAAAAAAGGATTCAGAAGAGCAAACAAACAATATGTGATTATCTCAGAATGAAGAGGTTTTGTGAGAGGAGGAAGATGACAGTTCAATTCCCTGTCAATTCATAGAGAACTTAAATATTTGGTTTGATTCAAGTGCTCCAATGTGGGCGTAAACTATGTAAATAAATAATAGATAAATATAAAGAAGTGCTGACCAGGCAGACAAGTTATTTCCAGGTTGATTCCTTGATCTAAACCGTAGATAATCGAAAACCATGGATAATCCACAAATCAGAATAAAATGATCAAGAAGCTATTTGTTACACTAAACCATTTAGGGGATCCATTTTAGCATTGCTTTGTCAAGCTCTGTGTAAGACGTGTTCTTTTAGTTATCCCAGATCATTGCTTGACTAACACCGTAAGCCAAAGACAAGGGCTTTCTCCAAGTTTATGCACAATTTCTAGTTTCTGTATTATCGTTAACACTGCTTGTTTGAGCATCACTTACTGTAGGCACTCGCTATCTAAGCCGAACATGCAAATGCAACAAGGACATTAGATATGCTTACCCCATCTGAGGTACAGTCAAACACAAATAACGGTAGCACTTCAAATTTTCTTGGCAAAATATTAAAAAAAATCCTCTGTGAACAATGGATATTCCACCCGCAGATAATTAAGAGGACAACGTGCGAAAAATCAGCCGTCATATTGAACTGCAAAGCTCCGAAATCACCTCCCATACATCAATGGGAGGTAGCGAGTACCGTACATGTTGGAATGGACAGCCCTGGCCGCCAGAACACTCAAGGCCGGTGGGAAGGAGCCACACGCTCGAATCAGCCTCGCTACTACTCCGAGTACTGCAGAGATGTCCAGCTCCTCCAACCGTCAGGTATGATTTTGGAACCTTGCAGTTCAATCTGGAGGCCGATTTTCTGCACATTGCCCTCTTGTAGCACAACGATTGCGTCCAAAAAGTTTCTCAAGATAGGTTTCGACCTGTCTTACCTGATACTTCCCTTGTGAGAAAATTCAAAATACACAATCATGATTTTTTTAAACTTTCATTGAAATAGAAATTTCAAGAGGAATACATTTTGTTACAATTATACACAGTTAACCAGCGTCACACTGGGGCTAGCAAAATGGTTGCACATTTCTGTCTTAACAACATAATTATTGAGGGAGGAAAAATGCATATTTCCTTTCTTAAATATATTTTTCTCAGGAAAAAGTATGAGGGTGGTTTAAAAAGTAATTGTACTAATGCGATGACTTTCCTTGAAGCACTGTGTTAGCTTCAGCTATTACATGTAAGAGTTGGCGATGGACATTGTGGTGTAATCTGTTGGTCTTAATGCAGGGAAGTATTGAGGACGGTCTTATTTTCAACGCCTAAGATTCACAACCTGGCAGGGACACTAGAAGCTTATCAATGAAACCGTTCAAAAAGTATCATATCACGACTCAAAAAATCATTTTTCACCTCAAATTTTGCAAACAAATGGTCCCAAAAGGAAGTCTTTACATTCGTAGTAAATGTCACTTAAGCTTCTCAGGAATTACCAACTTGGCATTTCCTTGTACCAGACAATTCTCCTTTATCGCTACAGTTAACGACCTTTGGTCAACTATACTTGTCCTCAAATATCAACACTATGCAATTCCAAATTTTCTAGTTCAACATGGTTGTAACCATGTTTTTGTTTTTGGATTCTGTATTGACTTTATCACTAAATATATATATAAATTTAAGATTTTACTCAGCATCTATGGTAAGCCTCCGTGGCTTAGGCGGCAGCACGCCGGCCTCTCACCGCTGGGTCCGTGGTTCAAATCCCGGTCACTCCATGTGAGATCTGTGCTGGACAAAACAGAGGCAGACAGGTTTTTCTCCGGGTACTCCGGTTTTCCCTGTCACAATTTCATTCCAGCAACACTCTCCACTATCATTTCATTTCATCTGTCATTCATTTAATCATTGCCCCAGAGGAGTGCGTCAGGCCTCGGCAGCCGGCACAGTCCATATCCTCGCCGCTAGATGTGGGCTTCATTCATTCCATTCCTGACCCGGTCGGAGACTGGAAGCAGGCTGTGGATTTTTTACTCAGCATCTATGAAACGTCAGAAAATTTGGTGCTAAGTCACTTGGTATGAACACCAATCAATGAGTCCATCAAAGTCGGGAATTTTAATAGACGAGAAGGATAAACTCCAAATTCATTTTACGGGTAAGATCATATTTCACTCAAAAGTTTACTTTCTGAAGTGTATAAAATGAAGTTCTCTGATTTTTGCCAAATTTTCATAACAGACTTTATTTCCAATATTTTGGGTATAAACCAAAATCAGAATCTTATATTTACAAACACATAATTAACATAGAGATATCGATCTCCAACAATACCTAACCTATGTCCTCAAAAGATGTTTAAACAGAGATTCATTATGTAATTTCAGGAGTTTTAGTGATTTGTCCTGGCTATGAAAAACTACTGTAGTTAGTTTTGTGTATTATCTTACATCGTACAGTTCTGTCCTAAAGCCAGGCTCAAGACTTACACCATGTCATCGTACTGCGATGATGATTCTTTTTTTAACCCTACAATACCAACATACGTAAAATGTAGGTGTATGAATAATTTAACTGCTTAGAATTCCCTCTATATCTGTCCCCACTCTACCATCTTCCAGCAGTGCTTTTACTGGTCTATGGTGGTGATGTCAATGCTTTTTTTCTTCTTCTTCTTTTTACTGGGCACACATGAGCTTCGCCCAATGGCAAGACGGGTACTGCCCATGTGTTGGGCAGTAAAAGACCAATAAAAGCCAAGTACAAAACATCAAGGATAAATTGAGGATCTGTGATAGTGAGGAAAACACGGGGGTAACATCATCTGACAATTTCTAACTACAAAAATACCAGGAAACACAGGGGACACAAAGGTACAAATCTTCACACCGAAGTGATCCATCTTGGTGACTGGCAGTTTTACATGTACACAAACAAGGCCGGATCACAAAAAAGGTGAAATTTTTAAAATAACTTGAATGTCACATAAAAACTTGGTGAGGATATCAACCAGCGGGACCGCCGGAGTATGCAACAAAGTCGTCAAATTGAGCGTAATTGAAAACTCAGGGAGAAAAGAGAAACGTACATTTTAAAGCGTTGTGTATCATACTGTGGACATTGAAAAAGTATGTGAGGTAGATCTCCTTGGTAGTGACCGCAGGCATCACAAACAGGAGAAGCACGAGCATTAATGTTATGGAGATAAGCAGGGGTGACAGCATGATTAAATCGCATTCTAATGATAGTAGTGATGTGACGTCGAGTATAGGACCCTTGCATAAACCACGGCTGAACAGGTATCGAGGATTGAATATATGTAAATGGTGTTGAGTGTTTACGTACATATTCCCTCCACTGCTGGCGCCATTCTTGGATGATGAGTTCATATACATGTGGCAGAAGTTCAGGATATGGGAGAGCCATATCAATACGTGTCCCCTGGCCCATTGCAGCTTCTTTAGCTAAAATATCAACCTGAACATTGCCATAGATATGGGAATGTCCTGGGATCCAAGTTAAGATGACGTTAGTTCCTGCCATTTCTATTTCATACAATTGTTGGGCTAAATTAAGTAAAAACCAATTACCAGATTCGATAATTTTTTGTATGGCGAGGAGGACACTTTGCGAATCAGTACATATGAGTACATGAGACAGACCCTGTTGTTTGATATAAATACAAGCCTGACGAAGGGCAAAGATTTCAGCCGTAAAGATTGTAGTGTGAGAGGGTAATGCATATTTACGCTCAACTTGTAATGACGTGGCGAAAAAAGCTGCACCCACGCGAGGTGGGTGGGCAAGTTTTGAACCATCTGTATAAAACAGGGTATGTTGAGGATAGTGACTAATAATATCATGGAATGTGCGGGAAATGATATGGGGGTGTGATTTAAAAGTTTTCGTGAGTTGGGGGAGACTAGTCTGGAGGATGTGTGGGTGATGGCTGTGAACCTGATATGCGATGGTGTACACTGGGTTGAGACGTGTTTGTACGATCATCTGTCGATACGGACAGAGACGGCGATACATAGTTAAAAGCGCGGGAATACGATCTTGAGATAAGAGATGGCGTTGGTAATATTCATCTAATAAGCGTAATTTGTTTAATAGAGGATTGTGGGACAGTGACATTTTCTGTAATATATATTTAGCACACGAGTACTGACGTCGTAAAGCGAGTGGTATTTCGCCAGTCTCCACCAATAAAGCCTGTGTGGGTGTGGATGGGAGAGCTCCGATGATGATGCGCAGGGCTCGGTATTGTAACCGGTCCATCTGGATTAAGCGAGTGGGTGTCATAATGTCAAAAAAGGCGCTCCCATAGTCTAATACCGAGCGGAAAATATTTTTATATACCGTCAATAAAACTGACGGCGCGGCGCCCCATGAGCGTTGGGTAAGAGCCTTGAACACTGGGAATTAAGGTTCTAATTTTTGCGTAATGTGACTTAGATGACGTTGCCAATTACGTTTATCGTCGATGTACAGACCTAAATATTTGACGACCCGAACAACTTCAATTTAGCCTTGTTAATATACCACCGGCGACGTGTCATATAGGCGTTTATGGGTAAAAATCATAGCCGCGTTTTTCGTTTGTGACGTTACTAAGCCGTGGTCTGTGAACCACTGATGTGCATGCGATAGTGCCGAATGTAAATCTTCCCTGCAAGTGTTGAGATTGGATCTAGTGGCATATATTAATATGTCATCGGCAAATTGAATCAATCTGGCATGCGGAAGTATGACAGTTTCCAGGGATCCGGTATAAAGGGAGTATAACATACCACTTAAAATATCGCCCTGGGGAAGACCCTGCGACGTATATCTATTGTTAAGTACCGCATTACCTGTGCGTAAATATATACGTCTACGTACTAGGAAATTATGGATAATGCTGAGAAATATTAATGGGTAACGATGGGAATATAATATTTGTAATAAAATGTAGTGGTCTACCGAATCGTAAGCTCCCTTAATGTCCAAAAATATGGCTATAGTATGTTGTTTTCGTCCTTTCGCCAGTTTTAATTCAGCGAGAAAAATATTCAGGGCGTCATTAGTACTACGTTTTTTAACAAAGGCATATTGACTTTTGGGGAGAGCATCGTAATATTCTAAACACCATTGTAAACGTCGAAGTAGAATTTTTTGAAGCACTTTTCGAAGGCAAGAACTCAACATTATGCCGCGATAATTATGGGGGTCCTTCGCATCGGCTTTAGGCTTGAGTAATGGGAGTACTTCGAATTGATTCCAGTCTTCGGGGATTATACCTGATAGCCGAATGGAATTGTATAGGTTCAAAACGATTGTCAGGGCTCGAGGGGGAAAAGCCTCATCATGCGATATGTCACCGCATCAAGACCTGGCCGTGTAGATTTCTTCCCATGTGTAACTTGCCAGATCTCTGTGGACGAGATGGGTAGTAACAAAGTCAAGAATCTCGGGGATTCGCAATAAGGGTTGGGGGAAAAATGGAGCGACGGAATCAGGGGTGAGGTTCCGATAAAAGGTTTCATAACCCTGCGTGTTAAGGATTGTCAATGCTTTTGTTATTAATGCCAATCAGTTCTAGAGGCATAATCATGGGGCAAAGATCTGCCTGGAAACTCTCCTTGAATTCAACAACATATTGGTTTCTCCATGGCAATAACAAAGAAGTGGAGAATTTGATGTAGATACGAGTATGTCATATCACTTCAGAGGGATTATAAAAACCAGAGACAGTTTAAGAGGCTGGAGAGATTATGTACTGCTATTTACGTCAAAGTAAACAACTTCTATATTTGTCGTGTTCAAGATGGAGCTTAGCGTATTACACTTCAAACACCACAGAGGATTCAGTGTATATAAATAGTGTTACTAAATTATTGTTTGTAAACACGTCGTCGCGTAAGTCCGCCATTACTTGTTGACATATGGCGAGATATGCGGACACGACCTTCACATTTTTTTAAATGCGGCTCCTAATGGTAAATGTACGTAACTTCCTTGATAGAATATACTGATTTGTGCTGCCATCTATCGTAAAAGGAAGAACTACGACAGTTTCTAAACACGTCTGCAGTCACAGATTACCTACTACTACAGATAGTCGACAGCCATGCTAATTCTTGGCACCTAAGACTTCAGCGCTGTCTGGTGTTTGACCGCGGTACTAGTTGAGCACGGCCGTGCGGGTAGCCTACCCCACCCCTTCCCCTCGTTCCGCTAAATATTCTCGTCCCAACTGCTCTGCCCACTTCAATGTTCCGAAAATCACAATCTTCCCAATACTTATAGCACACGTCTTTAAGTGTGGAGATAATAATATGATCTACACGAAATAAATCACATTCAAAATAGCAATAACAGTTTTTTTAAATAATACCAAAGTGGTAAATTGTGAATTCCGGAACTCTGAAATGAGCAATCACAGCATTTAGGACATGACCTCATCAATAATTTACATGTTTACATTTCTTTCAGTTGCAATTGGAGCATATTGCATTGACAAGAATTAGGCTACTATAAGGTCTGCAGCATATTATTACTCAATTAAAAAAAATGGTCCATTCCAATTAACCACTGTAGGCCCAATTATAACCGATTAGTTCCGAGATTAAACTAGAAAGGAAAAGTACTGGGAAGGGAGAATATTCATATCTTAAAATGCTTGATGCTGTTCGCAATAACAGGAAAATTTTAAGAGAGAATACTAAGGAAATAGGTGGTGTAACCTGATCCTCATCACACTAAAATTGTTAGTGTAATTAATGCCAAATTCTTTAGTTTCAGAAAAATAATTGGATATCACAAAATTTATATACAGTAGTTCATTTGATATTCCCTTTAAAATATACCCAGTCCACCAATTTTGAAGGGTGAAATACAGAAAGTACATGTACATAAACAAATTTCATGGCACACTAATACAGTAAATTCTATGACATGCTGTGAAGGGGAAAGGAGAAATAGGACTTTCAATGAAAAACAGGAAACACACTCAATACTGCTAGAAATCATCATGTTTTATTTAAAAAGTTTGTCAACGAAGAAAAAATAACAGGGAGAGCCAAAATCAAACTTAGCAAAAATACAGTAATCAAATCTGGTCCTTTTAAAAGTATGTGTTGAGGCATGTTCTTCTTTCTTGCCAAGGTATAACGGTAGGCTACAGCACATGATAATGGACCTATTACCTCCTTGACGCCATGGCTGACAACGATGAACCGCAAATTCCTACAACACATGCAAGTTTGTATGTTGAAACAGTTAACTTAATAAATGTGTAATGCTTGAAATGGAGAACTTGAATTTGCTGTTATATGTATGTTTGCACCTACTATAACTATATTTTAAAAGAATCTCTTATTGTAGAATCATTGTGTTTTTGATATTAATTTTAGGGCTTTTGATAACATATTCATTTAGCCCCATATATTTGGAAGTGTATAGGATTTATATGATAATCTCTGTTATTGTGGTATCTGTAGTAGTGTGTAGGCTATACTTTCTGTAATTCAGATGAGGACTGGAAAGGTGGCAGCCATAGTTAGGGACATTTATTTTTAAGAATTTTTAATAATATGTACTAAAATAAAATTGAAATACCAACAGGAACAGTTACAAATTTTATTCCTTTCCTGATGGAAATACGGTAGTACCTTATTTCAACTCCTGGGGCACCTCCCCAAGTCTGTCCCTTATAAAGCTACACACACTACTACAGTCATCACATAATCGGAGCAATTCTACCCACACCCAACTGCATGGGGCTGATGACCAAGATGTCCCAAGCCCATAAAATGAATTCACAGCAGACAAAATCAAGTCATTATGTTATTTTGTGTTGTGTTGAATTCTGACACATGTATGCGTTTGACAGAGTGCCATTTAAGCTCATGAATAGGAATGAATGAATACGACTACCCTACTTGTTTATGGATTTACAGGAGGCAGTCAAGATAGGAATTACCTAGAAATTTATATTCTGTATGTGTGGGAACCCATGATAAACCACTTGCTGGGTGGCTAAGCGGAGAATCAAACCCAACATTTCCCGGTTTACCTCACTAGGCTGTGTACCCTGTTCTTACCCTCAGACTAGAATTAGATTTCTTGACATTCAGCAATCAAACATGGACCCCAGAAGTGTCAACCAAGAACTATACCACCTGGTTGGTCTCATTTATTTTTAAGAATAATATGTACTAAAACGAAATTGAAATTGATCCAAGTTATTTATTTTTACTGTGCTTCGAATGGAGGTTGCGGCGTTGTGTATAGTGCAGTCATTATATCCAATGTTGCAATGAGTAAATGTTCCCCGATATTGGTATAGGACACATTACCTGTATGTACTCTGAATAAGTGAAGCAATAGAGCAATACTTAATTAAATTACTAGAACTGAAAGTACCGGTAACAATTCCATAGCCAAAATTGTGACGTGCCTTTTATTTCTTAGTTGTTTTGCAGAAAATACCGTACTAAGAGTGTAGAGTTGAAATACAACTTGAACAAGAACACGACAGCCTAGAATAAATACACACGAGACACGACAATAGAGCACTTTAGAACAGTAACGAGAGCGAACTTTCAGTGGAGATGTTGGCAAACATGTGAATACAAACAATTTATGACTAGAACGTAAAACTATGCCAGCGCTCAGAGCATGTTAAAACAATTGGGATCAGTTCAGTCGTTTGCAAACGACTTGTTTATGTTACGGTGAGTAGTCGTTGAATTCATTCGACTGTTTTCTAAAAGCAGTCAAACAAGTCGATGGTTTTAACTTTTGTCAGTCGACTGCTGATGCCCATCTCTACAAACCAATTGACAACCAGAATCAATTTGAGCGTACACACCCTCCGACTTGCTAAAATGCTATTAATATTGGATCCCAATATAAAATATTTTCTGATTTAATTTTCCTGGAAAATCTATTCTATGTTTGCATCGATCATTACCATCACGCTATGGGGAGAATTTCATAATAATTTTCTTGTAATTCATTTATCACGCGGTAGAATAAATGAATGAAATTCAATCAAAAAATAAATAGAACTCTAAGCCATAATTGGTAAGCCCATGTTCAAGTTGTGTAATAATTCAAGAATGCACCCAATTCTCATTAAAAGTGTATAGACTGTGTTAAGGAGTTCAAACTTAACCTAAATATTGAATGCTTAACCTTTCCAATGAAATGACATACATATATATTTGGACAACTGGACGTAGGCTATTTCATTGAAAGAATCTACGAACAAGAAACTGTATAAAACTATAGGCACCTACAGCCGTCAAGCTGTCCTCACAGTACCCGCTGGAGATTTACATCACCACTCTATCTGTACGGTACCTCGAGATAAGCCTAAGTGCGCCAACTGTGAGGGAACACATAAACTCTTCCATCCCTGCCCTCATGTCTTTGCCACTAACCCCCCCCCCCCCACACACACACAGCACGCCACTGCTCTGACACAGTTGTTAGGCCTGCTACAACAACTCTCAGCCATAACCCTGTAAACTACAGCTAAACCAAACCCAGAACCCCCTAATACACTTCATTTGCAGAGCAATAAAATCCATTAAACAACTCCGCAACGAGCTTCACAAAACCTAAATTATAAACGAAAAGACTACTCCACAAACACCAAAATCAGTAAACCTCCCTCATTTCAGCCACACTACACCTTAAACAGACATAGAAAGCATAGTCATGACCCCTTCATGGAGTAGGCTATTGTCTAAACACGATCATGTCTCCTTCAACTTTACTGAACACTTCATTACATTCTATTAAAAATTTATAAACTCATTCCACAAATCTTAAAATCAGTATACATCCCTCATTTCAGTTACTCTATTCAATAAACAAACATAGAAGGCGTAGCCATGACCCCTTCATGGAGTAGGCTATTGTCTAAATCTGACCACGCATACTACAACCTTACTCTAATTCAAAATTACAGCCAAATGATCCATCTGACTGGGAGGCTTGCCTGGGATGATGGGCCAGAAATCCGGTATCTGGAGTTCAAGCATAACCTAAATATTGAATGCTTAACATTTTCAATAACTTGGACAACTGGATTTAGGCTATTTCATTGAAATAATCACGAACTGTATAAAACTATAGGCACCTACAGGTATACTTAACTTATTAATTAAAGCTCTACAATAAACATACAGCACAATGAATTGTAGCATGAAGTTATCCTGAAGAAGTCGTTTGATTAGAACGACTACTTAAATTCGAATGATTCCATTCGCTTGGAATTAGTCGTTTGCCAACGACTTGTTTCATTCCAATGATTTCCAACGATTGCTTTGGGATCAGTCGTTTACAACGACTACTTCAATTCGAATGATTCCATTCGCTTAGAATTAGTCGTTTGCCAATGACTTGTTTCATTCCAATGATTTCCAACGATTGTTTTGAGATCAGTCGTTTGCAAACGACTTGTTTATGATACGGTGAGTAGTCGTTGAATTCATTCGACTGTTTTTTAAAAGCACTCGAATAAGTCGATTGTTTTAACTATCGACTAATTCGACGGTTTTCAGTCGACTGCTGCCCATCTCTACACACAACTAATTTTCTACACCAGCCGCTACTGAGCAAGAGCTGTGACTGGCTTAGACATTAGCATCCTACGTGTTGAAAAATATTGTAAGTAACGTGTAGGAATAAAATACTACCTATATGTATGTCAACCATTACATTGGCATATAATAAATGAATTATATTTATCTTGTATCTATCTCTCCCACGATATAACATAATACAAGGTGAAGAGTCCTTTAAAACAAATTGTTTACTGTGATACTGGAAGAAACAATACAACACAGTGGTAATAGTTCTAGCCTGCACCTATTTGTTAATACAATTTCATGTGATTTCACTCAGATCTCTGTTGTAGGGTCATTCCATGTCAACTGACCTCGTTTGTAAAAAAAATATATTGCATAAAAAGTGTATTTCTTTATGCTAATCTATATAAAATATTCCAGGGGACATGGTCATAAAGGATTTTAGGTAGATTTCATTAGAAAGCTATTAGGTAGATTTCATTAGAAAGCTAACTATTGCAATGGGTCCCATGTTTCGACTTCCGGAAAATTTCGACATATCTTCGCGTTTCACATCCCCCAGACCCCAAAACCACCGTCAGTTCAAAAGTTTATATATAATTTATGTATGTATATATATATATATATATACAGGGTGTATTTGATATGATGGAAGTCCGTTACACTGGTGATAGAAGAGACTATTCTAAGCTTCCTAGGTAAAAAATTTGTCACCTATCTTGAAATTGATAATTAATCATTAAAAAGTCAATGTTTTTAGTTATTTCAGAAACTAATCAGGCAGAAAGTGTAGCGGCAGGCTGGGGTAAACGAGGCGGAGCCAGGAGAGACGACGCGCGAAGGGGAAGTTGTTACGTAATCGGAGCATTGACCTTACCGGTTGACTTGAGGGGTGGTAGGCTATCAGCTGTTATGAGGAAGAGCTCTACCGTCTCGTAAGAAAATGTGCATTGCCGTTGTTCTTGTTGTTGTTGTTGACAGCGCACGCAATGGCTTGGGACGTCAGGACCGGTAGTATTGTGTAGCCTACTTTGTAAGTGTGGAATTCATTGATTGATGATCATGTATAAAATAATTTCGATACTCAGCCCTGATGTATCATTGGCGTCCGTGTCGGACCTTCTGTTGACTAGTTTCTGAAAATACTAAAAACATTCTCTTAATGAAATGCAGTGTGACAAAATTCCGACATCCCGCAGTCTGTTCAGAACTAGGCATTTAGGACGGAAGTAAAAAACTTGATGTTTTGTTTGAGAGGCTTGGCGATTTTGGTCATTTAGCCCCATGTAGCTGGGTGTGGGTAGAATTTGTGTGATAACCTGTGTTTTGTGGTTTCTGTAGTAATGTGGGTATTTGTAATTCAGGTGAGGATTCGGAAGAAGGCGCCGGCCCTGTGGTGTTGGGGCAGTGCAACTGCCTCTCACCTGGAGGCCCTGGGTTCGATTCCTGGCTCCATCAGGGATATTAGAAACTGACGTGAGGGCTGTAACGCAGTGCACTAAGCCTCGTGAGGGCAATTAAGTAGCTGTCTAACAGTGAGGCAGTGCCCGAGTCAGGAAAATCAAGATTAATGGCCGAGGGGACCCGATGCACTGACCACGCGTCACCCTAATATCTGCAGGCCAAATGGCTGGACAGCGGTCGCTTGGTAGGCCTAGGCCCTTCATGGGCTGCACTGCCAGCGGTTATGATTATTGAGAAGAAGGCGGCCGTGGCCTGAAGTTAGGAACTATCCCGACATTTGCCTGGGGTAGAAGTGGGAACCCATGGAAACCTACTTCCAAGATTTAATACTAGTATGGTACCACATGTTCATATTGTGAATTGTCCCATCCCATCTCCAGCCTTCGGGTGGCCATTAACTGGAGAGGGGGGGGGGGGGGGGAGGATTGATTTATTGGTCCATCAACAATGTAAATACATATGAAAATACACGAAAATGAATATAAAATACAAATACATTGTTATAATACAGTGTTATAATAATAATAATAATAATAATAATAATAGTCTAATAATAATAATAATAAGAGTCAGCATGTGTAGTTCTGGTGGTAGAGTGCTAACCTTCCCGAGGGTGCGTTCTACGTTCAGTCATGTAGTAAATGAATGTGATCTAATAAGATCATCTCCATGGATTTCATGGCACATACAAGAAATCCTACGTACATTAAAGTCTGGCAACTCGACATACCAAAAAGAAACATAAAAGAAGTTAGTGTGTCTAAAAGCCTACTATTACTATTATTAGTATTATTAATAAGTTTATTACAGTTGTTGTACTATCTTCACACAAAGATAGACCAACAGTTCCTTAAATTAATTTACTAAATCTTTAGGATTTCTATTTTCTATGCATAGTTCATGAAGCTGGAAAAATCCAAGACAGATCCACCATCACTAGTCATGTAGCCACTCCTCATGAAGGTGTGAATCAGCTGTTCATAGGCTCGGTATATATACAGGGTGTATTTGATATGATGGAAGTCCTTTACACTGGTGATAGAAGATGGTATATTAAGCAAATATCTTCATGAAATTAAGTCGGATCTTAATTAGTGTAGGTGGAATTAAATCACAAAAATCGTCGGTCAATGTCTTGGAAACGGTCTTTCACTTCGTTCCCCTCAGCAGCAGAGCTGACTTCTCCCCGTCACCCTCCCCTCCTACGCTGAGGAATGTTGACCAGAGTCTGCAGTTGAGTGACCTCCTCGCCTTGTCTGCCAATGACATTGAAATACACATACCGAGCCTATGAACAGCTGATTCACACCTTCATGGGGAGTGGCTACATGACTAGTGATGGTGGATCTGTCTAGGATTTTGCCAGCTTCATGAACTATGCATAGAAAATAGAAATCCTAAAGATTTGGTAAATTAATTTAAGGAACTGTTGGTCTATCTTTGTGTGAAGATAGTGAAACAACTGTAATAAACATATTAATAATACTAATAATAGTAATAGTGGGCTTTTAGACACACTAACTTCTTTTATGTTTCTTTTTGGTATGTCGAGTTGCCAGACTTTAATGTACGTAGGATCTCTTGTATGTGCCATGAAATCCATGGGCATGATCGTATTAGATCCCATTCATTTACTACATGACTGAACGTAGATCGCACCCTCGGGAATGTTAGCATTCTACCACCAGAACTACACATGCTGACTCTTATTATTATTATTAGACTATTATTATTATTATTATTATTATAACACTGTATTATAACAATGTATTTGTATTTTATTTTCATTTTCGTGTATTTTCATATGTATTTACATTGTTGATGGACCAATAAATCAACCCTCCCCCCTCCCCCCCCCTCTCCAGTTAATGGCCACCCGAGGGCTGGAGATGGGATGGGACAATTCACAATATGAACATGTGGTACCGTACTAGTATTAAATCTTGGAAGTAGTTTTCCATGGGTTCCCACTTCTACCCCAGGCAAATGCCGGGATTGTTCCTTACTTAAGGCCACGGCCGCCTTCTTCTCAATAATCAAAACCGCTGGCAGTGCAGCCCATGAAGGGCCTAGGCCTACCATGCGACCGCTGTACAGCCATTTGGCCTGCAGATATTAGGGTGACGCGTGGTCGGTGCATCGGGTCCCCTCGGCCATTTATCTTGATTTTCCTGACTCGGGCACTGCCTCACTATCAGACAGCTACTCAATTGCCCTCACGAGGCTTAGTACACTGCGTTCCAGCCCTCACGTCAGTTTCTAATATCCCTGATGGAGCCAGGAATCGAACCCAGTGCCTCCAGGTGAGAGGCAGTTGCACTGCCCCAACACCACAGGGCCGGCGCCTTCTTCCGAATCCTCACCTGAATTACAAATACCCACATTAAGTTACTACAGAAACCACAAAACACAGGTTATCACACAAATTCTACCCACATCCAGCTACATGGGGCTAAATGACCAAAATCGCCAAGCCTCTCAAACATAACATCAAGTATTTTACTTCCGTCCTAAATGCCTAGTTCTGAACAGACTACGGGATGTCGGAATTTCGTCACACTGCATTTCATTAAGTGAATGTTTTTAGTATTTTCAGAAACTAGTCAACAGAAGGTCCGACACGGACGCCAATGATACATTAGGGCTGAGTATCGAAATTATTTTATACATGAACATCAATCAATGAATTCCACACTCACAAAGTAGGCTACACAATACAACCGGTCCCAACGTCCCAAGCCATTGCGTGCGCTGTCAACAACAACAACAAGAACAACGGCAATGCACATTTTCTTACGAGACGGTAGAGCTCTTCCTCATAACAGCTGATAGCCTACCACCCCTCAAGTCAACCGGTAAGGTCAATGCTCCGATTACGTAACAACTTCCCCTTCGCGCGTCGTCTCTCCTGGCTCCGCCTCGTTTACCCCAGCCTGCCGCTACACTTTCTGCCTGATTAGTTTCTGAAATAACTAAAAACATTGACTTTTTAATGATTAATTATCAATTTCAAGATAGGTGACAAATTTTTTACCTAGGAAGCTTAGAATAGTCTCTTCTATCACCAGTGTAACGGACTTCCATCATATCAAATACACCCTGTATATATATGTATATCAGTTTCTTGTGGACACGATAACTGCCGTAATTTTGCACCAATCACTTTGAATTTTTTACATAATATGTATCCCTATAAAATCTCGGTCGAGTTCGTTAATGGGCCAAATCGGTCGAAGGGGGTGAAAATGGGGGGCTTTTTTAAAAAAATTGAAATTTCGCTATAACTCTCTTAATACGTGAAATATCGAATCCATTCAAAGTTCATAATATGTGTCGGATAAGTGCCAACAATTTATGTCAAATAAGTTTTTTTATAGCACCAACCATTGACCAAAGGGGTGGAAAAAAGTGGGTTTTTCGGGAAACATTAATCATATCTCTCTTAATAGGCACAATATCAAAACCGTACAAAATGGACAATATTCCCCTAATAATTACCTAAAACTTTTGTCTGAAAGAATTTTTGATATGACCCACCATTACGCCAAGGGATGAGAAAAATGATTTCGGAATTATAAGAAAATGCCAAGAGCTATCAGAGGTTGCCATGGCAACACTACTAAATTGATGAGGGATGAGCCGTTGCCATGACAACGCACTTGCACGAGATCAGATTCAGTATTTCCATCTGACTAAGCCGGCCCCGTGGTGTTGGGGTAGCGCGCCTGCCTCTCACCCGGAGTCCCCGGGTTCGATCCCCGGCTCCGTCAGGGATTTTAAAACTGACGTGAGGGTTAGAACGGGGTGCACTCAGCCTCGTGAAGACAATTGAGTAGCTGTCTGACAGTGAGACAGCACCCCGATCACGAATACCAATATTAACGGCCGAGGGGACCCGACGCGCTGATCACGCGTCACCCCAATATCTGCGGGCCAAATGGCTGGGCAGCGGTCGCTTGGTCGGCCTTAGCCCGTCAAGGGCTGGATGGTGCCAGGGGTTGACTTTGACATCTGACTAAGTGGGAAGCGGCTTCGGTGACGTAACTGGTAGCATGCAGAATGTCTATGCCCAAGGTCGCGGTTTCAAAGCCGGCCGAAGTCGTCGGATTTTCTAAGAGCGCTAAAATCCCTCAGTATGCTTTCCTTTGGAGGGGAAGTTCCAACGTTTGTTGCGAGTTGCTGGTTAGGGTGGCATCTAGTAGCCAAGTTCACAGCTAGGTGTCGTTGACGGTAGTACCTGGTAGCAACATTAGGAACTACTGCTTGAAATTGACCGTCTGCAGTCCTTACCTGAATTAAGACTACTACAGACATTACAATTCACACCGTTTATCAGACAGATTCTACACTCATCCAAAGTACACGGTGTTAGATGACCGCGTTGTCGCAGCCCCTAAACTGAGGAACCAACCAGAGGTAGATTTCATTAGAAAGCTAACTATTGCAATGGGTACCATGTTTCGACTTCCGGAAAATTTCGACATATCTTCGCGTTTCACATCCCCCAGACCCCAAAACCACCGTCAGTTCAAAAGTTTATATATAATGTATGTATGTATATGTGTATATATATATGCATATCAGTTTCTTGTGGACACGATAACTGCCGTAATTTTGCACCAATCACTTTGAATATTTTATCGAATATGTATACCTATAAAATCTCGGTCGATTTCGTTAATGGGCTAAATCGGTCGAAGGGGGTGAAAATGGGGGGCTTTTTTCGAAAAAGTGAAATATTGCTATAACTCTCTTAATATGTGAAATATCAAATCCGTTCAAAGTTCATACTATGTGTCGGATAAAGCCCAAAAATTTATGTTTGAAGAGTTTTTTATAGCACCAACCATTGACCAAAGGGGTGGGAAAAAGTGGGTTTTTCGGGAAACATTAATCATATCTCTCTTAATAGGCACAATCTCAAAACCGTACAAAATGGACAATATTCCCCTAATAATTACCTAAAATTTTGTCTTAACGAATTTTTGATATGACCCACCATTATGCCAAGGGATGAGAAAAATGATTTCGGAATTATAAGAAAATGCCAAGAGCTATCAGTGCTTGCCATGGCAACTCTACTAAATTGATGAGGGATGAGCCATCAGACGTTGCCAAGATAACGCACTTGCACGAGATCATATTCAGAATTCCATCTGACTAAGTGTGAAGCGGCTTCGGTGACGTAACTGGTAGCAAGCATGCTGAATGTCTATGCCCAAGGTCGCGAGTTCAAAGCCGGCCGAAGTCGTCGGATTTTCTAAGAGCGCTAAAAATCCCTCAGTATGCTTTCCTTTGGAGGGGAAATTCCAACGTTCGTTGCGAGTTGCTGGCTGCGGTGGCATCTAGTAGCCAAGTTCACAGGTAGGTGTCGCTTACGGTAGTACCTGATAGCAACATTAGGAACTACTGCTTGAAATTGACCGTCTGCAGTCCTTACCTGAATTACAGACTAATACAGCCATCCCTAAGTACACGGGGTTACACGACCGCGTTGTCGCAGCCCCTAAACTGAGGAACCAACCAAAATCTCTGCGGGAGATATAATTTTGCGTGAAGAAGTAACAGACCGTTACATAGTTACACATCAGTGTCGAAACCTTGCATAAGGACAGTGTGACCACAAGTATAAAAATGGACCCCAAATGACAAGAAGGTTACCGTTCCCATAAGACAATAAAATGTTTAAAATAAGCATAAAATGACGAAAAACAAAGTTAATTAACCTCCAATTATAAAATACCTTCTCGCAATAAATGAGGTCTGATCCTTCTACGAAAACCTGCATATTCTGCCTATTTTCGCCTATCCCCAAGTTTGTCCGGTGAAATCTACCTCCGCCTTCCGGCGTGCCGAGAGGACTTTTTTAAAATAGACATCTACATGTTACGATAAGCAGCACAATTCAACTTGGTTAATTTATTGATAATTTCAACCATGATTTTGTGTCCTATATTGGCTTTGCTGGTATTCGTTAAATATGTTTGTCAACTAAACTGCCATTGTTGTATGCTGATTAGCTATAGAAGAGGAGTTTTTACACCACATAATAATTGAATTAAGGTAATAGTATACCATTATTATTCATTATTAATGTTAATAAACACTTAGTCACACCCGTAACACATTTTAATACATTAAGTCTGATATATACTTAAACAGTTATGACAGGAAGTTAAAAATTCACAGAAGTGAGGTTAAGTATATAGCCAACAACTTTTAATCAGAAGTTTTTCAAATTAAATAATTATGTACATAAGAAAATAGTGTTACGGATGTGACATTACAATTTTATTATCTTAACAATATGTAAATTTTCAAACAAGTAGGCCAAACGAATATTTTCATTAGGGTAGTTTTCTTTTTTCAAGGTGAAGCAACATTGTCTTCTGCTGAAAGAGTAAGAAAGTATCGTGAAAAATTACAACATAACAAAGGAGAACGAGGGAAATACCTGTTGAAGGAGCCTGAAAGAGATAGGAAGCGAAGAGAGAAGGCAAAGAAACATCTAGATGAGGAGGTAAACAAGAAAGCTTTAAGGGATAGAGAAAGACAAAGAAAACACAGAGATAAACTAAAACACAAGCCCACAACACCTATAGAAACTGGGCTTACGCCTGAAAAGGGCTCTTACAGTTCTAGTGGTTCTCTAGCGAAAGCAGTGAGCAAGGCCAGAAAAAACCTTGTCCGAACATAAGATGGGACAGTGTGAAACCAATACCGCAACTCCACAAATTTCACTTTTTTCATTCAGTCAGGCAGGGTGTTATAAGAGCAGCATTAACATATCGAGGAGAGATCTCTACTACAGTTTCCTTAGGAGATGTTGAACATCAGTGTATTGCTGGGACCTCTGCAAAAAGTTCAGCCCAAAGCAAGAACGTTCATGTTGGAGATTTTGTGTTGGTAAATCTGGATGTTACTGGGAATCTGAACACCAGAAAACTGTATTATGCTGAAGTTCTCGACTTAGATGAAGAAGATGATTCTCTTGTTCTGAAATATATGCATCCTAGTGGGAGTTCATGGATCTGGCCTATGAAGGAAGCTGTATCTATGGGGAAAACTTCCATCATTGTCCAAAAAGTGAAATATCCAAGAGTTATCAATAATCGTGGACAGTTTGTTTTTGATCCGAAGTGACTTATTTTTTCAGAAAAATCAAAAGTAAAACTTTGTCATTTTATCTGTTTTCTTTTAAATCTTTACTTAGTTGTATTTTCAGTTGTTTAGAGAAAATAATAACAAAATAAAAACATATCATGCTAGAAATATTCTGTCACACCCGTAACAGTCACACCCGTAACATGCATTAATAATTCTGTACGCCCTTAGATAAAAACAAACCTAAATTTTAAAAAGTTAACCTTGTCCTAAAAAGCCTAGAGAAACAGAAAAGAAATATCCCATTATTGCAGAATGTAGTAATTAACAGAGTTACTAAATTAACTATATGAATGTGCAATGCCAGTAGAAAATTTTGTCACGCCCGTAACGCTCAAACTTCACCCTCTATCTTCCCTTAGACAAAAGATATGGATTTCATAATTATGAATCAACGACTATGTAAGTAGAGTTATCTACCATAACTTTTTCAACTGCCTAAGGGATATGAATTTGACATAGTATTAAGTGTTCCAGTCAATATAACTAAATATTTGTCACACCCGTAACAATGGAATGACCCTGTAGTGGCTTATTATATGTGCACCTTGTAACTTAATAGTACATTATGCAACGAGCCTATAATTACAATAATTAAGACACGAGTTTTATAATTTCCATACGAGTGTCTTAATTACAATTATAGACGAGTTGCATATCGCCACGCAGTGAAATTTAAAATAGGGGGCCATGAAAGTGAGCGCAGGTGCGATGCTATCCTCACCTAATTGGTCACACAACTGTTTCTTGAGCTCTGATTGGTGGGAGAAACTGTATCATAATGAAAACTTGTACTATAATGAGCCTCATTACAGGGGCGAGGCGCCCGTTGTGGCGCTAAGGCTCAGCCTATCCGTAAAAAAAAAGTTTTCTTCCGCTTTTATTGGTGTTTTTCGATTGATATTTCAAATATTATATATTTGAACTCGCGCTGCCTAGCACTGTATCTGCTCACAACCAACCAACCATGATGGCGTCGGTGAGTGAAGTGCGTGTGTTTCGGTCTCCTGTTTTGTGCTTTTTTCTCATGTTATTCTTTCACGTAACTAGTTCTTTTCTTGTGAGTGGTAGTGATGTGAGGGTGTCCATGATTCGTGAAAAGAATTATGAAGCTTCAGTAAACTGGAAGTGCTCCAATCGGAGTTTTAATTTTTGTTGTTTCTCTGCTGCTGGATTGTCGCCTGCCATGCTGCTAAAAGGAGCCAGCCCTTTCACTAGGAGAGGTACGGTCACATCAACATCAACGGTGACCACAGTCATCATGCTTCTTCTACTGTCAGGTGATGTAGAAATTAATCCTGGTCCGGGTTCGAACAGTTATATGTCCATATACTTTCAGAACACTCAGAGCGTGGCCAACAAGCTGGAAAAAGTAGATTTGAGCAGCAGTGATTTTAATAATATGTCAATAATAGCCTTAAATTAGTCTTGGCTTTTTGACAGTTTTCTTGACTCAGAACTCGCCTTTTCTAGGACTCATGACATATTTAGAAGAGACAGGCCTGGGCGTGGGGGTGGTGTTGTCATTGCTACGCAGTCTCAGTTGCGTGCTAGGAGAAGAGCGGACTTAGAAAGTGAATGCGAGATTCTTTGGTTGGAAATCCAAGGAAGGTCTAGTGTGTTCGTGGGCTGTGTGTACCTACCCCCGCCTGCCTCGTTAAACCGCATGGAGGAGCTACATACCTCTCTCAGCAGGGTGCACGCCCAGTTGAAGGACAAGGATACAGTTATATTGTGTGGGGATTTCAACATGCCGGATATCTCATGGGGACAGCAGGAAGGGCCTTCTCTCATACCTTTAAAACTAACTGAAAGTGCAGTGAACTCGATCTTCTGCGAGATAATTGAGGAATTCTCTCTGCATCAATTGAATCCACATCTCACGCGCGGACAAAACTACCTCGATCTACTGTTTACTAATATTCCTAAAATCTCTCAGTCTGTAGAGTTAGAAAAACCGGGGTGGATTCCATCCGACCATAGTGCTCTAATATGGAACATTGATTTTCACGACACTAGTTTATTTCAAAAACCACCTCGCAGGGAAATTTTTAACTGGAAGAAAGCAGATATGAACCACCTGAAACTTCTGCTGGATTATTGCCCATGGTCCCTCCTTGATATCAGGAACGACATTAATGAGAATTGTGAGATATTTTATGATCTCTTGATGTCCGCAGTTGGAGAAGCAGTTCCTCGTGTGAAGGTTAATCCCTACCGTTATCCACCTTGGTTTGATGCAGATGTAATCAGCGCGCTACACTCGAAAAATAGGGCTCATCGTCAATGGAAACGCTCTTCTTTGGAATGCCATAGAATTGAATTTGTGGTCAGGAGACTCGAATTCAAAGAAATTCAACGCCGAAAGTATGACGCCTACATGGAAGACATAGACTCCAGTGTTAAAACTAATCCGAACAGACTATGGTCCTTCATTAAGCAGAGATCTAGGAACACCAGATTACCAGTCTCGCTCGAGTACGACGGACGTAGCAGTACTGATGCAAACTCTGCCTGTGAGCTGTTTTCTGATTATTTCGAAACCTTATTCCTTCCTGTAAATTCTATACTGCCACCATTACCTGATCTGCCACCCTCCAGTAACGACAGCATTTCTTACTTCCATATTTCCGAAGACTGCATCAAGAATAAATTACATAATCTATCCTCTGGCAAGTCTCCCGGTCCTGATGCCATTCCTATAGAAATAATTAAATCTTTATGCCAACAGCTATCTCGTCCACTTTACATTCTATTCAACCAAGCCATTAGTGAAGGAGTGTTTCTGGATTACTGGAAATCAGTTCATATCACCCCAGTGTTAAAGAAAGGCTCCAGGCAGAAGGTAGTAAATTACAGGCCAGTAACACTAATGTCTATTTTCGCGCGAGCCTTTGAATCAATTGTTCGAGACGAAGTGTACGCTCACGTGTCACCATTCATCACTGAACTTCAGCACGGCTTTCTTCCTAGGCGATCCACTGCTACCAACCTAGCAGTCTTCACTCATGATGTATCCACCTTTATGAATAACCGTGGTAGTGCTGATGTTATCTATACTGATTTCTCTAGGGCTTTCGACAGCGTACATCACAACCTACTGCTTTCAAACTTTGGTATAACTGGTAATCTTTTACATTTCTTCAAAAGCTACCTCTCAAATAGAACCCAATCACTTGTAATTAATAAAAATAAGTCTAAATCTGTTAACGTTACTTCCGGTGTCCCTCAGGGTTCTGTATTGGGCCCTCTGCTTTTTATACTTTTTGTAAATGATATTCCTCGTATAATTCATAATTCTAGGTGCCTGATGTACGCTGACGATCTTAAACTGTATATGCCCATCAGTACTATAAATGACTGTGAGTTGTTGCAACAAGACCTACACCAACTCAGTGAATGGTGTGAAACATGGAAACTGAAACTGAATACTGAAAAGTGTAAAGTTTTGTCAGTTTCATTGAAACGTAACCTCCTACCAAGGTTTAATTATTGTATTAAAACTGAAACGCTACGTAGAGTGTCAACCATTAAGGATCTAGGGGTGACAATCACTAATAATTTCTCGTTCGATGAACATATTTCAAAAATATGTCGTGAAAGTTTCCGGATCCTGGGATTTTTAAAAAGAAATTGTTTAAATTATTTTTCGGATATAACTCTATCCAAATTATTTAAGTCACTCATTCGGCCTAAATTAGAATACTGTAGTGTGATCTGGAATCCCTCTCACAGTAATAAAATTGACGCCATCGAACGTGTGCAAAAGAGATTTATTAAATGGCTCTGTTACAGGGGTGGACGACCGTACCATAGAGCTGAGTATGAGAGTTATTGCAACGTGTACGGTCTTCCTCCACTTAGCAGTCGGCGCACAGTGGGTGACGTGAGATTCCTTTGGAAGCTGGTAAATGGCGGAATTGACTCTAATCAGTTGCTAGCTGACTTGGGTTTTCACGTCCCTCGGAGAACCACCAGACGGAAGCACACGTTCGATGGGGTCAGATCGAGAATTAATGTGCACAAAAATTCATGTCTGATCCGGTTGCAGTCAACATACAGCTTGATGGAGAGTAAAAGTGCTACTGATATTCACTTCGACTCTCTATCAACTGTTATGAGAGATATCTCAAGTGGGCTGTAAAATAGTGTATGCATATTGTGTTAATTTCTATTTGCGTTGATTGATTGAACATGTGGTCGAATGAATGGTTGATAGATTTTTTGATTGAATGTACGAGCGACTGAAGTAATGTATTTTTTATTTGCTGTTATCTAGATCCTTGAATGTCGCTCTTGTATTACTTTCCCCAGTTTCTGAACTTTTCCTTCTTATCTTTTATTTTATGTTTTTGCCTTTTTCTGTTGACAGTTTTTTTTCTGTAATAATTATTGTAATGTTTCTTGTACAAAGGGATTGCATGAATGAATGCTTGAGATAGGATGTTTGAGTGCGTGTCTGTATGGTTGTGGTTGCTGATTTATAATAGATTAGTGTATTTCGATTTTTGTACGTGTTTGCTGTTTTGTTTTGTTTATAATTGTAAATTTTATTGTAATTATTATATTGTCACTAGTGGAGTCTATCTGTCTGACAATAAGGAATACAAACATACATACATACATACATACCAAATGAACCAATAGCTATTCACCTCAACTCAGCCTGACGCGCGCAGACGCAGTAGCAACTACTTGGTGGGCGGGGTGAAGAGGGGGGTGTATCTTGTAAACTTGTGCGTTAAGGCTTGCCAGTGCTGGATTAACCATAAGGCATAATAGGCAATTGCCTGGGGCCCCCGGCTCAAATGTCCCCCCCCCCAAATGAAAAAATCTCACCAAAAATGGGGAACATCTTTTTTTTTTGAAAAAAAAATCAAATAAATTAGGTACCGAAAAAAATGTGAAACTTAGAATCTCAGTTCTAATTTTACAGTTTAATTTCTTGGTTTATACTTCGTAAAATGCTGTTCGTAAATTCTCTCTGCCCGGGTTTTCCCCATAAACTTTATCTTCTTATTATACTTCTAATTCATAAATAACCTAACTATTGTTTGACACATTCCACGTCAATCGAAATTTCAACTTTCTGTTCGCTCTATTGTTTAAGGATTGCAAGCAATTAACTGATACTCCCACGGTCGAGTCCCAAAATGCAATGACTATTTGAATTAACTGATAAGTCCTCCCCGCCATCCCCTCCACTTTATTAGCCATAGATAAGCTCGGAGAGAGTTTTTCCAAATTCTGGCCTTCTGGTCTGTTGAGTAATTTCGGAAAAAAGTAACGTGCTCCCGCTTGAGTTCAGACTTCAAATCGACAATTGTAATCAGATAGTGTTCGATGAACAGTTTTATCTGTGTATCGGGTTGAATTAATACCCCAACTCAAAAAGTCTTCACGTAAATATTTGAGTGGTGCACAACAAAGAAAACTTACCAAAGACAAAAATTACCGAGAAAGTGTGGTGTTAGAGAAAGTGCCAAAACTGACTAAAATTTTTCCTTCGGAATGTAACCTCTTCATATTCATCGGAAAATCAAGGATCTGCCACTAGCGATGGATCAAAGGAGCAAAACAAAACGAACACTGGTCACGCACAAGACCCGGATAATGATCTGGTCATTTCAAGGTCTCAACCATCCAGTTCTTCTTCAGAGGATGAAAATGAAGCTGGACAACCGGGAAAGCTGTACAGCGTTGCTGTGATGGAGCCCATCACTTCCGAGCGAGGCACGCCATGATGCGTGATGGGCTCTATTTCGGCAACGCTGTACAGCTTTTCCGGGAGCGGGTAGGTGGTGAACGATGTGTTATTTCCGCCTACAAATGCAAACCGATATAAAATAAGTGAGTTAATTTACGTATTTCACAGTCATACAGCATAACTTTTTGATGTATAAGGATTACATCGCAACTAAGAACTACATATTCCAACCACCCCGAGCCGAGAAAAAGTTACCTTACAAAAATGATAACAACTCTTTTTTCTTGGACACGCAACATTTTGAAATTAATAAACCAGTTATACAACATTCCAATGTATATCGTGTTAAAATTTGGATTCGATCTGATGACGGGTTTTTGAGATAATAATTCTTAAATGTGACGCATGGATGAAACACGCTTAAAAACGTGCACTTTTTGTGCTCCAACTGCGACAAAAAATATTAAAATATAAATTAAAAATTCCAAACCTACATGAGCTAACGTGCAATAGAACGACGAAAATGATGATGTTATTGGATTTTATGTAGGTCTATTGGTTACTTCACAAACAACCTTCAAACTCGAGTGCACATAATACTTTGGTCGACAGTAGGTTGGTAGCACGGCTATCGCTTGCATCATCTCTATCTCTACTTAGTATAGAACAAAGTCCCCGATTTTTGGATGTTACGGGTAAACTCGAGAACCACTAGATGGATTTTGATGCGGTTTTCACCATTCTCTAAAGAATATATCGAGTATGATTTCTGTAGAAAATAATTTATTTATGATCAAAGGAAGCCGAGCAGTAACGATTTTAGTGGAAAAGTCGATAAAAATACCTGGCGTCTGAGCACTTTGTAAGCAAACCGTTAAAAATATCTAAATACTATGAGTTTAAGAATTGTTCAGCATGAAAAGTTCTACAAAAAAGTCCGCGAGAGCATATGTCTATCTTCCATACATCGCCCACTATAAGAGAACAACTGAAGCTTGTCTCTTACGGCTTTATGTGCTGTCGACTTAGAGATTCCTGTTTGTTGAGCTAATTTTCGTGTTGATTTACTTGGACTACGCAGCATTATATCGGAGATTTCATCAATTTTTTCGTCTGTTAAAAGCGTAGGCCTGCCTGTTCCCGGTGCATCGTGGACTGAACCAGTCACACGAAATTTACTTACCAAATCCTGAACGGTATCACGATTTGGACACTTTGAATTAGGAAACCGCGCCTGAAATCTTAATTTTACATTTTCTGTAAACCGATCGCCTTCGCGAAAAACGTATTCCACCAAAAAACTCACTCTTCAGTAGTAAACATTACCGCCATATACAGTTGCACTCTTCCAATAATAATCTATCTGAACGCTCGCTGATTAATACTATGGCTGGCTCTACGGAAGGCCGCGGCGAGCGAAAATTGGCAACCTCGCCGTGAATGGCCAGTCTGCTCTGCCTAGCCCACTGAGTTACATGGAAAATGTGTCACGCGCTCGTGTTTTCTTCGAAATACTCTATGTAAATGAAATTATACCATTGATTATTACTGTCTAGTGGCTAGCTACAATGCCAAAGACTTGTGTTGTGCCGAATTGCAAGTCTAATTATCGTTCATCGATAAAAACTGAAGGATTTGTAACAGAGTTTGGGTTTCCTAAAAATCCACAATTGAAAGCCATATGGGAACGTGCTATTCCTCGAGCCAATTGGGTACCAACGAAATATTCCTTCGTATGTATTAAACACTTTCTTCCTGAAGACGTAAGTTGAAAAATACAAGGATGGTGATGGGAATAATAAGGAATTTACACGGAAGAAGCCTGTATTGTTACCTCGTGCGGTTCCAAAGGTATTCCCAAACTTACCATCGTATTGTGGTGTTTGAAGCCATATTTTCAGTGTTGCCTTAGTAAACAAGAGTTTAGTGCTTTTCAGTCGGTCAACACGAATGTACCCAAAAGAGATGGGTTATGCCCTAATCCTGAAATAAATTACATGAGATTAATAAAACACTAGGATGACCAGTTTCGATCGTCAAGCGATCATCATCAGATCCAATACACTTAGGCTATAAAATCTATGTTTGAAATACAGGTGAAAATATTTACAATATGTACAATTATTTAGTTGCAGTATTGGTACTGCAACTGTCAGTGTATGCTAAATGCAGTATATATGTTAGGTGAAATGCTAAATGGTGATGGCTATCCGGAGATTGTACTTTAGAGAGATTATATGGTTGTAAACTATGGTTAAACTATAAAATTTTAGGCTAACTACTTATCTGATTGTCTTCCGTACTACAGCTATTCGCAGTTTCCGTGCTCACTTGAACTCGCTGTGCGGTCGACTGCGGTGGTTATCTTAACGACTGGTTTTTCCCTGCCTTCCCCCCCTGTCCCTACGTGCTGTGGGGAGTGATCGCGATGTGTTTATGTGAGGTGTTGCCAACCTAGATAAGATGTATGTTATTGAATGAGGTGGATCTACAACTATTAAAGACCGTGGATTAGTCCTCGCCACGCGTGGAGCATAACCCATTCGAACTAAGCGTTGACGGTCTTATGAGGACGTCCCGGCACCTTTAATACTGCCTCTAATATGGGCCTTGGTTTATTGCAGAAGAAAAGTACATCGTACACCTGATCCAGATAACATTTACCTATTAAAAACCCCCTAATTTCCCCCCTTTTTTTATCTAGCTTGGCTGTGTCGCTAAATTGTGTTTTGTTTCCGACAGGGTGTGTTTTTTAGTAGCGTGAAGAGGGGTGAGCTCTCCATGAACGTGTGTTCATTTAGATTGTTGGGATTGTTTCGTTTGGCTAGGTGTATCTCGATTGCTTCCTTTATGTCAAGAGCTCTGCCTTTCGATTCGTGATGGATTATTTTAAGGTCCGACTCTATGTTGGTAAAGCTATGCCCTGCGTCACACATATGTTCGCACACGGCTGAATGTGTTCCGTATCTTATCGCATAAACGTGACCCGTATTCAAGGTCAGGGGTATATTCTATAACGTGCCAAGACACCGATTGTCAAGCTAATTACATCGGGCAGAGTGGAAGGCGAGTAGACACACGTTATAATGAACATAGAAATGCGATAAGATACGGAACACATTCAGCCGTGTGCGAACATATGTGTGACGCAGGGCATAGCTTTACCAACATAGAGTCGGACCTTAAAATAATCCATCACGAATCGAAAGGCAGAGCTCTTGACATAAAGGAAGCAATCGAGATACACCTAGCCAAACGAAACAATCCCAACAATCTAAATGAACACACGTTCATGGAGAGCTCACCCCTCTTCACGCTACTAAAAAACACACCCTGTCGGAAACAAAACACAATTTAGCGACACAGCCAAGCTAGATAAAAAGGGGGGGAAATTAGGGGGTTTTTAATAGGTAAATGTTATCTGGATCAGGTGTACGATGTACTTTTCTTCTGCAATAAACCAAGGCCCATATTAGAGGCAGTATTAAAGGTGCCGGGACGTCCTCATAAGACCGTCAACGCTTAGTTCGAATGGGTTATGCTCCACGCGTGGCGAGGACTAATCCACGGTCTTTAATAGTTGTAGATCTACCTCATTCAATAACATACATCTTATCTAGGTTGGCAACACCTCACATAAACACATCGCGATCACTCCCCACAGCACGTAGGGACAGGGGGGGAAGGCAGGGAAAAACCAGTCGTTAAGATAACCACCGCAGTCGACCGCACAGCGAGTTCAAGTGAGCACGGAAACTGCGAATAGCTGTAGTACGGAAGACAATCAGATAAGTAGTTAGCCTAAAATTTTATAGTTTAACCATAGTTTACAACCATATAATCTCTCTAAAGTACAATCTCCGGATAGCCATCACCATTTAGCATTTCACCTAACATATATACTGCATTTAGCATACACTGACAGTTGCAGTACCAATACTGCAACTAAATAATTGTACATATTGTAAATATTTTCACCTGTATTTCAAACATAGATTTTATAGCCTAAGTGTATTGGATCTGATGATGATCGCTTGACGATCGAAACTGGTCATCCTAGTGTTTTATTAATCTCATGTAATTTATTTCAGGATTAGGGCATAACCCATCTCTTTTGGGTACATTCGTGTTGACCGACTGAAAAGCACTAAACTCTTGCTTACCATCGTATTTGAGTAAGTGCTCCTCCAAGAAAAGGAAATCTCCAGAAGAAAGAAGAGAAGAAGAAAAATAACGGAAAAGGTCTGCAGAGGAATGTGAGAAGACCCTTGCTGAAGAAGCCAACAAAATTACGACTTTTGAGTCCTTTGTTTGTGATATACAAAATAAATTGGTGGAGCATAAAACAGACTGGTCTGTAAGTACTAGTGTTTTTTTTTTTTTAGCGTATGGCTTTTAGTGCCGGGAGTGTCCGAGGACATGTTCGGCTCGCCAGTTTTGTAGCTGCTTCGAGACGGACACCCAATGGGTGAGCTACAAGTACCGTTAAGGAGGGAAGTTGGAATGTGTGGACGAGGAGTTGGAAGGTAGCGGCTGTGGCCTAATAGTTAGGGTCCAACCCCGGCATTTGCCTGGAAGGAAGATGGGAAACCACAGAAGACCATCTTCAAGGTTGCCGGCGGGGGGATTCGAACCTCCTCGCCTCCCGGATGTGAGCGACTGCCATCAGTCATGCCGTAACCACCACGGCTAACTCACCCGGTTAGTGAAAATTATTGTATTTTGTATAAATTAGATGTGTCAAATATACCTAAAATAAGGTCAAGTATAAGGATAAACAATGATTTTACGGTCGAAATTCATATCAATGGAGGCGTAATTCCTAACGCTGATGTTCTTCATTCTGGCTCTGTAATATTTCGAAATTCATTATTAAGTAAGTGGAGTCAGTTGTTCCAAGCAATAGAATTTTGCCACGACTTTTTCTTACCTGGAAGTTCTGTAAGTTCACTAGTCGTCCAGATTAATAGTTTAATAGATAACCTAAAAACTGACCTTGAAAACCAGGGAGACGAAACTTCAGAGATTCTGTTAAAAAAGTTAATGTTTCTGCAAGATCAGTTTACACTTACTTTTTTAAAGAAACCTAGATATAAAGTCACTACAACTCTAAATGCATTCCTCACTTATATGCAGTCTACAAAGTGTTATAACGCAATTAGATTTAACAATATTTTATCCGTACCTCATCCCCGAGTTTTACAAAAATTAACAACTTCCTTCGCCATATCCCCGAAAGCTGATGAAGAGAACAGTAACTTTCTAAGTCACATTGTGAAAGATTTATCAAATTTAGAAAGGGTTGTAAATTTACAGATTGATGAAATACATGTCAAACAAACTTTAGATTTTAAAAATGGGCAATTATTTGGTGTTGCTACAAATGAATCTGTCGATTTAGCTAAGACAGTTCTGGCCTTTCTCGTTAGTTCTGCTTTTGGAAATTTGAAAGAGGTTGTTAAATTAGTTCCAGTGAAACAATTAACGGGTTTGCAACTAGCTGATATTGCAAAAGGTGTTATCAGGCAAATACAGGATTGTGGCCTAAATATTCTGTCTATCATAGCTGATAATAATGGTGTGAATCGTGCTATGTTTGTAACGTTTCGCGGCTAGCGCACAGCTTGTCCCATGCTTGGGTGACATGTTGTAACGTTTCATAGCTCGTGATAGAAAATGAGTACAGTAAATAGCTCGGTTAATAGGGCGCCAATCTCCAACAGACGGTTGAGAGATAAATTTATATTTATTAATTTGAGATTCTTTACTTTCGGGGGAGGGGCAACAGAGGCTAGCTGCAAAACACCTTATTCTATTATCTTGACCTCTGGGAAGTCTAGCATGGGGTAAATCTTGACAGAAAGTCATAGATTGAGAAAAATAATTTATTAAGAAACAGGATGAGATGAATGACGTCTTGCGACCTTTCAAACAGATAAAATAAAAAGGGGAAGTTATTTCTTTAAATTATTGAAGTTAATAGTATTTACGTCCGACTTGCAATAGACAAATATGCATGAGCTCACCGGGTTGTAGATCTTCATGGGCGATGTTGGCGGAGGTATCTCGTTCCTGAAGTATACATCTCGCGTAGTCTTCCATGGTTCCAATTACCAATCCTACCTGATAAAGCTATCTGCCCACTAATTGCACAGATACTGTCGCCTAGCTGAGTGAATGGAATGGTTTCACTCGTCTTCGATATTCAGCGCAATGCTGGAAATATCCTAGCTAGATCTCCACTGAGTTTACTTGTTGAACTTGACGAACTTTGGTAGTTGAATCTCAAAAAGTGAGGTCCAAGTTTAGAATTTGGAGTGCTTTCAAGTGAAAACATAATAATATTCTTCCTCTCCATACAGCTCTGTCCCGGCTTATATATGGCAATTATATCTCCCACCAGCAGTAGGGGATCTGCCAATTGCAATATCAAAGTATTGTCTACAGAAAGTGACGCTCCTTCCTTATTGGCCGAAGTAAGTCCTTTATCAAGCACCAAGTGGCTATATTGGGGTGAAGGTCTCTCCCCCAGTGACACACTTCCATATTGGTGTCATGTAGCGGTATCTTCCTTAAAAAATCACAAGGTTGCAGTTTTCTCGTCGTAAAACAATTTATTCTAAAAAGCTGTAGGGTCCATTGTTCCGAAATCTTTTAGAATTAGCCTGTTGGCTACCGAGGGTCACTCCTGGTTGTGGCTCCCTTTCCACTCTTCCTGCCTCTTCATAAGCGGTTTTATGACGGTTCAAGCGGTATCTATTGCCAGTTGTTAGTTCCACAAGTGAGCTCAAGAAATATATTTATTGGGGGAGGGGTTGTAAATTTACGGTTTGAAATCTCGGGTCGACGTCTAATTACAAGAATGGATGAAAATGAACATATGATTTTATATTACCCTTAAACACAATAAATATATACATGCACTATCGTTGCAATTGCACATCAATATAGTACTCTTAGTTCAATTGTTTTGGGTGTGGTGTACAAACACCACAATCGCCCCCATGAGTCGACGAATAAATTCCCAATTTTGAGAATGACTCATCCCCTGAAAACAATTACACAACACTTCAATACATATACACAATACACTCAAATCTTCAGATCAACAATACATTTAATATGTCATTTCTTTCAATGTTTCTTCTTATCCAGTTTGTCTGAACTTATTTCACTCGAAGGGTGTTCTTTATGGCATACAGCATTTCAACTGTAGAAGATTGAATTTTACACGGATAATTGCACACGCATACACACGCAAAGTGTTTGCTCTTACAAAATGCAATTACAAGTCGGAGGATAAGATATGTCTTCTGCCTTGTGTAACACAATCTTCCAACAAAACATTACTCTTCCCAGTGGTCACTGCTTACGGAAAAATGTATTCTAAACAAAACTTTATGGAATCAAAATTAGACAACTTAGCGACATAGTGGTACACTCTATCTAAC
The DNA here is from genome assembly GCA_946902985.2 of Meconema thalassinum. NCBI lineage: Eukaryota > Metazoa > Arthropoda > Insecta > Orthoptera > Tettigoniidae > Meconema > Meconema thalassinum. The sequence goes on from OX336389.2 coordinate 1,417,238,660, forward strand.
CAACTACCTGCGCTCCTACCAGCCTTATATCCTTACATTATTTCAATGCGTTACCATTATTGTTAATCTAACACTATTATTATAACCATCCTACACAATCTTACTCACAAATCTAAATCATATTCACACCCTGTATCTTAATCATTATTATATGAAAAACACCCTCAATTCTTCTCCGCCTCATCTAATTACTGTCATCGCTTCTGACATAACTTCCGAGTTCAGTAGCCCTCAATGCTTTCTCTCTCAAACTACTGGTAAACCGCTACTCAACTTAAATTTCTCACGAATAAGTCGTATTTTATTTACCTCTTTCTCTTCCTTGAATCCTACCACCTTTAACTCAATTAACTTCGAATTATAACAAATTCCTTTCAATAACTTATAAATATTAAGCCAACCATTTATTATTATTATTATTATTATTATTATTATTAGTTTTACTTTCATGTGTGCCGGACAACACAACACACCATCAATTCGCTATCGCTCATCATCAGTAACATTTACAAGTGGGTTAACTGGGTATTTAGCCTTGCAATATATTTGGCTAAGTTCCAAAACTTGCGTATTAAGATCTTGAAACTATAACTTGGATCATCTCTTGGGTGTACTCCCTCATTACTCTGTTTCCTTGTGTGCATACATTCGCTATTTTTATACTTCAAAACTCCCAACATCTACGAGTACTTCCCGTATTCACGTAGACACCACAAAAACCTCCTCAAAACTCCCAACATCTACGAGTACTTCACGTATTCACGTAGACACCACAAAAACCTCCTCAAAACTCCCAACATCTACGAGTACTTCACGTATTCTCGTAGACACCACAAAAACCTCCTGCTCAGAGTTATTAATCTCCTCTGGCATACTTACTTCTCCAAAACCTTCCTCCACCATAACTTCATTTGGCCACTTACCAACCTGAAACCTCATTGCTCAACGGCATTAAACCTCGCTGGCATCCTTACTTACTACCTCAGTCACGTCATTTACGTGAAATTTACACACACACACACGTACCTACATACACACACATCCATCTCCAAGTACCAGATGTCCTATAGTTTAATACTTCCTTATTTCCATCATATGTTGGTTATTTCAGACCCTGCCTTACCATCCATCACTTCTAAACCACTTCTAAATTTCTCCAACTGTAGTCACTGATGACTTCGCTGTTCTCAAATGAAATTTCTTTTCTGCATATCGATACTTACTTCTTCAACTCGTTAATTTTATTCTCATTGTATCACATCATCTTAAACCAGTCACGAATCTCTACATTATTATTATTATTATTATTATTATTATTATTATCATCATTGCTATTATTATTATTATTATTATTGTGGGGGCGTGGTGGCTCAGCGGTCTAGCTGTATGCCTCTCACCAAGGCGGTCCGGGTTCGATTCCCGGTCAATGCATGTGAGATTTTCGAAGTGAAATGCCATGTCCTGTGGTTCGGATTCCACGTAAAAAGGAGGTCCCGTGGCTCATGATCTCGAGATTAACGGTCACGTTAAACTACAAGCTTCCTTCCTTCCTTTATTATTATTATTATTATTATGCTGTAATTACGATTATCATACAAACTTATTTTACTACGTTCCTAGGATATAAATTTCTTCAGACTGTGCACATTGTATGTGCCCTTAAGTGGTTGACCATCCTTACTCAGTTTATATGCACAGGGTCCAATTATCTGTTGAATTGTATAGGGGCCTTTATACAAAATAAAGAATTTTTATTTATCACTTTCTCAGTCGCACAAGACTGTCCTGGTACCCGTAAAAGCACTAGGTCATTTACCTCAAACTCATCCACCACCTTGCATTTTTGCTGTCTCTTTCGCATTTCTCCTGACTTAATCAAATTCTTTCTTGCCAGTTGGACAAATACATCTAGTCCTCGATCGTTTCCCAAATCTATTCCTAACACCCTTGTTAACTCATACTGCGTTCCACGTCCAAAATGTACCTCAGTTGGCGTAAGTTTGGTGCTTTCATGCTGTACTGCGTTCATCCACTTCTCAATTGTCTCCAAATAACCTACCCAAGCTGAATGCTTATCTGATACTAGCGATCTAAATAATCGACTCAGTTCCCGCATCGATCTTTCAACCATGTTGGCTTGTGGGTACCTCACTGATGAGTGAATATGTTTAACTCCTAATTCGTTCATCCTTTCTTTTCATACTTTACTTGTAAATTGAGGTCCGCTATCGCTCAATATCCTAAGTGGAGTTCCCAGCTCAGGTACATACTTTTCCACTATTATCCTGCTACAAGCTTTTCCGGTAGCATTTCTCATGGGATAAAGCCTTACCAGCTTAGAAAACGCATCAAGTATAACAAATATATACTGATAACCATATCGTCCTTTTACAATTGGGCCATATAAATCTATACTGAGTAGATCTCCGGGTCTCTTTGGAATTACATTTTGCTGTGGTCCTTGCAAATAACGGCAGGGGAATTTCGTCCGTTGGCATAACTCACATGATGCCAGAGTTTTCCTAATATCTCTTCCCATTCTATCCCAGACAAAATTACTTTGGATTTCATACAGCACTTTATTTGCTCCGAAATGTCCCAGCTCTCGATGTACAAACCATATTAATTCTTCTCTTAAACTCTTAGGCACGCATACCGCCCACTTGTTGTCTCGACACTTCCTAGCTAATAAATTCTCAATTAACTTATAACTAAACCTTCCACGAACCACAGTATCTACCTCTCCTTTCTCTAATGTTTCTAGGGGTTCCTGTAGCAATTCATCCGTTCTCTGTTCTGCTAAAAGCTTACTCAATTTGCCTAGGGACACTTTATTTTCTTTAACTATACAGGCGCAGCTTACAATACCCTCGGTAGTGTTATTTACATTATTTTCATCTTGCATGTGTCGTCCTCTACTTAGCCAATCAGCCAATATATTATCTTTTCCCTTAATATGACTTACCACAAAGTCATATTCTTGTAAGGCAAGTATCCATCTACTTACTCGATTTGAAGATAATTTGCAGGTTTGAATAAACGTAAGAGCATGATGGTCCGTTTTAATTTTGAATTTCACTCCCAACAAGTACATTCTAAATTTATTCACTGAGTATGTGATGGCCAGGAATTCTAACTCGGTAATAGTATATCTTTTTTCTGCCGTACTTAACCCTCGCGATGCTAATGAAACAATGCCAAGATCATCATTCTTATCTTTCTGACACAATATTCCAGCAATTCCCTGGTTTGACGCATCCGTCATGACTATGTAGTTCTTATCAGTTCTAGGATACTTGAGCATTACCGCTTCGCTAAAACCTCTTTTTAACTCTACAAAAGCATTCTGGTGATAGCATGTCCATTTCCACTGACTCCCTGACTTCAACAATTCACGAAATGGCTCTAATAAAAATGCAAATTTCATCACGAATCTTGTAAAATAGTTGCAGACGCCAATCAAAGCTCTTAATTCTTTAATATTCCTAGGTTTCTCACTATTCAGAATCCTCTCTATACGAGACTTCTCTGGCATGACTTCTAATGAAACTTGGTGTCCTAAGAAAGTGATTTCTTGTCTGCAAAATACCGATTTGCTTAATTTCAGGGTGAATCCTGCATTCCTAATTTTAGTGAACACGATATCTAAATGTCGTAAGTGTTCCTCAAATGTTTCTGACGCTATAACCAGATCATCAATATAAATGGTGGTGAAATCTCCGGTCTCTCTACCTAGGGCTATATTTAGAGCACGCATCAGACTACTAGAGCTCGTTTTAGTACCGAAAGGTACCCGACAAAACTGATGCAGGTTATTCTTATGACTGAAAGCTGTGAGTGGCCTGTCTTCGATTCTAAGTGGTATCTGCCAAAAACTACTGCTCAAATCTAACGTGGAAAACAATTTTTTGCCATGAAAACATTGAATTAACTCCTCTATGGTTTGGGAACGCAATTTATCGCTTTCGATTCTTAAATTCATTTGGCGTGCATCAATACAGAGGCGTATTGATCCATCAGCTTTTGGTACAACAATAAGTGGGTTGACATATGGACTCGATGATATTTCAATAATCCCGTCTTCTAGCATGCTATCAATCTGATCTTGTACGGCGGCTGCGTGTTTAATTGGAACGCCATATCTGGGTCCAGTGAAACTACTTCTATCTACCACAGAAAATGAATGAGTGTACACGTGTGTCCTGCCTGGTTTCGAAGAAAACACTTCTCTGTGCTCTTCTATTACCTTAACTAATTGGGTCCTTTGACCTACCTCCAAGTGGCTGAGACTTGCTCCCTCGAGCAGTGGTTCTCCACACTCACTCCTAACATTTACCTGACACAATATTAAATTCTTACTACCTTCTTCTATCCCGTCATCAACTTCACGCACGTAACACACAGTACTTTCACTAATCCTCTGCTGACTATCATTTATAAACTCAATCGTTATTTCACCCGTTGTCCATTTTACTTGCACTACTGCCTCTTCATAATTTAATTGAACCGAATGTGATGTCAACCAATCACATCCCAGTATCATGCTGAATATCAAGTGCGGAATTACTAAACATATCTGTATTATAACCTCACCTAGAATACAAATCGGTATAGCTACTTGTTTGCAAACTTGTTTTGACCTCTTGCCAATTGCGGTTATAATATATGTAGATTTTACAGGCATTTCTTCCATCACCCTACCTTGCTTCCTTAACATCTCGTACCATTCTGAACTTATGCATGACTTTTGGCTCCCTGAATCCACTAAAGTTTTAATCTTCGCCCCCCACACTTCTATTTCTATAATAGGCTGAAATGCTCCACTATCTGAATCTTTATTAAGCTCCTTTAAATCATATGTTAAATCGTCCCTAATATCCAGGTCATAATGCCCTTGTTGAATGATATTGCTTAAATACCCTGGCTGATAAGACTGATAATCTGACCTTTCATTACAGTCCCCTAGGCGTTTAAATTTCTCGAGGTACTGGCTTCATTCTTATTTTCAGCTTCCGCTTCATTCCTATTTTCCCTTCTTGGATTCGCTCTCTGATATCCATTTCTTCTCTGCTCATTCCTGCCTTGATAATTTTCTTGCACCTGGTTATTTCTATGCTGGTATTGGTTACGGTTTCCCTGATTCGTATTTCCCCTTGGCTGATACTGGTTCTGATTACCCTGAAAATTATTAGAATTATGCTGATTCTCTCTTGACGGGTTTTGGTTGCGATTTCAGTTTCCTCCTAACTCATCAAAATTACTTAAGAGTTCCTCCATCTCTCTTATTCCAGACGTACGTTGCATGCAAGCCGCCTCTCGTACTCTGTCAGGAAAGTGTTTTAATAGCAATCTTACCACATCTGTGTCCGCGAATATTCCATCTAAATGTTTGCATATCATTACTTTTGCAAGAAAGTATTCTGTCATACTTATCCCTTCTTGCATTTTAAATTTCCCAAACATTAATTTCTCGCGTTCCCGAGATTGGATACTATCACTCCAGTACTTTTGAGTGAATTTATTCCTAAACTCAGCTAAGTTTCTCATATTGTCTCTATAAACTGAGATCCATGATTTAGCCTCACCCGTAAACGCATTGGAAATGGCCTCCATCACTTGTTCCCATTCTAATACTCCTTCCCTTAAATTCTTCCCAAATTTATTCTCAACTATCGCTAAGAACTCCATTGGGTTGTTCTGGTGCTGTGAGAACTTCGGTAATCCCATTTCCTTGACTGGTATCCCTCCATAATACTGTCGCTCATTTACTATTTCTCTACTAATTTCCTTTCTCAATCTTTCTTCTGTTTCTTTTATCTGATCCACAGTGGTTATTCTATCCTCGGACTGTTTCTCGTCTTGTGCTCTACTTTCTTCTATCAATTTCTCCTTCGTAATCTGGATTTCATTAATTTCTTTATATTGTTCTTCCACTTTTTCTATTCGTTCTATGCAGCTCTTACTCGTAGAATTTGTTTCTTTCACAGAATCCTGACATTTGATAACTTTGGATGCTAGTTCACCTATTTCCTCTCTTTGTTTCTGATATTTCTTTTCTAGCCCTTCTAATTGCTTGGTGAGTTCCCCTTTAATACGTTCCTCACCTTTCACTACTAAATTGGTAAAGCTTACATGCTGCTCTTCTATCTTTCTTTCATATTTTCCCGCTTGTTCCTCTATCTTTTTATCCTGTAATTCCAACCTATGGTTGAATTCCACATTCTGTTTTATTAACGTCTCTAATGCTAGTTTATTTTGGTCTAATTTCTCGTTAACTTCTGATTTATTTTGATCTAGCTTTTGACTACTTTGATCTAGTTTCTGGCTGTTTTGGTCTATTTTCTGACTTAATTTTTGATCTATTTTCTGGTTTATTTCTTTAATACCTTGACCAACTTTTGCGAACATATCTCCCATCATTTTGATTAACCTTTCTTCTAATGTATCTGATTCTATATTTATGTTTTTGCTCTTTTCTAGGTCTTCCGCGCCCCCCATCGTACTATTCTCTGATTCAACCGACTTGTCTACCTCGCCACAACTCTGAGCATTGTTACTCCCGCTAGCTAAGTCTTTTTCCACTACCTCTGCATCGGTACCTTTAACTGTGTTACCACTACGTAACGTCATCATCTCTTTCTCATCTCCCATGATTCACTTTACATATACTTTATTATTATACAAACAATTAATTTTATTTCCAAATGCAATTTACTAATTTTATTTATTTCTTGAAGGTGTTTTATAGCTTTCGAGCTCCACGTTGAAGTGCCATGTTGTAACGTTTCGCGGCTAGCGCACAGCTTGTCCCATGCTTGGGTGACATGTTGTAACGTTTCATAGCTCGTGATAGAAAATGAGTACAGTAAATAGCTCGGTTAATAGGGCGCCAATCTCCAACAGACGGTTGAGAGATAAACTTATATTTATTAATTTGAGATTCTTTACTTTCGGGGGAGGGGCAACAGAGGCTAGCTGCAAAACACCTTATTCTATTATCTTGACCTCTGGGAAGTCTAGCATGGGGTAAATCTTGACAGAAAGTCATAGATTGAGAAAAATAATTTATTAAGAAACAGGATGAGATGAATGACGTCTTGCGACCTTTCAAACAGATAAAATAAAAAGGGGAAGTTATTTCTTTAAATTATTGAAGTTAATAGTATTTACGTCCGACTTGCAATAGACAAATATGCATGAGCTCACCGGGTTGTAGATCTTCATGGGCGATGTTGGCGGAGGTATCTCGTTCCTGAAGTATACATCTCGCGTAGTCTTCCATGGTTCCAATTACCAATCCTACCTGATAAAGCTATCTGCCCACTAATTGCACAGATACTGTCGCCTAGCTGAGTGAATGGAATGGTTTCACTCGTCTTCGATATTCAGCGCAATGCTGGAAATATCCTAGCTAGGTCTCCACTGAGTTTACTTGTTGAACTTGACGAACTTTTGTAGTTGAATCTCAACAAGTGAGGTCCAAGTTTAGAATTTGGAGTGCTTTCAAGTGAAAACATAATAATATTCTTCCTCTCCATACAGCTCTGTCCCGGATTATATATGGCAATTATATCTCCCACCAGCAGTAGGGGATCTGCCAATTGTAATATCAAAGTATTGTCTACAGAAAGTGACGCTCCTTCCTTATTGGCCGAAGTAAGTCCTTTATCAAGCACCAAGTGGCTATATTGGGGTGAAGGTCTCCCCCAGTGACACACTTCCATATTGGTGTCATGTAGCGGTATCTTCCTTAAAAAATCACAAGGTTGCAGTTTTCTCGTCGTAAAACAATTTATTCTAAAAAGCTGTAGGGTCCATTGTTCCGACATCTTTTAGAATTAGCCTGTTGGCTACCGAGGGTCACTCCTGGTTGTGGCTCCCTTTCCACTCTTCCTGCCTCTTCATAAGCGGCTTTATGACGGTTCAAGCGGTATCTATTGTCAGTTGTTAGTTCCACAAGTGAGCTCAAGAAATATATTTATTGGGGGGGGGGGGGGGGTTGTAAATTTACGGTTTGAAATCTCGGGTCGACGTCTAATTACAAGAATGGATGAAAATGAACATATGATTTTATATTACCCTTAAACACAATAAATATATACATGCACTATCGTTGCAATTGCACATCAATATAGTACTCTTAGTTCAATTGTTTTGGGTGTGGTGTACAAACACCACATGTTCAAAGAACTAACCAAACATTCTGATAGTAATTACTGGTTCCATATTGATGGAAACCCCCTAAAAACCTTAGTTTTATATGACAGTGTCCATGTATTAAAAATATACGAAATAATTGGCTGAATTTAAGTGGCATTGATAAGTCATTTATTATTCCTGTATGGGAAGATTTAGACTCATTTTCAAATGTTTTAAGTTCAGATGACTGTAACCCTGATTTTAAAGAGGTAACTCAAGCATCATTTAGTGACATAAGAGCGATCTACAAAAAGGAATCCGATTTACTGATTAAGTCTGCACCAAAGTTAACATTTAAAAGTGTTTATCCAAATTCACTTGAACGCCAAAGGGTTTCTTTGGTTACAAACGTGTTTCACGAATCTACAGTTTCTGCTCTAAACAAGTATTGTTATAAAGGTACTGCTTTTTTTGTCAGAGTAATCCTAATGTGGTGGTCCATTGTTAATATTAAGCGGCCTCTCACCCATGTTGTTAAACGTAATAGTCTTCAAATGCCTTTCAAAAATCCCGAAGACAAAAGGTTGGCTTTCCTAAAGGCATTCCTCCAATGGTTGTCCACGTGGAAAAAGAACGATGAAAATGATTCCTCAAAAAAGAGTTGTTTAACCAATGAAACTTACAACGCTTTGTATGTAACAACCTATGTATTACGTGAGATTATTATTTATGCTCTACAGAATGTGAACCCCTCTTATGTGTTAACTGGCAAATTTCAGAGTGACCAATTAGAATCCAGGTTTGGGCAGTACCGCCAACTAACAGGCGGCAACTATAATATAACAGTTACTCAGGTAATGGATGCCGAATTGAAAATAAGGTTGAAAAGCGTACTTGGCCTTCATTCAGCCAGGTATGGAGCAGTTACTTTTTCGAAAGAAATGATAATGTCCTCTTCCGATACAAATTCAGGAGAAAGTACAACAAGCAGCCTTTCGTCAGCTACTGTTGACGATACCTTGTACAGTATTTTAGAAGACAAGTACACTGAAAACATACAATTCGATGAGTCGGGTTTTATATATGCCTGTGGTTACATATCGTTCAAGCAATGTTCAAGAATAAAATGTGAAGAATGTTTGGCTTTGCTTAGAAATAAAGAAAAGATAAATGACAGCTACTTCAATGAAATAAATAGGGGCGGACTTTCAGTTCCTGCAGATTTTATTTTATCAGTGTGTAAACATGTTGTTGGAATTACGCAGGCACTAATTTCTGATAAGTTTGAGGAACAATTTTTAAAATTTAAATGTAACAATCAACGCCACGTAATTCAAAATCTTAGTCTACTCGGTATTTTATCAGATATTGAATTGTCAGAAACTGCCGAGAAAACTTGTACCTGTGGATGTAATGTTATGACAATAGTCACAAGTATTGTCTTAACAATGAGTAACATATTGTTAAATAATTACAGGAAGTTGAGGAATGAACGGGTAACTTGCCATAGTAATCACAGAAAACTTGCTATTCTTTGTTAGAGGCCAACCTGTTGTATATTTTGTAAATGTCAAATAAATATTGAAAACAAATTGGTTTTGTTACTCCAAGTAAGCCCTACTCACTCTTGACAATCCTTTAACTTTAATGTTGAAAAGAACAAATATTATTTCGTTATTTCAATTTGTTTTCGTGGCGAAGCACACGCATCAACAGCTGACCGGCTGCTATGGCCATCCCAGTTCAGAGAAGTGGAGCGTTGCAAGGTCGAACGCCGCGGCCTTCCGTGGAGCCGGCCATGCTAATACACGCTGATGACATACAGGCTGCGCGCTTATCGCGATACACACCGACAGCTCAAACGGGGAAGTCCCGCTTTGAAGGACACAGTGCAGTGCAGCCAACTAAAACGCATGACTCAACCACTCACAGCTGCACGTACTCACTGCGGAGAACATTCTCGGGTGCCCTGTACTAAGACACCCAGGAATAGCAAGCTTAGTTATGGAAGGAAGGGTTGAGGACAAGAACTGTAGGGGTAGACCATGGTTAGAATATGTTAAACAGATTGCCTTGGATGTAGGGTGCGGTAGCTATGTAGAGATGAAACGATTAGCACAGGACAGGGAGAAATGGAGAGCTGCATCAAACCAGACAAAAGACTGAAGACTCAAACAACAACATGAGGAGTTGTCAACTATGATGAATGGGACATATGCGCCAAATTCTTCATGGAGATCTCTGCTGTACAACAAGATCTCATGGAACAGTTAAAGATCATCATCAGATCCATTACTCTTAGGCTATAAAATCTAGGTCTGAAAGTATATACTTGATGATGATGATATAAGGTGCCTAACATCTGGGTTATCGACCCCTTGTGATACTGAAAATGTCAATGAAATGAAACTAAACCAAACACTAACTACACACTTACAAACTAGAAGAGGAAATGGAAAACAAAAGGAGAATAAGGGAAATAAAAGACAGGAGGAAAGGAATTGCCCTCAACCCTCAAAGAATGACAATTATGGGACCTGGAAGAAAGGAGAGCCTTGAAAGGTAAAGGGGAGAGGGACCGCCCCAAAGGCTATGCAAGAAGGAGAAAAACTGGACCCAGCTCAGGAATCCCCCGGGATCGTCAACTCTCAAACTCACCAGTTGTGAGCCCTTGAGGGCAGTAGCGTAGCCAGGATTTTAGTTGGGGGGGGGGATTAGGTCCTCATCTACAGGGTGTCTACAGGAAGTATCAAATAAAAATTAGTTACTTTTTAGTTACTTTTTAGTTACCTTAAGCTACTTTTTAGGTACCTCTTACTTCACGACGTTTTTGCGACCTACGCGCATAGGAGCTCATCGTGCGTACGGCCCTTATTTAATTCCCATTCCTGCCATGGAGAATTTCAGCCCTGGTATGAAGAAATGCAGCTGATAATGCGTAAACAAAGCATTGCTGTGGCAAATAACTTCTCATTTATTCACGAGTATGCAACAGTACATTAGCAAGGAGTTGGCAAGCAGTGACGTACGCCAACAAATACTGAACAGGCTGAATATTGGTACTGGACCTGCATTTCTTAAACAATAACGGATAGGAAAAGAAAATGTTATTACTCATCTTCCAACATATGCAGTGTGTAAATCTGGATCAAAATTTTACTCACAACAGACCTAGTTTACGTTCTATAGTCTAAGCCAATAACTAGTAAGGAAAGCCTACGTTGATCAAATGAAGTTTTCATTGAGGCAGATAAAAATGAAAACACACTGGAAGAAAACATTAACGCACTAAATATGAATTCACTGGATTATTTGAGTTCAGGTATTGTGTCCAACATCATTTTCAAAATGGTTGAAACCTTGAACTTACAGTACATGCTAAAATTTCTCAGTTTACTACTGTCATCGACACATGATAGTAACAATAAAATTATAAATGCAAAATTAAACATCTTGATTTACCTATCTGTTAAATCTAGACCGCCCAATGTTGTATCCGATGGGAAGATAAAGCTAAATTTCAGTACAGCACAATCGAAGAAATTAAAAGGAGGGAAAATAAGACATTAGCTTTGTATTTATCCTGAGTAAACAATAACATCCTAGGCTATAGAATTCCTCTCTTTAAAAACTACAAAAATTTAACATTCCTTTCAATACTCATCTTCCCAAAAACACAAAGATAGTTCCAAAAACCTTACGACAAAACAATGCTTAAAAATATATCACACTTAACTAGAAATTAAACAAAGAGTTACTGATTTATAAAAACAATCATATAAGTGTCTGCAATGATTCCGGACCTCAGAGTATTAGGAACATAATACCAACACTGACAAACTAGCTGTACTAGGCACACATCACTGGTACACTTGTTTAATTCTCAGTAGCAAATACTAAAAATTCTGATGAATAGGTTAATTATCATGAACGACATACTGTATCAGTAGAAAACACAAACGAATTAATAAAATATGGTCCGTAAACATAAAACCAAGCATGAGAATGATTTCGTTCGACATAACGAACATGTACACAAAAATACCAGTAAAAGAAACAATAAGGGTAATAGGGGACAATCTGAAACAGAATAACTCCAAAAGAGAAACGGAAGATATAGCTGAATTGCTTAGGGGCACACTCAACCAGAATGTGTTTCAATTTCAAGTGGAGAGTGGGCAGGCGAGAGGGTTGCTGCGGCTACGACCGATAGTTCTGCTAACATAAGTAACCACATTCCATAATAGAATTCAAGTGCATGTTTTCTGTTTATTTTATTATTTTATATTGTGTTGTTCTGATTTGTACACAAGCACATAATATCCATACGTAATTCAAGAGCCCGTATAAATAAAACTAACTAACCTGACATACCGAGATTCAAACTGCGAATCGAAATATAACCACTAATTGTATGCACTACAACGTTTATGTAGTTAGATAACATTGTATATGAATTTAAACCTCAACTCACGCGATCAGGATCTGATGATGCCGCTTGAAGGTCGAAACACCTAATCCTAAAATTGTCCCATTATAATAGTCAACATAACTAATACATGTAATTTTTTTCAGGAGTGTTATTTACTTATAGTTCATATATTATATACATTGTACCCCGCCAAGTCTTTGGGCAAATTCGTGTTGACCAACTGAAGAGCTACAAGTATTCCAAGCCCAAGCCCAATCACTATTAAGGACTACTGGCTTGCGACTTGAGTTGCTTCATCTTTGTGTCGATCGATAGTGACTCTTGCGCTTTCTCCTCCAATACTGTTTGCTTCTTCAGCCGAAGCTGCTGTAATTCTAGCTTAGCCTTTTTCTTCGCTTGCTGAGCAGCTTCTTCTTTCTCCCGCTTACAAGCCAAGTCCTCCTTACGTCTGGACGACGAATTCTGGAAGTCGGCTATCATCTTCTGCTCGACTTTCAGGTCAAGAACACCTCCTAAAATAAATAAGATATCTGCACTAGAATAGTCTCCAGTGATTAGCCCATACCCACCTATATTCTATTTGATAGCAAGAAAGGGCAATGGATTACGTAGCATTCTGAAGTATCATCAAATGTGGGTGATCATAATATTCACGACTTTATAGTATTTAATAGCAATCAAACAAGTTTTGTGGTTCATAAAAATTAAGATCTTCATTTGACTATTACAACTATGCAGTTTTAAATGATACAATTAAATCGATAAACAAATTGTTATACTGCAGGATATTCAGAATATTACTTACTTGGAAGTGAAGAAAGGAAGGAAGATTGTAGTTTTATGTGACCGTGAATCTTGTGATTATGAGCCACGGGACCTCCTTTTTACGTGGAATCCGAACCACAGGACATGGCATTTCACTTCGAAAATCTCACATGCATTGACCGGGAATCGAACCCGGCCCGCCTTGGTGAGAGGCATACAGCTAGAACGCTGAGCCACCACGCCCCTTTCCACTTGGAAGTGAAAAAACTGCATCATGGAGAGATCTCTGCGCAACAAGAGATTTCTCTTGGAGATTTTCCACCAAAAAGTTCTTATTGTAGGAAAAACTCCTTTCCAGTGCAGCATTCCCATGAAAACATATCAGGATGATCTTCAAAAAGTTTTGAAACTGCCGACTGTAGCACTCGCCGAAGTTCAACACCATTTCACCCAGAAGAGCATCTAAACGATCTTTCTTCCAGTTAAAGTTTTCAAGAATGACCTTACATTTCACAACTTCACTGTCACAGAATGTTTTGTACTCTCGAAGTACAGTATCACCGTCTGCAGGGGACATTTGCTTATGAATAATTAATTGTTCAATTGCAATTTTTGCCCTTTTCTCTCGCAGTTTAGTTGACCGTAGAACAGCAGGTGACAAGCATGATGCACCCAGTACAAATTTCTTCTCCAGAGGACTCTTCAATAGTACCTTACTGATCAGATCTACGAGGAAGGTTTTGCATTCACTCTTCACGAGCATAGCTTGCACTTGCTTTCGCTGTTTTAGGCAGCAGCTTGCACCAAAGCCTACATCGATGTCTTCAATTCTTTTGAAAGTGTCATTGGACTTGAGATCCAGATCACGGAAGTGCTTGACACTTGTTACGGTTTCCATAAAGCCTTTTCTAATGATTCTTCCCCCAAGGTTTTTCATTAGTAGCAGACTTCCATGTGAAGAAACGGGAGAAGAGGCCTATTCGACTGGAAGTTTGTCAGAAACTCCTCCAATTCTCTGGCAACCAACATTGCAAAATGCAACTTGGCAGTCAATGTTTCATCTGTTAACGCAGCCTTTATTACCGAAAAATGATGTGATTCCTTTGACCATTTCTCCACAAATTTCTTCAGATACGGCAGCATTTCCAAACTTCGTCCAATGACTTCAGAGTTCTCAGTTCACCTGATGGGGCAGAACTTTCTGGGGAAGTTTGATGATCCAGTGAGATGAATAAATGATGCACGTCGACTTGGTTGGTTCTTAAAAAACTGGTACAACTACTTCAAAAAACCATCATTACCCCAACCAGTTTTCTTCAATGCCGTTTTATAGGCTCCATTTAATGTGTGGAGCGAGCAGGTCCCAATGTCGAGAATTTCCCTCTCCGATGGCAATAGGCCCTTCATGTAAGTTCTCAAATCGAAGAGTAATTTGAGGTTAACATTGGGACCATCTGTGGAAGCTTGCACGAGTTTCTCCAGCGAAAGGTCATTTTCTGCCAATAACTTTATCAAACGGTCCAAAATAGTGGCAGCAGTGGACTTCTTTAAGAAAAGAGACTCTAAGTATCTTGTGCTGACTACATTAGAATCAGCATCCCAAAAGTTTATAATGATATCCATCTGTTCCTTCTGAGCTATATCATTTAAACTTTCGTCTATTGATATAGCGAAAAAGGGCTCTTCTTGACATTCCTCAAAAGAGCATCATGAAAATGAGGATCTAGACCATAGGCGATACTATAAGCCACCTTGCCTTTTTGTAGTTTAATTTTCTGCGCTATGAGGCTGTCTGGGAACATAACGGGGAAAAGATCAACAGAAGTAGCTGCAGTTCGCAGTGACATGTTTGACATAACACTGTGAGTAGCCCACATAATCTCTGCCTGGGTTACAGAGCTGGATTTTAAATAGCCCGAAAGGTTACTTGAGCTAGGTCTAGGTTCATCACAATTTTGTATTGTGCTGGGCATAAAATTTGGTGGGGGCTCAGACTGAGTAGCGCTGGATATTGCCGAAATGGTACCAACATTAAGACTGGCTACCGGTACATCTATCTTGGAACTAATAAAATGTTCTTTTAGTTTTGACTGTTCACCAGATTCAATTGGTTTTGCTAATGCTGCATGTTTCTTCCCTTTAGCATGTAAGCGGACATTAAAAATTCCCGATTTCCCAACATCAAATTCCTTCTTGCACAAAAGACAATATGCATTGTGCTTATTTTTCTCAACAGGTCTAAGCCAAAATCTGAATTCATCATTTTTCAACCATACGTCTTGAAACGAATTCCTTCCCGGCATGGCTACGTCAGTACTTGCGGTGATAATAAATAAAAATTTAAAATATGAAAAAAAAACCCACTGTAAACTACGTCAGATTAAAATTTGTACATTCACTAATACAAAAACTATTCATATAAAACCACAAACTCTTCTCGATGACGAAAACACACGCTGAACCAATATATGAAATACACACCACAAACAAAGTAAGAACACAGACCGATGCAAAGTACAACTGTCGAACTCACAGTGCAAACTGCCTCTCCAACCTATCAAGACAGCTACAGTCAATTACTGCGGGGAATCCCTCAGATTCCCGAACGTTGCGATTACTGTTCAAACGGATCAATGAGCTATGTGCTAGATATGAAATGTGTGATTCCCCTTAACATCTACAAATGGCAATAAGATGTAAATGCTGGTACGTTTTCAGATGGGAAGAGGGAGACAGAAAGCGATACGCACGTCAGTTTTATTTTGATGTAACAGTAGTAATTCTTATAATTTAAAACACTATCCGATGGGAGGCGGTAATAATCAGTGAAAATAATAAAGTACCCGAGCGGCCACCGCATTCACAAAAGACCAGAAGATGGGAATCCTCACCACATGCAGGCTCACGGGATCATACGTTAATAGCATGATTAAGTTAAGTGTTTGTGTCAAGCTAGCCAACAGTAAAAGTAAGATAACACTAACACTGCAGTAAGGCCAAGCATCCTATACCAATAAAATTAATACTGAGGCCTAAGTTAGTTAAATATCCCCTAAATCCCCAAGAAACAATTTTCCCTCTAAAATTCCCCGACACTTGTGTCCTTCCAACTTTCCCTCTGGGACAACTGAATCTCCCTAAATTTATGGGGATATCCCCAGGTTGGCAACGCTAATGCCAACCACTCGCCAGAAATAGAATTGACGAAGAAGTCAAGATAGCCATCACCACACGTACCGAAAGCAATAACGGAAATGGTATCTGAAGCAACACAACTACTGTACATACCGTATGCTGTGGAGCAAATCCATCCAAATATCCCTTTGCAATTAAGTTAGGTTAGGATAACTTCGAATTCCGAGGTTTATCACTCTTTCTCCGTACGACAATCATGGATGTACTGTACGAAGAGACAAAACAAGAGGGAAAATTCAAACACGAAATCAGTTACCGGTACCACCTTCGTGACTGCGCAACAGCCAAAATCGTACTCTCTTCCTGTCCCAGAATCTATTGAGTTACAGGTAGACAATATCAAACATTTGCCTGTGTGAGGCATATTTGCGGATCTCATTTCAACATTAGTTGTAAGATGAAGTGTTTATTTTTCCGTGTTACATTGACGTCGAACTCCTTGTGTTATAACGTACAGTAAAAATATATGGTTAAGTAAACAGTAGGTCTAAATACACAGGTACATTATGACGCAAACAACGTGTTTGAAAAGAACACGGTGAGTGGACAATCTTTATTGGAGGCTAAGCATTAACGGCCATTTCAGAGCTACTTTTGATATTAGTTGCCACTGAAGTCATTCGGCTCTCTCCGCTGTTCTTCGGTGACTGAAGCGGACCAAAGAATATAGGGGACTGAAGCCTACGCATCATTTTCTCCACCTATAACGTTTAGTCTCACGTAAGGCATAGGTACTAAGCGCCGGCTTATGATTGGTGGAAGATTGAGCTACAGCTGATTACAACACTCGCCAAGAGATAGCAGACGCGGGTGGCGCGCTACCTGTAGACGAAAGTACGAGTCATTGAATAGTGGGATCGGCGCAAGGCTTATAAACTACAGAGGTTGCCTCAATTTTCACTCACCAATCAGCGCTCACAAGGCGGGTGACGTCACAAGATACCAAACGCGCCATGTGGGGAACGTAACGAAACTGTCAACATCAGCTGTTGAGTACGCAAAGAACAGTTTATTCTCATGGAATTATTGGTAAGTGGGTGATGAAATAACTGAATGTAGCCTACTTACTTATGTTGTGATTATCTTGAATTTCTTGGAAATTCGCCTAGACTCGGAAGTAGTATCGTGGGTGTTAAGTGACTTCCAATAACCACTTCTTATGCAAGATAGAATTGGAATGTATCAATCTGATAAAGAAAATTGTTATCACAGCTGCCTCACCCCCACCAGACGGTATGTCAGGAACTTCTCTCGACACAAAATCTGTCGTTCTTAGAACGTTCTTGCCTCGTTGAAATCCGTATTTTCCGTGAAATGTGACGAATTTTGCTGAAATGTGCCGGAACTGGTTTAGCCAAGTTTCTGAGGGATCGGTCATACCACCGTATGACAAGTGTTTAATCCAGGTTGGTAATGCATAATCGTGTTGAGTTTGCATTCCGTAGGTTAAGTTCCCAAGTTGTGGAAATTTATCTTGGAACTTGTGGGCTACATAACCTGCAACATAAGCCTTGCCATCTTCCTCACTTTGTTCCATGATATTGGCAATGAAGGACTCTGGTTGCACATTGCTCCCTAAGGTTGGTTCTGGAAGCACGTTACTTGATTCCGACACTATGCCAGCTTTGTTTAGTGCTTTAGCAACTACATATTCATCTGAATATGGATAAGCAGTGTTTGTTTGCTTTTGAACAACTCCTGGATGTTTTCCTAAAATAATCATCCTCAGTCAAGGGGAGAATGATGATCGTGTAAGCCACCACGGGTTCGCAATTGTGAAAAGAGGTTTTCCAGTACATCTTGGTTTAGCCTATGTGTGAGAATGTACTTTGTATTATGCCTACGGGCCATATCTTGGTACAGAAGTCGAAGGGATTTTATTGAAACGATGACTGCTTTCTGGAATATTTGCAAAGATTTTTACCAATGCAAAGAGAATTACTCACGAAATTTTCCATCTTGTCCAAAATCAAAATACCATGCATGGGCGTATATAAGGGTTGGGGGGCTGAGGGGGCTCCAGATCCCCCCGAAAAAGCCAACTTGGGTACAACATACAATGTATTTCACAGTAGTCTACTTTTAAGAAATAATTATCAATTTGGAAAAGAAAATGAGAGTTAACCTTTCTGCTTAATAAATTGAAAAGTAGCCCATTTAGATATTTTCCATTCATACTCCATAGGCTATAATAGAAAATGCATTAAGTACTCAAAATTTTCCACGATAGTCATCCCCCCCCCCCCCCTCGAAAAAAATGTATATACACCCCTGATAACATGCACGAAATATCTCAAAAACAGCTTTAAAATCATCCTAGCAGGTCATCAAACCTTAAGAGTAGGCCAGCTAGGCTCACTTACCATTTGGTTTTAGATTCCTTGGAAATCTTGGCTTTATATTAAGCAATTCGGCCCTGTAGTCTAATTCGAAGTCTTCACTCTTAAAGTGGAGGGAACATATCCTACTTGTTTGAGGGTTGCAATGATCTTTTCGCTTACATGCAGCAATCCACTGATTGCGAAGGCATGCGTCTTTAGGCATCGTAAAAAACGACACGTCATTTCCAACTTTATAATAACTGTGACAAACTACCACAGCACATCGTTGGCCTGGCATGATTATAAACAAAAGGGCTTAAAACACGTGTTTAAACCACTGCAATCCAGACAATATAATGTGTGGGAAAGTTGACTTTCCTTGCATTATTATTATTATTATTATTTATTTACCATAAATCGTACACGAAGTATGGAAGGCCTAGTGAAAAAGGGCAAGCCCCACATACATATTTCATGCTTCACAGGCACAGCTTACATCTACATTTGTTTTAACAATATTTACAACTTTTACAAAGATATTTGCAGTATTTACATATTTAGGATATTGACATAGTACATTTTCCTGTTCACTCACTCTCTCACGCACGCACTTTCATAACCTCAATCACTCGATACATTCATTCATTCATTCCATTCAGATACTCATTCATTCAGCGGTACAATCAATCACTCATACATACGTTTATTTATACAATGTACCTTTTTACGTACGGCTTGAATTTCCTAAGAGGCAAGATCTTGGCATCCCCTGGCAGCGCGTTCCATATCTCGCGCCTCGCGCTACGAGGAAACGTGTGACGTCACGTCCTTTCCCTTCCCTCCGCGATCCCCTCGCCTAAGAGCTCCATATTGAGGCAACCTCTGTAGTTTACTAGCCTTGGGATCGGCGAACATGCGAGCTTGAGACTGGCCATCTTAGCGCGCGCGAGTTTAAATGATTCAAATTTTCGTTACCCGTTAGTAAAATTCGTTACTTTTTCGTTACTTTCGTTACCTGTTTGTAAAATTCGTTACTTTTTCGTTACTTTCGTTACCGGTAGACACCCTGATCTATTTTTCTGATTATAAGTTAAATCAATGCAAGAGTGAACTGTTAGTGTAATCTTGGAACTATTGGAGTATAAACTATGTGATTTTGGTTCAAAATTACTAAAAAAAAGCGAGGAAGCAAACTTGGTGTTTAAAATGACTGCAGATCTTGTGATCATATGTCATAAACCCTAAAGTTAAGGAAAATAATAAAAAAAAATAACCCGAGGCACTACAGCCCTGAAGGGCCTAAGCCTACCAAGCGACCGCTGCTCAGCCATTTGGCTTGCAGATTATGGGGCAACGGGGTCTGCGCGTCTGATCCCTCGGCCGTTAATCTTGGTTTTCGTCACCGGGCCGCTGCCTCTTTGATCAGGCAGCTACTCAATTGCCCTCACGAGGCTGCGTGCACCCCTTCCAGTCCTCACGTCAGTTTCTAAAATCCCAGATGGAGCCGGAAATCGAACCCAGAGCCTCCGGGTGAGAGACAGCCGCGCTACCCCAACACCACCTACAGTTTTAAGCAGGGCCGCAACTAGAGTGAGGGAGGAAAAGGGGTCAAGTGCCAGGGCATTGGGCCCGTGGGGCGCGCCTAAAGAAGGCGAGGAATGTTGGTAAGACAGTGGGGGCAGAAACGCTAATACCGAGATGTTTTACCCGAAGCGGGTACAAAGAAGAAATAAAAGCTGCTGTCGTTGCAAAAGCAATTGAAGCAAGGCGGCATCATTGTTGTCGGCAACGGCAACGGCAACATTCTAATCTGGCCATGTCTCTCGGCGGCGTAGTATGACAAAGTTTAAGGAACACGTGCCTCAATTGCGATTGTTACGAAGTTCTTTAGGGTTCATTTTTAGCTTAGGCAAAACTCTTCAGTCTATTCATGACTGTCTGAATTCCACCCTTTGTTGCTTTCTGTTTTGAAGTAGCTCACAGCTGTATCAGTATTTACATTTGTCTCTGACGCTCAGATTTTCAATTATCAGTTATCAGAATACTGCTATTATGGCAAATTCACACATTTCAGTTCAAAATGTTCTTTACATTAATACCGTAGCCTACTTTGTCTTGGTGTTTTTTAAATAGTTTATTTACCAGAAATGATTTTAGTCAATTGAATAAATCTGTCCCCCCCCCCCCCAAAGCCATCAGGAGTAAATAACAGGTAGAATGCACGATAAAGAATTATGTCATCAATAGTTGCAGAACAGAGAATATACCCATAAAGAAGGTATGTTGCAACACTTTTAGGTCTATTGTTGTTAGTCTAATTTAAACAGCGCTGTTTTAAGGTAAGCCTAATGGTCGCTGTGGACCTCATTCTTGTTATTTGTCTTGAATTCACAATCTCCATACGAATTATTATTCAGAGGAAACTGTAATACACTTTAAATGAAATGAAAATCCACAGCCTGCTTCCAGTCGACCCGCAGTCGACCGCCCGGGTCTGGGAATGGAATGAATCAAACCTCCCATCTAGCGGCGAGGATATGAACTGTGCCGGCTGCCGAAGCCTGCCGCACTCCCCCAGGAGCAATGATTAAATGAATGACAGATGAAATGAAATGATAGTGGAGAGTGTTGCAGGAATGAAATTGTGACCGGGAAAACCAGAGCACCAGGAGAAAAACCTGTCTTCCTCCGCTTTGTCCAGTACAAATCTCACATGGAGTGACCGGGATTTGAACCACGGACCCAGCGGTGAGAGGCCGGCGTGCTGCCGCCTAAGCCATGGAGGCTCTAATACACTTTAAATAATAATAATAATAATAATTTAATACGAACCTTTTAAAACAAATCGAATAACTTTACATTCTATCAGTAAGCGATGCGTCTTTCTCGTGCAGAGAAAATTATTTGTAAAAGCTGTACCTATATAATGAAATTCGGGCCTCAGTTTGCTACACATAACAATAAAAACTTGCATTAACTTACCAATGATTTGTCCAGTTTTGGCTTCTTTATGACAAAGCAGTCCATTTTTAAACACTCGCTAATGTGACAAAAAGAAAAGAGCAACTATCAAAGAACTTGCGACTCTTCCTCAACACTACCACTAACAGACTGTATATCGCCTCTCGCATAGACACAAAACCGCCGTAAATCCCGGCAATGGCGGCAGTCAACCACGCAGCGTCAGTAATGTAGCCATTATTGAACACTGCTATTTCTAGGAAATGGTAATTAAGAGCTGACAAGAGAGTGTAAGCAGACAAGCTATAACTGGTCCCCTGCAGAGAGGTCTTTTGCTAATTGGCAATCCTAATCTCTTGGCAGACTTTTGTCTCAATCACCTGGTTGTATCCCCAGTACTGAGGCCCGTACTGTAGGCCTACTTGGAAAATCTCCTCACGTCACAATCCTAATTGCTACCCTGTTATTTTAGCTCTTTCAAGCTGTGCAGGCACGGAAAATGATGTCTGGCCGTGCTGAGAGTGGTAGTACATTCTTTGTCATTGCATTTACTGTACGGTATTTAACATTTCGTTGTAGGTTCTAAATTTGTTCGAGCCGTTGGAAAATATAAAGGCTCATGCCCACCCCGATTTCTGTTTTTTTTGGGGGGGGGGGGGGGGCAGAGGGGCTACCCCACTGCTTGAGGGTGTAGCACAATCCAGGGTGCACCAGAAGTAGTGGGGCCTCCTTGAGGGCCTTGAGTAGAATGCAGGAGATATCATGAAAAGTAAACCCCTCGAAGAATGAGGGATCAGGAAAGACGTAACAAGGGCCAATGAAGGTGGAAAAGTAAAAGACTCCCTAGGCTTCGGATAACCTAACACCATCGGGGTGGGAAAATAACAAGAGTTGACCAAGGGAGGTCGATAAGAAAGTTGACGGAGAGGAGCCCGGCACAAGTAAGTGGAAGCAATGCCGGACTCAGCTGGGGTCCCGTGGTCGCACTAGAAGTGAGCCCCCGGGGGAGGGGGGGGGGGAGTATTTACACTTATTTACCAGATAGTGATGAAGTGAACTGCTCTCACCAGGACAGCGCAAGACTCAACCAGATAAGTAGCCTGAATCTGAATTGCCCATTTACAACAACCACATATTCACTCCAAACAAGCAAATTTTGGAGGTCAATCATGACTTCCAGTATCTTAGCAAAACATCGCATAGACCATAATTAATGAATATTGGTGAGCTGCATTATCGTAACTAATACTGCAACAAAATAAGTATACATAATGTAAATACTTTCACCCATAGATTTTATAGCCTAAGTGTATAGGATCTGATGATGATCGCTTGACGATCGAAACTGGTCATCCAAGTGTATTTATTAAGCTCATGTAATGTTTTTCAGCATTAGGGAATAACCCATCTCATTTGGGTACAATCATGTTGACCGACTGAAAAGCATCAAACTCCAAATATTAAGAGAAGTGAGCTCTTCAGGACAGTACAGTATATTACACAACACATCGTCACCTCAGTTGGGGTTGAAGGTACATAACAGCATCTTGTGTTTGTTAAAGCACACCCAACTCCCAGATCAGTTAGGGAACCTCTTCTTCTTATTATTATTCCTAGCGTTGTCCCGCTGGTGCAGGGTCCGCTTTTTTGGTCATTGACCTCCATTTTGTCCGGTTTCGTGCGTCAGCTGGATTTAGGCCGGTAATTTTTAAGTCACCATTTCTAGTGTCTTGCCAGCGCTGCTTCGGTCGTCCTCTGGGGCGTAGGCCTTCAACCTCAAAATGAAGGGCAGAGTTAGTAACAGTATCAGGCGCTGCACGCAGGACATGCCCATACCATTGGAGCCGTTTCTCTCTCATTTTGTCCATAATTGGGGCGACACCCATTTGCTCCCGAATTGTGTCGTTTCTGACATGGTCAATAAGGGAGATGCCCATTGTCCAACGGGGCATTCTCATTTCCATTCTAAAATTTTGTCGGATGGTCGACATTCAACGCCATACAGCGCAACTGGCCGTACCACTGTCCGATATATTTTCAATTTTCTTGTCGCAAAGCACACCCGTGACCTCCTTCCACCGCAACCAGGTTGCGTTTACCCTGGCTCTTACTTCTTGATGTTGCCATCACTCTGAAGACGAGATCCAAGGTACCTGAAGCATTCTGTACATAAATCAGTTCAGTTATTTGGGAAGCATCATCGCATCTAATGGGAGATGTGACAAGGACGTCCGTTCTCGAATAGCCAAGGCCTCCAAGGCTATATCCCTACCAGTGAGAAAGCGTTTCTTTAAGAGGTTCATTTGGAGCATTGCGACCTATGGCTCTGACACGTGGACTCTATTAAAGGCTGGTAAGGAAATGCATTTGAAATGTGGTGCTGGCGCTGAATGGACTGACAGGCTAACAAATGAAGAAGTCCTCAAGAGAGCTGAAGAAACAATCAGTCTAGGGAAAATGATCAGGAAAAGAAGATATAGTTGGATTGGTCACTTACTCCGACATTCAACATGGTGCACCACACTGTTTGAAGGGAAGGCTAGACGAGGGTTCCTTGATGGCATTAAAGGGCGACGTCCATATCAACTAATCAAGCAGTTGGCTCAAGATAGAAGGTCGTTGGATGAAGACAGTCAGGCTACCCATGAAGCATTGACAAGCCCTATCTGATATGGGTCCCGAACCGATGAGTCGTATTTCAAGATTGGCCCCACCTGGCTCTAATATTCTACTGCCTATTAATACCCGCATTACAAAATGAAGTGATTTGTACGCTTTGGAGACGATACAACCCACATGAGCACTCCATTTCATATCATTCCTTACATGGATGCCCAAGTGCTTGCACGAGTCTTCTTCTACAAGCATTTCCGAGCCATCGCCCTCTGCCTATTCTCATGAGACTACATTTACTCGTACTTATCTTCATTTTGTTGTATAACCGCCCATTCAGTTTGTAACTCAACATTTGTCTTGTGAGCGATGAATTTTTGGTATATTACACAATCAACGCTGATTGTACACCGATACAAATGAGTTTTGACGGACGTTAGATCTAACATGTACTGAGTTTGAGCATATACTAATTTATCGCTTCTTGGTGGACTCTTCTTTTAAAGAATGGGAATAAAATATCTTCATGCGCGCTCTCATGAATAACGTTACTGAAATTCTAATATGCATATATTTGCTTATAGGCGTTTGGCACAGTGGTGGCAACGATTGTGATAAATTATGACAGTAGTTATAAACGTAATAATCTTAAAATTCGTCATGCATCGTATCTCTACCTTCTCATCTCATGGCCAGGTAATATCATTTCATTCCTGCCACAAGACACTTAATAACTAACTTCACTACTTACTCAGTACTTCTGCTCTGAGGGTTAGGTAACAACCTTCGTTCCTCCCTTATAATAATTCACTTCAAAAATCAACTTCTTCTATACTTATCTCATGGTCAGGGAATATCATCTCCTTCCTGCCGCAAGACACTTAAAAACTAACTTCTTCTTTAAGGGTTGGGTAACGCCCTTCGTTCCTCCCTTGTAAAAACTCACTTCAAAAATCGACTTCTTCTACTCATATATTATTCTCATAATAACTTACCTCATAAGAACAACCTCTTCCGTTCCTATCTTCCTCTTCCGAATGCATGACATTATGGTATTCATAATAATAATCATATAATATAACTATCACTGTCGTGTGCCCACCAAGCTGAAGTTACGCCGTATTTAAACTTTTGCCGTTCGTTTGTCAGCATCTGATGCTCTTGATAATTGCTCATACTCATGTCCTGTAGGACTTCGTGAGGGTACGCTTTCTGAAGATACTACTTTTACTGCAACGTGAATTATATTTCCTAAAAAAAAATAACGCATGTTATGGGAGCATGACTGAATGCTTACTAGAAATTTCCTTGCTACATTACGCTTTCATTACATTGAGGGATGTGCTCTGAAATGCTAAATCTGTTTATGCTAGTCTCACTGTTATATGCCTACGCTAGGCTCTGAACCCGTAATCTCTTACTTCCGCTAGCAGACATGTGTTTTGCTTATCTGGACGTTTACAGTCTTATATATCCTGTCTGGCTGCCAGCTGTATGTCGCGTGCCTAGTTTGCTGATAATCCTAATTGTAAGGACTGTTCGCTGAGCTGAGTCAGTACGGTGTCCCCTGATGCTACTTGTAAACAAAGACTGAGCTGTGCCACCTTATCTGTTTGTGTGTCTGTGTGCTGGCTGATAGTATGTAGTGCAGAGGCCTGGTGCTCGTGATTTTCTCGCTCCGCTCGAATCCCATCTGTGTTCCTGGTGTATATCATGGGATGTGTGGTGAGCCTCTGGTCGTGCTTTAAAAGCATCTGACCGCTAGCGAAATTTATGCTAGCCTCATATCTAGCGAGAAAATCCATGCCAATTATGGCTGACGCAGAAAGATGTTCTATAACGAACATGGGATGCGTTGTGGCAAACTGGTCTATCCTAAGATGTATGTTTGCCACCCCCGCGTTTTCTAGCGTCTGAGCATTGGCCGCTACCAGCCGGATGTCACCCGTGACACCGTGTATTTGGGCTTCGGTAACGTGTCTCCTATTAACACAACTTACTGCTGCCCCGGTGTCAATTAGGGCCTGCACTCTGTGGCCATTTATGGTGGCGCGTATCGTGAGGGCCGATACTTGAAATCCACTGCCCTGCACCGATGTGTTATGTAAGATGTATGTAGTTGTTGTTGTTACCGGAGTGACATGTGTACTGGGAAGGCATGGAGCTGGCCGCTTATCGTATCGGGCACGCTTAGCCTCTAGGCCTGCTTCCTGTCCCGAGTGCTTTGCCTCAGTCAGCAAAGTGCGCTCATCCAATACGTCACCAGCTCTCTTAATCGGCCTCGCTGTGAGAATAGAAGTCTGCTGGCGAACGTTTAATGTATTAATCGTTCCCAGCCTTCGTGTAGTTGTGTTGTTGTTGTTTCCTTCCTCTCGGGAAGGTGTGTCTGCGAACGTGACCCTGAGCTTGCCCTTGTTACCCCGTCTCTTGTTCCAGGCGGTCGCGAGTTCGACTCCTGTGGCTGGCTTCCCAGTGCCGAGCGAGCTCGCGTCCTGCGCCTGCGTGTGGTCAATTCCTACCCTGCGTTGTGATGTAGGGGGTATGGAATTCTGTTTGGGGGGTGTGGGTGTGTTCTCAGGCTGTTGGCGCGTAATTATGAGGGGTGTATAATGTCCCGCCCTAGGGTTCCCTGTAAAAAGAACATGCAGGTCCCTGTCGAATCCTGCAGTGGAAAATAGCGGGGGCGAGTGCACGTCAGTGTATACATGGATATTGGTTCGAAGCACCTTGCCGAGAGCGGTCACCTCTACGGCACTAGCATAGGTGCCGTCCCTACCCATGTAATTCCTGTAATCCTCCCCGGTCTGGAATGGGTTTTCCCGCTCGTCCGACACAAAGTCTCGGTACTCTTTCCAGTTGGCCAGGATATGTTTGACCGTTTCCTGCCTGTATTCCTTATGATGGTCCTCGCTATGCCGAACCAGGAAGCTAATAGTCCTAAACAGGCAGTTGCCGTCTCCTTGTACGGGGTGTGTCTGGAAACGGCCCGGGGGCGGATTGTCAGCCTTAGCTTTAGCTGGCTGCTTCTTCCCCTTACTCTTGCGAATTTGCTTGGGGGAAGGGCCTTTCTGTTGTTGTGTTGGGGGAGGAACATCAGCTGCTTCATCCGCTAGCCGACCCTCCCCGTCTAGGCGTTTTTTTGAAACGTAGGTGTACGCCTGCCTGTAATGTATGTGCGCCCCCCTCGGGGTGGCTGCGCCAGCTCCCCGCCTGCGGTGTGTGGCTAGGCGTAGGGAGTATTGCCCCCCTGTCTGTCCTGTGGGGTGTCTCATCCCTGAACTCTCTCGGGTATTCGTCGGGGAGGGGGTAGTGTTCCGGGCCCTTCGTGTGTTTATCTACATTGTCCCGTCCCCTTGTGGGTTTTCTTCCCTGCCTGTTATTGCCCGGGGGTCTGTTTTCCTGTTTCCGCCAGGGTGGGGTGTATGTCTGATGCTGGGGGAGCGGGTTTTCCCGTCGGTTCCCCTTTTCCCTGTACTGGGCAGCTGCATACTCCTGTCTGGTCGGGGGTGGGTTTCCTCGCCTGTCCCTATTTCCCCTGTACTGTGGGGGTGTATAGCTTTGCCTGCGCGGGGGCGGGTTCTCCCGATATTCCCCATTTCCCCTGTACTGCGGGGCTGCATAGCCCTGCCTGCGTGGGGGCGAGTTTTCCCGGTACTCCCTGTCTGCCCTGTATTGTGGGGCAGCGTAGGACTGTCTATTTGGTGGCGGGCTGTTTCGTCGGGGGATGTCGTGGTCGTACTCCTCAGGGTAGTACTCCTGTGTGTACGGGGATGGTGAACGCCGTGAGGGGTATGTCGGCTCTGTGTCCGTGTATGATACTGGTGAATACCGGGGAGGGTAGTGTGGCCTATCCTGTGTGGGAGGTGTTGTTGACCGCTGTGGAGGGTAGTAATTTTCCTCCCTCCCGTAGCGTCTCGTCTCTGCGTACCCCCTGTCCCTCTCAGGATAATAGCGTTCTTGTGTGTCTTCGTGCTCATCCCTTAGCGGTCTCCCGCCTGCTTGGATGGCAGCTATGGTCAGTTTCTCCATTCTGTCCACCAATTCATCCATTTTACTGTTGGTGTCGTCTTTTTGTGTTTGGAAGTGCAGATCCACGGCTTTTTCCGTAGCCTTTTCCGTGATCTTTCTCCCCTCCTCTATGGTCTTTATGTTATTTAACATATGTTGGACCGTGGGGTTGTTCATTATGCACAGCTTTTCCACTATGGCTGGTCTGAGGCCCTGCATTAACAGCTTGACTTTCTGTTTATTTGTCATGGCTGCATTGTAATTGTCGCACATTATCAATTTTACATTGATGTATGCCTGGGCGCTTTCTTTGGGTCCCTGTGACCTCTGTCGAATTTGGTCGTAGAGGTCGTCATCGTCTGGTATGAGCTGGAATTCACTCTTCAACAGAAAAGCGGTTTCCTCCCATGTGGCAGCTTCTAGTGTGTCCTCATGGAGCTCATACCATGTCATGGCCGCCTTTGTGAGGTATGCAGGAAGGAGCCGTTTCCTGACTTCCTCGCTCCAACCATTGACCCGGGCCGTTCTATTGAAGGCCTTGAGGTATTCCTCGGGATCCTGGCCTTCCCCCGTGAACTTTGTGGGGTGGATCATGGGGTACTCAGTGTGTCTGTTCATTTCGTCCTCGGCTGTGTCTCGTTGGCTGTGTAGTGATTCTGGTCTGTCTATGTTGTTCACACCGCTAACGTGTGCCGAGGTGTTTGGGCTATTTAGAGGGGAATTAGCCTCGCTTCCCGTGTACGACACTTGTGTTATGTTACCAGGTGGCTCGTCACCTGATATGTCTGTGCTGATGGATGGTGTGTTGTCGTACTGTGTGGATTTGACTATGTGTACGGTCCTGTCTAAATCCTGTTTTACTGTTTCCAGAATAGTGTGGATGTCAAGAACTGCTTCTGTCGTATGATTATTGGACTTGATAGTGTCTGTCTCTAGTAGCTCTGTAATGCGCTCGAGCAGATTACTGGCTTTCTGCTCTGTGATTTGCAGTTGCTGCAATAATAGGGGATGGAATGTTGGCAGGCAATCTACTTCACTAGCGCTGGATACTGGTGACTCTTGTGTGTGTTCACTGGCCTGGGACCGTGTAAAATGTATAACTTGTGCTGCGGCGGTAGGGTGTTGAGCACGGATCTGTGATGTTTTGAATTCAAGGTCCCTGAGAAGTTGTACTGCGGTCTGGTCAGTTATCAAGTCACTGTTCTTAATTTTTAGTTTCGGCAGGAGTGGAGTCGTACTAGCCGACAAATGGTGCGCAAAGTCTCTTAGTGTAGTTCTAAATGTGGACATCTAATTTCCACCGAGTTTACGCTATGGGGCGAATGGGGGTTGGTGTAATAATACAAACTCCTATATATAAAAAAAAAAAAAATGTGTGACGTAATATGAGGTCAAAAATTTTTTTTTTCAGTCTCGCTTGGCTATGTGCGGTACGGGCCGTTTTGACCACGAAAACTCGTTGTATGAGTCCTATTTTACTGTGCGTGGTACCCGGCCTCCACCATCTGTTTTAGATCCCTTATTGGGGGGCGGTTGGATCTAAAACGGAAGAGTTGTTGTGCTAATTTATAAAGAGGTGCCTAAAAGGGGGTAGCTTCCCGTAGTCGGGCAAGCTGACCAGTGTAGAGTGTTGTTTAGTGTTGGGATACTAGGGGTTGCTCTTATAAAAGATCTAGGTGTATTTTAGGGGATGGAGCTTAGCGTACAGGTCAACGCGCTGCTCGTCCAGCTGGCTGACCAATTATATAACGGATGTGCACGCGTCAGCCTTATGGCTCGTGCTGTCTCTGGTAGTCGGGCCGCTGCGTGAACACAATGCTACTTGAGCTAGCAAGTGTCTGGCTACCGTGCGTCACGTCTAAACGTGACGGAGGAGTCAGGAAGGGAGTTAGGGCGTAAAGAAGCGTGTAAACAGTAATGCAGGTGTAATGTACTGACCAAGTGTTTATTGGCCAGTAATGTGGAATTATGAGTCCCTTTTAAGGGATGTAGTGATGTTACAACGTATGTGTACAAACTTGTGGGTAAAGGTTACAAAGTACAGGATTCTGAACACTGCTGACTCACCTGATGATAACAGCGATAGCCTCTGGCCGATGCACTTGTAAGACTGGTAATTGAGAGAGGGCCTGCCCTAGTTAAAGCCTCCCTTTATACTCTCCGGCGTTGTGCTGTCAGCATTGTGCTGAATAGATGTCCTAGTTAATTGTGTGTCGCTGTTTGTGGTAGTGATGCAATAATTGAGTAAGCTTTCCAGACTGGCTAGCTGCCCTTGCGTGTTAATAGATGTTGGTCTGGGCTTACAGGATTTGCCAGTTAGGGGTAGTTTGAATAGATGGTGGGGGGATGGCCTCCAGGGGGTGCAGACCCCTGGGGGTTGTACAATATCATCATGCAATTTTGTACGGTGATAAAGGGTACTGAAACAAGTTTACCTATTGTATATTTCATAAACCTGTATAGTACAAAACGAACATGGCGACCAAGCGAATTTGAAATATTTTAATAGAGTTTTTTCGTGATTTAACACTATGAGCGCAGTGAAATGTGCGAGAAATAGACATTTCTCGCGATTTAACTATCCAAAACGTAATGAAACTTGGTACAGCAAATTTTTAAACGCATTGTAATGCACTGGAGTCTAATTTAGTTCAAATGTTTACATAACCTCAAAATGGCGGCTGTGCGAAATATTTCACTGACATTCTATATCTCCGAAACTATTACAAATATCCGTGTGTGTGTACGTGTGTGTGTGTGTGTGTGTGTGAGATGTGTGTGTGTGTCCCTAATTAAATCTAAACGGCTGGAGCGATTTCAATGAAACTCAGTAAGTTCATAGAACTATTCCCGGCGACCTCGACCATGCCCTTCAAATTTTGTTACGTCTCACCAATCCAACATGGCGGCTGTGCGAAATATTTCACTAGCATTCAATATCTCCGAAACTATGACCGATATCGCCCTGAAATTGTGTACGGTGATGGAGGGCTCTACTAGAAGCTGACCTATGAGACTTTCGAAAACCCGGTGACGACAAAACCAACATAGCGGTCAAGCGAAATTGAGACATTTAAATAGACATTTCTCGCGATTTATCTATCCAAACGTAATGAAACTTGGTACAGCAAATGTTTAAACGCATTGTAATGCACTGGAGTCTAATTTAGTTCAATTGTTGACATAACCTCAAAATGGCGGCTGTGCGAAATATTTCACTGACATTCTATATCTCCGAAACTATTACAGATATCATCATGTAATTTTGTACGGTGATAAAGAGTACTGATATTGTATATTGTATATTGGGTATTGTATATTTCGTAAACCTGTATAGTACAAAACGAACATGGCGACCAAGCGAATTTGAAATATTTTAATAGAATTTTCTCGTGATTTAACTCTATGAGCGCAGTGAAATGTGTGAGAAATAGACATTTCTCGCGATTTAACAATCCAAACGTAATGAAACTTGGTACAGCAAATGTTTAAACGCATTGTAATGCACTGGAGTCTAATTTAGTTCAATTGTTTACATAACCTCAAAATGGCGGCTGTGCGAAATATTTCACTGACATTTTATATCTCCGAAACTATTACAGATATCATCATGCAATTTTGTACGGTGATAAAGGGTACTGAAACAAGTTTACCTATTGTATATTTCATAAACCTGTATAGCACAAAAAGAACATGGCGACCAAGCGAATTTGAAATATTTTAATAGAGTTTTTTCGTGATTTAACACTATGAGCGCAGTGAAATGTGCGAGAAATAGACATTTCTCGCGATTTAACTATCCAAACGTAATGAAACTTGGTACAGCAAATTTTTATACGCATTGTAATGCACTGGAGTCTAATTTAGTTCAATTGTATACATAACCTCAAAATGGCGGCTGTACGAAATATTTTACTGACATTCTATTTCTCCATAACTATTACAGATATCATCATGCAATTTTGTACGGTGATAAAGGGTACTGAAACAAGTTTACCTATTGTATATTTCATAAACCTGTATAGTACAAACCGAACATGGCGACCAAGCGAATTTGAAATATTTTAATAGACTTTTCTCGTGATTTAACTATATGAGCGCAGTGAAATGTGTGAGAAATAGACATTTCTCGCGATTTAACTATCTAAACGTATTGAAACTTGGTACAGCAAATGTTTAAACGCATTGTAATGCACTGGAGTCTAATTTAGTTCAATTGTTTACATAACCTCAAAATTGCGGCTGTGCGAAATATTTCACTGACATTCTATATCTCCGAAACTATTACGGATATCCGTGTGTGTGTGCGTGTGTTCGTGTGTGAGCTGTGTGTGGGTGTCCCCCTAATAAAATCTAAACGGCTGGAGCGATTTCAATGAAACTCGGTAAGTTCATAGAACTATTCCCGGCGACCTCGACCGCGCCCTTCAAATTTTGTTACGTCTCACCAATCCAACATGGCGGCTGTGCGAAATATTGCACTAGCATTCAATATCTCCGAAACTATTACTGATATCGCCCTGAAATTGTGTACGGTGATGAAGGGCTCTACTAGAAGCTGACCTATGAGACTTTCGAAAACCTGGTGACGACAAAACCAACATAGCGGTCAAGCGAAATTGAGACATTTAAATAGATATTTCTCGCGATTTATCTATCCAAACGTAATGAAACTTGGTACAGCAAATGTTTAAACACATTGTAATGCACTGGAGTCTAATTTAGTCCAATTGTTTACATAACCTCAAAATGGCGGCTGTGCGAAATATTTCACTGACATTCTATATCTCCGAAACTATTACAGATATCATCAGGTAATTTTGTACGGTGATAAAGAGTACTGATATTGTATATTGTATATTGGGTATTGTATATTTCGTAAACCTGTATAGTACAAAACGAACATGGCGACCAAGCGAATTTGAAATATTTTAATATAATTTTCTCGTGATTTAACTCTATGAGCGCAGTGAAATGTGGTACAGAAAATGATTTTGAGGGTGTGTGAGACTTTTCTCGTGATTTAAATCTATGAGCGCAGTGAAATGTGGTACAGCAAATGTTTAAACGCATTGTAATGCACTGGAGTCTAATTTAGTTCAATTGTTTACATAACCTCAAAATGGCGGCTGTGCAAAATATTTCACTGACATTTTATATCTACAAAACTATTACAGATATCATCATGCAATTTTGTACGGTGATAAAGGGTACTGAAGAAAGTTTACCTATTGTATATTTCATAAACCTGTATAGTACAAAACGAACATGGCGACCAAGCGAATTTGAAATATTTTAATAGAATTGTCTCGTGATTTAACTCTATGAGCGCAGTGAAATGTGGTACAGAAAATGATTTTGAGGGTGTGTGAGACTTTTCTCGTGATTTAAATCTATGAGCGCAGTGAAATGTGGTACAGCAAATGTTTAGACGCATTGTAATGCACTGGAGTCTAATTTATTTCAATTGTTTATATAACCTCAAAATGGCGGCTGTGCGAAATATTTCACTGACATTTTATATCTCCGAAACTATTACAGATATCATCATGCAATTTTGTACGGTGATAAAGGGTACTGAAACAAGTTTAGCTATTGTATATTTCATAAACCTGGCGACCAAGCGAATTTGAAATATTTTAATAGAGTTTTTTCGTGATTTAACACTATGAGCGCAGTGAAATGTGTGAGAAAGACACATTTCTCGCGATTTAACTATCCAAACGTAATGAAACTTGGTACAGCAAATTTTTAAACGCATTGTAATGCACTGGAGTCTAATTTAGTTCAATTGTTTACATAACCTCAAAATGGCGGCTGTGTGAAATATTTCTCTGACATTCTATATCTCCGAAACTATTACAGATATCCGTGTGTGTGTACGTGTGTGCGTGTGTGTGTGTGAGGTGTGTGTGTGTGTGTCCCTAATTAAATCTAAACGGCTGGAGCGATTTCAATGAAACTCGGTAAGTTCATAGAACTATTCCCGGCGACCTCGACCGTGCCCTTCAAATTTTGTTACGTCTCACCAATCCAACATGGTGGCTGTGTGAAATATTTCTCTAGCATTCAATATCTCCGAGACTATTACCGATATCGCCCTGAAATTGTGTACGGTGATGAAGGGCTCTACTAGAAGCTGACCTATGAGACTTTCAAAAACCTGGTGACTAAAAACCAACATGGCAGTCAAGCGAAGTTGAGACTTTTAAATGGGCATTTCTCGCGATTTAACTATCCAAACGTAATGAAACATGGTACAGCAAATGTTTAAACGCATTGTAATGCACTGGAGTCTAATTTAGTTCAATTGTATACATAACCTCAAGATGGCGGCTGTACGAATTATTTTACTGACATTCTATTTCTCCATAACTATTACAGATATCATCATGCAATTTTGTACGGTGATAAAGGGTACTGATACAAGTTTACCTATTGTATATTTCATAAACCTGTATAGTACAAACCGAACATGGCGACCAAGCGAATTTGAATTATTTTAATAGACTTTTCTCGTGATTTAACTATCTAAACGTATTGAAACTTGGTACAGCAAATGTTTAAACGCATTGTAATGCACTGGAGTCTAATTTAGTTCAATTGTTTACATAACCTTAAAATGGCGGCTGTGCGAAATATTTCACTGACATTCTATATCTTCGAAACTATTACAGATATCATCATGCAATTTTGTACGGTGATAAAGGGTACTGATACATGTTTACCTATTTTATATTTCACAAACCTGTAGAGTACAAAACGAACATGGCGACCAAGCGAATTTGAAATATTTTAATAGAGTTTTCTCGTGATTTAACTCTATGAGCGCAGTGAAATGTGGTACAGCAAATGTTTAAACGCATTGTAATGCACTGGAGTATAATTTATTTCAATTGTTTACCTAACCTCAAAATGGCGGCCGTGCGAAATATTTCACTGACATTCTATATCTCCGAAACTATTACAGATATCATCATGCAATTTTGTACGGTGATAAAGGGTACTGATACAAGTTTACCTATTCTATATTTCACAAACCTGTAGAGTACAAAACGAACATGGCGACTAAGCGAATTTGAAATATTATAATGGAGTTTTCTCGTGATTTAACTCTATGAGCGCAGTGAAATGTGTGAGATATAGACATTTCTCGCGATTTAACAATCCAAACGTAATGAAACTTGGTAAAGCAAATGTTTAAACTCATTGTAATGCATTGAAGTCTAATTTAGTTGAATTGTTTACATAACCTCAAAATGGCGGCTGTGCAAAATATTTCACTGACATTCTATATCTACGAAACGATTACAGATATCCGTGTGTGTGTATGTGTGTGTGTGAGATGTGTGTGTGTCTACCCCCCCCCCTAATAAAATCTAAGTGGCTGGAGAGATTTCAATGATTCCCGGTAAGTTCATAGAACTATTCCCGGCGACTTCGACCGTGCCCTTCAAATTTTGTTACGTCTCACCAATCCAACATGGCGGCTGTGCTAAATATTTCACTAGCATTCAATATCTCCGAAACTATTACCGATATCGCCCTGAAATTGTGTACGGTGATAAAGGGCACTACTAGAAGCTGACCTATGAGACATTCAAAAACCTGGTGACTACAAAACCAACGTGGCGGTCATGCGAATTTGAGATATTAAAGAGACATTTTCGCGATTTAACTATCCAAACGTAATGAAACTCGGTACAGCATATGTATAAACGCATTGCAATGCACTTGAGTCTAATTTAGTTCAATTTTTTACATAACCTCAAAATGGCGGCTGTGCGAAATATTTCACTGACATTCCATTTCTCCGAAACTATTACGGATATCATCATGCAATTTTGTACGGTGATAAACGGTACTGATACAAGTTTACCTATTGTATATTTCATAAACCTGTATAGTACAAACCGAACATGGCGACCAAGCAAGTTTGAAATATTTTAATAGACTTTTCTCGTGTTTTAACTCTATGAGCGCAGTGAAATATGTGAGAAATAGACATTTCTCGCGATTTAACTATCTAAACGTATTGAAACTTGGTACAGCAAATTTTTAAACGCATTGTAATGCACTGGAGTCTTTTTTAGTTCAATTGTTTACATAACCTCAAAATGGCGGCTGTGCGAAATTTTTTCACTGACATTCTATATCTCCGAAACTATTACAGATATCCGTGTGTGTGTGCGTGTTTGTGTGTGTTTGAGAGAGAGAGGTGTGTGGGTGTGTCCCTAATAAAATCTAAACGGCTGGAGCGATTTCAATGAAACTCGGTAAGTTCATAGAACTATACCTGGCGACCTCGACCGTGCCCTTCAAATTTTGATACCTCTCACCAATTAAACATGGCGGCTGTGCGAAATATTGCACTAGCATTCAATATCTCCGAAACTATTACTGATATCGCCCTAAAATTGTGTACGGTGATAAAGGCCACTACTAGAAGCTCACATATGGGACTTTCAGAAACTTTGTCACTACAAAACCAACATGGCGGTCAAGCGAATTTCATACATTTAAATAGATATTTCTCGCGATTTAACTATACAAACAAAATGAAACTTGGTACAGCAAATGTTTAAACGCATTGTAATGCACTGGAGTCTAATTTAGTTCAATTGTTTACATAACCTTAAAATGGCGGCTGTGCGAAATATTTCACTGACATTCTATATCTGCGAAACTATTACAGATATCATCATGCAATTTTGTACGGTGATAAAGGGTACTGATACATGTTTACCTATTTTATATTTCATAAACCTGTAGAGTACAAAACGAACATGGCGACCAAGCGAATTTGAAATATTTTAATAGAGTTTTCTTGTGATTTAACTCTATGAGCGCAGTGAAATGTGGTACAGCAAATGTTTAAACGCATTGTAATGCACTGGAGTATAATTTATTTCAATTGTTTACATAACCTCAAAATGGCGGCTGTGCGAAATATTTCACTGACATTCTATATCTCCGAAACTATTACAGATATCATCATGCAATTTTGTACGTTGATAAAGGGTACTGATACAAGTTTACCTATTCTATATTTCACAAACCTGTAGAGTACAAAAAGGAACATGGCGACCAAGCGAATTTGAAATTTTTTAATAGAGTTTTCTCGTGATTTAACTCTATGGTCGCAGTGAAATGTGTGAGAAATAGACATTTCTCGCGATTTAACAATCCAAACGTAATGAAAACTTGGTACAGCAAATGTTTAAACGCATTGTTATGCACTGGAGTCTAATTTAGTTCAATTGTTTACATAACCTCAAAATGGCGGCTGTGCGAAATATTTCACTGATATTCTATATCTCCGAAACTATTACAGATATCCGTGTGTGTGTGTGTGTGTGAGAGATGTGTGTGTGTCTACCCCCCCCCCCCTAATAAAATCTAAGTGGCTGGAGCGATTTCAATGATTCTCGGTAAGTTCATAGAATTATACCCGGCGATTTCGACCGTGGCCTTCAAATTTTGTTACGTCTCACCAATCCAACATGGCGGCTGTGCTAAATATTTCACTAGCATTCAATATCTCCGAAACTATTACCGATATCGCCCTGAAATTGTGTACGGTGATAAAGGGCACTACTAGAAGCTCACCTATGAGACGTTTAAAAACCTGGTGACTTCAAAACCAACATGGCGGTCAAGCGAAATTGAGACTTTTAAATAGACATTTCTCGCGATTCAAATATCCAAACGTAATGAAACTTGGTACAGCAAATGTTTAAAGGCTTTGAAATGCACTGGAGTCTAATTTTGTTCAATTGTTTAGATAACCTCAAAATGGCGGCTGTGCGAAATATTTCACTGACATTCTAATTCTCCATAACTATTACAGACATCATCATGCAATTTTGTATGGTGATAAAGGGTACTGATACAAGTTTACCTATTGTATATTTCATAAACCTGTATAGTACAAACCGAACATGGCGACCAAGCGAGTTTGAAATAGTTTAATAGACTTTTCTCGTGATTTAACTCTATGAGCGCAGTGAAATGTGTGAGAAATAGACATTTCTCGCGATTTAACTATCTAAACGTATTGAAACTTGGTACAGCATATGTTTAAACGCATTGTAATGCACTGGAGTCTAATTTAGTTCAATTGTTTACATAACCTCAAAATGGCGGCTGTGCGAAATATTTCACTGACATTCTATATCTCCGAAACTATTACAGATATCATCATATAATTTTGTACGGTGATAAAGGGTATTGATATTGTATATTGGGTATTGTATATTTCGTAAACCTGTATAGTACAAAACGAACATGGCGACCAAGCGAATTTGAAATATTTTAATAGAGTTTTTTCGTGATTTAACACTATGAGCGCAGTGAAATGTGTGAGAAATAGACATTTCTCGCGATTTAACTATCCAAACGTAATGAAACTTGGTACAGCAAATTTTTAAACGCATTGTAATGCACTGGAGTCTTTTTTAGTTCAATTGTTTACATAACCTCAAAATGGCGGCTGTGCGAAATTTTTCACTGACATTCTATATCTCCGAAACTATTACAGATGTGCGTGTGTGTACGTGTGTGTGTGTGTGTGTGTGAGGTGTGAGTGTGTGTGTCCCTAATAAAATCTAAACGGCTGGAGCGATTTCAATAAAACTCGTTAGGTTCATAGAACTACTCCCGGCGACCTCGACCGTGCCCTTCAAATTTTG
The DNA here is from genome assembly GCA_946902985.2 of Meconema thalassinum. NCBI lineage: Eukaryota > Metazoa > Arthropoda > Insecta > Orthoptera > Tettigoniidae > Meconema > Meconema thalassinum. The sequence continues at coordinate 1,417,277,785 of OX336389.2, forward strand.
TTACGACTCACCAATCCAACATGGCGGCTGTGCGAAATGTTTCACTAGCATTCAATATCTCCGAAACTATTACCGATATCGCTCTGAAATTGTGTACGGTGATAAAGGGCACTACTAGAAGCTCATCTATGAGACTTTCAAAAACCTGGTGACTACAAAACCAACATGGCGGTCAAGCGAAATTGAGACTTTTAAATACATTTCTCGCGATTTAACTATCCAAACGTAATGAAACTCAGTACATCAAATGTTTAAACGCATTGTAATGCACAGGAGTCTAATTTAGTTCAATTGTTTACATAACCTCAAAATGGCGGCTGTGCGAAATATTTCACTGACATTCTATTTCTCCGAAACTGTTACAGATATCATCATGCAATTTTGTACGGTGATAAAGGGTACTGATACAAGTTTACCTATTGTATATTTCATAAACCTGTATAGTACAAACCGAACATGGCGAAAAGCGAATTTGAAATATTTTAATAGACTTTTCTCGTGTTTTAACTCTATGAGCGCAGTGAAATATGTGAGAAATAGACATTTCTCGCGATTTAACTGTCGAAACGTATTGAAACTTGGTACAGCAAATGTTTAAACGCATTGTAATGCACTGGAGTCTAATTTAGTTCAATTGTTTACATAACCTCAAAATGGCGGCAGTGCGAAATATTTCAGTGACATTCTATATCTCCGAAACTATTACAGATATCCGTGTGTTTGTGCGGGTGTGTGTGTGTGTGTGAGAGAGAGGTGTGTGTGAGGTCCCACTAATAAAATATAAAAGACTAGGAGCGATTTCAATGAAACTCGGTAAGTTCATAGAATTATTTCAGGCGACCTCGACCGTGCCCTTCAAATTTTGTTACGTCTCACCAATCCAACATGGCGGCCGTGCGAAATATTGCACTAGCATTCAATATCTCCGAAACTATTACTGATATCACCCTGAAATTGTGTACGGTGATAAAGGCCACTACTAGAAGCTCACCTATGAGACTTTCAAAAACCTGGTAGCTACAAAACCAACATGGCGGTCAAGCGAAATTGTGACATTTAAATAGACATTTCTCGCGATTTAACTATCCAAACAAAATGAAACTTGGTACAGCAAATGTTTAAACGCATTGTAATGCACTGGAGTCTAATTTAGTTCAATTGTTTACATAACCTTAAAATGGTGGCCGTGCGAAATATTTCACTGACGTCTATATCTGCGAAACTATTACAGATATCATCATGCAATTTTGTACGGTGATAAAGGGTGCTGATACAAGTTTACCTATTTTATATTTCATAAACCTGTATAGTACAAAACGAACATGGCGACCAAGGGAATTTGAAATATTTTAATAGAGTTTTTTCGTGATTTAACTCTATGAGCGCCGTGAAATGTGTGAGAAATAGACATTTCTCGCGATTTAACTATCCAAACGTAATGAAACTTGGTACAGCAAATTTTTAAAAGCATTGTAATGCACTGGAGTCTAATTTAGTTCAATTGTTTACATAACCTAAAAATGGCGGCTGTGCGAAATATTTTACTGACATTCTATATCTCCGAAACTATTACAGATATCCGTGTGTGTGTGTGCGTGTGTGTGTGTGAGGTGTGTTTGTGTCCACCCCAAATAAAATCTAAACGGCTGGAGTGATTTCAATGAAACTCGGTAAGTTCATAGAACTATCCCCTGCGACCTCGACCGTGCCCTTCAAATTATTGTTAGGTCTCACCAATCCAACATGGCGGCTGTGCGAAATATTTCACTAGCATTCGATATCAACGAAACTATTACCGATATCGGCCCTGAAATTGTGTACGGTGATAAAGGGCACTACTAGAAGCTCACCTATGAGGCTTTCAAAAACCTGGTGACTACAAAAAAAACATGGCGGTCAAGCGAAATTGAGACTTTTAAATAGACATTTCTAGCGATTTAACTATCCAAACGTAATGAAACTCGGTACAGTAAATGTTTAAACGCATTGTAATGCACTGGAGTCTAATTTAGTTCAATTGTTTACATAACCTCAAAATGGCGGCTGTGCGAAATATTTCACTGACATTCTATATCTCCGAAACTATTACAGATACCATCATGCAATTTTTTACGGTGATAAAGGGTACTGATACAAGTTTACCTATTCTATATTACACAAACCTGTAGAGTACAAAACGAACATGGCGACCAAGCGAATTTGAAATATTTTAATAGAGTTTTCTCGTGATTTAACTCTATGAGCGCAGTGAAATGTGTGAGAAATAGAGATTTCTCGCGATTTAACAATCCAAACGTAATGAAACTTGGTACAGCAAATGTTTAAACGCATTGTAATGCACTGGAGTCTAATTTGGTTCAATTGTTTACATAACCTCAAAATGGCGGCTGTGTGAATTATTTCACTGACATTCTATATCTCCGAAACTATTACAGATATCCGTGTGTGTGTGTGTGTGTGTGTGTGAGATGTGTGTGTGTCCACCCACCCCCCTAATAAAATCTAAGTGGCTGGAGCGATTTAAATGTTTCTCGGTAAGTTCATAGAACTATTCCGGCGACCTCGACCGTGCCCTTCAAATTTTGTTACGTCTCACCAATCCAACATGGCGGCTGTGCGACATACTTCACTAGCATTCAATATTTCCGAAACTGTTACCGATATCGCCCTAAAATTGTGTACGGTGATAAAGGTTGATGATGATAATTGTTGTTTTAAGGGGCCTAACATCTAGGCTATCGGCCCGGTGATAAAGGGCACTACTAGACGCTCACCTATGAGACTTTCATAAACCTGGTGACTACAAAACCAACATGGCGGTCAAGCTGAATTGTGAATTTTAAATAGACATTTCTCGCGATTTAACTATCCAAACGTAATGAAACTCGGTACAGCAAATGTTTAAACGCATTGTAATGCACTGGAGCCTAATTTAGTTCAATTGTTTACATAACCTCAAAATGGCGGCTGTGCGAAATATTTCACTGACATTCTATTTCTCCGAAACTATTACAGATATCATCATGCAATTTTGTACGGTGATAAAGGGTACTGATACAAGTTTACCTATTGTATATTTCATAAACCTGTATAGTACAAACCGAACATGACGAACAAGCGAATTTGAAATATTTTAATAGACTTTTCTCGTGTTTCAACTCTATGAGCGCAGTGAAATATGTGAGAAATAGACATTTCTCGCGATTTAACTATCGAAACGTATTGAAACTTGGTACAGCAAATGTTTAAACGCATTGTAATTCACTGGAGTCTAATTTAGTTCAATTGTTTACATAACCTCAAAATGGCGGCTGTGCGAAATATTTCACTGACATTCTATATCTCCGAAACTATTACAGATATCCTTGTGTTTGTGCGCGTCTGTGTGTGTGTGTGTGAGAGAGAGAGGTGTGTGTGTGTGGTCCCCCTAATAAAATCTAAACGACTGGAGCGATTTCAATGAAACTCGGTAAGTTCATAGAATTATTTCCGGCGACCTCGACCGTGCCCTTCAAATTTTGTTACGTCTCACCAATCCAACATGGCGGCTGTGCGAAATATTGCACTAGCATTCAATATCTCCGAAACTATTACTGATATCACCCTGAAATTGTGTACGGTCATAAAGGCCACTACTAGAATCTCACCTATGAGACTTTCAAAAACCTGGTGACTACAAAACCAACATGGCGGTCAAGCGAAATTGTGACATTTAAATAGACATTTCTCGCGATTTAACTATCCAAACAAAATGAAACTTGGTACAGCAAATGTTTAAACGCATTGTAATGCACTGGAGTCTAATTTAATTCAATTGTTTACATAACCTTAAAATGGCGGCCGTGCGAAATATTTCACTGACATTCTATATCTGCGAAACTATTACAGATACCATCATGCAATTTTGTACGGTGATAAAGGGTGCTGATAAAAGTTTACCTATTTTATATTTCATAAACCTGTATAGTACAAAACGAACATGGTGACCAAGCGAATTTGAAATATTTTAATGGAGTTTTTTCGTGACTTAACTCTATGAGCGCAGTGAAATGTGTGAGAAATAGACATTTCTCGCGATCTAACTCTCCAATCGTAATGAAACTTGGTACAGCAAATTTTTAAACACATTGTAATGCACTGGAGTCTAATTTAGTTCAATTGTTTACATTACCTCAAAATTGCGGCTGGGCGAAATATTTAACTGACATTCTATATCCCCGAAACTATTACAGATATCCGTGTGTGTGTGCGTGTGTGTGTGTGTTAGTTGTGTTTGTGTCCACCCCTAATAAAATCTAAACGGCTGGAGTGATTTCAATGAAACACGGTAAGTTCATAGAACTATTCCCTGCGACCTCGACCGTGCCCTTCAAATTTTGTTAGGTCTCACCAATTCAACATGGCGGCTGTGCGAATTATTTCACTAGCATTCAATATCTCCGAAACTATTACCGATATCGCCCTGAAATTGTGTACGGTGATGAAGGACACTACTAGAAGCTGACCTATGAGACTTTCAGAAACCTGGTGACTACAAAACCAACATGGCGGTCAAGCAAAATGGAGACATTTAAAGAGTCATTTCTCGCGATTTAACTATCCAAACGTAATGAAACTTGGTACAGCAAATGTTTAAATGCATTGTAATGCACTGGAGTCTAATTTAGTTCAATGATTTACATAACCTCAAAATGGCGGCTGTGCGAAGTATTTTACTGACATTCTATTTCTCCGAAACTGTTACAGATATCATCATGCAATTTTGTACGGAGATAAAGGGTAATGATACAAGCTTACCTATTGTATATTTCATAAACCTGAATAGTACAAACCGAACATGGCAACCAGGCGAATTTGAAATATTTTAATAGACTTTTCTCGTGATTTAACTCTATGAGCCCAGTGAAATGTGTGAGAAATAAACATATCTCCCGATTTAACTATCTTAACGTATTGAAACTTGGTACAGCAAATGTTTAAACGCATTGTAATGCACTGGAGTCTAATTTAGTTCAATTGTTTACATAACCTCAAAATGGCGGCTGTGCGAAATATTTCACTGACATTCTATATCTCCGAAACTATTACAGATATCCGTGTGTGTGTACGTGTGTGTGTGTGGGTGTGTGTGAGGGGTGTGTTTCCCCATAATAGATTCTAAACGGCTGGAGCGATTTCTATGAATCTCGGTAAGTTTATAAAACTATTCCCGGCGACCTCGACCGTGCCCTTCAAATTTTGTTACGTCTCACCAATCCAACATGGCAGCAGTGCGAAATATTTCACTAGCATTCGATATCAACGAAATTATTACCGATATCGGCCCTGAAATTGTGTACGGTGATAAAGGGCACTACTAGAAGCTCACCTATGAGGCTTTCAAACACCTGGTGACTACAAAACCAACATGGCGGTCAAGCGAAATTGAGACTTTTAATTAGACATTTCTCGCGATTTTACTATCCAAACGTAATGAAACTTGGTACAGCGAATGTTTAAACGCATTGTAATGCACTGGAGTCTAATTTAGTTCAATTGTTTACATAACCTCAAAATGGCGGCTGTACGAAATATTTTACTGGCATTCTATTTCTCCGAAACTATTACAGATATCATCATGCAATTTTTTACGGTGATAAAGGGTACTGTTACAAGTTTACCTATTGTATATTTCATAAACCTGTATAGTACAAACCAAAAATGGCGACCAGGCGAATTTGAAATATTTTAATAGACTTTTCTCGTGATTTAACTCTATGAGCGCAGTGAAATGTGTGAGAAATAGACATTTCTCGCGACTTAACTATCTAAACGTATTGAAACTTGGTACAGCAAATGTTTAAACGCATTGTAATGCACTGGAGTCTAATTTAGTTCAATTGTTTACATAACCTCAAAATGGCGGCTGTGCGAAATATTTCACTGACATTCTATATCTCCGAAGCTATTACAGATATCCGTATGTGTGTACGTGTGTGTGTGTGTGTGTGTGTGTGTGAGAGAGAGAGGTGTGTGTGTGTGTCCCCCTAATAAAATCTAAACAGCTGGAGCGATTTCAATGAAACTCGGTAAATTCATAGAACTATTTCCGGCGACCTCGACCGTGCCCTTCAAAGTTTGTTACGACTCAAAAATCCAACATGGCGGCTGTGCGAAATATTTCACTGACATTCTATATCTCCGAAACTATTACAGATATCATCATGCAATTTTGTACGGTGATAAAGTGTACTGACATTGTATATTGTATATTGGGTATTGCATATTTCATAGACCTGTATAGTACAAAACGAACATGGCGACCAAGCGAATTTGAAATATTTTAATAGACTTGTTCTCGTGATTTATCTCTATAAGCGCAGTGAAATGTGTGAGAAATACACATTTCTCGCGATTTAACCATCCAAACGTAATGAAATTTGGTACAGCAAAGATTTAAACGCATTGTAATGCACTGGAGTCTAATTTAGTTCAATTGTTTACATAACCTCAAAATTGCAGCTGAGCGAAATATTTCACTGACATTCTATATCTCCGAAACTATTACAGATATCCGTGTGTGTGTGTGTGTGAGTTGTGTGTGTGCCCCCCCCCCACTAATAAAATCTAAACGGCGGGAGCGATTTCAATGATTCTCGGTAACTTCATAGAATTTTTCCCGGCGACCTCGACCGTGCCTTCAAATTTTGTTACGTCTCATCAATCCAACATGGCGGCTGTGCGACGTATTTCACTAGCATTCAATATCTCCGAAACTGTTACCGATATCGCCCTGAAATTGTGTACGGTGATAAAGGTTGATGATGATTATTGTTGTTTTCAGGGGCCTAACATCTAGGCTATCGGCCCGGTGATAAAGGGCACTACTAGAAGCTCACCTATGAGACTTTCATAAACCTGGTGACTACAAAACCAACATGGCGGTCAAGCTGAATTGAGACTTTTAAATAGACATTTCTCGCGATTTAACTATCCAAACCTAATGAAACTTGGTACAGCAAATGTTTAAACGCTTTGTAATGCACAGGAGTCTAATTTATTTCAATTGTTTACATAACCTCAAAATGGCGGCTGTGCGAAATATTTCACTGACATTCTATATCTCCGAAACTATTACAGATATCCGTGTGTGTGTGTGTGCGTGTGTGTGTGTGTGTGAGGTGTGTTTGTGTCCCCCCCTAATAAAATCTAAACGGCTTGAGCGATTTCAATAAAACTCGGTAGGTTCATAGAACTACTCCCGGCGACCTCGACCGATCCCTTCAAATTTTGTTACGACTCACCAATCCAACATGGCGGCTGTGCGAAATGTTTCACTAGCATTCAATATCACCGAAACTATTACCGATATCGCGCTGAAATTGTGTACGGTGATAAAGGGCACTAGTAGAAACTCATCTATGAGACTTTCAAAAACCTGGTGACTACAAAACCAACATGGCGGTCAAGCGAAATTGAGACTTTTAAATAGACATTTCTCGCGATTTAACTATCCAAACCTAATGAAACTTTGTACAGCAAATGTTTAAACGCTTTGTAATGCACAGGAGTCTAATTTATTTCAATTGTTTACATAACCTCAAAATGGCGGCTGTGCGAAATATTTCACTGACATTCTATATCTCCGAAACTATTACAGATATCCGTGTGTGTGTGTGTGCGTGTGTGTGTGTGTGTGAGGTGTGTTTGTGTCCCCCCCTAATAAAATCTAAACGGCTTGAGCGATTTCAATAAAACTCGGTAGGTTCATAGAACTACTCCCGGCGACCTCGACCGATCCCTTCAAATTTTGTTACGACTCACCAATCCAACATGGCGGCTGTGCTAAATATTTCACTAGCATTCAATATCTCCGAAACTATTACCGATATCGCCCTGAAATTGTGTACGGTGATAAAGGGCACTACTAGAAGCTCACCTATGAGACGTTTAAAAACCTGGTGACTTCAAAACCAACATGGCGGTCAAGCGAAATTGAGACATTTAAATAGACATTTCTCGCGATTCAACTATCCAAACGTAATGAAACTTGGTACAGCAAATGTTTAAAGGCTTTGAAATGCACTGGAGTCTAATTTTGTTCAATTGTTTAGATAACCTCAAAATGGCGGCTGTGCGAAATATTTCACTGACATTCTATTTCTCCGAAACTATTACAGATATCATCATGCAATTTTGTACGGTGATAAAGGGTACTGATACAAGTTTACCTATTGTATATTTCATAAACCTGTATAGTACAAACCGAACATGGCGACCAAGCGAATTTGAAATATTTTAATAGACTTTTCTCTTGTTTTAGCTCTATGAGCGCAGTGAAATATGTGAGAAATAGACATTTCTCGCGATTTAACTGTCGAAACGTATTGAAACTTGGTACAGCAAATGTTTAAACGCATTGTAATGCACTGGAGTCTAATTTAGTTCAATTGTTTACATAACCTCAAAATGGCGGCAGTGCGAAATATTTCACTGACATTCTATATCTCCGAAACTATTACAGATATCCGTGTGTTTGTGCGGGTGTGTGTGTGTGTGTGAGAGAGAGGTGTGTGTGTGTGGTCCCACTAATAAAATATAAACGGCCGGAGCGATTTCAATGAAACTCGGTAAGTTCATAGAATTATTTCCGGCGACCTCGATCGTGCACTTCAAATTGTGTTACGTCTCACCGATCCAACATGGCGGCTGTGCGAAATATTGCACTAGCATTCAATATCTCCGAAACTATTACTGATATCACCCTGAAATTGTGTACGGTGATAAAGGCCACTACTAGAAGCTCACCTATGAGACTTTCAAAAACCTGGAAACTACAAAACCAACTTGGCGGTCAAGCGAAGTTGTGACATTTAAATAGACATTTCTCGCGATATAACTATCCTAACAAAATGAAACTTGGTACAGCAAATGTTTAAACGCATTGTAATTCACTGGAGTCTAATTTAGTTCAATTGTTTACATAACCTCAAAATGGCGGCTGTGCGAAATATTTCACTGACATTCTATATCTCCGAAACTATTACAGATATCCGTGTGTTTGTTCGCGCGCGCGCGCGTGTGTGTGTGTGTGAGAGAGAGAGGTGTGTGTGTGTGGTCCCCCTAATAAAATCTAAACGACTGGAGCGATTTCAATGAAATTCGGCAAGTTCATAGAATTATTTCCGGCGACCTCGACCGTGCCCTTCAAATTTTGTTACGTCTCACCAATCCAACATGGCGGCTGTGCGAAATATTGCACTAGCATTCAATATCTCCGAAACTAATACTGATATCACCCTGAAATTGTGTACGGTGATAAAGGCCACTACTAGAAGCTCACCTATGAGACTTTAAAAAACCTGGTGACTACAAAACCAACATGGCGGTCAAGCGAATTTGTGACATTTAAATAGACATTTCTCGCGATTTAACTATCCAAACAAAATGAAACTTGGTACAGCAAATGTTTAAACGCATTGTAATGCACTGGAGTCTAATTTATTTCAATTGTTTACATAACCTTAAAATGGCGGCTGTGCGAAATATTTCACTGACATTCTATATCTGCGAAACTATTACAGATACCATCATGCAATTTTGTACTGTGATAAAGGGTGCTGATACTAGTTAACCTATTTTATATTTCATAAACCTGTATAGTACAAAACGAACATGGCAACCAAGCGAATTTGAAATATTTTAATAGAGTTTTTTCGTGATTTAACTCTATGAGCGCATTGAAATGTGTGAGAAATAGACATTTCTCGCGATCTAACTCTCCAAACGTAATGAAACTTGGTACAGCAAATTTTTAAACGCATTGTAATGCACTGGAGTCTAATTTAGTTCAATTGTTTACATTACCTCAAAATGGCGGCTGTGCGAAATATTTTACTGATATTCTATATCCCCGAAACTATTACAGATATCCGTGTGTGTGTGCGTGTGTGTGTGTGTGTGTGATAGAGGTGTGTTTGTGTCCACCCCTAATAAAATCTAAACGGCTGGAGTGATTTCAATGAAACACGGTAAGTTCGTAGAACTATTCCCCGCGACCTCGACCGTGCCCTTCAAATTTTGTTAGGTCTCACCAATTCAACATGGCGGCTGTGCGAATTATTTCACTAGCATTCAATATCTCCGAAACTATTACCGATATCGCCCTGAAATTGTGTACGGTGATGAAGGACACTACTAGAAGCTGACCTATGAGACTTTCAGAAACCTGGTGACTACAAAACCAACATGGCGGTCAAGCAAAATGGAGACTTTTAAAGAGTCATTTCTCGCGATTTAACTATCCAAACGTAATGAAACTTGGTACAGCAAATTATTAAACGCATTGTAATGCACTGGAGTCTAATTTAGTTCAATGGTTTACATAACCTCAAAATGGCGGCTGTGCTAAATATTTCACTGGCATTCTATTTCTCCGAAACTGTTACAGATATCATCATGCAATTTTGTACGGAGATAAAGGGTAATGATACAATCTTACTTATTGTATATTTCATAAACCTGAATAGTACAAACCGAACATGGCGACCAGGCGAATTTGAAATATTTTAATAGACTTTTCTCGTGATTTAACTCTATGAGCCCAGTGAAATGTGTGAGATATAGACATTTCTCCCGATTTAACTATCTTAACGTATTGAAACTTGGTACAGCAAATGCTTAAACGCATTGTAATGCACTGGAGTCTAATTTAGTTCAATTGTTTACATAACCTCAAAATGGCGGCTGTGCGAAATATTTCACTGACATTCTATATCTCCGAAACTATTACAGATATCATCATGCAATTTTGTACGGTGATAAAGGGTACTGACATTGTATATTGTATATTGGGTATTGCATATTTCATAGACCTGTATAGTACAAAACGAACATGGCGACCAAGCGAATTTGAAATATTTTAATAGACTTTTCTCGTGATTTATCTCTATAAGCGCAGTGAAATGTGTGAGAAATAGACATTTCTCGCGATTTAACCATCCAAACGTAATGAAATTTGGTACAGCAAAGGTTTAAACGCATTGTAATGCACTGGAGTCTAATTTAGTTCAATTGTTTACATAACCTCAAAATTGCAGCTGAGCGAAATATTTCACTGACATTCTATATCTCCGAAACTATTACAGATATCCGTGTGTGTGTGTGTGTGTGTGTCCCCCCTAATAAAATCTAAACGGCGGGAGCGATTTCAATGATTCTCGGTAACTTCATAGAATTATTCCCGGCGACCTCGACCGTGCCCTTCAAATTTTGTTACGTCTCACCAATCCAACATGGCGGCTGTGCGACGTATTTCACTAGCATTCAATATCTCCGAAACTGTTACCGATATCGCCCTGAAATTGTGTACGATGATAAAGGGCACTACTAGAAGCTCACGGATGAGACTTTCAAAAACCTGGTGACTAAAAAACCAACATGGCGTTCAAGCGAATTTGAGACTTTTAATTAGACATTTCTCGCGATTTAACTATCCAAACGAAATGAAACATGGTACAGCAAATGTTTAAAGGCATTGTAATGCACTGGAGTCTAATTTAGTTAAATTGTTTACATAACCTCAAAATGGCGGCTGTGCGAAATATTTCACTGACATTCTATATCTCCGAAACTATTACAGATATCATCATGCTATTTTGTAGGGTGATGAAGGGTACTGATATTGTATATTGTATATTGGGGATTGCATATTTCATAAACCTGTGTAGTACAAAACGAACATGGCGACCAAGCGAATTTGAAATATATTAATAGACTTTTCTCGTGATTTAACTCTATAAGCGCGGTGAAATGTGTGAGAAATAGACATTTCTCGCGATTTAACTATCCAAACGTAATGAAACTTGGTACAGCAAATGTTTAAACGCATTGTAATGCACTGGAGTCTAATTTAGTTCAATTGTTTATACAACCTCAAAATGGCGGCTGTACGAAATATTTTACTGACATTCTATTTCTCCGAAACTATTACAGATATCATCATGCAATTTTGTACGGTGGAAAAGGGTACTGATACAAGTTTACCTATTGTATATTTCATAAACCTGTATAGTACAAACCGAACATGGCGACCAGGCGAATTTGAAATATTTTAATAGACTTTTCTCGTGATTTAACTCTATGAGCGCAGTGAAATGTGTGAGAAATAGACATTTCTCGCGATTTAACTATCTAAACGTATTGAAACTTGGTACAGCAAATGTTTAAACGCATTGTATTGCACTGGAGTATAATTTAGTTCAATTGTTTCCATACTTCAAAATGGCTGCTGTGCGAAATATTTCTCTGACATTCTATATCTCCGAAACTATTACAGATATCCGTATGTGTGTACGCGTGTGTGTGTGTGAGGTATGTGTGTCCGTCCCCCTAATAAAATCTAAACAGCTGGAGCGATTTCAATGAAACTCGGTAAATTCATAGAACTATTTCCGGCGACCTCGACTGTGACCTTGAAATTTTGTTACGTCTCAACAATCCAACATGGCGGCTGTGCGAAATATTTAACTAGCATTCAATATCTCCGATACTATTACAGATATCGCCCTGAAATTGTGTACGGTGATAAAGGGCACTATTAGAAGCTCACCTATGAGACTTTCATAAACCTGGTGACTAAAAAACCAACATGGCGGTCAAGCGAATTTGAGACTTTAAATTAGACATTTCTCGCGATTTAACTATCCAAACGTAATGAAACATGGTACAGCAAATGTTTAAACGCATTGTAATGCACAGGAGTCTAATTTAGTTCAATTATTTACATAACCTCAATATGGCGGCTGTGCGAAATATTTCACTGACATTCTATATCTCCGAAACTATTACAGATATCATCATGCAATTTTGTACGGAGATAAAGGGTACTGATACAAGTTTACCTATTGTATATTTCATAAACCTGTATAGTACAAACCGAACATGGCGACCAGGCGAATTTGAAATATTTTAATAGACTTTTCTCGTGATTTAACTCTATGAGCGCAGTGAAATATGTTAGAAATAGACATTTCTCGCGATTTAACTATCCAAACGTAATGAAACTTGGTACAGCAATGTTTAAACTCATTGTAATGCACTGGAGTCTCATTTAGTTCAATTGTTTACATAACCTCAAAATGGCGGCTGTGCGAATATTTCACTGACATTCTATATCTCCGAAACTGTTACAGATATCATCATGCAATTTTGTTCGGTGATAAAGGGTACTGATATTGTATATTGTATATTGGGTATTGCATATTTCATAAACCTGCATAGTACAAAACGAACATGGCGGCCAAGCGAATTTGAAATATTTTAATAGACTTTTCTCGTGATTTAACTCTATAAGCGCAGTGAAATGTGTGAGAAATAGACATTTCTCGTGATTTAACTATCCAAACGTAATGAAACTTGGTACAGCAAATGTTTAAACGCATTGTAATGCACTGGAGTCTAATTTAGTTCAATTGTTTATACAACCTCAAAATGGCGGCTGTACGATATATTTTACTGACATTCTATTTCTCCGAAACTATTACAGATATCATCATTCAATTTTGTACGGTGAAAAAGGGTACTGATACAAGTTTACCTATTGTATATTTCATAAACCTGTATAGTACAACCGAACATGGCGACCAGGCGAATTTGAAATATTTTAATAGACTTTTCTCGTGATTTAACTCTATGAGCGCAGTGAAATGTGTGAGAAATAGACATTTCTCGCGATTTAACTTTCCAAACGTAATGAAACTTGGTACAGCAAATGTTTAAAGGCATTGTAATGCACTGGAGTCTAATTTAGTTAAATTGTTTACATAACCTCAAAATGGCGGCTGTGCGAAATATTTCACTGACATTCTATATCTCCGAAACTATTACAGATATCATCATGCTATTTTGTACGGTGAAAAAGGGTACTGATACAAGTTTACCTATTGTATATTTCATAAACCTCTATAGTACAAACCGAACATGGCGACCCGGCGAATTTGAAATATTTTAATAGACTTTTCTCCTGATTTAACTCTATGAGCGCAGTGAAATGTGTGAGAAATAGACATTTCTCGCGATTTAACTATCTAAACGTATTGAAACTTGGTACAGCAAATGTTTAAACGCATTGTATTGCACTGGAGTATAATTTAGTTCAATTGTTTCCATACTTCAAAATGGCTGCTGTGCGAAATATTTCTCTGACATTCTATATCTCCGAAACTATTACAGATATCCGTATGTGTGTACGTGTGTGTGTGTGTGAGGTGTGTGTGTGTGTCCCCCTAATAAAATCTAAACAGCTGGAGAGATTTCAATGAAACTCGGTAAATTCATAGAACTATTCCCGGCGACCTCGACTGTGACCTTGAAATTTTGTTACGACTCAACAATCCAACATGGCGGCTGTGCGAAATATTTAACTAGCATTCAATATCTCCGATACTATTACCGATATCGCCCTGAAATTGTGTACGGTGATAAAGGGCACTATTAGAAGCTCATCTATGAGACTTTCATAAACCTGGTGACTAAAAAACCAACATGGCGGTCAAGCGAATTTGAGACTTTAAATTAGACATTTCTCGCGATTTAACTATCCAAACGTAATGAAACATGGTACAGCAAATGTTTAAACGCATTGTAATGCACAGGAGTCTAATTTAGTTCAATTGTTTACATAACCTCAATATGGCGGCTGTGCGAAATATTTCACTGACATTCTATATCTCCGAAACTATTACAGATATCATCATGCAATTTTGTACGGAGATAAAGGGTACTGATACAAGTTTACCTATTGTATATTTCATAAACCTGTATAGTACAAACCGAATATGGCGACCAGGCGAATTTGAAATATTTTAATAGACTTTTCTCGTGATTTAACTCTATGAGCGCAGTGAAATGTGTGAGAAATAGACATTTCTCGCGACATAACTATCTAAACGTTTTGAAACTTGGTACAGCAAATGTTTAAACGCATTGTAATGCACTGGAGTCTAATTTAGTTCAATTGTTTACATAACCTCAAAATGGCGGCTGTGCGAAATATTTCACTGACATTCTATATCTCCGAAACTATTACAGATATCCGTATGTGTGTACGTGTGTGTGTGTGTGTGTGTGAGAGAGAGAGAGAGGTGTGTGTGTGTGTCCCCTTAATAAAATCTAAACAGCCGGAGCGATTTCAATGAAACTCGTTAAATTCATAGAACTATTCCCGGTGACCTCGACCGTGGCCTTCAAAGTTTGTTACGTGTCACCAATCCAACATGGCGGCTGTGCGAAATATTTCACTGACATTCTATATCTCCGAAACTATTACAGATATCATCATGCAATTTTGTACGGTGATAAAGGGTACTGACATTGTATATTGTATATTGGGTATTGCATATTTCATGGACCTGTATAGTACAAAACGAACATGGCGACCAAGCGAATTTGAAATATTTTAATAGACTTTTCTCGTGATTTATCTCTATAAGCGCAGTGAAATGTGTGAGAAATAGACATTTCTCGCGATTTAACCATCCAAAGGTAATGAAATTTGGTACAGCAAAGGTTTAAACGCATTGTAATGCACTGGAGTCTAATTTAGTTCAATTGTTTATATAACCTCAAAATTGCAGCTGAGCGAAATATTTCACTGACATTCTATATCTCCGAAACTATTACAGATATCCGTGTGTGTGTGTGTGTGTGTGTCCCCCCTAATAAAATCTAAACGGCGGGAGCGATTTCAATGATTCTCGGTAACTTCATAGAATTATTCCCGGCGACCTCGACCGTGCCCTTCAAATTTTGTTACGTCTCACCAATCCAACATGGCGGCTGTGCGACGTATTTCACTAGCATTCAATATCTCCGAAACTGTTACCGATATCGCCCTGAAATTGTGTACGATGATAAAGGGCACTACTAGAAGCTCACGGATGAGACTTTCAAAAACCTGGTGACTAAAAAACCAACATGGCGTTCAAGCGAATTTGAGACTTTTAATTAGACATTTCTCGCGATTTAACTATCCAAACGAAATGAAACTTGGTACAGCAAATGTTTAAAGGCATTGTAATGCACTGGAGTCTAATTTAGTTAAATTGTTTACATAACCTCAAAATGGCGGCTGTGCGAAATATTTCACTGACATTCTATATCTCCGAAACTATTACAGATATCATCATGCTATGTTGTACGGTGATGAAGGGTACTGATATTGTATATTGTATATTGGGGATTGCATATTTCATAAACCTGTGTAGTACAAAACGAACATGGCGACCAGGGCGAATTTGAAATATATTAATAGAATTTTCTCGTGATTTAACTCTATAAGCGCGGTGAAATGTGTGAGAAATAGACATTTCTCGCGATTTAACTATCCAAACGTAATGAAACTTGGTACAGCAAATGTTTAAACGCATTGTAATGCACTGGAGTCTAATTTAGTTCAATTGTTTATACAACCTCAAAATGGCGGCTGTACGAAATATTTTACTGACATTCTATTTCTCCGAAACTATTACAGATATCATCATGCAATTTTGTACGGTGAAAAAGGGTACTGATACAAGTTTACCTATTGTATATTTCATAAACCTGTATAGTACAAACCGAACATGGCGACCAGGCGAATTTGAAATATTTTAATAGACTTTTCTCGTGATTTAACTCTATGAGCGCAGTGAAATGTGTGAGAAATAGACATTTCTCGCGATTTAACTATCTAAACGTATTGAAACTTGGTACAGCAAATGTTTAAACGCATTGTATTGCACTGGAGTATAATTTAGTTCAATTGTTTCCATACTTCAAAATGGCTGCTGTGCGAAATATTTCTCTGACATTCTATATCTCCGAAACTATTACAGATATCCGTATGTGTGTACGCGTGTGTGTGTGTGAGGTATGTGTGTGTGTCCCCCTAATAAAATCTAAACAGCTGGAGCGATTTCAATGAAACTCGGTAAATTCATAGAACTATTTCCGGCGACCTCGACTGTGACCTTGAAATTTTGTTACGTCTCAACAATCCAACATGGCGGCTGTGCGAAATATTTAACTAGCATTCAATATCTCCGATACTATTACCGATATCGCCCTGAAATTGTGTACGGTGATAAAGGGCACTATTAGAAGCTCACCTATGAGACTTTCATAAACCTGGTGACTAAAAAACCAACATGGCGGTCAAGCGAATTTGAGACATTAAATTAGACATTTCTCGCGATTTAACTATCCAAACGTAATGAAACATGGTACAGCAAATGTTTAAACGCATTGTAATGCACAGGAGTCTAATTTAGTTCAATTGTTTACATAACCTCAATATGGCGGCTGTGCGAAATATTTCACTGACATTCTATATCTCCGAAACTATTACAGATATCATCATGCAATTTTGTACGGAGATAAAGGGTACTGATACATGTTTACCTATTGTATATTTCATAACCCTGTATAGTACAAAACGAACATGGCGACCAAGCGAATTTGATATATTTTAATACAGTTTTCTCGTGATTTAACTCTATGAGCGCAGTGAAATGTGTTAGAAATAGACATTTCTCGCGATTTAACTATCCAAACGTAATGAAACTTGGTACAGCAATGTTTAAACTCATTGTAATGCACTGGAGTCTCATTTAGTTCAATTGTTTACATAACCTCAAAATGGCGGCTGTGCGAATATTTCAATGACATTCTATATCTCCGAAACTATTACAGATATCATCATGCAATTTTGTTCGGTGATAAAGGGTACTGATATTGTATATTGTATATTGGGTATTGCATATTTCATAAACCTGCATAGTACAAAACGAACATGGCGGCCAAGCGAATTTGAAATATTTTAATAGACTTTTCTCGTGATTTAACTCTATAAGCGCAGTGAAATGTGTGAGAAATAGACATTTCTCGTGATTTAACTATCCAAACGTAATGAAACTTGGTACAGCAAATGTTTAAACGCATTGTAATGCACTGGAGTCTAATTTAGTTCAATTGTTTATACAACCTCAAAATGGCGGCTGTACGATATATTTTACTGACATTCTATTTCTCCGAAACTATTACAGATATCATCATTCAATTTTGTACGGTGAAAAAGGGTACTGTTACAAGTTTACCTATTGTATATTTCATAAACCTGTATAGTACAAACCGAACATGGCGACCAGGCGAATTTGAAATATTTTAATAGACTTTTCTCGTGATTTAACTCTATGAGCGCAGTGAAATGTGTGAGAAATAGACATTTCTCGCGATATAACTATCTAAACGTATTGAAACTTGATACAGCAAATGTTTAAACGCATTGTAATGCACTGGAGTAAAATTTAGTTCAATTGTTTCCATACTTCAAAATGGCGGCTGTGCGAAATATTTCTCTGACATTCTATAACTCCGAAACTATTACAGATATCCGTATGTGTGTACGTGTGTGTGTGTGTGAGGTATGTGTGTGTGTCCCCCTAATAAAATCTAAACAGCTGGAGCGATTTCAATGAAACTCGGTAAATTCATAGAACTATTCCCGGCGTCCTCGACCGTGCCCTTGAAATTTGTTACGTCTCAACAATCCAACATGGCGGCTGTGCGAATTATTTCACTAGCATTCAATATCTCCGATACTATTACCGATATCGCCCTGAAATTGTGTACGGTGTTAAAGGGAAATATTAGAAGCTCACCTATGAGACTTTCATAAACCTGGTGACTAAAAAACCAACATGGCGGTCAAGCGAAATTGAGACTTTTATATAGACATTTCTCGCGATTCAACTATCCAAACGTAATGAAACTTGGTACAGCAAATGTTTAAACGCATTGTAATGCACTGGAGTCTAATTTAGTTCAATGGTTTACATAACCTCAAAATGGCGGCTGTGCGAAATATTTCACTGACATTCTATTTCTCCGAAACTGTTACAGATATCATCATGCAATTTTGTACGGAGATAAAGGGTAATGATACAAGCTTACCTATTGTATATTTCATAAACCTGAATAGTACAAACCGAACATGGCGACCAAGCGAATTTGAAATATTTTAATTGACTTTTCTCGTGATTTATCTATCCAAACGTAATGAAACATGGTACAGCAAATGTTTAAACGCATTGTAATGCACTGGAGTCTAATTTAGTTCAATGGTTTACATAACCTCAAAATGGCGGCTGTGCGAAATATTTCACTGACATTCTATATCTCCGAAACTATTACAGATATCCATGTGTGTGTACGTGTGTGTGAGTGTGTGTGTGTGAGGGGTGTGTTTCCCCTTAATAGATTCTAAACGGCTGGAGCGATTTCTATGAATCTCGGTAAGTTCATAGAACTATTCCCGGCGACCTCGACCGTGCCCTTCAAATTTTGTTACGTCTCACCAATCCAACATGGCAGCTGTGCGAAATATTTCACTAGCATTCGATATCAACGAAACTATTACCGATATCGGCCCTGAAATTGTGTACGTTGATAAAGGGCTCTACTAGAAGCTCACCTATGAGTCTTTCAAAAACCTGGTGACTACAAAACCAACATGGCGGTCAAGCGAAATTGAGACTTTTAATTAGACATTTCTCGCGATTTAACTATCCAAACGTAATGAAACTTGGTACAGCAAATGTTTAAACGCATTGTAATGCACCGGAGTCTAATTTAGTTCAATTGTTTACATAACCTCAAAATGGCGGCTGTTCGAAATATTCAACTGTAATTCTGTATCTCCGAAACTATTACAGATATCCCTGTGTGTGTGTGTGTGAGGAGTGTGTGTGTCCCCCCCCAATAAAATCTAAACGGCTGGAGCGATTCCAATGAAACTCGGTAAGTTCATAGAACTATTCCCGGCAATCTCGACCGTGCCCTTCAAATTTTGTTACGTCTCACCAATCCAACATGGCGGCTGTGCGAAATATTTCACTATCATTCAATATCTCCGAAACTATTACCGATATCGCCCTGAAATTGTGTACGGTGATGAAGGGCACTACTAGAAGCTGACCTATGAGACATTGAAAAACCTGATGACTACAAAACCAACGTGGCGGTCAAGCGAAAATGAGACTTTTAAATAGGCATTTCTCGCGATTTAACTATCCAAACGTAATGAAACTTGGTACAGCGAATGTTTATACGCATTGTAATGCACTGGAGTCTAATTTAGTTCAATTGTTTACATAACCTCAAAATGGCGGCTGTACGAAATATTTTACTGGCATTCTATTTCTCCGAAACTATTACAGATATCATCATGCAATTTTGTACGGTGATAAAGGGTACTGATACAAGTTTACCTATTGTATATTTCATAAACCTGTATAGTACAAACCGAAAATGGCGACCAGGCGAATTTGAAATATTTGAATAGACTTTTCTCGTTATTTAACTCTATTAGCGCAGTGAAATGTGTGAGAAATAGACATTTCTCGCGACTTAACTATCTAAACGTATTGAAACATGGTACAGCAAATGTTTAAACGCATTGTAATGCACTGGAGTCTAATTTAGTTCAATTGTTTACATAACCTCAAAATGGCGGCTGTGCGAAATATTTCACTGACATTCTATATCTCCGAAACTATTACAGATATCCGTATGTGTGTACGTGTGTGTGTGTGTGTGTGTGAGAGAGAGAGTGAGTTGTGTGTGTGTGTCCCCGTAATAAAATCTAAACAGCTGGAGCGATTTCAATGAAACTCGGTAAATTCATAGAACTATTCCCGGCGACCTCGACCGTGCCCTTCAAAGTTTGTTACGACTCACCAATCCAACATGGCGGCTGTGCGAAATATTTCACTGACATTCTATATCTTCGAAACTATTACAGATATCATCATGCAATTTTGTACGGTGATAAAGGGTACTGACATTGTATATTGTATATTGGGTATTGCATATTTCATAGACCTGTATAGTACAAAACGAACATGGCGACCAAGCGAATTTGAAATATTTTAATAGACTTTTCTCGTGATTTATCTCTATAAGCGCAGTGAAATGTGTGAGAAATAGACATTTCTCGCGATTTAACTGTCGAAACGTATTGAAACTTGGTACAGCAAATGTTTAAACGCATTGTAATGCACAGGAGTCTAATTTAGTTCAATTGTTTACATAACCTCAAAATGGCGGCAGTGCGAAATATTTCACTGACATTCTATATCTCCGAAACTATTACAGATATCCGTGTGTTTGTGCGGGTGTGTGTGTGTGAAAGAGAGGTGTGTGTGTGGTCCCACTAATAAAATCTAAACGACTGGAGCGATTTCAATGAAACTCGGTAAGTTCATAGAATTATCCCCTGCGACCTCGACCGTGCCCTTCAAATTTTTTTAGGTCTCACCAATCCAACATGGCGACTGTGCGAATTATTTCACTAGCATTCAATATCTCCGAAACTATTACCGATATCGCCCTGAAATTGTGTACGGGGATGAAGGACACTACTAGAAGCTGACCTATGAGACTTTCAGAAACCTTGTGACTACAAAACCAACATGGCGGTCAAGCAAATTTGAGACTTTTAAATAGTCATTTCTCGCGATTTAACTATCCAAACGTAATGAAACTTGGTACAGCAAATGTTTAAACGCATTGTAATGCACTGGAGTCTAATTTAGTTCAATTGTTTACATAACCTTAAAATGGCGGCCGTGCGAAATATTTCACTGACAATCTATATCTGCGAAACTGTTACAGATATCATCATGCAATTTTGTACGGTGATAAAGGGTGCTGATACAAGTTTACCTATTTTATATTTCATAAACCTGTATAGTACAAAACGAACATGGCGACCAAGGGAATTTGAAATATTTTAATAGAGTTTTTTCGTGATTTAACTCTATGAGCGCAGTGAAATGTGTGAGAAATAGACATTTCTCGCGATTTAACTATCCAAACATAATGAAACTTGGTACAGCAAATTTTTAAACGCATTGTAATGCACTGGAGTCTAATTTAGTTCAATTGTTTACATAACCTCAAAATGGCGGCTGTGCGAAATATTTCACTGACATTCTATATCTCCGAAACTATTACAGATATCATCATGCAATTTTGTACGGTGATAAAGGGTACTGATACAATTTTACCTATTCTATATTTCACAAACCTGTAGAGTACAAAACGAACATGGCGACCAAGCGAATTTGAAATATTTTAATAGAGTTTTCTCGTGATTTAACTCTATGAGCGCAGTGAAATGTGTGAGAAATAGACATTTCTCGCGATTTAACAATCCAAACGTAATGAAACTTGGTACAGCAAATGTTTAAACGCATTGTAATGCACTGGAGTCTAATTTGGTTCAATTGTTTACATAACCTCATAATGGCGGCTGTGCGAATTATTTCACTGACATTCTATATCTCCGAAACCAATACAGATATCCGTGTGTGTGTGTGTGTGTGTGTGAGAGATGTGTGTGTGTCCACCCCCCCCCTAATAAAATCTAAGTGGCTGGAGCGATTTAAATGTTTCTCGGTAAGTTCATAGAACTATTCCGGCGACCTCGACCGTGCCCTTCAAATTTTGTTACGTCTCACCAATCCAACATGGCGGCTGCGGGACATATTTCACTAGCATTCAATATCTCCGAAACTGTTACCGATATCGCTCTGAAATTGTGTACGGTGATAAAGGTTGATGATGATAATTGTTGTTTTAAGGGTCCTAACATCTAGGCTATCGGCCCGGTGATAAAGGGCACTACTAGAAGCTCACCTATGAGACTTTCAAAAACCTGGTGACTTCAAAACCAACATGGCGGTCAAGCTGAATTGAGACTTTTAAATAGACATTTCTCGCGATTTAACTATCCAAACGTAATGAAACACGGTACAGCAAATGTTTAAACGCATTGTAATGCACTGGAGTCTAATTTAGTTCAATTGTTTACATAACCTCAAAATGGCGGCTGTGAGAAATATTTCACTGACTTTCTATTTCTCCGAAACTATTACAGATATCATCATGCAATTTTGTACGGTGAGAAATGGTACTGATACAAGTTTACCTATTGTATATTTCATAACCCTGTATAGTACAAACCGAACATGGCGAACAAGCGAATTTGAAATATTTTAATAGACTTTTCTCGTGTTTTAACTCTATGAGCGCAGTGAAATATGTGAGAAATAGACATTTCTCGCGATTTAACTATCGAAACGTATTGAAACTTGGTACAGCAAATGTTTAAACGCATTGTAATTCAATGGAGTCTAATTTAGTTCAATTGTTTACATAACCTCAAAATGGCGGCTGTGCGAAATATTTCACTGACATTCTATATCTCCGAAACTATTACAGATATCCGTGTGTTTGTGCGCGCGTGTGTGTGTGTGTGTGTGAGAGAGAGAGGTGTGTGTGTGTGGTCCCACTAATAAAATCTAAACGACAGGAGCGATTTCAATGAAATTCGGTAAGTTCATAGAATTATTTCCGGCGACCTCGACCGTGCCCTTCAAATTTTGTTACGTCTCACCTATCCAACATGGCGGCAGTGCGAAATATTGCACTAGCATTCAATATCTCCGAAACTATTACCGATATCACCCTGAAATTGTGTACGGTGATAAATGCCACTACTAGAAGCTCACCTATGAGACTTTCAAAAACCTGGTGACTACAAAACCAACATGGCGGTCAAGCGAAATTGTGACATTTAAATAGACATTTCTCGCGATTTAACTATCCAAACAAAATGAAACTTGGTACAGCAAATGTTTAAACGCATTGTAATGCACTGGAGTCTAATTTATTTCAATTGTCTACATAACCTTAAAATGGCGGCCGTGCGAAATATTTCACTGACATTCTATATCTGCGAAACTATTACAGATACCATCATGCAATTTTGTACGGTGATAAAGGGTGCTGATACAAGTTTACCTATTTTATATTTCATAAACCTGTATAGTGCAAAACGAACATGGCGACCAAGCGAATTTGAAATATTTTAATAGAGTTTTTTCGTGATTTAACTCTATGAGCGCAGTGAAATGTGTGAGAAATAGACATTTCTCGCGATCTAACTCTCCAAACGTAATGAAACTTGGTACAGCAAATTTTTAAACGCATTGTAATGCACTGGAGTCTAATTTAGTTCAATTGTTTACATAACCTCAAAATGGCGGCTGTTCGAAATATTCAACTGAAATTCTGTATCTCCGAAACTATTACAGATATCCCTGTGTGTGTGTGTGTGAGGAGTGTTTGTGTCCCCCCCCCCCAATAAAATCTAAACGGCTGGAGCGATTCCAATGAAACTCGGTAAGTTCATAGAACTATTCCCGGCAACCTCGACCGTGCCCTTCAAATTTTGTTACGTCTCACCAATCCAACATGGCGGCTGTGCGAAATATTTCACTATCATTCAATATCTCCGAAACTATTACCGATATCGCCCTGAAATTGTGTACGGTGATGAAGGGCACTACAAGAAGCTGACCTATGAGACATTGAAAAACCAGATGACTACAAAACCAACATGGCGGTCAAGCGAAAATGAGACTTTTAAATTGGCATTTCTCGCGATTTAACTATCCAAACGTAATGAAACTTGGTACAGCGAATGTTTAAACGCATTGTAATGCACTGGAGTCTAATTTAGTTCAATTGTTTACATAACCTCAAAATGGCGGCTGTACGAAATATTTTACTGGCATTCTATTTCTCCGAAACTATTACAGATATCATCAAGCAATTTTGTACGGTGATAAAGGGTACTGATACAAGTTTACCTATTGTATATTTCATAAACCTGTATAGTACAAACCGAAAATGGCGACCAGGCGAATTTGAAATATTTGAATAGACTTTTCTCGTTATTTAACTCTATGAGCGCAGTGAAATGTGTGAGAAATAGACATTTCTCGCGACTTAACTATCTAAACGTATTGAAACTTGGTACAGCAAATGTTTAAACGCATTGTAATGCACTGGAGTCTAATTTAGTTCAATTGTTTACATAACCTCAAAATGGCGGCTGTGCGAAATATTTCACTGACATTCTATATCTCCGAAACTATTACAGATATCCGTGTGTGTGTGTGTGTGTGTGTGTGTGATGTGTGTGTGTCCACCCCCGCCCCCCTAATAAAATCTAAGTGGCTGGAGCGATTTCAATGTTTCTCGGTAAGTTCATAGAACTATCCCGGCGACCTCGACCGTGCCCTTCAAATTTTGATACGTCTCACCAATCCAACATGGCGGCTGTGCGAAATATTTCACTGACATTCTATATCTTCGAAACTATTACAGATATCATCATGCAATTTTGTACGGTGATAAAGGGTACTGACATTGTATATTGTATATTGGGTATTGCATATTTCATAGACCTGTATAGTACAAAACGAACATGGCGACCAAGCGAATTTGAAATATTTGAATAGACTTTTCTCGTGATTTATCTCTATAAGCGCAGTGAAATGTGTGAGAAATAGACATTTCTCGCGATTTAACCATCCAAACGTAATGAAATTTGGTACAGCAAAGGTTTAAACGCATTGTAATGCACTGGAGTCTAATTTAGTTCAATTGTTTACATAACCTCAAAATTGCAGCTGAGCGAAATATTTCACTGACATTCTATATCTCCGAAACTATTACAGATATCCGTGTGTGTGTGTGTGTGAGTTGTGTGTGTGTCCCCCCCACTAATAAAATCTAAATGGCGGGAGCGATTTCAATGATTCTCGGTAACTTCATAGAATTATTCCCGGCGACCTCGACCGTGCCCTTCAAATTTTGTAACGTGTCACCAATCCAACATGGCGGCTGTGCGACGTATTTGACTAGCATTCAATATCTCCGAAACTGTTACCGATATCGCCCTGAAGTTGTGTACGGTGATAAACGTTGATGATGATAATTGTTGTTTTCAGGGGCCTAACATCTAGGCTATCGGCCCGGTGATCAAGGGCACTACTAGAAGCTCACCTATGAGACTTTAAATAACCTGGTGACTACAAAACCAACATGGCGGTCAAGGTGAATTGAGACTTTTAAATAGACATTTCTCACGATTTAACTATCCAAACCTAATGAAACTTGGTACAGCAAATGTTTAAGCGCTTTGTAATGCACTGGAGTCTAATTTAGTTCAATTGTTTACATAACCTCAAAATGGCGGCTGTGCGATATATTTCACTGACATTCTATATCTCCGAAACTATTACAGATATCCGTGTGTGTGTGTGTGCGTGTGTGAGTGTGTGTGTGAGGTGTGTTTGTGTCCCCCCCTAATAAAATCTAAACGGCTGGAGCGATTTCAATAAAACTGGGCAGGTTCATAGAACTACTCCCGGCGACCTCGACCGTGCCCTTCAAATTTTGTTACGAGTCACCAATCCAAAATGGCGGCTGTGCGAAATTTTTCACTAGCATTCAATATCTCCGAAACTATTACAGATATCGCTCTGAAATTGTGTACGGTGATAAAGGGCACTACTAGAAGCTCATCTATGAGACTTTCAAAAACCTGGTGACTACAAAACCAACATGGCGGTCAAGCGAATTTGAGACTTTTAAATAGACATTTCTCGCGATTTAACTATCCAAACGTAATGAAACTCAGTACAGCAAATGTTTAAACGCATTGTAATGCACAGGAGTCTAATTTAGTTCAATTGTTTACATAACCTCAAAATGGCGGCTGTGCGAAATATTTCACTGACATTCTATTTCTCCGAAACTATTACAGATATCATCATGCAATTTTGTACGGTGATAAAGGGTACTGATACAAGTTTACCTATTGTATATTTCATAAACCTGTATAGTACAAACCGAACATGGCGACCAAGCGAATTTGAAATATTTTAATAGACTTTTCTCGTGTTTTAACTCTATGAGCGCAGTGAAATATGTGAGAAATAGACATTTCTCGCGATTTAACTGTCGAAACGTATTGAAACTTGGTACAGCAAATGTTTAAACGCATTGTAATGCACTGGAGTCTAATTTAGTTCAATTGTTTACATAACCTCAAAATGGCGGCAGTGCGAAATATTTCACTGACATTCTATATCTCCGAAACTATTACAGATACTGGAGCGATTTCAATGAAACTCGGTAAGTCCATAGAATTATCCCCTGCGACCTCGACCGTGCCCTTCAAATTTTTTAAAGTCTCACCAATCTAACATGGCGGCTGTGCGAATTATTTCACTAGCATTCAATATCTCCGAAACTATTACCGATATCGCCCTGAAATTGTGTACGGGGATGAAGGACACTACTAGAAGCTGACCTATGAGACTTTCAGAAACCTTGTGACTACAAAACCAACATGGCGGTCAAGCAAATTTGAGACTTTTAAATAGTCATTTCTCCGGATTTAACTATCCAAACGTAATGAAACTTGGTACAGCAAATGTTTAAACGCATTGTAATGCACTGGAGTCTAATTTAGTTCAATTGTTTACATAACCTTAAAATGGCGGCCGTGCGAAATATTTCACTGACAATCTATATCTGCGAAACTATTACAGATATCATCATGCAATTTTGTACGGTGATAAAGGGTGCTGATACAAGTTTACCTATTTTATATTTCATAAACCTGTATAGTACAAAACGAACATGGCGACCAAGGGAATTTGAAATATTGTAATAGAGTTTTTTCGTGATTTAACTCTATGAGCGCAGTGAAATGTGTGAGAAATAGACATTTCTCGCGATTTAACTATCCAAACATAATGAAACTTGGTACAGCAAATTTTTCAACGCATTGTAATGCACTGGAGTCTAATTTAGTTCAATTGTTTACATAACCTCAAAATGGCGGCTGTGCGAAATATTTTACTGACATTCTATATCTCCGAAACTATTACAGATATCCGTGTGTGTGTGTGTGTGTGTGTGCGTGTGTGTGTGTGTGAGGTGTGTTTGTGTCCACCCCTAATAAAATCTAAACGGCTGGAGTGATTTCAATGAAACACGGTAAGTTCATAGAACTATCCCCTGCGACCTCGACCGTGCCCTTCAAATTTTTGTTAGGTCTCACCAATCCAACATGGCGGCTGTGCGAATTATTTCACTAGCATTCAATATCTCCGAAACTATTACCGATATCGCCCTGAAATTGTGTACGGTGATGAAGGACACTACTAGAAGCTGACCTATGAGACTTTCAGAAACCTTGTGACTACAAAACCAACATGGCGGTCAAGCAAATTTGAGACTTTTAAATAGTCATTTCTCGCGATTTAACTATCCAAACGTAATGAAACTTGGTACAGCAAATGTCTAAACGCATTGCAATGCACTGGAGTCTAATTTAGTTCAATGGTTTACATTACCTCAAAATGGCGGCTGTGCGAAATATTTCATTGACATTCTATTTCTCCGAAACTGTTACAGATATCATCATGCAATTTTGTACGGAGATAAAGGGTAATGATACAAGTTTACCTATTGTATATTTCATAAACCTGAATAGTACAAACCGAACATGGCGACCAGGCAAATTTGAAATATTTTAATAGACTTTACTCGTGATTTCACTCTATGAGCCCAGTGAAATGTGTGAGAAATAGACATTTCTCCCGATTTAACTATCTTAACGTATTGTAACTTGGTACAGCAAATGTTTAAACGCATTGTAATGCACTGGAGTCTAATTTAGTTCAATGGTTTACATAACCTCAAAATGGCGGCTGTGCGAAATATTTCACTGACATTCTATATCTCCGAAACTATTACAGATATCCGTGTGTGTGTACGTGTGTGTGTGTGTGTGTGTGTGAGGGGTGTGTTTCCCCATAATTGATTCTAAACGGCTGGAGCGATTTCTATGAATCTCGGTAAGTGCATAGAATTATTCCCGGCGACCTCGATCGTGCCCTTCAAATTTTGTTACGTCTCACCAATCCAACATGGCGGCTGTGCGAAATATTTCACTAGCATTCGATATCAACGAAACTATTACCGATATCGGCCCTGAAATTGTGTACGGTGATAAAGGGCACTACTAGAAGCTCACCTATGAGTCTTTCAAAAACCTGGTGACTACAAAACCAACATGGCGGTCAAGCGAAATTGAGACTTTTAAATAGACATTTCCAGCGATTTAACTATCCAAACGTAATGAAACTCGGTACAGCAAATGTTTAAACGCATTGTAATGCACTGGAGTCTAATTTAGTTCAATTGTTTACATAACCTCAAAATGGCGGCTGTGCGAAATATTTCACTGACATTCTATATCTCCGAAACTATTACAGATATCATCATGCAATTTTGTACGGTGATAAAGGGTACTGATACAATTTTACCTATTCTATATTTCACAAACCTGTAGAGTACAAAACGAACATGGCGACCAAGCGAATTTGAAATATTTTAATAGAGTTTTCTCGTGATTTAACTCTATGAGCGCAGTGAAATGTGTGAGAAATAGACATTTCTCGCGATTTAACAATCCAAACGTAATGAAACTTGGTACAGCAAATGTTTAAACGCATTGTAATGCACTGGAGTCTAATTTGGTTCAATTGTTTACATAACCTCATAATGGCGGCTGTGCGAATTATTTCACTGACATTCTATATCTCCGAAACTATTACAGATATCCGTGTGTGTGTGTGTGTGTGTGTGAGATGTGTGTGTGTCCACCCCCCCCTAATAAAATCTAAGTGGCTGGAGCGATTTAAATGTTTCTCGGTGAGTTCATAGAACTATTCCGGCGACCTCGACCGTGCCCTTCAAATTTTGTTACGTCTCACCAATCCAACATGGCGGCTGTGGGACATATTTCACTAGCATTCAATATCTCCGAAACTGTTATCGATATCGCCCTGAAATTGTGTACGGTGATAAAGGTTGATGATGATAATTGTTGTTTTAAGGGTCCTAACATCTAGGCTATCGGCCCGGTGATAAAGGGCACTACTAGAAGCTCACCTATGAGACTTTCAAAAACCTGGTGACTTCAAAACCAACATGGCGGTCAAGCTGAATTGAGACTTTTAAATAGACATTTCTCGCGATTTAACTATCCAAACGTAATGAAACACGGTACAGCAAATGTTTAAACGCATTGTAATGCACTGGAGTCTAATTTAGTTCAATTGATTACATAACCTCAAAATGGCGGCTGTGCGAAATATTTCACTGACATTCTATTTCTCCGAAACTATTACAGATATCATCATGCAATTTTGTACGGTGAGAAATGGTACTGATACAAGTTTACCTATTGTATATTTCATAAACCTGTATAGTACAAACCGAACATGGCGAACAAGCGAATTTGAAATATTTTAATAGACTTTTCTCGTGTTTTAGCTCTATGAGCGCAGTGAAATATGTGAGAAATAGACATTTGTCGCGATTTAACTATCGAAACGTATTGAAACTTGGTACAGCAAATGTTTAAACGCATTGTAATTCAATGGAGTCTAATTTAGTTCAATTGCTTACATAACCTCAAAATGGCGGCTGTGCGAAATATTTCACTGACATTCTATATCTCCGAAACTATTACAGATATCCGTGTGTTTGTGCGCGCGTGTGTGTGTGTGTGTGTGAGAGAGAGAGGTGTGTGTGTGTGGTCCCCCTAATAAAATCTAAACGACTGGAGCGATTTCAATGAAATTCGGTAAGTTCATAGAATTATTTCCGGCGACCTCGACCGTGCCCTTCAAATTTTGTTACGTCTCACCTATCCAACATGGCGGCTGTGCGAAATATTGCACTAGCATTCAATATCTCCGAAACTATTACCGATATCACCCTGAAATTGTGTACGGTGATAAAGGCCACTACTAGAAGCTCACCTATGAGACTTTCAAAAACCTGGTGACTACAAAACCAACATGGCGGTCAAGCGAAATTGTGACATTTAAATAGACATTTCTCGCGATTTAACTATCCAAACAAAATTAAACTTGGTACAGCAAATGTTTAAACGCATTGTAATGCACTGGAGTCTAATTTATTTCAATTGTCTACATAACCTTAAAATGGCGGCCGTGCGAAATATTTCACTGACATTCTATATCTGCGAAACTATTACAGATACCATCATGCAATTTTGTACGGTGATAAAGGGTGCTGATACAAGTTTACCTATTTTATATTTCATAAGCCTGTATAGTGCAAAACGAACATGGCGACCAAGCGAGTTTGAAATATTTTAATAGAGTTTTTTCGTGATTTAACTCTATGAGCGCAGTGAAATGTGTGAGAAATAGACATTTCTCGCGATCTAACTCTCCAAACGTAATGAAACTTGGTACAGCAAATTTTTAAACGCATTGTAATGCACTGGAGTCTAATTTAGTTCAATTGTTTACATAACCTCAAAATGGCGGCTGTGCGAAATATTTTAATGACATTCTATATCCCCGAAACTATTACAGATATCCGTGTGTGTGTGTGCGTGTGTGTGTGTGTGTGAGGTGTGTTTGTGTCCACCCCTAATAAAATCTAAACGGCTGGAGTGATTTCAATGAAACACGGTAAGTTCGTAGAACTATTCCCTGCGACCTCGACCGTGCCCTTCAAATTTTGTTAGGTCTCACCAATTCAACATGGCGGCTGTGCGAAATATTTCACTGACATTCTATATCTCCGAAACTATTACAGATATCATCATGCAATTTTGTACGGTGATAAAGGGTACTGACATTGTATATTGTATATTGGTTATTGCATATTTCATAGACCTGTATAGTACAAAACGAACATGGCGACCAAGCGAATTTGAAATATTTTAATAGACTTTTCTCGTGATTTATCTGTATAAGCGCAGTGAAATGTGTGAGAAATAGACATTTCTCGCGATTTATCCATCCAAACGTAATGAAATTTGGTACAGCAAAGGTTTAAACGCATTGTAATGCCCTGGAGTCTAATTTAGTTCAATTGTTTACATAACCTCAAAATTGCAGCTGAGCGAAATATTTCACTGACATTCTATATCTCCGAAACTATTACAGATATCCGTGTGTGTGTGTGTGTGAGTTGTGTGTGTGTCCCCCCCCCCCACTAATAAAATCTAAACGGCGGGAGCGATTTCAATGATTCTCGGTAACTTCATAGAATTATTCCCGGCGACCTCGACCGTGCCCTTCAAATTTTGTTACGTCTCACCAATCCAACATGGCGGCTGTGCGGCGTATTTCACTAGCATTCAATATCTCCGAAACTGTTACCGATATCGCCCTGAAATTGTGTACGGTGATAAAGGGCACTACTAGAAGCTCACGGATGAGACTTTCAAAAACCTGGTGACTAAAAAACCAACATGGCGGTCAAGCGAATTTGAGACTTTTAATTAGACATTTCTCGCGATTTAACAATCCAAACGTAATGAAACTTGGTACAGCAAATGTTTAAAGGCATTGTAATGCACTGGAGTCTAATTTAGTTAAATTGTTTACATAACCTCAAAATGGCGGCTGTGCGAAATATTTCACTGACATTCTATATCTCCGAAACTATTACAGATATCATCATGCTATTTTGTACGGTGATAAAGGGTACTGATATTGTATATTGTATATTGGGGATTGCATATTTCATAAACCTGTGTAGTACAAAACGAACATGGCGACCAAGCGAATTTGAAATATTTTAATAGACTTTTCTCGTGATTTAACTCTATAAGCGCGGTGAAATGTGTGAGAAATAGACATTTCTCGCGATTTAACTATCCAAACGTAATGAAACTTGGTACAGCAAATGTTTAAACGCATTGTAATGCACTGGAATCTAATTTAGTTCAATTGTTTACATAACCTCAAAATTGCAGCTGAGCGAAATATTTCACTGACATTCTATATCTCCGAAACTATTACAGATATCCGTGTGTGTGTGAGTTGTGTGTGTGTCCCCCCCCCCACTAATAAAATCTAAACGGCTGGAGTGATTTCAATCAATCACGGTAGGTTCATACAACTATTCCCGGCGACCTCGACCGTGCCCTTCAAATTTTGTTACGTCTCACCAATCCAACATGGCGGCTGTGCGAATTATTTCACTAGCATTCAATATCTCCGAAACTATTACCGATATCGCCCTGAAATTGTGTACAGAGATGAAGAACACTACTAGAAGCTGACCTATGAGACTTTCAAAAACCTGGTGACTGCAAAACCAACATGGCGGTCAAGCGAAATTGAGACATTTATATAGATATTTCTCGCGATTTCAATATCCAAACGTAATGAAGCTTCGTACAGGAAATGTTTAAACACATTGTAATGCACTGGAGTCTAATTTAGTTCAATTGTTTACATAACCTCAAAATGGCGGCTGTGCGAAATATTTGACTGACATTCTATTTCTCCGAAACTGTTACAGATATCATCATGCAATTTTGTACGGTGATAAAGGGTACTGATACAAGTTTACCTATTGTATATTTCATAAACCTGAATAGTACAAACCGAACATGGCGACCAGGCGAATTTGAAATATTTTAATATTCTTTTCTCGTGATTTATCTCTATGAGCCCAGTGAAATGTGTAAGAAATAGACATTTCTCGCGATTTAACTATCCAAACGTAATGAAACTTGGTACAGCAAATTTCTAAACGCATTGTAATGCACTGGAGTCTAATTTAGTTCAATTGTTTACATAACCTCAAAATGGGGGCTGTACGAAATATTTTACAGACATTCTATTTCTCCGAAACTATTACAGATATCATCATGCAATGTTGTACGGTGATAAAGGGTACTGATACAAGTTTACCTATTGTATATTTCATAAACCTGTATAGTACAAACCGAACATGGCGACCAGGCGAATATGAAATATTTTAATAGACTTTTGTCGTGATTTAACTCTATGAGCGCAGTGAAATGAGTGAGAAATAGACATTTCTCGCGATTTAACTATCTAAAATATTGAAACTTGGTACAGCAAATGTTTAAACGCATTGTAAAGCACTGGAGTCTAGTTTAGTTCAATTGTTTACATAACCTCAAAATGGCGGCTGTGCGAACTATTTCACTGACATTCTATATCTCCGAAACTTTTACAGATATCATCATGCAATTTTGTACGGTGATAAAGGGTACTGATACAAGTTTACCTATTGTATATTTCATAAACCTGTATAGTACAAAACGAACATGGCGACCAAGCGAATTTGAAATATTTTAATAGACTTTTCTCGTGTTTCAACTCTATGAGCGCAATGAAATGTGTGATAAATAGACATTTCTCGCGATTTAACTATCCAAACGTAATGAAACTTGGTACAGCAAATCTTTAAACGCATTGTAATGCACTGGAGTCTAATTTAGTTCAATTGTTTACATAACCTCAAAATGGCGGCTGTGCGAAATTTTAAGCTGACATTCTATATCTCCGAAGCTATTACAGATATCCGTGTGTGTGTGCGTGTGTGTGTGTGAGGTGTGTGTGTCCCCCTGTAAAAAAATCTAAACGGCTGGAGCGATTTCAATGATACTCGGTAAGTTCATAGAACTATTCACGGCAACCTCGACTGTGCCCTTGAAATTATGTTACGTCGCACCAATCCAACATGGCGGCTGTGCGAATTATTTCACTAGCATTCAATATCTCCGAAACTATTACCGATATCGCCCTGAAATTGTGTACGGTGATAAAGGGCACCACAAAAGCTCACCTATGAGACTTTCAAAAACCTGGTGACTACAAAACCAACATGGCGGTCTAGCGAAATTGAGATTTTAAATAGACATTTCTCGCGATTGGACCATCCAAACGTAATGAAACTTGGTACAGCAAATGTTTAAGCGCATTGTAATGCACTGGATTCTAATTTAGTTCAAATGTTTACATAACCTCAAAATGGCGGCCGTGCGAAATATTTCACTGACATTCTATATCTCCGAAACTGTTACAGATATCATCATGCAATTTTGTACGGATAGAACGGGTACTGATAGAAGTTTACCTATTGTATATTTCATAAACCTGTATAGTACAAAACGAACATGGCGACCAAGCGAATTTGACATATTTTAATAGACTTTTCTTGTGATTTAACTCTATGAGCGCAGTGAAATGTGTGAGAAATAGATATTTCTCGCGTTTTAACTATCCAAACGTAATGAAACTTGGTACTGCAAATCTTTAAACGCATTGTAATGCACTGGAGTCTAATTTAGTTCAATTGTTTACATAACCTCAAAACGGCGGCTGTGCGAAATTTTAAACTGACATTCTATATCTCCGAAACTATTACAGATATCCGTGTGTGTGTGCGTGTGTGTGTGTGTGTGTGTGAGGTGTGTGTGTCCCCCTCTAAAAAAATCTAAACGGCTGGAGCGATTTTAATGATACTCGTTAAGTTCATAGAACTATTCACGGCAACCTCGACTGTGCCGTTGAAATTATGTTACGTCGCACCAATCCAACATGACGGCTGTGCGAATTATTTCACTAGCATTCAATATCTCCGAAACTATTGCCGATATCGCCATGAAATTGTGTACGGTGATAAAGGGCACTACTAGAAGCTCATCTATGAGACTTTCAAAAACCTGGTGACTACAAAACCAACATGGCGGTCAAGCGAAATTGAGACTTTAAAATAGACATTTCTCGCGATTTAACTATCCAAACGTAATGAAACTTGGTACAGCAAATGTTTAAACGCATTGTAATGCACTGGAGTCTAATTTAGTTCAATTGTCTACATAACCTCAAAATGGCGGCTGTGCGAAATATTTAAATGACATTATATATCTCCGAAACTATTACACATATCAGCATGCAATTTTGTACGGTGATAAAGGGTACTGATAGAAGTTTACCTATTGTATATTTCATAAACCTGTATAGTACAAAACGAACATGGCGACCAAGCGAATTTGAAATATTTGAATAGACTTTTCTCGTGATTTAACACTATGAGCGCAGTGAAATGTGCGAGAAATAGAAATTTCTCGCGATTTAACTATCCAAACGTAATGAAACTTGGAACAGCAAATGTTTAAACGCATTGTAATGCACTGCAGTCTAATTTAGTTCAATAGTTTACATAACCTCAAAATGGCGGCTGTGCGAAATATTTCACTGACATTCTATATCTCCGAAACTATTACAGATATCATCATGCAATTTTGTACGGTGATAAAGGGTACTGATACGAGTTTACCTAATGTATATTTCATAAACCTCTATAGTACAAAACGAACATGGCAACCAAGCGAATTTGAAATATTTTAATAGACTAGTCTCGTGATTTAACTCTATGAGCGCAGTGAAATGTTTTACAGTAAATGATTTTGTGTGTGTGTGAGACTTTTCTCGTGATTTAATACTATGAGCGCAGTGAAATGTGGTACAGCAAATGTTTAAACGCATGGTAATAAACTGGAGTCTAATTTAGTTAAATTTTTTACATAACCTCAAAATGGCGGCTGTACGAAATATTTCACTGACATTCTATATCTCCGAAACTATTACAGATATCCGTGTGTTGGTGTTTGCGTGTGTGTGTGTGAGGTGTGTGTGTATGTCCCTAATAAAATCTAAACGACTGGAGGGATTTCAATGAAACTCGGTAAGCTCATAGAACTATTCCCGGCGACCTCGACCGTGCCCATCAAATGTTGTTACGTCTCACCAATCCAACATGGCGGCTGTGCGAAATATTCCACTAGCATTCAATATCTCCGAAACTATTACCGATATCGCCCTGAAATTGTGTACGGTGATAAAGGGCTCTACTAGATGCTCATCCATGAAACTTTCAAAAATCTCGTCACTACAAAACCAACATGGCGGTCAAGCGAAATTGAGACATTTAAATATATATTTCTCGCGATTTAACCATCCAATCGTAATGAAACTTGGTACAGCAAATGTTTAAACGCATTGTAATGCACTATAGTCTAATATAGTTCAATTGTTTACATAACCTCAAAATGGCGGCTGTGCGAAATATTTCACTGACATTCTATATCTCCGAAACTGTTACAGATATCATCATGCAATATTGTACGGTGATAAAGGGTACTGACACAAGTTTGCATATTGTATATTTCATAAACCTGTATGGTACAAAACGAACATGGCGACCAAGCGAATTTGAAATATTTTAATAGACTTTTCTCGTGATTTAACTCTATGAGCGCAGTGACATGTGTGAGAAATAGATATTTCGCGCGATTTAACTATCCTAACGTAATGAAACTTGGAACAGCAAATGTTTAAACGCATTGTAATGCACTGCAGTCTAATTTAGTTCAATAGTTTACATAACCTCAAAATGGCGGCTGTGCGAAATATTTCACTGACATTCTATATCTCCGAAACTATTACAGATATCATCATGCAATTTTGTACGGTGATAAAGGGTACTGATACGAGTTTACCTAATGTATATTTCATAAACCTCTATAGTACAAAACGAACATGGCAACCAAGCGAATTTGAAATATTTTAATAGACTAGTCTCGTGATTTAACTCTATGAGCGCAGTGAAATGTTTTACAGTAAATGATTTTGTGTGTGTGTGAGACTTTTCTCGTGATTTAATACTATGAGCGCAGTGAAATGTGGTACAGCAAATGTTTAAACGCATTGTAATGCACTGGTGTCTAATTTAGTTCAATTGTTTACATAACCTCAAAATGGTGGCTGTGCGAAATATTTCACTGACATTCTATATCTCCGAAACTGTTACAGATATCATCATGCAATTTTGTACGGTGATAAAGGGTACTGATACAAGTTTAACTATTGTATATTTCATAAACCTGTATAGTACAAAACGAACATGGCGACCAAGCGAATTTAAAATATTTTAATAGACTTTTCTCGTGATTAACTCTATGAGCGCAGTGAAATGTGGGAGAAATAGAAATTTCTCGCGATTTAACTATCCAAACGTATTGAAACTTGGTACAGCAAATGTTTAAACGCATGGTAATGCACTGGAGTCTAATTTAGGTCAATTGTTTACATAACCTCAAAATGACGGCTGTGCGAAATATTTCACTGACATTCTATATCTCCGAAACTATTACATATATCATCATGTAATTTTGTACGGTGATAAAGTGTACTGATCCAAGTTTACCTATGGTATATTTCAACAACCTGTATAGTACAAAACGAACATGGCAACCAAGCGAATTTGAAATATTTTGATAGACTTTCTCGTGATTTAACTCCATGAGCGCAGTGAAATGTGTGAGAAATAGACATTTCTCGCGATTTAACTATCCAAACGTAATGAAACATGGTACAGCAAATGTTTAAACGCATTGTAATGCACTGGAGTCTAATTTAGTTCAATTGTTTACATAACCTCAGAATGGCGGCTGTGCGAAATATTTCACTGACATTCTATATCTCCGAAACTATTACAGATATCTGTGTGTGTGTGCGTGTGTGTGTGTGTGTGTGTCCCCTAATCAAATCTAAACGGCTGGAGCGATTTCCATGAAACTCGGTAAGTTCATAGAACTATTCCAGGCGACCTCGACCGTGTCCTTCAAATTTTGTTACGTCTCACCAATCCAACATGGCGGCTGTGCGAAATATTTCACTAGCATTCAATATCTCCGAAACTATTACCGATATCGCCCTGAAATTGTGTACGGTGATACAGGGCACTAATAGAAGCTCACCTATGAGACTTTCAAAAACCTGGTGACTACAAAACCAACATGGCGGTCAAGCGAAATTGAGACTATTAAATATACATTTCTCGCGATTTAACTATCCAAACGTAATGAAACTTGGTGCAGCAAATGTTTAAACGCATTGTAATGCACAGGAGTCTAATTTAGTTCAATTTTTTACATAATCTCAAAATGGCGGCTGTGCGAAATATTTCACTGACATTCTATATCTCCGAAACTATTACAGATATCCGTGTGTATGTGCGTGTTTGTGTGTGTGTGTGTGTGGGGGGTGTGTGTGTGTGTCCCCCTAATAAAATCTAAACGGCTGGAGCGATTTCAATGAAACTCGGTAAGTTCATAGAATTATTCCCGGCGACCTCGACCGTGCCCTTCAAATTTTGTTACGTCTCACCAATCCAACATGGCGGCTGTGCGAAATATTTCACTAGCATTCAATATCTCCGAAACTATTACCGATATCGCCCTGAAATTGTGTACGGTGATAAACGGCACAACTAGAAGCTCACCTATGAGACTTTCGAAAACCTGGTGACTACAAAACCAACATGGCGGTCAAGCGAAATTGAGACATTTGAATAGACATTTCTCGCGATGTAACTATCCAAACGTAATGAAACTTGGTACAGCAAATGTTTAAACGCATTGTAATGCACTGGAGTCTAATTTAGTTCAATTGTTTACATAACCTCAAAATGGCGGCTGTGCGAAATATTTCACTGACATTCTATATCTCCGAAACTATTACAGATATCATCATGCAATTTTGTACGGTGATAAAGGGTACTGATATTGTATATTGTATATTGGGTATTGTATATTTCATAAACCTGTATAGTACAAAACGAACATGGCGACCAAGCGAATTTGAAATATTTTAATAGAGTTTTTTCTTAATTTAACTCTATGAGCACAGTGAAATGTGTGAGAAATAGACATTTCTCGCGATTTAACTATCCAAACGTAATGAAACTTGGTACAGCAAATTTTTAAACGCATTGTAATGCACTGGAGTCTAATTTAGTTCAATTGTTTACATAACCTCAAAATGGCGGCTGTGCGAAATATTTCACTGACATTCTATATCTCCGAAACTGTTACAGATATCAACATGCAATTTTGTACGGTGATAAATGGTACTGATACAAGTTTACCTATTGTATATTTCATAAACCTGTATAGTACAAAACGAACATGGCGTCCAAGCGATTTTGAAAAATTTTATTAGACTTTTCTCGTGATTTAACTCTAGGAGCGCAGTGAAATGTGTGAGAAATAGGAATTTCTCGCGATTTAACTATCCAAACTTAATGAAACTTGGTACAGGAAATGTTTTAAAGCATGGTAATGCACTGGAGTCTAATTTAGTTCAATTGTTTACATAACCTCAGAATGGCGGCTGTGCGAATTATTTCACTGACATTCTATATCTCCGAAACTATTACAGATACCATCATGCAATTTTGTACGGTGATTAAGGGTACTGATACAAGTTTACCTATTGTATATTTCATAAGCCTGTATAGTACAAAACGAACATGGCGACCAAGCGAATTTGAAATATTTTCATAGACTTGTCTCGTGATTTAACTCTATGAGCGCAGTGAATTTTGGTACAGTAAGTGATTTTGTGTGTGTGTGAGACTTTCCTCGTGATTTAACTCTATGAGTGCAGTGAAATGTGGTACAGCAAATGTTTAAACGCATTGTAATGCCCTGGAGTCTAATTTAGTTCAATTGTTTACATAACCTCAAATGGCGGCTGTGCGAAATATTTCACTGACATTCTATATCCCCGAAACTATTACAGATATCATCATGCAATTTTGTACGGTGATAAATGGTACTGATACAAGTTTACCTATTGTAAATTTCAACAACCTGTATAGTACAAAACGAACATGGCAACCAAGCGAATTTGAAATATTTTAATAGACTTTCTCGTGATTTAACTCCATGAGCGCAGTGAAATGTGTGAGAAATAGACATTTCTCGCGATTTAACTATCCAAACGTAATGAAACATGGTACAGCAAATGTTTAAACGCATTGTAATGCACTGGAGTCTAATTTAGTTCAATTGTTTACATAATCTCAAAATGGCGGCTGTGCGAAATATTTCACTGACATTCTATATCTCCGAAATTATTACAGAAAACATCATGCAATTTTGTACGGTGATAAATGGTACTGATACAAGTTTACCTATTGTAAATTTCAACAACCTGTATAGTACAAAACGAACATGGCAACCAAGCGAATTTGAAATATTTTAATAGACTTTCTCGTGATTTAACTCCATGAGCGCAGTGAAATGTGTGAGAAATAGACATTTCTCGCGATTTAACTATCCAAACGTAATGAAACATGGTACAGCAAATGTTTAAACGCATTGTAATGCACTGGAGTCTAATTTAGTTCAATTGTTTACATAACCTAAAAATGGCGGCTGTGCGAAATATTTCACTGATATTCTATATCTCCGAAACTATTACAGATATCCGTGTGTGTGTGCGTGTGTGTGTGTGTGTGTGTGAGGTGTGTGTGTGTGTGTCCCCTAATAAAATCTAAACGGCTGGAGCGATTTCCATGAAACTCGGTAAGTTCATAGAACTATTCCAGGCGACCTCGACCGTGCCCTTCAAATTTTGTTACGTCTCACCAATCCAACATGGCGGCTGTGCGAAATATTTCACTAGCATTCAATATCTCCGAAACTATTACCGATATCGCCCTGAAATTGTGTACGGTGATAAAGGGCACTAATAGAAGCTCACCTATGAGACTTTCAAAAACCTGGTGACTACAAAACCAACATGGCGGTCAAGCGAAATTGAGACTATTAAATATACATTTCTCGCGATTTAACTATCCAAACGTAATGAAACTTGGTGCAGCAAATGTTTAAACGCATTGTAATGCACTGGAGTCTAATTTAGTTCAATTTTTTACATAATCTCAAAATGGCGGCTGTGCGAAATATTTCACTGACATTCTATATCTCCGAAACTATTACAGATATCCGTGTGTATGTGCGTGTTTGTGTGTGTGTGTGGGGTGTGTGTGTGTGTCCCCCCTAATAAAATCTAAACGGCTGGAGCGATTTCAATGAAACTCGGTGAGTTCATAGAATTATTCCCGGCGACCTCGACCGTGCCCTTCAAATTTTGTTACGTCTCACCAATCCAACATGGCGGCTGTGCGAAATATTTCACTAGCATTCAATATCTCCGAAACTATTACCGATATCGCCCTGAAATTGTGTACGGTGATAAACGGCACTACTAGAAGCTCACCTATGAGACTTTCGAAAACCTGGTGACTACAAAACCAACATGGCGGTCAAGCGAAATTGAGACATTTGAATAGACATTTCTCGCGATTTAACTATCCAAACGTAATGAAACTTGGTACAGCAAATGTTTAAACGCATTGTAATGCACGGGAGTATAATTTAGTTCAATTGTTTACATAACCTCAAAATGGCGGCTGTGCGAAATATTTCACTGACATTCTATATCTCCGAAACTATTACAGATATCATCATGCAATTTTGCACGGTGATAAAGGGTACTGATATTGTATATTGTATATTGGGTATTGTATATTTCATAAACCTGTATAGTACAAAACGAACATGGCGACCAAGCGAATTTGAAATATTTTAATAGAGTTTTTTCTTAATTTAACTCTATGAGCGCAGTGAAATGTGTGAGAAATAGACATTTCTCGCGATTTAACTATCCAAACTTAATGAAACTTGGTACAGGAAATGTTTTAAAGCATGGTAATGCACTGGAGTCTAATTTAGTTCAATTGTTTACATAACCTCAAAATGGCGGCTGTGCGAATTATTTCACTGACATTCTATATCTCCGAAACTATTACAGATACCATCATGGAATTTTGTACGGTGATAAAGGGTACTGATACAAGTTTACCTATTGTATATTTCATAAACCTGTATAGTACAAAACGAACATGGCGACCAAGCGAATTTGAAATATTTTCATAGACTTGTCTCTCGATTTAACTCTATGAGCGCAGTGAAATTTGGTACAGTAAGTGATTTTGTGTGTGTGTGAGACTTTTCTCGTGATTTAACTCTATGAGTGCAGTGAAATGTGGTACAGCAAATGTTTAAACGCATTGTAATGCCCTGGAGTCTAATTTAGTTCAATTGTTTACATAACCTCAAATGGCGGCTGTGCGAAATATTTCACTGACATTCTATATCCCCGAAACTATTACAGATATCATCATGCAATTTTGTACGGTGATAAAGGGTACAGATACAAGTTTACCTATTGTTAATTTCATAAACCTGTATAGTACAAAACGAACATGGTAACCAAGCGAATTTGAAATATTTTAATAGACTTGTCTCGTGATTTAACTCTATGAGCAATGTGAAATGCGGTACAGTAAATGATTTTGTGTGTGTGTGAGAATTTTCTCGTGATTTAATTCTCTGAGCGCAGTGAAATATGGTACAGCAAATGTTTAAACGCATTGTAATGCACTGGAGTTTAATTTAGTTCAATTGTTTACATAACCTCAAAATGGCCGCTGTGCGAAATATTTCACTGACATTCTATATACCCGAAACTATTACAGATATCATCATGCAATTTTGTACGATGATAAAGGGAACTGATACAAGTTTACCTATTGTATATTTGATAAACCTGTATAGCACAAAACGAACATGGCCACCAAACGAATTTGAAATATTGTAATAGATTTTTCTCGTGATTTAACTCTATGAGCGCAGTGAAATGTGTGAGAAATAGACATTTCTCGCGATTTAACTGTCCAAACGTAATGAAACTTGGTACAGCAAATGTTTAAACGCATTGTAATGCACTGGAGTCTAATTTAGTTCAATTGTTTACCTAACCTCATAATGGCGGCTTTGCGAAATATTTCACTGACTTTCTATATCTCCGAAACTATTACAGATATCTGTGTGTGCGTGTGCGTGTGTGTGTGTGTGTGTGTGTGAGGTGTGTTGGTGTGTCCCCTAATAAAACCTAAACGGCTGCAGCGATTTCCATGAAACTCATTAAGTTCATAGAACTATTCCCGG
Organism: Meconema thalassinum; assembly: GCA_946902985.2. Classification (NCBI taxonomy): domain Eukaryota; kingdom Metazoa; phylum Arthropoda; class Insecta; order Orthoptera; family Tettigoniidae; genus Meconema; species Meconema thalassinum. Next base: position 1,417,321,472 of record OX336389.2, read on the forward strand.
CGACCTCGACCGTGCCCTTCAAATTTTGTTACGTCTCACCAATCCAACATGGCGGCTGTGCGAAATATTTCACTAGCATTCAATATCTCCGAAACTATTACCGATATCGCCCTGAAATTGTGTACGGTGATAAAGGGCACTACTAGAAGCTAAACTATGAGACGTTCAAAAACCTGGTGACTACAAAACCAACATGGCGGTCAAGCGAAATTGAGACTTTTAAATAGACATTTCTCGCGATTTAACTATCCAAACGTAATGAAACTTGGTACAGCAAATGTTTAAACGCATTGTAATGGACTGGAGTCTAATTTAGTTCAATATTTTACATAATCTCAAAATGGCGGCTGTGCGAAATATTTCACCGACATTCTATATCTCCGAAACTATTACAGATATCCGTGTGTGTGTGCGCGTGTGTGTGTGTGTGTGTGAGTTGTGTGTGTGTGTCCCTAATAAAATCTAAACGGCTGGAGCGATTTCAATGAAACTCGGTAAGTTCATAGACCTATTCCCGGCGACCTCGACCGTGCCCTTCAAATTTTGTTACGTTTCACCAATCCAACATGGCGGCTGTGCGAATTATTTCACTAGCATTCAATATCTCCGAAACTATTACCGATATCGCCCTGAAATTGTGTACAGAGATGAAGAACACTACTAGAAGCTGACCTATGAGACTTTCAAAAACCTGGTGACTGCAAAACCAACATGGCGGTCAAGCGAAATTGAGACATTTATATAGATATTTCTCGCGATTTAAATATCCAAACGTAATGAAGCTTCGTACAGGAAATGTTTAAACGCATTGTAATGCACTGGAGTCTAATTTAGTTCAATTGTTTACATAACCTCAAAATGGCGGCTGTGCGAAATATTTGACTGACATTCTATTTCTCCGAAACTGATACAGATATCATCATGCAATTTTGTACGGTGATAAAGGGTACTGATACAAGTTTACCTATTGTATATTTCATAAACCTGAATAGTACAAACCGAACATGGCGACCAGGCGAATTTGAAATATTTTAATAGACTTTTCTCGTGATTTATCTCTATGAGCCCAGTGAAATGTGTAAGAAATAGACATTTCTCGCGATTTAACTATCTAAACGTATTGAAACTTGGTACAGCAAATGTTTAAACGCATTGTAATGCACTGGAGTCTAATTTAGTTCAATTGTTTACATAACCTCAAAATGGCAGCTGTGCGAAATATTTCACTGACATTCTATATCTCCGAAACTATTACAGATATCATCATGAAATTTTGTACGGTGATAAAGGGTACTGATGCAAGTTTACCTATTCTATATTTCATAAACCTGTAGAGTACAAAACGAACATGGCGACCAAGCGAATTTGATATATTTTAATAGAGTTTTCTCGTGATTTAACTCTATGAGCGCAGTGAAATGTGTAAGAAATAGACATTTCTCGCGATTTAACTATCCAAACGTAATGAAACTTGGTACAGCAAATGTTTAAACGCATTGTAATGCACTGGAGACTAATTTAGTTCAATTGCTTACATAACCTCAAAATGGCGGCTGTGCGAAATATTTCACTGACATTCTATATCTCCGAAACTATTACAGATATCATCATGCAATTTTTTTCGGTGATAAAGGGTACTGATATTGTATATTGTATATTGGGTATTGTATATTTCATAAACCTGTATAGTACACAACGAAAATGGCGACCAAGCGAATTTGAAGTATTTTAATAGAGTTTTTTCCTAATTTAACTCTATGAGCGCAGTGAAATGTGTGAGAAATAGACATTTCTCGCGATTTAACTATCCAAACGTAATGAAACTTGGTACAGCAAATTTTTAAACGCATTGTAATGCACTGAAGTCTAATTTAGTTCAATTGTTTACATAACCTCAAAATGGGGGCTGTACGAAATATTTTACAGACATTCTATTTCTCCGAAACTATTACAGATATCATCATGCAATGTTGTACGGTGATAAAGGGTACTGATACAAGTTTACCTATTGTATATTTCATAAACCTGTATAGTACAAACCGAACATGGCGACCAGGCGAATATGAAATATTTTAATAGACTTTTCTCGTGATTTAACTCTATGAGCGCAGTGAAATGAGTGAGAAATAGACATTTCTCGCGATTTAACTATCTAAAATATTGAAACTTGGTACAGCAAATGTTTAAACGCATTGTAAAGCACTGGAGTCTAGTTTAGTTCAATTGTTTACATTACCTCAAAATGGCGGCTGTGCGAACTATTTCACTGACATTCTATATCTCCGAAACTTTTACAGATATCATCATGCAATTTTGTACGGTGATAAAAGGTACTGATACAAGTTTACCTATTGTATATTTCATAAACCTGTATAGAACAAAACGAACATGGCGACCAAGCGAATTTGAAATATTTTAATAGACTTTTCTCGTGTTTCAACTCTATGAGCGCAATGAAATGTGTGATAAATAGACATTTCTCGCGATTTAACTATCCAAACGTAATGAAACTTGGTACAGCAAATCTTTAAACGCATTGTAATTCACTGGAGTCTAATTTAGTTCAATTGTTTACATAACCTCAAAATGGCGGCTGTGCGAAATTTTAAGCTGACATTCTATATCTCCGAAACTATTACAGATATCCGTGTGTGTGTGCGTGTGTGTGTGTGTGTGAGGTGTGTGTGTCCCCCTCTAAAAAATCTAAACGGCTGGAGCGATTTCAATGATACTCGGTAAGTTCATAGAACTATTCACGGCAACCTCGACTGTGCCTTGAAATTATGTTACGTCGCACCAATCCAACATGGCGGCTGTGCGAATTATTTCACTAGCATTCAATATCTCCGAAACTATTACCGATATCGCCCTGAAATTGTGTACGGTGATAAAGGGCACCACAAAAGCTCACCTATGAGACTTTCAAAAACCTGGTGACTACAAAACCAACATGGCGGTCTAGCGAAATTGAGATTTTAAATAGACATTTCTCGCGATTGGACCATCCAAACGTAATGAAACTTGGTACAGCAAATGTTTAAGCGCATTGTAATGCACTGGATTCTAATTTAGTTCAAATGTTTACATAACCTCAAAATGGCGGCCGTGCGAAATATTTCACTGACATTCTATATCTCCGAAACTGTTACAGATATCATCATGCAATTTTGTACGGATAGAACGGGTACTGAAAGAAGTTTACCTATTGTATATTTCATAAACCTGTATAGTACAAAACGAACATGGCGACCAAGCGAATTTGAAATATTTTAATAGACTTTTCTCGTGATTTAACTCTATGAGCGCAGTGAAATGTGTGAGAAATAGATATTTCTCGCGATTTAACTATCCAAACGTAATGAAACTTGGTACAGCAAATCTTTAAACGCATTGTAATGCACTGGAGTCTAATTTAGTTCAATTGTTTACATAACGTCAAAATGGCGGCTGTGCGAAATTTTAAACTGACATTCTATATCTCCGAAACTATTACAGATATCCGTGTGTGTGTGCGTGTGTGTGTGTGTGTGTGTGAGGTGTGTGTGTCCCCCTCTAAAAAAATCTAAACGGCTATAGCGATTTCAATGATACTCGGTAAGTTCATAGAACTATTCACGGCAACCTCAACTGTGCCCTTGAAATTATGTTACGTCGCACCAATCCAACATGGCGGCTGTGCGAATTATTTCACTAGCATTCAATATCTCCGAAACTATTGCCGATATCGCCATGAAATTGTGTACGGTGATAAAGGGCACTACTAGAAGCTCACCTATGAGACTTTCAAAAACCTGGTGACTACAAAACCAACATGGCGGTCAAGCGAAATTGAGACTTTAAAATAGACATTTCTCGCGATTTAACTATCCAAACGTAATGAAACTTGGTACAGCAAATGTTTAAACGCATTGTAATGCACTGGAGTCTAATTTAGTTCAATTGTCTACATAACCTCAAAATGGCGGCTGTGCGAAATATTTAAATGACATTATATATCTCCGAAACTATTACAGATATCAGCATGCAATTTTGTACGGTGATAAAGGGTACTGATACAAGTTTACCTATTGTATATTTCATAAACCTGTATAGTACAAAACGAACATGGCGACCAAGCGAATTTGAAATATTTTAATAGACTTTTCTCGTGATTTAACACTATGAGCGCAGTGAAATGTGTGAGAAATAGAAATTTCTCGCGATTTAACTATCCAAACGTAATGAAACTTGGTACAGCAATTGTTTAAACGCATGGTAATAAACTGGAGTCTAATTTAGTTAAATTTTTTACATAACCTCAAAATGGCGGCTGTACGAAATATTTCACTGACATTCTATATCTCCGAAACTATTACAGATATATGTGTGTTGGTGTGTGCGTGTGTGTGTGTGAGGTGTGTGTGTATGTCCCTAATAAAATCTAAACGACTGGAGGGATTTCAATGAAACTCGGTAAGCTCATAGAACTATTCCCGGTGACCTCGACCGTGCCCAACAAATGTTGTTACGTCTCACCAATCCAACATGGCGGCTGTGCGAAATATTCCACTAGCATTCAATATCTCCGAAACTGTTACCGATATCGCCCTGAAATTGTGTACGGTGATAAAGGGCTCTACTAGATGCTCATCCATGAAACTTTCAAAAATCTCGTCACTACAAAACCAACATGGCGGTCAAGCGAAATTGAGACATTTAAATAGATACTTCTCGCGATTTAACCATCCAATCGTAATGAAACTTGGTACAGCAAATGTTTAAACGCATTGTAATGCACTATAGTCTAATATAGTTCAATTGTTTACATAACCTCAAAATGGCGGCTGTGCGAAATATTTCACTGACATTCTATATCTCCGAAACTGTTACAGATATCATCATGCAATTTTGTACGGTGATAAAGGGTACTGACACAAGTTGGCATATTGTATATTTCAAAAACCTGTATGGTACAAAACGAACATGGCGACCAAGCGAACTTGAAATATTTTAATAGACTTTTCTCGTGATTTAACTCTATGAGCGCAGTGACATGTGTGAGAAATAGATATTTCGCGCGATTTAACTATCCTAACGTAATGAAACTTGGAACAGCAAATGTTTAAACGCATTGTAATGCACTGCAGTCTAATTTAGTTCAATAGTTTACATAACCTCAAAATGGCGGCTGTGCGAAATATTTCACTGACATTCTATATCTCCGAAACTATTACAGATATCATCATGCAATTTTGTACGGTGATAAAGGGTACTGATACAAGTTTACCTAATGTATATTTCATAAACCTCTATAGTACAAAACGAACATGGCAACCAAGCGAATTTGAAATATTTTAATAGACTAGTCTCGTGATTTAACTCTATGAGCGCAGTGAAATGTTTTACAGTAAATGATTTTGTGTGTGTGTGAGACTTTTCTCGTGATTTAATACTATGAGCGCAGTGAAATGTGGTACAGCAAATGTTTAAACGCATTGTAATGCACTGGTGTCTAATTTAGTTCAATTGTTTACATAACCTCAAAATGGTGGCTGTGCGAAATATTTCACTGACATTTTATATCTCCGAAACTGTTACAGATATCATCATGCAATTTTGTACGGTGATAAAGGGTACTGATACAAGTTTAACTATTGTATATTTCATAAACCTGTATAGTACAAAACGAACATGGCGACCAAGCGAATTTAAAATATTTTAATAGACTTTTCTCGTGATTTAACTCTATGAGCCCAGTGAAATGTGTGAGAAATAGACATTTCTCGCGATTTAACTATCTAAACGTATTGAAACTTGGTACAGCAAATGTTTAATCGCATTGTAATGCACTGGAGTCTAATTTAGTTCAATTTTTTACATAACCTCAAAATGGCTGCTGTGCGAAATATTTCACTGACATTCTATATCTCCGAAACTATTACAGATATCCGTGTGTGTTTGCGTGTGTGTGTGTGTTTGTGAGGTGTGTGTGTGTTTCCACCTAATAAAATCTAAATGGCTGGAGCGATTTCAATGAAACTCGGTAAGCTCATAGAACTATTCCCGGCGACCTCGACCGTGCCCCTCAAATTTTGTTACGTCTCACCAATCCAACTAGGCGGGTGTGCAAAATATTTCACTAGCATTCAATATCTCCGAAACTATTACCGATATCGCCCTGAAATTGTGCACGGTGATAAAGGGCACTAATAGAAGCTCACCTATGAGACTTTCAAAAACCTTGTAGCTACAAAACCAACATGGCGGTGAAGCGAAATTGAGACTCTTAAATAGACATTTCTCGCGATTTAACTATCCAAACGTAATGAAACATGGTACAGCAAATGTATAAACGCATTGTAATGCACTGGAGTCTAATTTAGTTCAATTTTTTACATAATCTCAAAATGGCGGCTGTGCGAAATATTTCACTGACATTCTATATCTCCGAAACTATTACAGATATCCGTGTGTGTGTGCGTGTTTGTGTGTGTGTGTGAGGTGTGTGTGTGTCCACACCTCCCCCCCCTAATAAAATCTAAACGGCTGGAGCGATTTCAATGAAACTCGGTAAGTTCATAGAACTATTCCCGGCGACCTCGACCTTGCCCTTGAAATTTTGTTACGTCTCACTAATCCAACATGGCGGCTGTGCGAAATATTAAACTAGCATTCAATATCTCCGAAACTATTACCGATATCGCCCTGAAATTGTGTACGGTGATAAACGGCACTACTAGAAGCTCACCTATGAGACTTTCAAAAACCTGGTGACTACAAAACCAACATGGCGGTCAAGCGAAATTGAGAATTTTAAATAGACATTTCTCGCGATTTAACTTCCAAAACGTAATGAAACTTGGTACAGAAAATGTTTAAACGCAATGTAACGCACTGGAGTCTAATTTAGTTCAATTGTTTACATAACCTCAAAATGGCGGCTGTGCGAAATATTTCACTGACATTCTATATCTCCGAAACTATTACATATATCATCATGTAATTTTGTACGGTGATAAAGTGTACTGATACAAGTTTACCTATGGTATATTTCAACAACCTGTATAGTACAAAACGAACATGGCAACCAAGCGAATTTGAAATATTTTAATAGACTTTCTCGTGATTTAACTCCATGAGCGCAGTGAAATGTGGGAGAAATAGAAATTTCTCGCGATTTAACTATCCAAACGTATTGAAACTTGGTACAGCAGATGTTTAAACGCATGGTAATGCACTGGAGTCTAATTTAGGTCAATTGTTTACATAACCTCAAAATGACGGCTGTGCGAAATATTTCACTGACATTCTATATCTCCGAAACTATTACATATATCATCATGTAATTTTGTACGGTGATAAAGTGTACTGATACAAGTTTACCTATGGTATATTTCAACAACCTGTATAGTACAAAACGAACATGGCAACCAAGCGAATTTGAAATATTTTAATAGACTTTCTCGTGATTTAACTCCATGAGCGCAGTGAAATGTGTGAGAAATATACATTTCTCGCGATTTAACTATCCAAACGTAATGAAACATGGTACAGCAAATGTTTAAACGCATTGTAATGCACTGGAGTCTAATTTAGTTCAATTGTTTACATAACCTCAGAATGGCGGCTTTGCGAAATATTTCACTGACATTCTATATCTCCGAAACTATTACAGATATCCGTGTGTGTGTGCGTGTGCGTGTGCGTGTGTGTGTGTGTGTGAGGTGTGTGTGTGTGTCCCCTAATAAAATCTAAACGGCTGGAGCGATTTCCATGAAACTCGGTAAGTTCATAGAACTATTCCAGGCGACCTCGACCGTGCTCTTCAAATTTTGTTACGTCTCACCAATCCAACATGGCGGCTGTGCGAATTATTTCACTAGCATTCAATATCTCCGAAACTATTACCGATATCGCCCTGAAATTGTGTACGGTGATACAGGGCACTAATAGAAGCTCACCTCTGAGACTTTCAAAAACCTGGTGACTACAAAACCATCATGGCGGTCAAGCGAAATTGAGACATTTGAATAGACATTTCTCGCGATTTAACTATCCAAACGTAATGAAACTTGGTACAGCAAATGTTTAAACGCATTGTAATGCACTGGAGTCTAATTTAGTTCAATTGTTTACATAACCTCAAAATGGCGGCTGTGCGAAATATTTCACTGACATTCTATATCTCCGAAACTATTACAGATATCATCATGCAATTTTGTACGGTGATAAAGGGTACTGATATTGTATATTGTGTATTGGGTATTGTATATTTCATAAACCTGTATATTACAAAACGAACATGGCGACCAAGCGAATTTGAAATATTTTAATAGAGTTTTTTCTTAATTTAACTCTATGAGCGCAGTGAAATGTGTGAGAAATAGACATTTCTCGCGATTTAACTATCCAAACGTAATGAAACTTGGTACAGCAAATTTTTAAACGCATTGTAATGCACTGGAGTCTAATTTAGTTCAATTGTTTACATAACCTCAAAATGGCGGCTGTGCGAAATATTTCACTGACATTCTATATCTCCGAAACTGTTACAGATATCAACATGCAATTTTGTACGGTGATAAATGGTACTGATACAAGTTTACCTATTGTATATTTCATAAACCTGTATAGTACAAAACGAACATGGCGACCAAGCGATTTTGAAAAATTTTATTAGACTTTTCTCGTGATTTAACTCTATGAGCGCAGTGAAATGTGTGAGAAATAGAAATTTCTCGCGATTTAACTATCCAAACTTAATGAAACTTGGTACAGGAAATGTTTTAAAGCATGGTAATGCACTGGAGTCTAATTTAGTTCAATTGTTTACATAACCTCAAAATGGCGGCTGTGCGAATTATTTCATTGACATTCTATATCTCCGAAACTATTACAGATACCATCATGCAATTTTGTACGGTGATAAAGGGTATTGATACAAGTTTACCTATTGTATATTTCATAAACCTGTATAGTACAAAACGAACATGGCGACCAAGCGAATTTGAAATATTTTCATAGACTTGTCTCGTGATTTAACTCTATGAGCGCAGTGAAATTTGGTACAGTAAGTGATTTTGTGTTTGTGTGAGACTTTCCTCGTGATTTAACTCTATGAGTGCAGTGAAATGTGGTACAGCGAATGTTTAAACGCATTGTAATGCACTGGAGTCTAATTTAGTTCAATTGTTTACATAACCTCAAAATGGCGGCTGTGCGAAATATTTCACTGACATTCTATATCCCCGAAACTATTACAGATATCATCATGCAATTTTGTACGGTGATAAAGGGTACAGATACAAGTTTACCTATTGTTAATTTCATAAACCTGTATAGTACAAAACGAACATGGCAACCAAGCGAATTTGAAATATTTTAATAGACTTGTCTCGTGATTTAACTCTATGAGCAATGTGAAATGTGGTACAGTAAACGAATTTGTGTGTGTGTGAGAATTTTCTCGTGATTTAATTCTATGAGCGCAGTGAAATATGGTCAAGCAAATGTTTAATCGCATTGTAATGCACTGGAGTTTAATTTAGTTCAATTGTTTACATAACCTCAAAATGGCCGCTGTGCGAAATATTTCACTGACATTCTATATCCCCGAAACTATTACAGATATCATCATGCAATTTTGTACGATGATAAAAGGTACTGATACAAGTTTACCTATTGTATATTTCATAAACCTGTATAGCACAAAACGAACATGGCCACCAAACGAATTTTAAATATTGTAATAGACTTTTCTCGTGATTTAACTCTATGAGCGCAGTGAATTGTGTGAGAAATAGACATTTCTCGCGATTTAACTATCCAAACGTAATGAAACTTGGTACAGCAAATGTTTAAACGCATTGTAATGCACTGGAGTCTAATTTAGTTCAATTGATTACCTAACCTCATAATGGCGGCTTTGCGAAATATTTCACTGATTTTCTATATCTCCGAAACTATTACAGATATCTGTGTGTGCGTGTGCGTGTGTGTGTGTGTGTGTGAGGTGTGTTTGTGTGTGCCCTAATAAAACCTAAACGGCTGCAGCGATTTCCATGAAACTCACTAAGTTCATAGAACTATTCCCGGCGACCTCGACCGTGCCCTTCAAATTTTGTTACGTCTCACCAATCCAACATGGCGGCTGTGCGAAATATTTCACTAGCATTCAATATCTCCGAAACTATTACCGATATCGCCCTGAAATTGTGTACGGTGATAAAGGGCACTACTAGAAGCTCAACTATGAGACTTTCAAAAACCTGGTGACTACAAAACCAACATGGCGGTCAAGCGAAATTGAGACTTTTAAATAGACATTTCTCGCGATTTAACTATCCAAACGTAATGAAACTTGGTACAGCAAATGTTTAAACGCATTGTAATGCACTGGAGTCTAATTTAGTTCAATATTTTACATAATCTAAAAATGGCGGCTGTGCGAAATATTTCACCGACATTCTATATCTCCGAAACTATTACAGATATCCGTGTGTGTGTGCGCGTGTGTGTGTGTGTGTGAGGTGTGTGTGTGTGTCCCTAATAAAATCTAAACGGCTGGAGCGATTTCAATGAAACTCGATAAGTTCATAGACCTATTCCCGGCGACCTCGACCGTGCCCTTCAAATTTTGTTACGTCTCACCAATCCAACATGGCGGCTGTGCGAAATATTTCACTAGCATTCAATATCTCCGACACTATTACCGCTATCGCCCTGAAATTGTGTACGGTGATAAAGGGCAATACTAGAAGCTCACCTATGAGACTTTCAAAAAATTGGTGACTACAAAACCAACATGGCGGTCAAGCGAAATTGAGACATTTAAATAGACATTTCTCGCGATTTAACTATCCAAACGTAATGAAACTTGGTACAGCAAATGTTTAAACGCATTGTAATGCACGGGAGTATAATTTAGTTCAATTGTTTACATAACCTCAAAATGGCGGCTGTGCGAAATATTTCACTGACATTCTATATCTCCGAAATTATTACAGAAAACATCATGCAATTTTGTACGGTGATAAATGGTACTGATACAAGTTTACCTATTGTATATTTCATAAACCTGTATAGCACAAAACGAACATGGCCACCAAACGAATTTGAAATATTGTAATAGACTTTTCTCGTGATTTAACTCTATGAGCGCAGTGAATTGTGTGAGAAATAGACATTTCTCGCGATTTAACTATCCAAACGTATTGAAACTTGGTACAGCAAATGTTTAAACGCATTGTAATGCACTGGAGTCTAATTTAGGTCAATTGTTTACATAACCTCAAAATGACGGCTGTGCGAAATATTTCACTGACATTCTATATCTCCGAAACTATTACATATATCATCATGTAATTTTGTACGGTGATAAAGGGTACTGATACAAGTTTACCTATGGTATATTTCATCAACCTGTATAGTACAAAACGAACATGGCAACCAAGCGAATTTGAAATATTTTAATAGACTTTCTCGTGATTTAACTCCATGAGCGCAGTGAAATGTGTGAGAAATAGACATTTCTCGCGATTTAACTATCCAAACGTAATGAAACATGGTACAGCAAATGTTTAAACGCATTGTAATGCACTGGAGTCTAATTTAGTTCAATTGTTTACATAACCTCAAAATGGCGGCTGTGCGAAATATTTCACTGATATTCTATATCTCCGAATCTATTACAGATATCCGGGTGTGTGTGCGTGTGTGTGTGTGTGTGTGTGTGTGAGGTGTGTGTGTGTGTGTCCTAATAAAATCTAAACGGCTGGAGCGATTTCCATGAAACTCGGTAAGTTCATAGAACTATTCCAGGCGACCTCGACCGTGCCCTTCAAATTTTGTTACGTCTCACCAATCCAACATGGCGGCTGTGCGAAATATTTCACTAGCATTCAATATCTCCGAAACTATTACCGATATCGCCCTGAAATTGTGTACGGTGATAAAGGGCACTAATAGAAGCTCACCTATGAGACTTTCAAAAACCTGGTGACTACAAAACCAACATGGCGGTCAAGCGAAATTGAGACTATTAAATATACATTTCTCGCGATTTAACTATCCAAACGTAATGAAACTTGGTGCAGCAAATGTTTAAACGCATTGTAATGCACTGGAGTCTAATTTAGTTCAATTTTTTACATAATCTCAAAATGGCGGCTGTGCGAAATATTTCACTGACATTCTATATCTCCGAAACTATTACAGATATCCGTGTGTATGTGCGTGTTTGTGTGTGTGTGGGGTGTGTGTGTGTGTCCCCCCCTAATAAAATCTAAACGGCTGGAGCGATTTCAATGAAACTCGGTGAGTTCATAGAATTATTCCCGGCGACCTCGACCGTGCCCTTCAAATTTTGTTACGTCTCACCAATCCAACATGGCGGCTGTGCGAAATATTTCACTAGCATTCAATATCTCCGAAACTATTACCGATATCGCCCTGAAATTGTGTACGGTGATAAACGGCACTACTAGAAGCTCACCTATGAGACTTTCGAAAACCTGGTGACTACAAAACCAACATGGCGGTCAATCGAAATTGAGACATTTGAATAGACATTTTGGGTAGATTATAGGCTAGGGAATAACCCACCCACCAAGGGAAGATGATTAAGAGAAGGAAGTAGATTTGGGATTGGAAAAGAAGGATAGAAGAATAGGAGGAGAGTCCCACAAAAGTTATTAATATGACTTTTAATCCATTTAGAAGCGGTTGCCACCGCGAATTCGTGCTCGGATACCTAAAGTGGGTACGAGCTTGGTCGAAGCTGACGGGAACCGCAGCTAAGGCTTGGGCAGTTTGCCAGAGAGAGGCTTTAGTGTGTTTCCTCCCAAGCACGAATGAAAGTACTATAGGGAAGGGTGATGGTCTGGCCAGACAAATAGTAAAAGCTTTATTAAGTGTTAACGAGGGCATAAACCTAGGAAGAGCTAGGAAAGCCAGGATCCTGCCTAACTGTAGTATCAGAGAAATGATGAATCCAAAAACAAATATTTAATTTATTTAACAATTCAAAGAAGCGTAACTTTAAAAAATAAATATGTTCTATGTAGTTAACAATTTGGGGTCGCAGACCTCCAACAACGTTCAGAAATTGCTCCAGGCAAATGACAATTTTTAAGGTTTTTTAAACCTTACATGTTTCTAAAATCTTTATAAGATTTAAACCAATAAACAATGAAATAATTAAAGCTTGAACGTGAATTGGAGTACAAAAAGTGTACCTTAAGAAATTCTTGAGAGAATGTTCTAGAGAAAATGACAATTTTGAAAATGACGATAATAACAACGTGAAAAATAAGATAGAAGTTCCTACAACTTCTTATATTTATACAGAATTAATATATGAGAATTATACAAAGAGGGCAGGTCACTTACTGTGAAACCTGAAGAAAGTGAAAGGGAAAGTTCTAGACTTCCCAAGTTTGAGCAGGAATCACTCGCCAAATGGGACAGTTTCCATTTCGTGAAACCTGAACATGACTCGCTCAAGAGTTTAGAGAATTGTTTTCCCTGATTATGGGAAAGGAACAACGTGAATTTAAAACTTGTATCACACAAGCAATTATGCAGAATTTAATTAATGTTAAACTAGCAAAGTTGGAAGGGCACTTCGTGAGTAACACCTTATAGAAAAGTTTCAATTTTATAAATAATGGTTGTTAGTAGAAGGTTAAGGAAAGATCATTGGGATATAGGATTAATGTTCATGGCCGTATTTAATATAACCGGACGATCGCGACGCGGTAGAAACGTGGAGCAAGCACTGTTTATCACTGTAGTCTATTAAGATGGATGCAAAGTTCACTATAGAAACACTGAAGTTTATGAGAAAAAAAGTTATTGCAATTATGGAAATAACTGATTGCACTATATAGGTGAAAGTCTATTTCTTGAAAAAGTTGTGATTTACAATTAAATGCGCCATAGAATGTTCTAGAGGTTCCAGCGGTGGAGGAAAGTTAGCTATTACAAAAATTTGTAAGGAAGATTCCTCATTTTAACTAGCATTTTCACAAGTGCGTGAACAATACTTGACGGCAAGACTCGCAGATAGAGAACAAGGTCTCGAAGGTTCCAGAACGATCTTAGCAGAAAATGGGGTTGAGAAAATCCAACGGAGGAACTAGTTTTATAATTATAGGCAGCGGGTATTAGATAATATCCCACGTAGCGAGAGGATTTCTCGTTTGAATAGCTTAAGAAAAGCTCTTTTTTAGTAAGGTTGGCTTATACAAGGAAAAGCTCAACATGGCAAATCCCACGAAGAATGATTATTGCCCCAAAGTAAATAATTTCACACTGCCTATAAATTATAATTAAAAGCACTTGGAAGTTAAAACCATGAAGATGAGGTTAAAACTTTTTAAAAATGGTACTTATCTTGATTTCATGTTGAAGTCGAAGTTTCTATTGATGATTACTTAGCCAACATGGCGTAAAAGAGGGTGAGCCTCTTGGTTTGAGGAGGCAAGCTCGAGCAGAGCTTTGACTGAACGAGTCAACTGCAGACGGAGAAGTGAGAGCAGCTCAACGAAGCACGGAAGGTCCTAGGAAGGGGAGAGAGTGGGGGTAGGAAACAAAAGGTATACATATCAGCATAACCAACTTATCAAAAATAAATTTTCTTCTTGATGGATGGTCTTCTAAGAGTTGATAGTAGGCGATATTAGCGCAGCATGGTGAGTGAAACAGTAGACGTAGTCCTCTTGCTCAAGGAGAAAATAGCTGACGATAGTAACAAGATCTGGTGGCCAGATGGATATGTAAGTCCTCTTGCACGATGAGGAATTGAGTAGCTTCAGAGGTTCGCTACTAGATGACGCTAGGTGGGTCACAGAAGTTATATATCTGAAACATACTTATACAAAATATAAGAGATTTGCACATAAAGGAGAAAACAAATGATCACTGTTGGTGTTTGACAAAAAGGAAGGAAAGAACGTGCAAAAGCATTCAAAATTATAATCTCAGGTACCGTGTATTCCAAGAATGCACCATACTGGGAGGGGCAGACACCAACAGTGAGCAAGAAAAACAAGTACAGTAATAAACAATTGCCGAAAATTAGTCTTGTGATCTGACCATTAGTAGTCAAGACTCTGAATACCCTGACTCTCCTATCTCTTCCAGGGTAACACTTAGTCACTCTTCCAAAAGGCCAGACTAGGGGGGGTGAAACATCCCTAACTAAGACCAAGTCTCCCACTTTAATGTCGGGACTGGAAAGAAACCACTTCTGTCTCCCTTGCAAGGAAGTTAAATATTCCAAGTTCCACCTCTTCCAAAAGGAATTACGGAGGGCTTCAAGTTTACGCCAAACAATAGGTAAATCAAAATCCCTGAAAGAATTAGGAAGGGGAGAAGGGGCAGAGAGAGAAGTGCGTGTAAAGAAGCGACCAGGTGTAAGTGGAAGGAGGTTATCAGGGTCATTGGAAAGCGGAGTTAAAAGGTGAGAATTAACGACACTTTCAATCACGAAATAACTAGAAGCTGAGGGAAATAAAGCACTAGTAAAGATTGCGATACAATGCAAAAGGAGAATTAACAAGTTTAAACAAAGCGTATAGAAACAAGTACATCTATTCAAGACAAGAATATACCAAATAAACAAAGAAACTATGCGAGTAGAAAGCAAGAACGCCATAGGTAACAAACTAGTAGCCATAAACAATGACCTTAAGTTATAATGAGTATCAAAGGGTTTACTCAGATAAATACTTAAGTCAGCGAAAAACGTGGCAGGACAAGTATGAATACAAAAACACATCGAATGTGACGACGAGAAAAAACATGTTTGTTCATCAATGAACATTAAGATCGCAAAATATGCAAGCAAATTGCAATACATAAGCGCGTGAGAAATACGCAACGAATTTTGAAACAGGGATCGAAGCAGTTATAGAATACGAGCATGAGTAAGTGAGAGACGTAAACAAGCACGGCCTTGACACACATAGTACAACGAGATAAGACATATAAATAGCTGAGAGAGTCCTTAACTAGAACAAGTTTATTTTGGGAAGTAGGTGAGCGACTTCTGTACTTGTAGTAGCAACTCGCCAGACAATGCTTGGCAATCAGCCAAAGTTGAGATAAGAGAAACTTTCTTTGAACTGTGTCAAGCGTACAGGAAATAAACAACAACTTGGCGTTCCTCAGACTAGTATCCAAACAAGTCTGACAAACAAGCAGTTCGAAGTACACACACACTAGCTGAATCAGCTGTAACTTAAAGCAGATATTCAGTTTGGACGGCATGCAGTCAATCGTAACTTGGACGTGAAAAAGCAATTTAAAGCTATATGAAATAAAGGAGGAAATCAATTTCGCATAATTGAGAGGATCACGAAATCGGACAATTTTCAACAAAAAGAAGCTTAATTCTTCCGAGCAAAGAAGACAAGCTGGGACATTGAGAAGAAGGTTATGCATAAGAATAGTTATTCTAGATGCTATAGAATTCAGAGTTTCAAGCGGTTTCATAAGCGACTTCCAATTGCGAGGAAGGGGGGAGGAGCCGGCCGTGGCCATCCTTCTACATAGCGAAAGAAGTGAAACATAGCGTACAGCAAAGTGATGGTGACTGATAGCTATGGTTTTACACAAGGGGAAGATAGTTTTCGAGAAAAAGTTTAAGCAATTAACTGCTATAAAAATGACATAAGAAGATAAACGAAATAACACAAAGCAAGGCGAACTTGAATTGCCATTTTGTGCGGGAAGAAGGAAAAGCCATTTAAACAACTTACAGAGGTAGCGCAGTTGTTCACGATAAGACATCGTTTCGACAAGTGGTTTTCAAAAATATTGAGATTTGAAACATGAGCGTTCTCTTTTTCAGAAATGGGATTTATGTCAGCTGTAACGAAATGACATTGCGCTTTGGTTTGAACACTGGGATATTGAATTTCACCAGTAATAACCCAACCAAAATCGGTGTCTCTAGCGACCACGGTTGAAGATAACTTGCGTGTTTGTTTGCGAATGCAATTCCAAAAAACATTGGCACTGAAAAGCACATCAATGGGACCTTGAACATTAAACTGAGGATCAGCTAACCTTAATTGCGAGGGAATGTTTAAACCGGAAGTATTAATGGAGTGACTTGGAGTGTCTTTACCAATACTGGTAAGAATGAGACAGTTTAAATTAAGATTGGTGTTTCTTTGACAAACGTCTCTGATTTTCAATTTTGAAGACTGCAAGACTTGAGTTTTCAAATTGTCAATGCCGGTCACATTGATAGAAGTAGGCGATGACGAAAGACCTAGTTTTTTAATCAACGATTGCGAAACAAAGTTATGAGTTGAAGCGGAATCGGGAATACCACGGGTTCTGAACCAATTTCCAAATTTATCTTGGATTTCAAATTGTACAGTGGTCAACAGGGTTTGCGCACTATGAAAAGTTTCGGCGTGGGAAATGCAGGAAGAAGCATTAGTTTGTTCGGAGCTGCTCTGCATGGAGCTTGAAGAGGCGGGTGTTGATGACCTCGATTTATCGTGAACGTGCAATAAAGAATGATGCGGTTTTTTACAATGGAAACAGAGATTTGATGACGTACAGTTCGAAGAAGAATGCTTAGGTGATAAGCAATTGAAACAATGTTTGCTATTCAAGACAAACTTTCTTCGATCTTCGACAGACAATTCTTTAAAGGATTTGCACAAATACAATGTGTGAAGCTTTTTACAGAGCGTGCATTTTAATGATTTGTTAAGCGGCCTGATATGTTCTCTTGGATTATTGAAAAAAGAACGGGTTTGTTTGTTTTCGACAAATGGGGGCTGATGTCCCTTTGAAGAAGCAAGTTTTTTTTCAAAAATTTGACACTGAGGATTCGTTTCGACTTTTTCGCACTGAAATGCGAGTGCTGTAAGGAATTGACATCGACTGTTGAGAAACGAGATAAGGTGTTCGAACGAATGTTCCTTGTTGCAGGTGAGTTCGATCTCCCAGGCCTTCAGTGTCGAAAAATCGAATCTTGATGTAGCTAGGTGAATAAGTATGGTGTCCCATGTTTGGACAGGCTGTTTTAGTTGGTATAACGCTCTGACATTTAACTGCATAGAATCTAAGAGGTCTCTTAAAGATGTGACGTCATTAGGTTTGACGGCTGGTAAGTTGAACAAACAACGGATGTGTCGAGCGACACTCAACCGTAAATTGCCATATCTCTCTTTAAGGAGATTAAAGGCGATGTGGTAGTTGTCTGCGCTTAAAGGCAGTGACTCCACCAAGGCCAAGGCCTCAGATTCCAAAGACGTACGGAGGAAATAAAATTTATGTATGTCGGGGATCTCGATATTTTCATGAATTAGGGAGCAGTAAAGTTCGTAAAAAGAATACCATTCACCTTCCTTGCCTGAGAAGTGCGGTAGGCTTATCTTGGGAAGTAACGGTTTCGGTTTGTTCTTGTGAACTGAAGCGGGTGCTAGCTGGGCCGGATTGATGACCCTAGTGTCCGGTTCTGAGATATTGCGGATCAGTTGGTGGGCCTTTGCAATTCCTTCAAAGTACAAGGGTTCGACCTCGTCCCGATCCGATTGAAGGTCTGGACAAGCGGATTCGATCTCGGTTTGAATTTGGTCATAATAATCATAAGACCGTTCGTACAACTTAAGACGATGTGTTAAGATATCTAAATCACACTCGGCGGGATTTAACTTGTTGATAAAATTTCGGAATCTAGTGAGTTGCCCTTTATAGGAAGAACGTCTGGCAATGAGAGTTTCATCTTTTTCAGTAGGGGCCATGATAAAGAGAATAAATTGAAATACAACTCACGAAACTGTAGAACCTTGGAGATGCTGTCAAGTTTGCAGCAGAGAATGGGTCGAAAGAACAGGACACACCAAAGGAGACAGGAGCGGCCTCTTTCCCGTTCACAGGCTTTGCATGACGTAGATATAGCTGAAAAATCCAAAGCAGATATTAATAATTTGCCAAGTATTGTCAAATGACACTTGACAAACAATAGAAATAACAAATGGACTCTCCCGGGTTTCGGCACCAATTTTTGGGTAGATTATAGGCTAGGGAATAACCCACCCACCAAGGGAAGATGATTAAGAGAAGGAAGTAGATTTGGGATTGGAAAAGAAGGATAGAAGAATAGGAGGAGAGTCCCACAAAAGTTATTAATTTGACTTTTAATCCATTTAGAAGCGGTTGCCACCGCGAATTCGTGCTCGGATACCTAAAGTGGGTACGAGCTTGGTCGAAGCTGACGGGAACCGCAGCTAAGGCTTGGGCAGTTTGCCAGAGAGAGGCTTTAGTGTGTTTCCTCCCAAGCACGAATGAAAGTACTATAGGGAAGGGTGATGGTCTGGCCAGACAAATAGTAAAAGCTTTACTAAGTGTTAACGAGGGCATAAACCTAGGAAGAGCTAGGAAAGCCAGGATCCTGCCTAACTGTAGTATCAGAGAAATGATGAATCCAAAAACAAATATTTAATTTATTTAACAATTCAAAAAAGCGTAACTTTAACAAATAAATATGTTCTATGTAGTTAACAATTTGGGGTCGCAGACCTCCAACAACGTTCAGAAATTGCTCCAGGCAAATGACAATTTTTAAGGTTTTTTAAACCTTACATGTTTCTAAAATCTTTATAAGATTTAAACCAATAAACAATGAAATAATTAAAGCTTGAACGTGAATTGGAGTACAAAAAGTGTACCTTAAGAAATTCTTGAGAGAATGTTCTAGAGAAAATGACAATTTTGAAAATGACGATAATAACAACGTGAAAAATAAGATAGAAGTTCCTACACCTTCTTATATTTATACAGACTTAATATATGAGAATTATACAAAGAGGGCAGGTCACTTACTGTGAAACCTGAAGAAAGTGAAAGGGAAAGTTCTAGACTTCCCAAGTTTGAGCAGGAATCACTCGCCAAATGGGACAGTTTCCATTTCGTGAAACCTGAACATGACTCGCTCAAGAGTTTAGAGAATTGTTTTCCCTGATTATGGGAAAGGAACAACGTGAATTTAAAACTTGTATCACACAAGCAATTATGCAGAATTTAATTAATGTTAAACTAGCAAAGTTGGAAGGGCACTTCGTGAGTAACACCTTATAGAAAAGTTTCAATTTTATAAATAATGGTTGTTAGTAGAAGGTTAAGGAAAGATCATTGGGATATAGGATTAATGTTCATGGCCGTATTTAATATAACCGGACGATCGCGACGCGGTAGAAACGTGGAGCAAGCACTGTTTATCACTGTAGTCTATTAAGATGGATGCAAAGTTCACTATAGAAACACTGAAGTTTATGAGAAAAAAAGTTATTGCAATTATGGAAATAACTGATTGCACTATATAGGTGAAAGTCTATTTCTTGAAAAAGTTGTGATTTACAATTAAATGCGCCATAGAATGTTCTAGAGGTTCCAGCGGTGGAGGAAAGTTAGCTATTACAAAAATTTGTAAGGAAGATTCCTCATTTTAACTAGCATTTTCACAAGTGCGTGAACAATACTTGACGGCAAGACTCGCAGATAGAGAGCAAGGTCTCGAAGGTTCCAGAACGATCTTAGCAGAAAATGGGGTTGAGAAAATCCAACGGAGGAACTAGTTTTATAATTATAGGCAGCGGGTATTAGATAATATCCCACGTAGCGAGAGGATTTCTCGTTTGAATAGCTTAAGAAAAGCTCTTTTTTAGTAAGGTTGGCTTATACAAGGAAAAGCTCAACATGGCAAATCCCACGAAGAATGATTATTGCCCCAAAGTAAATAATTTCACACTGCCTATAAATTATAATTAAAAGCACTTGGAAGTTAAAACCATGAAGATGAGGTTAAAACTTTTTAAAAATGGTACTTATCTTGATTTCATGTTGAAGTCGAAGTTTCTATTGATGATTACTTAGCCAACATGGCGTAAAAGAGGGTGAGCCTCTTGGTTTGAGGAGGCAAGCTCGAGCAGAGCTTTGACTGAACGAGTCAACTGCAGACGGAGAAGTGAGAGCAGCTCAACGAAGCACGGAAGGTCCTAGGAAGGGGAGAGAGTGGGGGTAGGAAACAAAAGGTATACATATCAGCATAACCAACTTATCAAAAATAAATTTTCTTCTTGATGGATGGTCTTCTAAGAGTTGATAGTAGGCGATATTAGCGCAGCATGGTGAGTGAAACAGTAGACGTAGTCCTCTTGCTCAAGGAGAAAATAGCTGACGATAGTAACAAGATCTGGTGGCCAGATGGATATGTAAGTCCTCTTGCACGATGAGGAATTGAGTAGCTTCAGAGGTTCGCTACTAGATGACGCTAGGTGGGTCACAGAAGTTATATATCTGAAACATACTTATACAAAATATAAGAGATTTGCACATAAAGGAGAAAACAAATGATCACTGTTGGTGTTTGACAAAAAGGAAGGAAAGAACGTGCAAAAGCATTCAAAATTATAATCTCAGGTACCGTGTATTCCAAGAATGCACCACATTTCTCGCGATTTAACTATCCAAACGTAATGAAACTTGGTACAGCAAATGTTTAAACGCATTGTAATGCACGGGAGTATAATTTAGTTCAATTGTTTACATAACCTCAAAATGGCGGCTGTGCGAAATATTTCACTGACATTCTATATCTCCGAAACTATTACAGATATCATCATGCAATTTTGTACGGTGATAAAGGGTACTGATATTGTATATTGTATATTGCGTATTGTATATTTCATAAACCTGTATAGTACAAAACGAACATGGCGACCAAGCGAATTTGAAATATTTTAATAGAGTTTTTTCTTAATTTAACTCTATGAGCGCAGTGAAATGTGTGAGAAATAGACATTTCTCGCGATTTAACTATCCAAACGTAATGAAACTTGGTACAGCAAATTTTTAAACGCATTGTAATGGACTGGAGTCTAATTTAGTTCAATTGTTTACATAACCTCAAAATGGCGGCTGTGCGAAATATTTCACTGACATTCTATATCTCCGAAACTGTTACAGATATCAACATGCAATTTTGTACGGTGATAAATGGTACTGATACAAGTTTACCTATTGCATATTTCATAAACCTGTATAGTACAAAACGAACATGGCGACCAAGCGAATTTGAATTTTTTTATTAGACTCTTCTCGTGATTTAACTCTATGAGCGCAGTAAAATGTGTGAGAAATAGAAATTTCTCGCGATTTAACTATCCAATCTTAATGAAACTTGGTACAGGAAATGTTTTAAAGCATTATAATGCACTGGAGTCTAATTTAGTTCAATTGTTTACATAACCTCAAAATGGCGTCTGTGCAAATTATTTCACTGACATTCTATATCTCCGAAACTATTACAGATACCATCATGCAATTTTGTACGGTAATAAAGGGTACTGATACAAGTTTACCTATTGTATATTTCATAAACCTGTATAGTACAAAACGAACATGGCGACCAAGCGAATTTGAAATATTTTCATAGACTTGTCTCTCGATTTAACTCTATGAGCGCAGTGAAATTTGGTACAGTAAGTGATTTTGTGTGTGTGTGAGACTTTTCTCGTGATTTAACTCTATGAGTGCAGTGAAATGTGGTACAGCAAATGTTTTAAACGCATTGTAATGCCCTGGAGTCTAATTTAGTTCAATTGTTTACATAACCTCAAAATGGCGGCTGTGCGAAATATTTCACTGACATTCTATATCCCCGAAACTATTACAGATATCATCATGCAATTTTGTACGATGATAAAGGGTACTGATACAAGTTTACCTATTGTATATTTCATAAACCTGTATAGCACAAAACGAACATGGCCACCAAACGAATTTGAAATATTGTAATAGACTTTTCTCCTGATTTAACTCTATGAGCGCAGTGAAATGTGTGAGAAATAGACATTTCTCGCGATTTAACTGTCCAAACGTAATGAAACTTGGTACAGCAAATGTTTAAACGCATTGTAATGCACTGGAGTCTAATTTAGTTCAATATTTTACATAATCTCAAAATGGCGGCTGTGCGAAATATTTCACCGACATTCTATATCTCCGAAACTATTACAGATATCCGTGTGTGTGTGCGCGTGTGTGTGTGTGAGTTGTGTGTGTGTGTGTGTGTGTCCCTAATAAAATCTAAACGGCTGGAGCGATTTCAATGAAACTCGGTAAGTTCATAGACCTATTCTCGGCGACCTCGACCGTGCCCTTCAAATTTTGTTACGTCTCACCAATCCAACATGGCGGCTGTGCAAAATATTTCACTAGCATTCAATATCTCCGACACTATTACCGATATCGCCCTGTAATTGTGTACGGTGATAAAGGGCACTACTAGAAGCTCACCTATGAGACTTTCAAAAAATTGGTGACTACAAAACCAACATGGCGGTCAAGCGAAATTGAGACATTTAAATAGACATTTTTCGCGATTTAACTATCCAAACGTAATGAAACTTGGTACATCAAATGTTTAAACGCATTGTAATGCACGGGAGTATAACTTAGTTCAATTGTTTACATAACCTCAAAATGGCGGCTGTGCGAAATATTTCACTGACATTCGATATCTCCGAAATTATTACAGAAAACATCATGCAATTTTGTACGGTGATAAATGGTACTGATACAAGTTTACCTATTGTATATTTCATAAACCTGTATAGTACAAAACGAACATGGCGACCAAGCGAATTTAATATATTTTAATAGACTTTTCTCGTGATTAACTCTATGAGCGCAGTGAAATGTGGGAGAAATAGAAATTTCTCGCGATTTAACTATCCAAACGTATTGAAACTTGGTACAGCAAATGTTTAAACGCATGGTAATGCACTGGAGTCTAATTTAGGTCAATTGTTTACATAACCTCAAAATGACGGCTGTGCGAAATATTTCACTGACATTCTATATCTCCGAAACTATTACATATATCATCATGTAATTTTGTACGGTGATAAAGGGTACTGATACAAGTTTACCTATGGTATATTTCAACAACCTGTATAGTACAAAACGAACATGGCAACCAAGCGAATTTGAAATATTTTGATAGACTTTCTCGTGATTTAACTCCATGAGCGCAGTGAAATGTGTGAGAAATAGACATTTCTCGCGATTTAACTATCCAAACGTAATGAAACATGGTACAGCAAATGTTTAAACGCATTGTAATGCACTGGAGTCTAATTTAGTTCAATTGTTTACATAACCTCAAAATGGCGGCTGTGCGAAATATTTCACTGACATTCTATATCTCCGAAACTATTACAGATATCCGTGTGTGTGTGTGCGTGTGTGTGTGTGTGTGTGTGTGTGTGAGGTGTGTGTGTGTGTCCCCTAATAAAATTTAAACGGCTGGAGCGATTTCCATGAAACTCGATAAGTTCATAGAACTGTTCCAGGCGACCTCGACCGTGCCCTTCAAATTTTGTTACGTCTCACCAATCCAACATGGCGGCTGTGCGAAATATTTCACTAGCATTCAATATCTCCGAAAGTATTACCGATATCGCCCTGAAATTGTGTACGGTGATAAAGGGCACTAAAAGAAACTCACCTATGAGACATTCAAAAACCTGGTGACTACAAAACCAACATGGCGGTCAAGCGAAATTGAGACTATTAAATATACATTTCTCGCGATTTAACTATCCAAGCGTAATGAAACTTGGTGCAGCAAATGTTTAAACGCATTGTAATGCACTGGAGTCTAATTTAGTTCAATTTTTTACATAATCTCAAAATGGCGGCTGTGCGAAATATTTCACAGACATTCTATATCTCCGAAACTATTACAGATATCCGTGTGTATGTGCGTGTTTGTGTGTGTGTGTGGGGTGTGTGTGTGTGTGTGTCCCCCTAATAAAATCTAAACGGCTGGAGCGATTTCAATGAAACTCGGTGAGTTCATAGAATTATTCCCGGCGACCTCGACCGTGCCCTTCAAATTTTGTTACGTCTCACCAATCCAACATGGCGGCTGTGCGAAATATTTCACTAGCATTCAATATCTCCGAAACTATTACCGATATCGCCCAGAAATTGTGTACGGTGATAAACGGCACTACTAGAAGCTCACCTATGAGACTTTCGAAAACCTGGTGACTACAAAACCAACATGGCGGTCAAGCGAAATTGAGACATTTGAATAGACATTTCTCGCGATTTAACTATCCAAACGTAATGAAACTTGGTACAGCAAATGTTTAAACGCATTGTAATGCACTGGAGTCTAATTTAGTTCAATTGTTTACATAACCTCAAAATGGCGGCTGTGCGAAATATTTCACTGACATTCAATTTCTCCGAAACTATTACAGATATCATCATGCAATTTTGTACGGTGATAAAGGGTACTGATATTGTATATTGTATATTGGGTATTGTATATTTCATAAACCTGTATAGTACAAAACGAACATGGCAACCAAGCGAATTTGAAATATTTTAATAGACTTGTCTCGTGATTTAACTCTATGAGCAATGTGAAATGTGGTACAGTAAACGAATTTGTGTGTGTGTGAGAATTTTCTCGTGATTTAATTCTATGAGCGCAGTGAAATATGGTACAGCAAATGTTTAAACGCATTGTAATGCACTGGAGTTTAATTTAGTTCAATTGTTTACATAACCTCAAAATGGCCGCTGTGCGAAATATTTCACTGACATTCTATATCCCCGAAACTATTACAGATATCATCATGCAATTTTGTACGATGATAAAAGGTACTGATACAAGTTTACCTATTGTATATTTCATAAACCTGTATAGCACAAAACGAACATGGCCACCAAACGAATTTGAAATATTGTAATAGACTTTTCTCGTGATTTAACTCTATGAGCGCAGTGAATTGTGTGAGAAATAGACATTTCTCGCGATTTAACTATCCAAACGTAATGAAACTTGGTACAGCAAATGTTTAAACGCATTGTAATGCACTGGAGTCTAATTTAGTTCAATTGTTTACCTAACCTCATAATGGCGGCTTTGCGAAATATTTCACTGACTTTCTATATCTCCGAAACTATTACAGATATCTGTGTGTGCGTGTGCGTGTGTGTGTGTGTGTGTGTGTGAGGTGTGTTTGTGTGTCCCCTAATAAAACCTAAACGGCTGCAGCGATTTCCATGAAACTCATTAAGTTCATAGAACTATTCCCGGTGACCTAGACCGTGCCTTTCAAATTTTGTTACGTCTCACCAATCCAACATGGCGGCTGTGCGAAATATTTCACTAGCATTCAATATCTCCGAAACTATTACCGATATCGCCCTGAAATTGTGTACGGTGATAAAGGGCACTACTAGAATCTCAACTATGAGACTTTCAAAAACCTGGTGACTACAAAACCAACATGGTGGTCAAGCGAAATTGAGACTTTTAAATAGACATTTCTCGCGATTTAACTATCCAAACGTAATGAAACTTGGTACAGCAAATGTTTAAACGCATTGTAATGCACTGGAGTCTAATTTAGTTCAATATTTTACATAATCTCAAAATGGCGGCTGTGCGAAATATTTCACCGACATTCTATATCTCCGAAACTATTACAGATATCCGTGTGTGTGTGTGCGCGTGTGTGTGTGTGTGTGAGTTGTGTGTGTGTGTGTGTCCCTAATAAAATCTAAACGGCTGGAGCGATTTCAATGAAACTCGGTAAGTTCATAGACCTATTCCCGGCGACCTCGACCGTGCCCTTCAAATTTTGTTACGTCTCACCAATCCAACATGGCGGCTGTGCGAAATATTTCACTAGCATTCTATATCTCCGACACTATTACCGGTATCGCCCTGAAATTGTGTACGGTGATAAAGGGCACTACTAGAAGCTCACCTATGAGACTTTCAAAAAATTGGTGACTACAAAACCAACATGGCGGTCAAGCGAAATTGAGACATTCAAATAGACATTTCTCGCGATTTAACAATCCAAACGTAATGAAACTTGGTACAGCAAATGTTTAAACGCATTGTAATGAACGGGAGTATAATTTAGTTCAATTGTTTACGTAACCTCAAAATGGCGGCTGTGCGAAATATTTCACTGACATTCTATATCTCCGAAATTATTACAGAAAACATCATGCAATTTTGTACGGTGATAAATGGTACTGATACAAGTTTACCTATTGTATATTTCATAAACCTGTATAGTACAAAACGAACATGGCGACCAAGCGAATTTAATATATTTTAATAGGCTTTTCTCGTGATTAACTCTATGAGCGCAGTGAAATGTGGGAGAAATAGAAATTTCTCGCGATTTAACTATCCAAACGTATTGAAACTTGGTACAGCAAATGTTTAAACGCATGGTAATGCACTGGAGTCTAATTTAGGTCAATTGTTAACATAACCTCAAAATGACGGCTGTGCGAAATATTTCACTGACATTCTATATCTCCGAAACTATTACATATATCATCATGTAATTTTGTACGGTGATAAAGGGTACTGATACAAGTTTACCTATGGTATATTTCAACAACCTGTATAGTACAAAACGAACATGGCAACCAAGCGAATTTGAAATATTTTAATAGACTTTCTCGTGATTTAACTCCATGAGCGCAGTGAAATGTGTGAGAAATAGACATTTCTCGCGATTTAACTATCCAAACGTAATGAAACATGGTACAGCAAATGTTTAAACGCATTGTAATGCACTGGAGTCTAATTTAGTTCAATTGTTTACATAACCTCAAAATGGCGGCTGTGCGAAATATTTCACTGATATTCTATATCTCCGAAACTATTACAGATATCCGTGTGTGTGTGCGTGTGTGTGTGTGTGTGAGAGGTGTGTGTGTGTGTCCCCTAATAAAATCTAAACGGCTGGAGCGATTTCCATGAAACTCGGTAAGTTCATAGAACTATTCCAGGCGACCTCGACCGTGCCCTTCAAATTTTGTTACGTCTCACCAATCCAACATGGCGGCTGTGCGAAATATTTCACTAGCATTCAATATCTCCGAAACTATTACCGATATCGCCCTGAAATTGTGTACGGTGATAAAGGGCACTAATAGAAGCTCACCTATGAGACTTTCAAAAACCTGGTGACTACAAAACCAACATGGCGGTCAAGCGAAATTGAGACTATTAAATATACATTTCTCGCGATTTAACTATCCAAACGTAATGAAACTTGGTGCAGCAAATGTTTAAACGCATTGTAATGCACTGGAGTCTAATTTAGTTCAATTTTTTACATAATCTCAAAATGGCGGCTGTGCGAAATATTTCACTGACATTCTATATCTCCGAAACTATTACAGTTATCCGTGTGTATGTGCGTGTTTGTGTGTGTGTGTGGGGTGTGTGTGTCCCCCCCCCCCCTAATAAAATCTAAACGGCTTGAGCGATTTCAATGAAACTCGGTGAGTTCATAGAATTATTCCCGGCGACCTCGACCGTGCCCTTCAAATTTTGTTACGTCTCACCAATCCAACATGGCGGCTGTGCGAAATATTTCACTAGCATTCAATATCTCCGAAACTATTACCGATATCGCCCTGAAATTGTGTACGGTGATAAACGGCACTACTAGAAGCTCACCTATGAGACTTTCGAAAACCTGGTGACTACAAAACCAACATGGCGGTCAAGCGAAATTGAGACATTTGAATACACATTTCTCGCGATTTAACTATCCAAACGTAATGAAACTTGGTACAGCAAATGTTTAAACGCATTGTAATGCACGGGAGTATAATTTAGTTCAATTGTTTACATAACCTCATAATGGCGGCTGTGCGAAATATTTCACTGACATTCTATATCTCCGAAACTATTACAGATATCATCATGCAATTTTGCACGGTGATAAAGGGTACTGATATTGTATATTGTATATTGGGTATTGTATATTTCATAAACCTGTATAGTACAAAACGAACATGGCGACCAAGCGAATTTGAAATATTTTAATAGAGTTTTTTCTTAATTTAACTCTATGAGCGCAGTGTAATGTGTGAGAAATAGACATTTCTCGCGATTTAACTATCCAAACGTAATGAAACTTGGTACAGCAAATTTTTAAACGCATTGTAATGCACTGGAGTCTAATTTAGTTCAATTGTTTACATAACCTCAAAATGGCGGCTGTGCGAAATATTTCACTGACATTCTATATCTCCGAAACTGTTACAGATATCAACATGCAATTTTGTACGGTGATAAATGGTACTGATACAAGTTTACCTATTGCATATTTCATAAACCTGTATAGTACAAAACGAACATGGCGACCAAGCGAATTTGAAAATTTTTATTAGACTTTTCTCGTGATTTAACTCTATGAGCGCAGTGAAATGTGTGAGAAATAGAAATTTCTCGCGAATTAACTATCCAAACTTAATGAAACTTGGTACAGGAAATGTTTTAAAGCATGGTAATGCACTGGAGTCTAATTTAGTTCAATTGTTTACATAACCTCAAAATGGCGGCTGTGCGAATTATTTCACTGACATTCTATATCTCCGAAACTATTACAGATACCATCATGCAATTTTGTACGGTGATAAAGGGTACTGATACAAGTTTACCTATTGTATATTTCATAAACCTGTATAGTACAAAACGAACATGGCGACCAAGCGAATTTGAAATATTTTCATAGACTTGTCTCTCGATTTAACTCTATGAGCGCAGTGAAATTTGGTACAGTAAGTGATTTTGTGTGTGTGTGAGACTTTTCTCGTGATTTAACTCTATGAGTGCAGTGAAATGTGGTACAGCAAATGTTTAAACGCATTGTAATGCCCTGGAGTCTAATTTAGTTCAATTGTTTACATAACCTTAAAATGGCGGCTGTGCGAAATATTTCACTGACATTCTATATCCCCGAAACTATTACAGATATCATCATGCAATTTTGTACGGTGATAAAGGGTACAGATACAAGTTTACCTATTGTTAATTTCATAAACCTGTATAGTACAAAACGAACATGGTAACCAAGTGAATTTGAAATATTTTAATAGACTTGTCTCGTGATTTAACTCTATGAGCAATGTGAAATGCGGTACAGTAAATGATTTTGTGTGTGTGTGAGAATTTTCTCGTGATTTAATTCTATGAGCGCAGTGAAATATGGTACAGCAAATGTTTAAACGCATTGTAATGCACTGGAGTTTAATTTAGTTCAATTGTTTACATAACCTCAAAATGGCCGCTGTGCGAAATATTTCACTGACATTCTATATACCCGAAACTATTACAGATATCATCATGCAATTTTGTAGGATGATA
The DNA here is from genome assembly GCA_946902985.2 of Meconema thalassinum. Lineage (NCBI taxonomy): Eukaryota > Metazoa > Arthropoda > Insecta > Orthoptera > Tettigoniidae > Meconema > Meconema thalassinum. Next base: position 1,417,351,692 of record OX336389.2, read on the forward strand.
AAGGGTACTGATACAAGTTTACCTATTGTATATTTCATAAACCTGTATAGCACAAAACGAACATGGCCACCAAACGAATTTGAAATATTGTAATAGACTTTTCTCGTGATTTAACTCTATGAGCGCAGTGAAATGTGTGAGAAATAGACATTTCTCGCGATTTAACTGTCCAAACGTAATGAAACTTGGTACAGCAAATGTTTAAACGCATTGTAATGCACTGGAGTCTAATTTAGTTCAATTGTTTACCTAACCTCATAATGGCGGCTTTGCGAAATATTTCACTGACTTTCTATATCTCCGAAACTATTACAGATATCTGTGTGTGCGTGTGCGTGTGTGTGTGTGTGTGTGTGTGAGATGTGTTGGTGTGTCCCCTAATAAAACCTAAACGGCTGCAGCGATTTCCATGAAACTCATTAAGTTCATAGAACTATTCCCGGCGACCTCGACCGTGCCCTTCAAATTTTGTTACGTCTCACCAATCCAACATGGCGGCTGTGCGAAATATTTCACTAGCATTCAATATCTCCGAAACTATTACCGATATCGCCCTGAAATTGTGTACGGTGATAAAGGGCACTACTAGAAGCTAAACTATGAGACTTTCAAAAACCTGGTGACTACAAAACCAACATGGCGGTCAAGCGAAATTGAGACTTTTAAATAGACATTTCTCGCGATTTAACTATCCAAACGTAATGAAACTTGGTACAGCAAATGTTTAAACGCATTGTAATGCACTGGAGTCTAATTTAGTTCAATATTTTACATAATCTCAAAATGGCGGCTGTGCGAAATATTTCACCGACATTCTATATCTCCGAAACTATTACAGATATCCGTGTGTGTGTGCGCGTGTGTGTGTGTGTGAGAGTTGTGTGTGTGTGTGTGTCCCTAATAAATTCTAAACGGCTGGAGCGATTTCAATGAAACTCGGTAAGTTCATAGACCTATTCCCGGCGACCTCGACCGTGCCCTTCAAATTTTGTTACGTCTCACCAATCCAACATAGCGGCTGTGCGAAATATTTCACTAGCATTCAATATCTCCGACACTATTACCGATATCGCCCTGAAATTGTGTACGGTGATAAAGGGCACTACTAGAAGCTCACCTATGAGACTTTCAAAAAATTGGTGACTACAAAACCAACATGGCGGTCAAGCTTAATTGAGACATTTAAATAGACATTTTTCGCGATTTAACTATCCAAACGTAATGAAACTTGGTACAGCAAATGTTTAAACGCATTGTAATGCACGGGAGTATAACTTAGTTCAATTGTTTACATAACCTCAAAATGGCGGCTGTGCGATATATTTCACTGACATTCGATATCTCCGAAATTATTACAGAAAACATCATGCAATTTTGTACGGTGATAAATGGTACTGATACAAGTTTACCTATTGTATATTTCATAAACCTGTATAGTACAAAACGAACATGGCGACCAAGCGAATTTAATATATTTTAATAGACTTTTCTCGTGATTAACTCTATGAGCGCAGTGAAATGTGGGAGAAATAGAAATTTCTCGCGATTTAACTATCCAAACGTATTGAAACTTGGTACAGCAAATGTTTAAACGCATGGTAATGCACTGGAGTCTAATTTAGGTCACTTGTTTACATAACCTCAAAATGACGGCTGTGCGAAATATTTCACTGACATTCTATATCTCCGAAACTATTACATATATCATCATGTAATTTTGTACGGTGATAAAGGGTACTGATACAAGTTTACCTATGGTATATTTCAACAACCTGTATAGTACAAAACGAACATGGCAACCAAGCGAATTTGAAATATTTTAATAGACTTTCTCGTGATTTAACTCCATGAGCGCAGTGAAATGTGTGAGAAATAGACATTTCTCGCGATTTAACTATCCAAACGTAATGAAACATGGTACAGCAAATGTTTAAACGCATTGTAAAGCACTGGAGTCTAATTTAGTTCAATTGTTTACATAACCTCAAAATGGCGGCTGTGCGAAATATTTCACTGACATTCTATATCTCCGAAACTATTACAGATATCCGTGTGTGTGTGCGTGTGTGTGTGTGTGTGTGTGTGAGGTGTGTGTGTGTCCCCTAATAAAATTTAAACGGCTGGAGCGATTTCCATGAAACTCGGTAAGTTCATAGAACTGTTCCAGGCGACCTCGACCGTGCCCTTCAAATTTTGTTACGTCTCACCAATCCAACATGGCGGCTGTGCGAAATATTTCACTAGCATTCAATATCTCCGAAACTATTACCGATATCGCCCTGAAATTGTGTACGGTGATAAAGGGCACTAAAAGAAGCTCACCTATGAGACTTTCAAAAACCTGGTGACTACAAAACCAACATGGCGGTCAAGCGAAATTGAGACTATTAAATATACATTTCTCGCGATTTAACTATCCAAGCGTAATGAAACTTGGTGCAGCAAATGTTTAAACGCATTGTAATGCACTGGAGTCTAATTTAGTTCAAATTTTTACATAATCTCAAAATGGCGGCTGTGCGAAATATTTCACTGACATTCTATATCTCCGAAACTATTACAGATATCCGTGTGTATGTGCGTGTTTGTGTGTGTGTGTGGGGTGTGTGTGTGTCCCCCCCTAATAAAATCTAAACGGCAGGAGCGATTTCAATGAAACTCGGTGAGTTCATAGAATTATTCCCGGCGACCTCGACCGTGCCCTTCAAATTTTGTTACGTCTCACCAATCCAACATGGCGGCTGTGCGAAATATTTCACTATCATTCAATATCTCCGAAACTATTACCGATATCGCCCTGAAATTGTGTACGGTGATGAAGGGCACTACTAGAAGCTCACCTATGAGACATTGAAAAACCTGATGACTACAAAACCAACATGGCGGTCAAGCGAAAATGAGACTTTTAAATAGGCATTTCTCGCGATTTAACTATCCAAACGTAATGAAACTTGGTACAGCGAATGTTTAAACGCATTGTAATGCACTGGAGTCTAATTTAGTTCAATTGTTTACATAACCTCAAAATGGCGGCTGTACGAAATATTTTACTGGCATTCTATTTCTCCGAAACTATTACAGATATCATCATGCAATTTTGTACGGTGATAAAGGGTACTGATACAAGTTTACCTATTGTATATTTCATAAACCTGTATAGTACAAACCGAAAATGGCGACCAGGCGAATTTGAAATATTTGAATAGACTTTTCTCGTTATTTAACTCTATGAGCGCAGTGAAATGTGTGAGAAATAGACATTTCTCGCGACTTAACTATCTAAACGTATTGAAACTTGGTACAGCAAATGTTTAAACGCATTGTAATGCACTGGAGTCTAATTTAGTTCAATTGTTTACATAACCTCAAAATGGCGGCTGTGCGAAATATTTCACTGACATTCTATATCTCCAAAACTATTACAGATATCCGTATGTGTGTACGTGTGTGTGTGTGTGTGTGTGTGAGAGAGAGTGAGTTGTGTGTGTTTGTGTCCCTAATAAAATCTAAACAGCTGGAGCGATTTCAATGAAACTCGGTAAATTCATAGAACTATTCCCGGCGACCTCGACCGTGCCCTTCAAAGTTTGTTACGTCTCACCAATCCAACATGGCGGCTGTGCGAAATATTTCACTGACATTCTATATCTCCGAAACTATTACAGATATCATCATGCAATTTTGTACGGTGATAAAGGGTACTGACATTGTATATTGTATATTGGTTATTGCATATTTCATAGACCTGTATAGTACAAAACGAACATGGCGACCAAGCGAATTTGAAATATTTTAATAGACTTTTCTCGTGATTTATCTCTATAAGCGCAGTGAAATGTGTGAGAAATAGACATTTCTCGCGATTTATCCATCCAAACGTAATGAAATTTGGTACAGCAAAGGTTTAAACGCATTGTAATGCACTGGAGTCTAATTTATTTCAATTGTTTACATAACCTCAAAATTGCAGCTGAGCGAAATATTTCACTGACATTCTATATCTCCGAAACTATTACAGATATCCGTGTGTGTGTGTGTGAGGTGTGTGTGTGTCCCCCCCCACTAATAAAATCTAAACGGCGGGAGCGATTTCAATGATTCTCGGTAACTTCATAGAATTATTCCCGGCGACCTCGACCGTGCCCTTCAAATTTTGTTACGTCTCACCAATCCAACATGGCGGCTGTGCGACGTATTTCACTAGCATTCAATATCTCCGAAACTGTTACCGATATCGCCCTAAAATTGTGTACGGTGATAAAGGGCACTACTAGAAGCTCACGGATGAGACTTCAAAAACCTGGTGACTAAAAAACCAACATGGCGGTCATGCGAATTTGAGACTATTAATTAGACATTTCTCGCGATTTAACAATCCAAACGTAATGAAACTTGGTACAGCAAATGTTTAAAGGCATTGTAATGCACTGGAGTCTAATTTAGTTAAATTGTTTACATAACCTCAAAATGGCGGCTGTGCGAAATATTTCACTGACATTCTATATCTCCGAAACTATTACAGATATCATCATGCTATTTTGTACGGTGATAAAGGGTACTGATATTGTATATTGTATATTGGGGATTGCATATTTCATAAACCTGTGTAGTACAAAACGAACATGGCGACCAAGCGAATTTGAAATATTTTAATAGACTTTTCTCGTGATTTAACTCTATAAGCGCGGTGAAATGTGTGAGAAATATACATTTCTCGCGATTTAACTATCCAAACGTAATGAAACTTGGTACAGCAAATGTTTAAACGCATTGTAATGCACTGGAGTCTAATTTAGTTCAATTGTTTACATAACCTCAAAATTGCAGCTGAGCGAAATATTTCACTGACATTCTATATCTCCGAAACTATTACAGATATCCGTGTGTGTGTGAGTTGTGTGTGTGTGTCCCCCCCCACTAATAAAATCTAAACGGCTGGAGTGATTTCAATCAATCACGGTAGGTTCATAGAACTATTCCCGGCGACCTCGACCGTGCCCTTCAAATTTTGTTACGTCTCACCAATCCAACATGGCGGCTGTGCGAATTATTTCACTAGCATTCAATATCTCCGAAACTATTACCGATATCGCCCTGAAATTGTGTACAGAGATGAAGAACACTACTAGAAGCTGACCTATGAGACTTTCAAAAACCTGGTGACTGCAAAACCAACATGGCGGTCAAGCGAAATTGAGACATTTATATAGATATTTCTCGCGATTTAAATATCCAAACGTAATGAAGCTTCGTACAGGAAATGTTTAAACGCATTGTAATGCACTGGAGTCTAATTTAGTTCAATTGTTTACATAACCTCAAAATGGCGGCTGTGCGAAATATTTGACTGACATTCTATTTCTCCGAAACTGTTACAGATATCATCATGCAATTTTGTACGGTGATAAAGGGTACTGATACAAGTTTACCTATTGTATATTTCATTAACCTGAATAGTACAAACCGAACATGGCGACCAGGCGAATTTGAAATATTTTAATAGACTTTTCTCGTGATTTATCTCTATGAGCCCGGTGAAATGTGTAAGAAATAGACATTTCTCGCGATTTAACTATCTAAACGTATTGAAACTTGGTACAGCAAATGTTTAAACGCATTGTAATGCACTGGAGACTAATTTAGTTCAATTGCTTACATAACCTCAAAATGGCGGCTGTGCGAAATATTTCACTGACATTCTATATCTCCGAAACTATTACAGATATCATCGTGCAATTTTTTTCGGTGATAAAGGGTACTGATATTGTATATTTTATATTGGGTATTGTATATTTCATAAACCTGTATAGTACACAACGAAAATGGCGACCAAGCGAATTTGAAGTATTTTAATAGAGTTTTTTCGTAATTTAACTCTATGAGCGCAGTGAAATGTGTGAGAAATAGACATTTCTCGCGATTTAACTATCCAAACGTAATGAAACTTGGTACAGCAAATTTTAAACGCATTGTAATGCACTGGAGTCTAATTTAGTTCAATTGTTTACATAACCTCAAAATGGGGGCTGTACGAAATATTTTACAGACATTCTATTTCTCCGAAACTATTACAGATATCATCATGCAATGTTGTACGGTGATAAAGGGTACTGATACAAGTTTACCTATTGTATATTTCATAAACCTGTATAGTACAAACCGAACATGGCGACCAGGCGAATATGGAATATTTTAATAGACTTTTCTCGTGATTTAACTCTATGAGCGCAGTGAAATGAGTGAGAAATAGACATTTCTCGCGATTTAACTATCTAAAATATTGAAACTTGGTACAGCAATTGTTTAAACGCATTGTAAAGCACTGGAGTCTAGTTTAGTTCAATTGTTTACATTACCTCAAAATGGCGGCTGTGCGAACTATTTCACTGACATTCTATATCTCCGAAACTTTTACAGATATCATCATGCAATTTTGTACGGTGATAAAGGGTACTGATACAAGTTTACCTATTGTATATTTCATAAACCTGTATAGAACAAAACGAACATGGCGACCAAGCGAATTTGAAATATTTTAATAGACTTTTCTCGTGTTTCATCTCTATGAGCGCAATGAAATGTGTGATAAATAGACATTTGTCGCGATTTAACTATCCAAACGTAATGAAACTTGGTACAGCAAATCTTTAAACGCATTGTAATGCACTGGAGTCTAATTTAGTTCAATTGTTTACATAACCTCAAAATGGCGGCTGTGCGAAATTTTAAGCTGACATTCTATATCTCCGAAACTATTACAGATATCCGTGTGTGTGTGCGTGTGTGTGTGTGTGTGAGGTGTGTGTGTCCCCCTCTAAAAAAATCTAAACGGCTGGAGCGATTTCAATGATACTCGGTAAGTTCATAGAACTATTCACGGCAACCTGGACTGTGCCCTTGAAATTATGTTACGTCGCACCAATCCAACATGGCGGCTGTGCGAATTATTTCACTAGCATTCAATATCTCCGAAACTATTACCGATATCGCCCTGAAATTGTGTACGGTGATAAAGGGCACCACAAAAGCTCACCTATGAGACTTTCAAAAACCTGGTGACTACAAAACCAACATGGCGGTCTAGCGAAATTGAGATTTTAAATAGACATTTCTCGCGATTGGACCATCCAAACGTAATGAAACTTGGTACAGCAAATGTTTAAGCGCATTGTAATGCACTGGATTCTAATTTAGTTCAAATGTTTACATAACCTCAAAATGGCGGCCGTGCGAAATATTTCACTGACATTCTATATCTCCGAAACTGTTACAGATATCATCATGCAATTTTGTACGGATAGAACGGGTACTGATAGAAGTTTACCTATTGTATATTTCATAAACCTGTATAGAACAAAACGAACATGGCGACCAAGCGAATTTGAAATATTTTAATAGACTTTTCTCGTGATTTAACTCTATGAGCGCAGTGAAATGTGTGAGAAATAGACATTTCTCGCGATTTAACTGTCCAAACGTAATGAAACTTGGTACAGCAAATGTTTAAACGCATTGTAATGCACTGGAGTCTAATTTAGTTCAATTGTTTACCTAACCTCATAATGGCGGCTTTGCGAAATATTTCACTGACTTTCTATATCTCCGAAACTATTACAGATATCTGTGTGTGCGTGTGCGTGTGTGTGTGTGTGTGAGGTGTGTTGGTGTGTCCCCTAATAAAACCTAAACGGCTGCAGCGATTTCCATGAAACTCATTAAGTTCATAGAACTATTCCCGGCGACCTCGACCGTGCCCTTCAAATTTTGTTACGTCTCACCAATCCAACATGGCGGCTGTGCGAAATATTTCACTAGCATTCAATATCTCCGAAACTATTACCGATATCGCCCTGAAATTGTGTACGGTGATAAAGGGCACTACTAGAAGCTAAACTATGAGACTTTCAAAAACCTGGTGACTACAAAACCAACATGGCGGTCAAGCGAAATTGAGACTTTTAAATAGACATTTCTCGCGATTTAACTATCCAAACGTAATGAAACTTGGTACAGCAAATGTTTAAACGCATTGTAATGCACTGGAGTCCTATTTAGTTCAATATTTTACATAATCTCAAAATGGCGGCTGTGCGAAATATTTCACCGACATTCTATATCTCCGAAACTATTACAGATATCCGTGTGTGTGTGCGCGTGTGTGTGTGTGTGAGAGTTGTGTGTGTGTGTGTGTCCCTAATAAATTCTAAACGGCTGGAGCGATTTCAATGAAACTCGGTAAGTTCATAGACCTATTCCCGGCGACCTCGACCGTGCCCTTCAAATTTTGTTACGTCTCACCAATCCAACATGGCGGCTGTGCGAAATATTTCACTAGCATTCAATATCTCCGACACTATTACCGATATCGCCCTGAAATTGTGTACGGTGATAAAGGGCACTACTAGAAGCTCACCTATGAGACTTTCAAAAAATTGGTGACTACAAAACCAACATGGCGGTCAAGCTTAATTGAGACATTTAAATAGACATTTTTCGCGATTTAACTATCCAAACGTAATGAAACTTGGTACAGCAAATGTTTAGACGCATTGTAATGCACGGGAGTATAACTTAGTTCAATTGTTTACATAACCTCAAAATGGCGGCTGTGCGAAATATTTCACTGACATTCGATATCTCCGAAATTATTACAGAAAACATCATGCAATTTTGTACGGTGATAAATGGTACTGATACAAGTTTACCTATTGTATATTTCATAAACCTGTATAGTACAAAACGAACATGGCGACCAAGCGAATTTAATATATTTTAATAGACTTTTCTCGTGATTAACTCTATGAGCGCAGTGAAATGTGGGAGAAATAGAAATTTCTCGCGATTTAACTATCCAAACGTATTGAAACTTGGTACAGCAAATGTTTAAACGCATGGTAATGCACTGGAGTCTAATTTAGGTCACTTGTTTACATAACCTCAAAATGACGGCTGTGCGAAGTATTTCACTGACATTCTATATCTCCGAAACTATTACATATATCATCATGTAATTTTGTACGGTGATAAAGGGTACTGATACAAGTTTACCTATGGTATATTTCAACAACCTGTATAGTACAAAACGAACATGGCAACCAAGCGAATTTGAAATATTTTAATAGACTTTCTCGTGATTTAACTCCATGAGCGCAGTGAAATGTGTGAGAAATAGACATTTCTCGCGATTTAACTATCCAAACGTAATGAAACATGGTACAGCAAATGTTTAAACGCATTGTAAAGCACTGGAGTCTAATTTAGTTCAATTGTTTACATAACCTCAAAATGGCGGCTGTGCGAAATATTTCACTGACATTCTATATCTCCGAAACTATTACAGATATCCGTGTGTGTGTGCGTGTGTGTGTGTGTGTGTGTGTGAGGTGTGTGTGTGTGTCCCCTAATAAAATTTAAACGGCTGGAGCGATTTCCATGAAACTCGGTAAGTTCATAGAACTGTTCCAGGCGACCTCGACCGTGCCCTTCAAATTTTGTTACGTCTCACCAATCCAACATGGCGGCTGTGCGAAATATTTCACTAGCATTCAATATCTCCGAAACTATTACCGATATCGCCCTGAAATTGTGTACGGTGATAAAGGGCACTAAAAGAAGCTCACCTATGAGACTTTCAAAAACCTGGTGACTACAAAACCAACATGGCGGTCAAGCGAAATTGAGACTATTAAATATACATTTCTCGCGATTTAACTATCCAAGCGTAATGAAACTTGGTGCAGCAAATGTTTAAACGCATTGTAATGCACTGGAGTCTAATTTAGTTCAAATTTTTACATAATCTCAAAATGGCGGCTGTGCGAAATATTTCACTGACATTCTATATCTCCGAAACTATTACAGATATCCGTGTGTATGTGCGTGTTTGTGTGTGTGGGGTGTGTGTGTGTGTCCCCCCTAATAAAATCTAAACGACAGGAGCGATTTCAATGAAACTCGGTGAGTTCATAGAATTATTCCCGGCGACCTCGACCGTGCCCTTCAAATTTTGTTACGTCTCACCAATCCAACATGGCGGCTGTGCGAAATATTTCACTATCATTCAATATCTCCGAAACTATTACCGATATCGCCCTGAAATTGTGTACGGTGATGAAGGGCACTACTAGAAGCTGACCTATGAGACATTGAAAAACCTGATGACTACAAAACCAACATGGCGGTCAAGCGAAAATGAGACTTTTAAATAGGCATTTCTCGCGATTTAACTATCCAAACGTAATGAAACTTGGTACAGCGAATGTTTAAACGCATTGTAATGCACTGGAGTCTAATTTAGTTCAATTGTTTACATAACCTCAAAATGGCGGCTGTACGAAATATTTTACTGGCATTCTATTTCTCCGAAACTATTACAGATATCATCATGCAATTTTGTACGGTGATAAAGGGTACTGATACAAGTTTACCTATTGTATATTTCATAAACCTGTATAGTACAAACCGAAAATGGCGACCAGGCGAATTTGAAATATTTGAATAGACTTTTCTCGTTATTTAACTCTATGAGCGCAGTGAAATGTGTGAGAAATAGACATTTCTCGCGACTTAACTATCTAAACGTATTGAAACTTGGTACAGCAAATGTTTAAACGCATTGTAATGCACTGGAGTCTAATTTAGTTCAATTGTTTACATAACCTCAAAATGGCGGCTGTGCGAAATATTTCACTGCCATTCTATATCTCCAAAACTATTACAGATATCCGTATGTGTGTACGTGTGTGTGTGTGTGTGTGAGAGAGAGAGAGTGAGTTGTGTGTGTGTGTGTCCCTAATAAAATCTAAACAGCTGGAGCGATTTCAATGAAACTCGGTAAATTCATAGAACTATTCCCGGCGACCTCGACCGTGCCCTTCAAAGTTTGTTACGTCTCACCAATCCAACATGGCGGCTGTGCGAAATATTTCACTGACATTCTATATCTCCGAAACTATTACAGATATCATCATGCTATTTTGTACGGTGATAAAGGGTACTGATATTGTATATTGTATATTGGGGATTGCATATTTCATAAACCTGTGTAGTACAAAACGAACATGGCGACCAAGCGAATTTGAAATATTTTAATAGACTTTTCTCGTGATTTAACTCTATAAGCGCGGTGAAATGTGTGAGAAATATACATTTCTCGCGATTTAACTATCCAAACGTAATGAAACTTGGTACAGCAAATGTTTAAACGCATTGTAATGCACTGGAGTCTAATTTAGTTCAATTGTTTACATAACCTCAAAATTGCAGCTGAGCGAAATATTTCACTGACATTCTATATCTCCGAAACTATTACAGATATCCGTGTGTGTGTGAGTTGTGTGTGTGTGTCCCCCCCACTAATAAAATCTAAACGGCTGGAGTGATTTCAATCAATCACGGTAGGTTCATAGAACTATTCCCGGCGACCTCGACCGTGCCCTTCAAATTTTGTTACGTCTCACCAATCCAACATGGCGGCTGTGCGAATTATTTCACTAGCATTCAATATCTCCGAAACTATTACCGATATCGCCCTGAAATTGTGTACAGAGATGAAGAACACTACTAGAAGCTGACCTATGAGACTTTCAAAAACCTGGTGACTGCAAAACCAACATGGCGGTCAAGCGAAATTGAGACATTTATATAGATATTTCTCGCGATTTAAATATCCAAACGTAATGAAGCTTCGTACAGGAAATGTTTAAACGCATTGTAATGCACTGGAGTCTAATTTAGTTCAATTGTTTACATAACCTCAAAATGGCGGCTGTGCGAAATATTTGACTGACATTCTATTTCTCCGAAACTGTTACAGATATCATCATGCAATTTTGTACGGTGATAAAGGGTACTGATACAAGTTTACCTATTGTATATTTCATTAACCTGAATAGTACAAACCGAACATGGCGACCAGGCGAATTTGAAATATTTTAATAGACTTTTCTCGTGATTTATCTCTATGAGCCCGGTGAAATGTGTAAGAAATAGACATTTCTCGCGATTTAACTATCTAAACGTATTGAAACTTGGTACAGCAAATGTTTAAACGCATTGTAATGCACTGGAGACTAATTTAGTTCAATTGCTTACATAACCTCAAAATGGCGGCTGTGCGAAATATTTCACTGACATTCTATATCTCCGAAACTATTACAGATATCATCGTGCAATTTTTTTCGGTGATAAAGGGTACTGATATTGTATATTTTATATTGGGTATTGTATATTTCATAAACCTGTATAGTACACAACGAAAATGGCGACCAAGCGAATTTGAAGTATTTTAATAGAGTTTTTTCGTAATTTAACTCTATGAGCGCAGTGAAATGTGTGAGAAATAGACATTTCTCGCGATTTAACTATCCAAACGTAATGAAACTTGGTACAGCAAATTTTAAACGCATTGTAATGCACTGGAGTCTAATTTAGTTCAATTGTTTACATAACCTCAAAATGGGGGCTGTACGAAATATTTTACAGACATTCTATTTCTCCGAAACTATTACAGATATCATCATGCAATGTTGTACGGTGATAAAGGGTACTGATACAAGTTTACCTATTGTATATTTCATAAACCTGTATAGTACAAACCGAACATGGCGACCAGGCGAATATGGAATATTTTAATAGACTTTTCTCGTGATTTAACTCTATGAGCGCAGTGAAATGAGTGAGAAATAGACATTTCTCGCGATTTAACTATCTAAAATATTGAAACTTGGTACAGCAATTGTTTAAACGCATTGTAAAGCACTGGAGTCTAGTTTAGTTCAATTGTTTACATTACCTCAAAATGGCGGCTGTGCGAACTATTTCACTGACATTCTATATCTCCGAAACTTTTACAGATATCATCATGCAATTTTGTACGGTGATAAAGGGTACTGATACAAGTTTACCTATTGTATATTTCATAAACCTGTATAGAACAAAACGAACATGGCGACCAAGCGAATTTGAAATATTTTAATAGACTTTTCTCGTGTTTCATCTCTATGAGCGCAATGAAATGTGTGATAAATAGACATTTGTCGCGATTTAACTATCCAAACGTAATGAAACTTGGTACAGCAAATCTTTAAACGCATTGTAATGCACTGGAGTCTAATTTAGTTCAATTGTTTACATAACCTCAAAATGGCGGCTGTGCGAAATTTTAAGCTGACATTCTATATCTCCGAAACTATTACAGATATCCGTGTGTGTGTGCGTGTGTGTGTGTGTGTGAGGTGTGTGTGTCCCCCTCTAAAAAAATCTAAACGGCTGGAGCGATTTCAATGATACTCGGTAAGTTCATAGAACTATTCACGGCAACCTGGACTGTGCCCTTGAAATTATGTTACGTCGCACCAATCCAACATGGCGGCTGTGCGAATTATTTCACTAGCATTCAATATCTCCGAAACTATTACCGATATCGCCCTGAAATTGTGTACGGTGATAAAGGGCACCACAAAAGCTCACCTATGAGACTTTCAAAAACCTGGTGACTACAAAACCAACATGGCGGTCTAGCGAAATTGAGATTTTAAATAGACATTTCTCGCGATTGGACCATCCAAACGTAATGAAACTTGGTACAGCAAATGTTTAAGCGCATTGTAATGCACTGGATTCTAATTTAGTTCAAATGTTTACATAACCTCAAAATGGCGGCCGTGCGAAATATTTCACTGACATTCTATATCTCCGAAACTGTTACAGATATCATCATGCAATTTTGTACGGATAGAACGGGTACTGATAGAAGTTTACCTATTGTATATTTCATAAACCTGTATAGAACAAAACGAACATGGCGACCAAGCGAATTTGAAATATTTTAATAGACTTTTCTCGTGATTTAACTCTATGAGCGCAGTGAAATGTGTGAGAAATAGACATTTCTCGCGATTTAACTGTCCAAACGTAATGAAACTTGGTACAGCAAATGTTTAAACGCATTGTAATGCACTGGAGTCTAATTTAGTTCAATTGTTTACCTAACCTCATAATGGCGGCTTTGCGAAATATTTCACTGACTTTCTATATCTCCGAAACTATTACAGATATCTGTGTGTGCGTGTGCGTGTGTGTGTGTGTGTGAGGTGTGTTGGTGTGTCCCCTAATAAAACCTAAACGGCTGCAGCGATTTCCATGAAACTCATTAAGTTCATAGAACTATTCCCGGCGACCTCGACCGTGCCCTTCAAATTTTGTTACGTCTCACCAATCCAACATGGCGGCTGTGCGAAATATTTCACTAGCATTCAATATCTCCGAAACTATTACCGATATCGCCCTGAAATTGTGTACGGTGATAAAGGGCACTACTAGAAGCTAAACTATGAGACTTTCAAAAACCTGGTGACTACAAAACCAACATGGCGGTCAAGCGAAATTGAGACTTTTAAATAGACATTTCTCGCGATTTAACTATCCAAACGTAATGAAACTTGGTACAGCAAATGTTTAAACGCATTGTAATGCACTGGAGTCCTATTTAGTTCAATATTTTACATAATCTCAAAATGGCGGCTGTGCGAAATATTTCACCGACATTCTATATCTCCGAAACTATTACAGATATCCGTGTGTGTGTGCGCGTGTGTGTGTGTGTGAGAGTTGTGTGTGTGTGTGTGTCCCTAATAAATTCTAAACGGCTGGAGCGATTTCAATGAAACTCGGTAAGTTCATAGACCTATTCCCGGCGACCTCGACCGTGCCCTTCAAATTTTGTTACGTCTCACCAATCCAACATGGCGGCTGTGCGAAATATTTCACTAGCATTCAATATCTCCGACACTATTACCGATATCGCCCTGAAATTGTGTACGGTGATAAAGGGCACTACTAGAAGCTCACCTATGAGACTTTCAAAAAATTGGTGACTACAAAACCAACATGGCGGTCAAGCTTAATTGAGACATTTAAATAGACATTTTTCGCGATTTAACTATCCAAACGTAATGAAACTTGGTACAGCAAATGTTTAGACGCATTGTAATGCACGGGAGTATAACTTAGTTCAATTGTTTACATAACCTCAAAATGGCGGCTGTGCGAAATATTTCACTGACATTCGATATCTCCGAAATTATTACAGAAAACATCATGCAATTTTGTACGGTGATAAATGGTACTGATACAAGTTTACCTATTGTATATTTCATAAACCTGTATAGTACAAAACGAACATGGCGACCAAGCGAATTTAATATATTTTAATAGACTTTTCTCGTGATTAACTCTATGAGCGCAGTGAAATGTGGGAGAAATAGAAATTTCTCGCGATTTAACTATCCAAACGTATTGAAACTTGGTACAGCAAATGTTTAAACGCATGGTAATGCACTGGAGTCTAATTTAGGTCACTTGTTTACATAACCTCAAAATGACGGCTGTGCGAAGTATTTCACTGACATTCTATATCTCCGAAACTATTACATATATCATCATGTAATTTTGTACGGTGATAAAGGGTACTGATACAAGTTTACCTATGGTATATTTCAACAACCTGTATAGTACAAAACGAACATGGCAACCAAGCGAATTTGAAATATTTTAATAGACTTTCTCGTGATTTAACTCCATGAGCGCAGTGAAATGTGTGAGAAATAGACATTTCTCGCGATTTAACTATCCAAACGTAATGAAACATGGTACAGCAAATGTTTAAACGCATTGTAAAGCACTGGAGTCTAATTTAGTTCAATTGTTTACATAACCTCAAAATGGCGGCTGTGCGAAATATTTCACTGACATTCTATATCTCCGAAACTATTACAGATATCCGTGTGTGTGTGCGTGTGTGTGTGTGTGTGTGTGTGAGGTGTGTGTGTGTGTCCCCTAATAAAATTTAAACGGCTGGAGCGATTTCCATGAAACTCGGTAAGTTCATAGAACTGTTCCAGGCGACCTCGACCGTGCCCTTCAAATTTTGTTACGTCTCACCAATCCAACATGGCGGCTGTGCGAAATATTTCACTAGCATTCAATATCTCCGAAACTATTACCGATATCGCCCTGAAATTGTGTACGGTGATAAAGGGCACTAAAAGAAGCTCACCTATGAGACTTTCAAAAACCTGGTGACTACAAAACCAACATGGCGGTCAAGCGAAATTGAGACTATTAAATATACATTTCTCGCGATTTAACTATCCAAGCGTAATGAAACTTGGTGCAGCAAATGTTTAAACGCATTGTAATGCACTGGAGTCTAATTTAGTTCAAATTTTTACATAATCTCAAAATGGCGGCTGTGCGAAATATTTCACTGACATTCTATATCTCCGAAACTATTACAGATATCCGTGTGTATGTGCGTGTTTGTGTGTGTGGGGTGTGTGTGTGTGTCCCCCCTAATAAAATCTAAACGGCAGGAGCGATTTCAATGAAACTCGGTGAGTTCATAGAATTATTCCCGGCGACCTCGACCGTGCCCTTCAAATTTTGTTACGTCTCACCAATCCAACATGGCGGCTGTGCGAAATATTTCACTATCATTCAATATCTCCGAAACTATTACCGATATCGCCCTGAAATTGTGTACGGTGATGAAGGGCACTACTAGAAGCTGACCTATGAGACATTGAAAAACCTGATGACTACAAAACCAACATGGCGGTCAAGCGAAAATGAGACTTTTAAATAGGCATTTCTCGCGATTTAACTATCCAAACGTAATGAAACTTGGTACAGCGAATGTTTAAACGCATTGTAATGCACTGGAGTCTAATTTAGTTCAATTGTTTACATAACCTCAAAATGGCGGCTGTACGAAATATTTTACTGGCATTCTATTTCTCCGAAACTATTACAGATATCATCATGCAATTTTGTACGGTGATAAAGGGTACTGATACAAGTTTACCTATTGTATATTTCATAAACCTGTATAGTACAAACCGAAAATGGCGACCAGGCGAATTTGAAATATTTGAATAGACTTTTCTCGTTATTTAACTCTATGAGCGCAGTGAAATGTGTGAGAAATAGACATTTCTCGCGACTTAACTATCTAAACGTATTGAAACTTGGTACAGCAAATGTTTAAACGCATTGTAATGCACTGGAGTCTAATTTAGTTCAATTGTTTACATAACCTCAAAATGGCGGCTGTGCGAAATATTTCACTGCCATTCTATATCTCCAAAACTATTACAGATATCCGTATGTGTGTACGTGTGTGTGTGTGTGTGTGAGAGAGAGAGAGTGAGTTGTGTGTGTGTGTGTCCCTAATAAAATCTAAACAGCTGGAGCGATTTCAATGAAACTCGGTAAATTCATAGAACTATTCCCGGCGACCTCGACCGTGCCCTTCAAAGTTTGTTACGTCTCACCAATCCAACATGGCGGCTGTGCGAAATATTTCACTGACATTCTATATCTCCGAAACTATTACAGATATCATCATGCAATTTTGTACGGTGATAAAGGGTACTGACATTGTATATTGTATATTGGTTATTGCATATTTCATAGACCTGTATAGTACAAAACGAACATGGCGACCAAGCGAATTTGAAATATTTTAATAGACTTTTCTCGTGATTTATCTCTATAAGCGCAGTGAAATGTGTGAGAAATAGACATTTCTCGCGATTTATCCATCCAAACGTAATGAAATTTGGTACAGCAAAGGTTTAAACGCATTGTAATGCACTGGAGTCTAATTTAGTTCAATTGTTTACATAACCTCAAAATTGCAGCTGAGCGAAATATTTCACTGACATTCTATATCTCCGAAACTATTACAGATATCCGTGTGTGTGTGTGTGAGGTGTGTGTGTGTCCCCCCCCACTAATAAAATCTAAACGGCGGGAGCGATTTCAATGATTCTCGGTAACTTCATAGAATTATTCCCGGCGACCTCGACCGTGCCCTTCAAATTTTGTTACGTCTCACCAATCCAACATGGCGGCTGTGCGACGTATTTCACTAGCATTCAATATCTCCGAAACTGTTACCGATATCGCCCTGAAATTGTGTACGGTGATAAAGGGCACTACTAGAAGCTCACGGATGAGACTTCAAAAACCTGGTGACTAAAAAACCAACATGGCGGTCATGCGAATTTGAGACTTTTAATTAGACATTTCTCGCGATTTAACAATCCAAACGTAATGAAACTTGGTACAGCAAATGTTTAAAGGCATTGTAATGCACTGGAGTCTAATTTAGTTAAATTGTTTACATAACCTCAAAATGGCGGCTGTGCGAAATATTTCACTGACATTCTATATCTCCGAAACTATTACAGATATCATCATGCTATTTTGTACGGTGATAAAGGGTACTGATATTGTATATTGTATATTGGGGATTGCATATTTCATAAACCTGTGTAGTACAAAACGAACATGGCGACCAAGCGAATTTGAAATATTTTAATAGACTTTTCTCGTGATTTAACTCTATAAGCGCGGTGAAATGTGTGAGAAATAGACATTTCTCGCGATTTAACTATCCAAACGTAATGAAACTTGGTACAGCAAATGTTTAAACGCATTGTAATGCACTGGAGTCTAATTTAGTTCAATTGTTTACATAACCTCAAAATTGCAGCTGAGCGAAATATTTCACTGACATTCTATATCTCCGAAACTATTACAGATATCCGTGTGTGTGTGTGTGAGTTGTGTGTGTGTGTCCCCCCCACTAATAAAATCTAAACGGCTGGAGTGATTTCAATCAATCACGGTAGGTTCATAGAACTATTCCCGGCGACCTCGACCGTGCCCTTCAAATTTTGTTACGTCTCACCAATCCAACATGGCGGCTGTGCGAATTATTTCACTAGCATTCAATATCTCCGAAACTATTACCGATATCGCCCTGAAATTGTGTACAGAGATGAAGAACACTACTAGAAGCTGACCTATGAGACTTTCAAAAACCTGGTGACTGCAAAACCAACATGGCGGTCAAGCGAAATTGAGACATTTATATAGATATTTCTCGCGATTTAAATATCCAAACGTAATGAAGCTTCGTACAGGAAATGTTTAAACGCATTGTAATGCACTGGAGTCTAATTTAGTTCAATTGTTTACATAACCTCAAAATGGCGGCTGTGCGAAATATTTGACTGACATTCTATTTCTCCGAAACTGTTACAGATATCATCATGCAATTTTGTACGGTGATAAAGGGTACTGATACAAGTTTACCTATTGTATATTTCATAAACCTGAATAGTACAAACCGAACATGGCGACCAGGCGAATTTGAAATATTTTAATAGACTTTTCTCGTGATTTATCTCTATGAGCCCAGTGAAATGTGTAAGAAATAGACATTTCTCGCGATTTAACTATCTAAACGTATTGAAACTTGGTACAGCAAATGTTTAAACGCATTGTAATGCACTGGAGACTAATTTAGTTCAATTGCTTACATAACCTCAAAATGGCGGCTGTGCGAAATATTTCACTGACATTCTATATCTCCGAAACTATTACAGATATCATCATGCAATTTTTTTCGGTGATAAAGGGTACTGATATTGTATATTTTATATTGGGTATTGTATATTTCATAAACCTGTATAGTACACAACGAAAATGGCGACCAAGCGAATTTGAAGTATTTTAATAGAGTTTTTTCGTAATTTAACTCTATGAGCGCAGTGAAATGTGTGAGAAATAGACATTTCTCGCGATTTAACTATCCAAACGTAATGAAACTTGGTACAGCAAATTTTAAACGCATTGTAATGCACTGGAGTCTAATTTAGTTCAATTGTTTACATAACCTCAAAATGGGGGCTGTACGAAATATTTTACAGACATTCTATTTCTCCGAAACTATTACAGATATCATCATGCAATGTTGTACGGTGATAAAGGGTACTGATACAAGTTTACCTATTGTATATTTCATAAACCTGTATAGTACAAACCGAACATGGCGACCAGGCGAATATGGAATATTTTAATAGACTTTTCTCGTGATTTAACTCTATGAGCGCAGTGAAATGAGTGAGAAATAGACATTTCTCGCGATTTAACTATCTAAAATACTGAAACTTGGTACAGCAAATGTTTAAACGCATTGTAAAGCACTGGAGTCTAGTTTAGTTCAATTGTTTACATTACCTCAAAATGGCGGCTGTGCGAACTATTTCACTGACATTCTATATCTCCGAAACTTTTACAGATATCATCATGCAATTTTGTACGGTGATAAAGGGTACTGATACAAGTTTACCTATTGTATATTTCATAAACCTGTATAGAACAAAACGAACATGGCGACCAAGCGAATTTGAAATATTTTAATAGACTTTTCTCGTGTTTCAACTCTATGAGCGCAATGAAATGTGTGATAAATAGACATTTGTCGCGATTTAACTATCCAAACGTAATGAAACTTGGTACAGCAAATCTTTAAACGCATTGTAATGCACTGGAGTCTAATTTAGTTCAATTGTTTACATAACCTCAAAATGGCGGCTGTGCGAAATTTTAAGCTGACATTCTATATCTCCGAAACTATTACAGATATCCGTGTGTGTGTGCGTGTGTGTGTGTGTGTGAGGTGTGTGTGTCCCCCTCTAAAAAAATCTAAACGGCTGGAGCGATTTCAATGATACTCGGTAAGTTCATAGAACTATTCACGGCAACCTGGTTTGTGCCCTTGAAATTATGTTACGTCGCACCAATCCAACATGGCGGCTGTACGAATTATTTCACTAGCATTCAATATCTCCGAAAATATTACCGATATCGCCCTGAAATTGTGTACGGTGATAAAGGGCACCACAAAAGCTCACCTATGAGACTTTCAAAAACCTGGTGACTACAAAACCAACATGGCGGTCTAGCGAAATTGAGATTTTAAATAGACATTTCTCGCGATTGGACCATCCAAACGTAATGAAACTTGGTACAGCAAATGTTTAAGCGCATTGTAATGCACTGGATTCTAATTTAGTTCAAATGTTTACATAACCTCAAAATGGCGGCCGTGCGAAATATTTCACTGACATTCTATATCTCCGAAACTGTTACAGATATCATCATGCAATTTTGTACGGATAGAACGGGTACTGATAGAAGTTTACCTATTGTATATTTCATAAACCTGTATAGAACAAAACGAACATGGCGACCAAGCGAATTTGAAATATTTTAATAGAGTTTTTTCTTAATTTAACTCTATGAGCGCAGTGAAATGTGTGAGAAATAGACATTTCTCGCGATTTAACTATCCAGACGTAATGAAACTTGGTACAGCAAATTTTTGAACGCATTGTAATGCACTGGAGTCTAATTTAGTTCAATTGTTTACATAACCTCAAAATGGCGGCTGTGCGAAATATTTCACTGACATTCTATATCTCCGAAACTGTTACAGATATCAACATGCAATTTTGTACGGTGATAAATGGTACTGATATTGTATATTGTATATTGGGTATTGTATATTTCATAAACCTGTATAGTACAAAACGAACATGGCGACCAAGCGAATTTGAAATATTTTAATAGAGTTTTTTCTTAATTTAACTCTATGAGCGCAGTGAAATGTGTGAGAAATAGACATTTCTCGCGATTTAACTATCCAGACGTAATGAAACTTGGTACAGGAAATTTTTGAACGCATTGTAATGCACTGGAGTCTAATTTAGTTCAATTGTTTACATAACCTCAAAATGGCGGCTGTGCGAAATATTTCACTGACATTCTATATCTCCGAAACTGTTACAGATATCAACATGCAATTTTGTACGGTGATAAATGGTACTGATACAAGTTTACCTATTGTATATTTCATAAACCTGTATGGTACAAAACGAACATGGCGACCAAGCGATTTTGAAAAATTTTATTAGACTTTTCTCGTGATTTAACTCTATGAGCGCAGTGAAATGTGTGAGAAATAGAAATTTCTCGCGATTTCACTATCCAAACTTAATGAAACTTGGTACAGGAAATGTTTTAAAGCATGGTAATGCACTGGAGTCTAATTTAGTTCAATTGTTTACCTAACCTCAAAATGGCGGCTGTGCGAATTATTTCATTGACATTCTATATCTCCGAAACTATTACAGATACCATCATGCAATTTTGTACGGTGATAAAGGGTACTGATACAAGTTTACCTATTGTATATTTCATAAACCTGTATAGTACAAAACGAACATGGCGACCAAGCGAATTTGAAATATTTAAATAGACTTGTCTCGTGATTTAACTCTATGAGCGCAGTGAAATTTGGTACAGTAAGTGATTTTGTGTGTGTGTGAGGCTTTCCTCGTGATTTAACTCTATGAGTGCAGTGAAATGTGGTACAGCAAATGTTTAAACGCATTGTAATGCACTGGAGTCTAATTTAGTTCAATTGTTTACATAACCTCAAAATGGCGGCTGTGCGAAATATTTCACTGACATTCTATATCCCCGAAACTATTACAGATATCATCATGCAATTTTGTACGGTGATAAAGGGTACAGATACAAGTTTACCTATTGTTAATTTCATAAACCTGTATAGTACAAAACGAACATGGCAACCAAGCAAATTTGAAATATTTTAATAGACTTGTCTCGTGATTTAACTCTATGAGCAATGTGAAATGTGGTACAGTAAACGAATTTGTGTGTGTGTGAGAATTTTCTCGTGATTTAATTCTATGAGCGCAGTGAAATATGGTACAGCAAATGTTTAAACGCATTGTAATGCACTGGAGTTTAATTTAGTTCAATTGTTTACATAACCTCAAAATGGCCGCTGTGCGAAATATTTCCCTGACATTCTATATCCCCGAAACTATTACAGATATCATCATGCAATTTTGTACGATGATAAAAGGTACTGATACAAGTTTACCTATTGTATATTTCATAAACCTGTATAGCACAAAACGAACATGGCCACCAAACGAATTTGAAATATTGTAATAGACTTTTCTCGTGATTTAACTCTATGAGCGCAGTGAATTGTGTGAGAAATAGACATTTCTCGCGATTTAACTATCCAAACGTAATGAAACTTGGTACAGCAAATGTTTAAACGCATTGTAATGCACTGGAGTCTAATTTAGTTCAATATTTTACATAATCTCAAAATGGCGGCTGTGCGAAATATTTCACCGACATTCTATATCTCCGAAACTATTACAGATATCCGTGTGTGTGTGCGCGTGTGGGTGTGTGTGAGGTGTGTGTGTGTGTCCCTAATAAAATCTAAACGGCTGGAGCGATTTCAATGAAACTCGGTAAGTTCATAGACCTATTCCCGGCGACCTCGACCGTGCCCTTCAAATTTTGTTACGTCTCACCAATCCAACATGGCGGCTGTGCGAAATATTTCACTAGCATTCTTTATCTCCGACACTATTACCGATATCGCCCTGAAATTGTGTACGGGGATAAAGGGCACTACTAGAAGCTCACCTATGAGACTTTCAAAAAATTGGTGACTACAAAACCAACATGGCGGTCAAGCGAAATTGAGACATTTAAATAGACATTTCTCGCGATTTAACTATCCAAACGTAATGAAACTTGGTACAGCAAATGTTTAAACGCATTGTAATGCACGGGAGTATAATTTAGTTCAATTGTTTACATAACCTCAAAATGGCGGCTGTGCGAAATATTTCACTGACATTCTATATCTCCGAAATTATTACAGAAAACATCATGCAATTTTGTACGGTGATAAATGGTACTGATACAAGTTTACCTATTGTATATTTCATAAACCTGTATTGTACAAAACGAACATGGCGACCAAGCGAATTTAATATATTTTAATAGGCTTTTCTTGTGATTAACTCTATGAGCGCAGTGAAATGTGGGAGAAATAGAAATTTCTCGCGATTTAACTATCCAAACGTATTGAAACTTGGTACAGCAAATGTTTAAACGCATGGTAATGCACTGGAGTCTAATTTAGGTCAATTGTTTACATAACCTCAAAATGACGGCTGTGCGAAATATTTCACTGACATTCTATATCTCCGAAACTATTACATATATCATCATGTAATTTTGTACGGTGATAAAGGGTACTGATACAAGTTTACCTATGGTATATTTCATCAACCTGTATAGTACAAAACGAACATGGCAACCAAGCGAATTTGAAATATTTTAATAGACTTTCTCGTGATTTAACTCCATGAGCGCAGTGAAATGTGTGAGAAATAGACATTTCTCGCGATTTAACTATCCAAACGTAATGAAACATGGTACAGCAAATGTTTGAACGCATTGTAATGCACTGGAGTCTAATTTAGTTCAATTGTTTACATAACCTCAAAATGGCGGCTGTGCGAAATATTTCACTGATATTCTATATCTCCGAATCTATTACAGATATCCGTGTGTGTGTGCGTGTGTGTGTGTGTGAGGTTTGTGTGTGTGTCCCCTAATAAAATCTAAACGGCTTGAGCGATTTCCTTGAAACTCGGTAAGTTCATAGAACTATTCCAGGCGACCTCGACCGTGCCCTTCAAATTTTGTTACGTCTCACCAATCCAACATGGCGGCTGTGCGAAATATTTCACTAGCATTCAATATCTCCGAAACTATTACCGATATCGCCCTGAAATTGTGTACGGTGATAAAGGGCACTAATAGAAGCTCACCTATGAGACTTTCAAAAACCGGGTGACTACAAAACCAACATGGCGGTCAAGCGAAATTGAGACTATTAAATATACATTTCTCGCGATTTAACTATCCAAACGTAATGAAACTTGGTGCAGCAAATGTTTAAACGCATTGTAATGCACTGGAGTCTAATTTAGTTCAATATTTTACATAATCTCAAAATGGCGGCTGTGCGAAATATTTCACTGACATTCTATATCTCCGAAACTATTACAGATATCCGTGTGTATGTGCGTGTTTGTGTGTGTGTGTGGGGTGTGTGTGTGTCCCCCCCTAATAAAATCTAAACGGCTGGGGCGATTTCAATGAAACTCGGTGAGTTCATAGAATTATTCCCGGCGACCTCGACCGTGCCCTTCAAATTTTGTTACGTCTCACCAATCCAACATGGCGGCTGTGCGAAATATTTCACTAGCATTCAATATCTCCGAAACTATTACCGATATCGCCCTGAAATTGTGTACGGTGATAAACGGCACTACTAGAAGCTCACCTATGAGACTTTCGAAAACCTGGTGACTACAAAACCAACATGGCGGTCAATCGAAATTGAGACATTTGAATAGACATTTTGGGTAGATTATAGGCTAGGGAATAACCCACCCACCAAGGGAAGATGATTAAGAGAAGGAAGTAGATTTGGGATTGGAAAAGAAGGATAGAAGAATAGGAGGAGAGTCCCACAAAAGTTATTAATTTGACTTTTAATCCATTTAGAAGCGGTTGCCACCGCGAATTCGTGCTCGGATACCTAAAGTGGGTACGAGCTTGGTCGAAGCTGACGGGAACCGCAGCTAAGGCTTGGGCAGTTTGCCAGAGAGAGGCTTTAGTGTGTTTCCTCCCAAGCACGAATGAAAGTACTATAGGGAAGGGTGATGGTCTGGCCAGACAAATAGTAAAAGCTTTATTAAGTGTTAACGAGGGCATAAACCTAGGAAGAGCTAGGAAAGCCAGGATCCTGCCTAACTGTAGTATCAGAGAAATGAAAAATCCAAAAACAAATATTTAATTTATTTAACAATTCAAAGAAGCGTAACTTTAACAAATAAATATGTTCTATGTAGTTAACAATTTGGGGTCGCAGACCTCCAACAACGTTCAGAAATTGCTCCAGGCAAATTACAATTTTTAAGGTTTTTTAAACCTTACATGTTTCTAAAATCTTTATAAGATTTAAACCAATAAACAATGAAATAATTAAAGCTTGAACGTGAATTGGAGTACAAAAAGTGTACCTTAAGAAATTCTTGAGAGAATGTTCTAGAGAAAATGACAATTTTGAAAATGACGATAATAACAACGTGAAAAATAAGATAGAAGTTCCTACAACTTCTTATATTTATACAGAATTAATATATGAGAATTATACAAAGAGGGCAGGTCACTTACTGTGAAACCTGAAGAAAGTGAAAGGGAAAGTTCTAGACTTCCCAAGTTTGAGCAGGAATCACTCGCCAAATGGGACAGTTTCCATTTCGTGAAACCTGAACATGACTCGCTCAAGAGTTTAGAGAATTGTTTTCCCTGATTATGGGAAAGGAACAACGTGAATTTAAAACTTGTATCACACAAGCAATTATGCAGAATTTAATTAATGTTAAACTAGCAAAGTTGGAAGGGCACTTCGTGAGTAACACCTTATAGAAAAGTTTCAATTTTATAAATAATGGTTGTTAGTAGAAGGTTAAGGAAAGATCATTGGGATATAGGATTAATGTTCATGGCCGTATTTAATATAACCGGACGATCGCGACGCGGTAGAAACGTGGAGCAAGCACTGTTTATCACTGTAGTCTATTAAGATGGATGCAAAGTTCACTATAGAAACACTGAAGTTTATGAGAAAAAAAGTTATTGCAATTATGGAAATAACTGATTGCACTATATAGGTGAAAGTCTATTTCTTGAAAAAGTTGTGATTTACAATTAAATGCGCCATAGAATGTTCTAGAGGTTCCAGCGGTGGAGGAAAGTTAGCTATTACAAAAATTTGTAAGGAAGATTCCTCATTTTAACTAGCATTTTCACAAGTGCGTGAACAATACTTGACGGCAAGACTCGCAGATAGAGAACAAGGTCTCGAAGGTTCCAGAACGATCTTAGCAGAAAATGGGGTTGAGAAAATCCAACGGAGGAACTAGTTTTATAATTATAGGCAGCGGGTATTAGATAATATCCCACGTAGCGAGAGGATTTCTCGTTTGAATAGCTTAAGAAAAGCTCTTTTTTAGTAAGGTTGGCTTATACAAGGAAAAGCTCAACATGGCAAATCCCACGAAGAATGATTATTGCCCCAAAGTAAATAATTTCACACTGCCTATAAATTATACTTAAAAGCACTTGGAAGTTAAAACCATGAAGATGAGGTTAAAACTTTTTAAAAATGGTACTTATCTTGATTTCATGTTGAAGTCGAAGTTTCTATTGATGATTACTTAGCCAACATGGCGTAAAAGAGGGTGAGCCTCTTGGTTTGAGGAGGCAAGCTCGAGCAGAGCTTTGACTGAACGAGTCAACTGCAGACGGAGAAGTGAGAGCAGCTCAACGAAGCACGGAAGGTCCTAGGAAGGGGAGAGAGTGGGGGTAGGAAACAAAAGGTATACATATCAGCATAACCAACTTATCAAAAATAAATTTTCTTCTTGATGGATGGTCTTCTAAGAGTTGATAGTAGGCGATATTAGCGCAGCATGGTGAGTGAAACAGTAGACGTAGTCCTCTTGCTCAAGGAGAAAATAGCTGACGATAGTAACAAGATCTGGTGGCCAGATGGATATGTAAGTCCTCTTGCACGATGAGGAATTGAGTAGCTTCAGAGGTTCGCTACTAGATGACGCTAGGTGGGTCACAGAAGTTATATATCTGAAACATACTTATACAAAATATAAGAGATTTGCACTTAAAGGAGAAAACAAATGATCACTGTTGGTGTTTGACAAAAAGGAAGGAAAGAACGTGCAAAAGCATTCAAAATTATAATCTCAGGTACCGTGTATTCCAAGAATGCACCACATTTCTCGCGATTTAACTATCCAAACGTAATGAAACTTGGTACAGCAAATGTTTAAACGCATTGTAATGCACGGGAGTATAATTTAGTTCAATTGTTTACATAACCTCAAAATGGCGGCTGTGCGAAATATTTCACTGACATTCTATATCTCCGAAACTATTACAGATATCATCATGCAATTTTGTACTGTGATAAAGGGTACTGATATTGTATATTGTATATTGGGTATTGTATATTTCATAAACCTGTGTAGTACAAAACGAACATGGCGACCAAGCGAATTTGAAATATTTTAATAGAGTTTTTTCTTAATTTAACTCTATGAGCGCAGTGAAATGTGTGAGAAATAGACATTTCTCGCGATTTAACTATCCAAACGTAATGAAACTTGGTACAGCAAATTTTTAAACGCATTGTAATGCACTGGAGTCTAATTTAGTTCAATTGTTTACATAACCTCAAAATGGCGGCTGTGCGAAATATTTCACTGACATTCTATATCTCCGAAACTGTTACAGATATCAACATGCAATTTTGTACGGTGATAAATGGTACTGATACAAGTTTACCTATTGCATATTTCATAAACCTGTATAGTACAAAACGAACATGGCGACCAAGCGAATTTGAAAATTTTTATTAGACTTTTCTCGTGATTTAACTCTATGAGCGCAGTGAAATGTGTGAGAAATAGAAATTTCTCGCGATTTAACTATCCAAACTTAATGAAACGTGGTACAGGAAATGTTTTAAAGCATGGTAATGCACTGGAGTCTAATTTAGTTCAATTGTTTACATAACCTCAAAATGGCGGCTGTGCGAATTATTTCACTGACATTCTATATCTCCGAAACTATTACAGATACCATCATGCAATTTTGTACGGTGATAAAGGGTACTGATACAAGTTTACCTATTGTATATTTCATAAACCTGTATAGTACAAAACAAACATGGCGACCAAGCGAATTTGAAATATTTTCATAGACTTGTCTCTCGATTTAACTCTATGAGCGCAGTGAAATTTGGTACAGTAAGTGATTTTGTGTGTGTGTGAGACTTTTCTCGTGATTTAACTCTATGAGTGCAGTGAAATGTGGTACAGCAAATGTTTAAACGCATTGTAATGCCCTGGAGTCTAATTTAGTTCAATTGTTTACATAACCTCAAAATGGCGGCTGTGCGAAATATTTCACTGACATTCTATATCCCCGAAACTATTACAGATATCATCATGCAATTTTGTACGGTGATAAAGGGTACAGATACAAGTTTACCTACTGTTAATTTCATAAACCTGTATAGTACAAAACGAACATGGTAACCAAGCGAATTTGAAATATTTTAATAGACTTGTCTCGTGATTTAACTCTATGAGCAATGTGAAATGCGGTACAGTAAATGATTTTGTGTGTGTGTGAGAATTTTCTCGTGATTTAATTCTATGAGCGCAGTGAAATATGGTACAGCAAATGTTTAAACGCATTGTAATGCACTGGAGTTTAATTTAGTTCAATTGTTTACATAACCTCAAAATGGCCGCTGTGCGAAATATTTCACTGACATTCTATATCCCCGAAACTATTACAGATATCATCATGCAATTTTGTACGATGATAAAGGGTACTGATACAAGTTTACCTATTGTATATTTCATAAACCTGTATAGCACAAAACGAACATGGCCACCAAACGAATTTGAAATATTGTAATAGACTTTTCTCCTGATTTAACTCTATGAGCGCAGTGAAATGTGTGAGAAATAGACATTTCTCGCGATTTAACTGTCCAAACGTAATGAAACTTGGTACAGCAAATGTTTAAACGCATTGTAATGCACTGGAGTCTAATTTAGTTCAATTGTTTACCTAACCTCATAATGGCGGCTTTGCGAAATATTTCACTGACTTTCTATATCTCCGAAACTATTACAGATATCTGTGTGTGCGTGTGCGTGTGTGTGTGTGTATGTGTGTGAGGTGTGTTGGTGTGTCCCCTAATAAAACCTAAACGGCTGCAGCGATTTCCATGAAACTCATTAAGTTCATGGAACTATTCCCGGCGACCTCGACCGTGCCCTTCAAATTTTGTAACGTCTCACCAATCCAACATGGCGGCTGTGCGAAATATTTCACTAGCATTCAATATCTCCGAAACTATTACCGATATCGCCCTGAAATTGTGTACGGTGATAAAGGGCACTACTAGAAGCTAAACTATGAGACTTTCAAAAACCTGGTGACTACAAAACCAACATGGCGGTCAAGCGTAATTGAGACTTTTAAATAGACATTTCTATCGATTTAACTATCCAAACGTAATGAAACTTGGTACAGCAAATGTTTAAACGCATTGTAATGCACTGGAGTCTAATTTAGTTCAATATTTTACATAATCTCAAAATGGCGGCTATGCGAAATATTTCACCGACATTCTATATCTCCGAAACTATTACAGATATCCGTGTGTGTGTGCGCGTGTGTGTGTGTGTGTGAGTTGTGTGTGTGTGTGTGTGTGTCCCTAATAAAATCTAAACGGCTGGAGCGATTTCAATGAAACTCGGTAAGTTCATAGACCTATTCCCGGCGACCTCGACCGTGCCCTTCAAATTTTGTTACGTCTCACCAATCCAACATGGCGGCTGTGCGAAATATTTCACTAGCATTCAATATCTCCGACACTATTACCGATATCGCCCTGAAATTGTGTACGGTGATAAAGGGCACTACTAGAAGCTCACCTATGAGACTTTCAAAAAATTGGTGACTACAAAACCAACATGGCGGTCAAGCGAAATTGAGACATTTAAATAGACATTTTTCGCGATTTAACTATCCAAACGTAATGAAACTTGGTACATCAAATGTTTAAACGCATTTTAATGCACGGGAGTATAACTTAGTTCAATTGTTTACATAACCTCAAAATGGCGGCTGTGCGAAATATTTCACTGACATTCGATATCTCCGAAATTATTGCAGAAAACATCATGCAATTTTGTACGGTGATAAATGGTACTGATACAAGTTTACCTATTGTATATTTCATAAACCTGTATAGTACAAAACGAACATGGCGACCAAGCGAATTTAATATATTTTAATAGACTTTTCTCGTGATTAACTCTATGAGCGCAGTGAAATGTGGGAGAAATAGAAATTTCTCGCGATTTAACTATCCAAACGTATTGAAACTTGGTACAGCAAATGTTTAAACGCATGGTAATGCACTGGCGTCTAATTTAGGTCAATTGATTACATAACCTCAAAATGACGGCTGTGCGAAATATTTCACTGACATTCTATATCTCCGAAACTATTACATATATCATCATGTAATTTTGTACGGTGATAAAGGGTACTGATACAAGTTTACCTATGGTATATTTCAACAACCTGTATAGTACAAAACGAACATGGCAACCAAGCGAATTTGAAATATTTTGATAGACTTTCTCGTGATTTAACTCCATGAGCGCAGTGAAATGTGTGAGAAATAGACATTTCTCGCGATTTAACTATCCAAACGTTATGAAACATGGTACAGCAAATGTTTAAACGCATTGTAATGCACTGGAGTCTAATTTAGTTCAATTGTTTACATAACCTCAAAATGGCGGCTGTGCGAAATATTTCACTGACATTCTATATCTCCGAAACTATTACAGATATCCGTGTGTGTGTGTGCGTGTGTGTGTGTGTGTGTGTGTGTGAGGTGTGTGTGTGTGTCCCCTAATAAAATTTAAACGGCTGGAGCGATTTCCATGAAACTCGGTAAGTTCATAGAACTGTTCCAGGCGATCTCGACCGTGCCCTTCAAATTTTGTTACGTCTCACCAATCCAACATGGCGGCTGTGCGAAATATTTCACTAGCATTCAATATCTCCGAAACTATTACCGATATCGCCCTGAAATTGTGTACGGTGATAAAGGGCACTAAAAGAAGCTCACCTATGAGACTTTCAAAAACCTGGTGACTACAAAACCAACATGGCGGTCAAGCGAAATTGAGACTATTAAATATACATTTCTCGCGATTTAACTATCCAAGCGTATTGAAACTTGGTGCAGCAAATGTTTAAACGCATTGTAATGCACTGGAGTCTAATTTAGTTCAATTTTTTACATAATCTCAAAATGGCGGCTGTGCGAAATATTTCACTGACATTCTATATCTCCGAAACTATTACAGATATCCGTGTGTATGTGCGTGTTTGTGTGTGTGTGTGGGGTGTGTGTGTGTGTCCCCCCCTAATAAAATCTAAACGGCTGGAGCGATTTCAATGAAACTCGGTGAGTTCATAGAATTATTCCCGGCGACCTCGACCGTGCCCTTCAAATTTTGTTACGTCTCACCAATCCAACATGGCGGCTGTGCGAAATATTTCACTAGCATTCAATATCTCCGAAACTATTACCGATATCGCCCTGAAATTGTGTACGGTGATAAACGGCACTACTAGAAGCTCACCTATGAGACTTTCGAAAACCTGGTGACTACAAAACCAACATGGCGGTCAAGCGAAATTGAGACATTTGAATAGACATTTCTCGCGATTTAACTATCCAAACGTAATGAAACTTGGTACAGCAAATGTTTAAACGCATTGTAATGCACTGGAGTCTAATTTAGTTCAATTGTTTACATAACCTCAAAATGGCGGCTGTGCGAAATATTTCACTGACATTCTATATCTCCGAAACTATTACAGATATCATCATGCAATTTTGTACGGTGATAAAGGGTACTGATATTGTATATTGTATATTGGGTATTGTATATTTCATAAACCTGTATAGTACAAAACGAACATGGCGACCAAGCGAATTTGGAATATTTTAATAGAGTTTTTTCTTAATTTAACTCTATGAGCGCAGTGAAATGTGTGAGAAATAGACATTTCTCGCGATTTAACTATCAAACGTAATGAAACATGGTACAGAAAATTTTTAAACGCATTGTAATGCACTGGAGTCTAATTTAGTTCAATTGTTTACATAACCTCAAAATGGCGGCTGTGCGAAATATTTCACTGATATTCTATATCTCCGAAACTATTACAGATATCCGTGTGTGTGTGCGTGTGTGTGTGTGTGTGTGTGTGAGGTGTGTGTGTGTGTGTCCCCTAATAAAATCTAAACGGCTGGAGCGATTTCCATGAAACTCGGTAAGTTCATAGAACTATTCCAGGCGACCTCGACCGTGCCCTTCAAATTTTGTTACGTCTCACCAATCCAACATGGCGGCTGTGCGAAATATTTCACTAGCATTCAATATCTCCGAAACTATTACCGATATCGCCCTGAAATTGTGTACGGGGACAAACGGCGCTACTAGAAGCTCACCTATGAGACTTTCGAAAACCTGGTGACTACAAAACCAACATGGCGGTCAAGCGAAATTGAGACATTTGAATAGACATTTCTCGCGATTTAACTATCCAAACGTAATGAAACATGGTACAGCAAATGTTTAAACGCATTGTAATGCACTGGAGTCTAATTTAGTTCAATTGTTTACATAACCTCAAAATGACGGCTGTGCGAAATATTTCACTGACATTCTATATCTCCGAAACTATTACATATATCATCATTTAATTTTGTACGGTGATAAAGGGTACTGATACAAGTTTACCTATTGCATATTTCATAAACCTGTATAGTACAAAACGAACATGGCGACCAAGCGAATTTGAAAATTTTTATTAGACTTTTCTCGTGATTTAACTCTATGAGCGCAGTGAAATGTGTGAGAAATAGAAATTTCTCGCGATTTAACTATCCAAACTTAATGAAACTTGGTACAGGAAATGTTTTAAAGCATGGTAATGCACTGGAGTCTAATTTAGTTCAATTGTTTACATAACCTCAAAATGGCGGCTGTGCGAATTATTTCACTGACATTCTATATCTCCGAAACTATTACAGATACCATCATGCAATTTTGTACGGTGATAAAGGGTACTGATACAAGTTTACCTATTGTATATTTCATAATCCTGTATAGTACAAAACGAACATGGCGACCAAGCGAATTTGAAATATTTTCATAGACTTGTCTCGTGATTTAACTCTATGAGCGCAGTGAAATTTGGTACAGTAAGTGATTTTGTGTGTGTGTGAGACTTTTCTCGTGATTTAACTCTATGAGTGCAGTGAAATGTGGTACAGCAAATGTTTAAACGCATTGTAATGCCCTGGAGTCTAATTTAGTTCAATTGTTTACATAACCTCAAAATGGCGGCTGTGCGAAATATTTCACTGACATTCTATATCCCCGAAACTATTACAGATATCATCATGCAATTTTGTACGATGATAAACGGTACTGATACAAGTTTACCTATTGTATATTTCATAAACCTGTATAGTACAAAACGAACATGGCAACCAAGCGAATTTGAAATATTTTAATAGACTTGTCTCGTGATTTAACTCTATGAGCAATGTGAAATGTGGTACAGTAAATGATTTTGTGTGTTTGTGAGAATTTTCTCGTGATTTAATTCTATGAGCGCAGTGAAATATGGTACAGCAAATGTTTGAACGCATTGTAATGCACTGGAGTTTAATTTAGTTCAATTGTTTACATAACCTCAAAATGGCCGCTGTGCGAAATATTTAACTGACATTCTATATCCCCGAAACTATTACAGATATCATCATGCAATTTTGTACGATGATAAACGGTACTGATACAAGTTTACCTATTGTATATTTCATAAACCTCTATAGCACAAAACGAACATGGCCACCAAACGAATTTGAAATATTGTAATAGACTTTTCTCGTGATTTAACTCTATGAGCGCAGTGAAATGTGTGAGAAATAGACATTTCTCGCGATTTAACTATCCAAACGTAATGAAACTTGGTACAGCAAATGTTTAAACGCATTGTAATGCACTGGAGTCTAATTTAGTTCAATTGTTTACCTAACCTCATAATGGCGGCTTTGCGAAATATTTCACTGACTTTCTATATCTCCGAAACTATTACAGATATCTGTGTGTGCGTGTGCGTGTGTGTGTGTGTGTATGTGAGGTGTGTTTGTGTGTCCCCTAATAAAACCTAAACGGCTGCAGCGATTTCCATGAAACTCATTAAGTTCATAGAACTATTCCCGGCGACCTCGACCGTGCCCTTCAAATTTTGTTACGTTTCACCAATCCAACATGGCGGCTGTGCGAAATATTTCACTAGCATTCAATATCTCCGAAGCTATTACCGATATCGCCCTGAAATTGTGTACGGTGATAAAGGGCACTACTAGAAGCTCAACTATGAGACTTTCAAAAACCTGGTGACTACAAAACCAACATGGCGGTCAAGCGAAATTGAGAATTTAAATAGACATTTCTCGCGATTTAACTATCCAAACGTAATGAAACTTGGTACAGCAAATGTTTAAACGCATTGTAATGCACTGGAGTCTAATTTAGTTCAATATTTTACATAATCTCAAAATGGCGGCTGTGCGAAATATTTCACCGACATTCTATATCTCCGAAACTATTACAGATATCCATGTGTGTGTGCGCGTGTGTGTGTGTGTGTGAGGTGCGTGTGTGTGTGTCCCTAATAAAATCTAAACGGCTGGATCGATTTCAATTAAACTCGGTAAGTTCATAGACCTATTCCCGGCGACCTCGACCGTGCCCTTCAAATTTTGTTACGTCTCACCAATCCAACATGGCGGCTGTGCGAAATATTTCACTAGCATTCAATATCTCCGACACTATTACCGATATCGCCCTGAAATTGTGTACGGTGATAAAGGGCACTACTAGAAGCTCACCTAAGAGACTTTCAAAAAATTGGTGACTACAAAACCAACATGGCGGTCAAGCGAAATTGAGACATTTAAATAGACATTTCTCGCGATTTGACTATCCAAACGTAATGAAACTTGGTACAGCAAATGTTTAAACGCATTGTAATGCACGGGAGTATAATTAGGTCAATTGTTTACATAACCTCAAAATGGCGGCTGTGCGAAATATTTCACTGACATTCTATATCTCCGAAATTATTACAGAAAACATCATGCAATTTTGTACGGTGATAAATGGTACTGATACAAGTTTACCTATTGTATATTTCATAAACCTGTATAGAACAAAACGAACATGGCGACCAAGCGAATTTAATATATTTTAATAGACTTCTCTCGTGATTAACTCTATGAGCGCAGTGAAATGTGGGAGAAATAGAAATTTCTCGCGATTTAACTATCCAAACGTATTGAAACTTGGTACAGCAAATGCTTAAACGCATGGTAATGCACTGGAGTCTAATTTAGGTCAATTGTTTACATAACCTCAAAATGACGGCTGTGCGAAATATTTCACTGACATTCTATATCTCCGAAACTATTACATATATCATCATTTAATTTTGTACGGTGATAAAGGGTACTGATACAAGTTTACCTATGGTATATTTCAACAACCTGTATAGTACAAAACGACCATGGCAACCAAGCGAATTTGAAATATTTTAATAGACTTTCTCGTGATTTAACTCCATGAGCGCAGTGAAATGTGTGAGAAATAGACATTTCTCGCGATTTAACTATCCAAACGTAATGAAACATGGTACAGCAAATGTTTAAACGCATTGTAATGCACTGGAGTCTAATTTAGTTCAATTGTTTACATAACCTCAAAATGGCGGCTGTGCGAAATATTTCACTGATATTCTATATCTCCGAAACTATTACAGATATCCGTGTGTGTGTGCGTGTGTGTGTGTGTGTGTGTGTGAGGTGTGTGTGTGTGTGTCCCCTAATAAAATCTAAACGGCTGGAGCGATTTCCATGAAACTCGGTAAGTTCATAGAACTATTCCAGGCGACCTCGACCGTGCCCTTCAAATTTTGTTACGTCTCACCAATCCAACATGGCGGCTGTGCGAAATATTTCACTAGCATTCAATATCTCCGAAACTATTACCGATATCGCCCTGAAATTGTGTACGGTGATAAAGGGCACTAATAGAAGCTCACCTATGAGACTTTCAAAAACCTGGTGACTACAAAACCAACATGGCGGTCAAGCGAAATTGAGACTATTAAATATACATTTCTCGCGATTTAACTATCCAAACGTATTGAAACTTGGTGCAGCAAATGTTTAAACGCATTGTAATGCACTGGAGTCTAATTTAGTTCAATTTTTACATAATCTCAAAATGGCGGCTGTGCGAAATATTTCACCGACATTCTATATCTCCGAAACTGTTACAGATATCCGTGTGTATGTGCGTGTTTGTGTGTGTGTGTGGGGTGTGTGTGTGTCCGCCCCCTAATAAAATCTAAACGGCTGGAGCGATTTCAATGAAACTCGGTAAGTTCATAGAATTATTCCCGACGACCTCGACCGTGCCCTTCAAATTTTGTTACGTCTCACCAATCCAACATGGCGGCTGTGCGAAATATTTCACTAGCATTCAATATCTCCGAAACTATTACCGATATCGCCCTGAAATTGTGTACGGGGACAAACGGCGCTACTAGAAGCTCACCTATGAGACTTTCGAAAACCTGGTGACTACAAAACCAACATGGCGGTCAAGCGAAATTGAGACATTTGAATAGACATTTCTCGCGATTTAACTATCCAAACGTAATGAAACATGGTACAGCAAATGTTTAAACGCATTGTAATGCACTGGAGTCTAATTTAGTTCAATTGTTTACATAACCTCAAAACGGCGGCTGTGCGAAATATTTCACTGACATTCTATATCTCCGAAACTATTACAGATATCATCATGCAATTTTGTACGGTGATAAAGGAAGGAAGGAAGGAAGCTTGTAGTTTAACGTGACCATCAATCTTGAGATCATGAGCCACGGGACCTCCTTTTTACGTGGAATCCGAACCACAGGACATGGCATTTCACTTCGAAAATCTCACATGCATTGACCGGGAATCGAACCCGGACCGCCTTGGTGAGAGGCATACAGCTAGACCGCTGAGCCACCACGCCCCTGCACGGTGATAAAGGGTACTGATATTGTATATTGTATATTGGGTATTGTATATTTCATAAACCTGTATAGTACAAAACGAACATGGCGACCAAGCGAATTTGAAATATTTTAATAGAGTTTTTTCTTAATTTAACTCTATGAGCGCAGTGAAATGTGTGAGAAATAGACATTTCTCGCGATTTAACTATCCAAACGTAATGAAACTTGGTACAGCAAATTTTTAAACGCATTGTAATGCACTGGAGTCTAATTTAGTTCAATTGTTTACATACCCTCAAAATGGCGGCTGTGCGAAATATTTCACTGACATTCTATATCTCCGAAACTGTTACAGATATCATCATGCAATTTTGTACGGTGATAAATGGTACTGATACAAGTATACCTATTGTATATTTCATATACCCGTATAGTACAAAACGAACATGGCGACCAAGCGGATTTGAAAAATTTTATTAGACTTTTCTCGTTATTTAACTCTATGAGCGCAGTGAAATGTGTGAGAAATAGAAATTTCTCGCGATTTAACTATCCAAACTTAATGAAACTTGGTACAGGAAATGTTTTAAAGCATGGTAATGCACTGGAGTCTAATTTAGTTCAATTGTTTACTTAACCTCAAAATTGCGGCTGTGCGAATTATTTCACTGACATTCTATATCTCCGAAACTATTACAGATACCATCATGCAATTTTGTACGGTGATAAAGGGTACTGATACAAGTTTACCTATTGGATATTTCATAAACCTGTATAGTACAAAACGAACATGGCGACCAAGCGAATTTGAAATATTTTCATAGACTTGTCTCGTGATTTAACTCTATGGGCGCAGTGAAATTTGGTACAGTAAGTGATTTTGTGTGTGTGTGAGACTTTTCTCGTGATTTAACTCTATGAGTGCAGTGAAATGTGGTACAGCAAATTTTTAAACGCATTGTAATGCACTGGAGCCTAATTTAGTTCAATTGTTTACATAACCTCAAAATGGCGGCTGTGCGAAATATTTCACTGACATTCTATATCCCCGAAACTATTACAGATATCATCATGCAATTTTGTACGGTGATAAAGGGTACAGATACAAGTTTACCTATTGTTAATTTCATAAACCTGTATAGTACAAAACGAACATGGCAACCAAGCGAATTTGAAATATTTTAATAGACTTGTCTCGTGATTTAACTCTATGAGCAATGTGAAATGTGGTACAGTAAATGATTTTGTGTGTGTGTGAGAATTTTCTCGTGATTTAATTCTATGAGCGCAGTGAAATATGGTACAGCAAATGTTTAAAGGCATTGTAATGCACTGGAATATAATTTAGTTCAATTGTTTACATAACCTCAAAATGGCCGCTGTGCGAAATATTTCACTGACATTCTATATCCCCGAAACTATTACAGATATCATCTTGCAATTTTGTACGATGATAAAGGGTACGGATACAAGTTTACCTATTGTATATTTCATAAACCTGTATAGCACAAAACGAACATGGCCACCAAACGAATTTGAAATATTGTAATAGACTTTTCTCGTGATTTAACTCTATGAGCGCAGTGAAATGTGTGAGAAATAGACATTTCTCGCGATTTAACTATCCAAACGTAATGAAACTTGGTACAGCAAATGTTTAAACGCATTGTAATGCACTGGAGTCTAATTTAGTTCAATATTTTACATAATCTCAAAATGGCGGCTGTGCGAAATATTTCACCGACATTTTATATCTCCGAAACTATTACAGATAGCCGTGTGTGTGTGCGTGTGTGTGTGTGTGTGTGAGGTGTGTGTGTGTATCCCCTAATAAAATTTAAACGGCTGGAGCGATTTCCATGAAACTCGGTAAGTTCATAGACCTATTCCCGGCGACCTCGACCGTGCCCTTCAAATTTTGTTACGTCTCACCAATCCAACATGGCGGCTGTGCGAAATATTTCACTAGCATTCAATATCTCCGACACTATTACCGATATCGCCCTGAAATTGTGTACGGTGATAAAGGGCACTACTAGAAGCTCACCTATGAGACTTTCAAAAAATTGGTGACTACAAAACCAACATGGCGGTCAAGCGAAATTGAGACATTTAAATAGACATTTCTCGCGATTTGACTATCCAAACGTAATGAAACTTGGTACATCAAATGTTTAAACGCATTGTAATGCACGGGAGTATAACTTAGTTCAATTGTTTACATAACCTCAAAATGGCGGCTGTGCGAAATATTTCACTGACATTCTATATCTCCGAAATTATTACAGAAAACATCATGCAATTTTGTACGGTGATAAATGGTACTGATACAAGTTTACCTATTGTATATTTCATAAACCTGTATAGAACAAAACGAACATGGCGACCAAGCGAATTTAATATATTTTAATAGACTTCTCTCGTGATTAACTCTATGAGCGCAGTGAAATGTGGGAGAAATAGACATTTCTCGCGATTTAACTATCCAAACGTATTGAAACTTGGTACAGCAAATGCTTAAACGCATGGTAATGCACTGGAGTCTAATTTAGGTCAATTGTTTACATAACCTCAAAATGACGGCTGTGCGAAATATTTCACTGACATTCTATATCTCCGAAACTATTACATATATCATCATTTAATTTTGTACGGTGATAAAGGGTACTGATACAAGTTTACCTATGGTATATTTCAACAACCTGTATAGTACAAAACGACCATGGCAACCAAGCGAATTTGAAATATTTTAATAGACTTTCTCGTGATTTAACTCCATGAGCGCAGTGAAATGTGTGAGAAATAGACATTTCTCGCGATTTAACTATCCAAACGTAATGAAACATGGTACAGCAAATGTTTAAACGCATTGTAATGCACTGGAGTCTAATTTAGTTCAATTGTTTACATAACCTCAAAATGGCGGCTGTGCGAAATATTTCACTGATATTCTATATCTCCGAAACTATTACAGATATCCGTGTGTGTGTGCGTGTGTGTGTGTGTGTGTGTGTGTGAGGTGTGTGTGTGTGTGTCCCCTAATAAAATCTAAACGGCTGGAGCGATTTCCATGAAACTCGGTAAGTTCATAGAACTATTCCAGGCGACCTCGACCGTGCCCTTCAAATTTTGTTACGTCTCACCAATCCAACATGGCGGCTGTGCGAAATATTTCACTAGCATTCAATATCTCCGAAACTATTACAGATATCGCCCTGAAATTGTGTACGGTGATAAAGAGCACTAATAGAAGCTCACCTATGAGACTTTCAAAAACCTGGTGACTACAAAACCAACATGGCGGTCAAGCGAAATTGAGACTATTAAATATACATTTCTCGCGATTTAACTATCCAAACGTATTGAAACTTGGTGCAGCAAATGTTTAAACGCATTGTAATGCACTGGAGTCTAATTTAGTTCAATTTTTACATAATCTCAAAATGGCGGCTGTGCGAAATATTTCACCGACATTCTATATCTCCGAAACTATTACAGATATCCGTGTGTATGTGCGTGTTTGTGTGTGTGTGTGGGGTGTGTGTGTGTCCCCCCCCCTAATAAAATCTAAACGGCTGGATCGATTTCAATGAAACTCGGTGAGTTCATAGAATTATTCCCGGCGACCTCGACCGTGCCCTTCAAATTTTGTTATGTCTCACCAATCCAACATGGCGGCTGTGCGAAATATTTCACTAGCATTCAATA
Source organism: Meconema thalassinum (assembly GCA_946902985.2). Taxonomy (NCBI): domain Eukaryota; kingdom Metazoa; phylum Arthropoda; class Insecta; order Orthoptera; family Tettigoniidae; genus Meconema; species Meconema thalassinum. The sequence continues at coordinate 1,417,393,008 of OX336389.2, forward strand.
TCTCCGAAACTATTACCGATATCGCCCTGAAATTGTGTACGGTGATAAACGGCACTACTAGAAGCTCACCTATGAGACTTTCGAAAACCTGGTGACTAAAAAAACCAACATGGCGGTCAGGCGAATTTGAGACATTTGAATAGACATTTCTCGCGATTTAACTATCCAAACGTAATGAAACTTGGTACAGCAAATGTTTGAACGCATTGTAATGCACTGGAGTCTAATTTAGTTCAATTGTTTACATAACCTCAAAATGGCGGCTGTGCGAAATATTTCACTGACATTCTATATCTCCGAAACTATTACAGATATCATCATGCAATTTTGTACGGTGATAAATGGTACTGATACAAGTTTACCTATTGCATATTTCATAAACCTGTATAGTACAAAACGAACATGGCGACCAAGCGAATTTGAAAATTTTTATTAGACTTTTCTCGTGATTTAACTCTATGAGCGCAGTGAAATGTGTGAGAAATAGAAATTTCTCGCGATTTAACTATCCAAACTTAATGAAACATGGTACAGGAAATGTTTTAAAGCATGGTAATGCACTGGAGTCTAATTTAGTTCAATTGTTTACATAACCTCAAAATGGCGGCTGTGCGAATTATTTCACTGACATTCTATATCTCCGAAACTATTACAGATACCATCATGCAATTTTGTACGGTGATAAAGGGTACTGATACAAGTTTACCTATTGTATATTTCATAAACCTGTATAGTACAAAACGAACATGGCGACCAAGCGAATTTGAAATATTTTCATAGACTTGTCTCGTGATTTAACTCTATGAGCGCAGTGAAATTTGGTACAGTAAGTGATTTTGTGTGTGTGTGAGACTTTTCTCGTGATTTAACTCTATGAGTGCAGTGAAATGTGGTACAGCAAATGTTTAAACGCATTGTAATGCCCTGCAGTCTAATTTAGTTCAATTGTTTACATAACCTCAAAATGGCGGCTGTGCGAAATATTTCACTGACATTCTATATCCCCGAAACTATTACAGATATCATCATGCAATTTTGTACGGTGATAAAGGGTACAGATACAAGTTTACCTATTGTTAATTTCATAAACCTTTATAGTACAAAACGAACATGGCAACCAAGCGAATTTGAAATATTTTAATAGACTTGTCTCGTGATTTAACTCTATGAGCAATGTGAAATGCGGTACAGTAAATGATTTTGTGTGTGTGTGAGAATTTTCTCGTGATTTAATTCTATGAGCGCTGTGAAATATGGTACAGCAAATGTTTAAACGCATTGTAATGCACTGGAGTTTAATTTAGTTCAATTGTTTACATAACCTCAAAATGGCCGCTGTGCGAAATATTTAACTGACATTCTATATCCCCGAAACTATTACAGATATCATCATGCAATTTTGTACGATGATAAAGGGTACTGATACAAGTTTACCTATTGTATATTTCATAAACCTGTATAGCACAAAACGAACATGGCCACCAAACGAATTTGAAATATTGTAATAGACTTTTCTCGTGATTTAACTCTATGAGCGCAGTGAAATGTGTGAGAAATAGACATTTCTCGCGATTTAACTATCCAAACGTAATGAAACTTGGTACAGCAAATGTTTAAACGCATTGTAATGCACTGGAGTCTAATTTAGTTCAATTGTTTACCTAACCTCATAATGGCGGCTTTGCGAAATATTTCACTGACTTTCCATATCTCCGAAACTATTACAGATATCTGTGTGTGCGTGTGCGTGTGTGTGTGTGTGTGTGTATGTGAGGTGTGTTTGTGTGTCCCCTAATAAAACCTAAACGGCTGCAGCGATTTCCATGCAACTCATTAAGTTCATAGAACTATTCCCGGCGACCTCGACCGTGCCCTTCAAATTTTGTTACGTCTCACCAATCCAACATGGCGGCTGTGCGAAATATTTCACTACCATTCAATATCTCCGAAGCTATTACCGATATCGCCCTGAAATTGTGTACGGTGATAAAGGGCACTACTAGAAGCTCAACTATGAGACTTTCAAAAACCTGGTGACCACAAAACCAACATGGCGGTCAAGCGAAATTGAGACTTTTAAATAGACATTTCTCGCGATTTAACTATCCAAACGTAATGAAACTTGGTACAGCAAATGTTTAAACGCATTGTAATGCACTGGAGTCTAATTTAGTTCAATATTTTACATAATCTCAAAATGGCGGCTGTGCGAAATATTTCACCGACATTCTATATCTCCGAAACTATTACAGATATCCATGTGTGTGTGCGCGTGTGTGTGTGTGTGAGGTGTGTGTGTGTGTGTCCCTAATAAAATCTAAACGGCTGCAGCGATTTCAATGAAACTCGGTAAGTTCATAGACCTATTCCCGGCGACCTCGACCGTGCCCTTCAAATTTTGTTACGTCTCACCAATCCAACATGGCGGCTGTGCGAAATATTTCACTAGCATTCAATATCTCCGACACTATTACCGATATCGCCCTGAAATTGTGTACGGTGATAAAGGGCACTACTAGAAGCTCACCTATGAGACTTTCAAAAAATTGGTGACTACAAAACCAACATGGCGGTCAAGCGAAATTGAGACATTTAAATAGACATTTCTCGCGATTTGACTATCCAAACGTAATGAAACTTGGTACAGCAAATGTTTAAACGCATTGTAATGCACGGGAGTATAATTTAGTTCAATTGTTTACATAACCTCAAAATGGCGGCTGTGCGAAATATTTCACTGACATTCTATATCTCCGAAATTATTACAGATAACATCATGCAATTTTGTATGGTGATAAATGGTACTGATACAAGTTTACGTATTGTATATTTCATAAACCTGTATAGAACAAAACGAACATGGCGACCAAGCGAATTTAATATATTTTAATAGACTTTTCTCGTGATTAACTCTATGAGCGCAGTGAAATGTGGGAGAAATAGAAATTTCTCGCGATTTAACTATCCAAACGTATTGAAACTTGGTACAGGAAATGCTTAAACGCATGGTAATGCACTGGAGTCTAATTTAGGTCAATTGTTTACATAACCTCAAAATGACGGCTGTGCGAAATATTTCACTGACATTCTATATCTCCGAAACTATTACATATATCATCATTTAATTTTGTACGGTGATAAAGGGTACTGATACAAGTTTACCTATGGTATATTTCAACAACCTGTATAGTACAAAACGAACATGGCAACCAAGCGAATTTGAAATATTTTAATAGACTTTCTCGTGATTTAACTCCATGAGCGCAGTGAAATGTGTGAGAAATAGACATTTCTCGCGATTTAACTATCCAAACGTAATGAAACATGGTACAGCAAATGTTTAAACGCATTGTAATGCACTGGAGTCTAATTTAGTTCAATTGTTTACATAACCTCAAAATGGCGGCTGTGCGAAATATTTCACTGATATTCTATATCTCCGAAACTATTAGAGATATCCGTGTGTGTGTGTGTGTTTGTGTGTGTGTGAGGTGTGTGTGTGTGTGTCCCCTAATAAAATCTAAACGGCTGGAGCGATTTCCATGAAACTCGGTAAGTTCATAGAACTATTCCAGGCGACCTCGACCGTTCCCTTCAAATTTTGTTACGTCTCACCAATCCAACATGGCGGCTGTGCGAAATATTTCACTAGCATTCAATATCTCCGAAACTATTACCGATATCGCCCTGAAATTGTGTACGGTGATAAAGGGCACTAATAGAAGCTCACCTATGAGACTTTCAAAAACCTGGTGACTACAAAACCAACATGGCGGTCAAGCGAAATTGAGACTATTAAATATACATTTCTCGCGATTTAACTATCCAAACGTATTGAAACATGGTGCAGCAAATGTTTAAACGCATTGTAATGCACTGGAGTGTAATTTAGTTCAATTTTTACATAATCTCAAAATGGCGGCTGTGCGAAATATTTCACCGACATTCTATATCTCCGAAACTATTACAGATATCCGTGTGTATGTGCGTGTTTGTGTGTGTGTGGGGGGTGTGTGTGTGTCCGCCCCCTAATATAATCTAAACGGCTGGAGCGATTTCAATGAAACTCGGTAAGTTCATAGAATTATTCCCGGCGACCTCGACCGTGCCCTTCAAATTTTGTTACGTCTCACCAATCCAACATGGCGGCTGTGCGAAATATTTCACTAGCATTCAATATCTCCGAAACTATTACCGATATCGCCCTGAAATTGTGTACGGTGATAAACGGCGCTACTAGAAGCTCACCTATGAGACTTTCGAAAACCTGGTGACTACAAAACCAACATGGCGGTCAAGCGAAATTGAGACATTTGAACAGAAATTTCTCGCGATTTAACTATCCAAACGTAATGAAACATGGTACAGCAAATGTTTAAACGCATTGTAATGCATTGGAGTCTAATTTAGTTCAATTGTTTACATAACCTCAAAATGGCGGCTGTGCGAAATATTTCACTGACATTCTATATCTCCGAAACTATTACAGATATCATCATGCAATTTTGTACGGTGATAAAGGGTACTGATATTGTATATTGTATATTGGGTATTGTATATTTCATAAACCTGTATAGTACAAAACGAACATGGCGACCAAGCGAATTTGAAATATTTTAATAGAGTTTTTTCTTAATTTAACTCTATGAGCGCAGTGAAATGTGTGAGAATTAGACATTTCTCGCGATTTAACTATCCAAACGTAATGAAACTTGGTACAGCAAATTTTTAAACGCATTTTAATGCACTGGAGTCTAATTTAGTTCAATTGTTTACATACCCTCAAAATGGCGGCTGTGCGAAATATTTCACTGACATTCTATATCTCCGAAAATGTTACAGATATCAACATGCAATTTTGTACGGTGATAAATGGTACTGATACAAGTATACCTATTGTATATTTCATAAACCTGTATAGTACAAAACGAACATGGCGACCAAGCGGATTTGAAAAATTTTATTAGACTTTTCTCGTGATTTAACTCTATGAGCGCAGTGAAATGTGTGAGAAATAGAAATTTCTCGCGATTTAACTATCCAAACTTAATGAAACTTGGTACAGGAAATGTTTTAAAGCATGGTAATGCACTGGAGTCTAATTTAGTTCAATTGTTTACATAACCTCAAAATGGCGGCTGTGCGAATTATTTCACTGACATTCTATATCTCCGAAACTATTACAGATACCATCATGCAATTTTGTACGGTGATAAAGGGTACTGATACAAGTTTACCTATTGGATATTTCATAAACCTGTATAGTACAAAACGGACATGGCGACAAAGCGAATTTGAAATATTTTCATAGACTTGTCTCGTGATTTAACTCTATGGGCGCAGTGAAATTTGGTACAGTAAGTGATTTTGTGTGTGTGTGAGACTTTTCTCGTGATTTAACTCTATGAGTGCAGTGAAATGTGGTACAGCAAATTTTTAAACGCATTGTAATGCACTGGAGTCTAATTTAGTTCAATTGTTTACATAACCTCAAAATGGCGGCTGTGCGAAATATTTCACTGACATTCTATATCCCCGAAACTATTACAGATATCATCATGCAATTTTGTACGGTGATAAAGGGTACAGATACAAGTTTACCTATTGTTAATTTCATAAACCTGTATAGTACAAAACGAACATGGCAACCAAGCGAATTTGAAATATTTTAATAGACTTGTCTCGTGATTTAACTCTATGAGCAATGTGAAATGTGGTACAGTAAATGATTTTGTGTGTGTGTGAGAATTTTCTCGTGATTTAATTCTATGAGCGCAGTGAAATATGGTACAGCAAATGTTTAAAGGCATTGTAATGCACTGGAATATAATTTAGTTCAATTGTTTACATAACCTCAAAATGGCCGCTGTGCGAAATATTTCACTGACATTCTATATCCCCGAAACTATTACAGATATCATCATGCAATTTTGTACGATGATAAAGGGTACTGATACAAGTTTACCTATTGTATATTTCATAAACCTGTATAGCACAAAACGAACATGGCCACCAAACGAATTTGAAATATTGTAATAGACTTTTCTCGTGATTTAACTCTATGAGCGCAGTGAAATGTGTGAGAAATAGACATTTCTCGCGATTTAACTATCCAAACGTAATGAAACTTGGTACAGCAAATGTTTAAACGCATTGTAATGCACTGGAGTCTAATTTAGTTCAATATTTTACATAATCTCAAAATGGCGGCTGTGCGAAATATTTCACCGACATTCTATATCTCCGAAACTATTACAGATAGCCGTGTGTGTGTGCGCGTGTGTGTGTGTGTGTGAGGTGTGTGTGTGTGTGTGTGTGTCCCTAATAAAATCTAAACGGCTGGAGCGATTTCAATGAAACTCGGTAAGTTCATAGACCTATTCCCGGCGACCTCGACCGTGCCCTTCAAATTTTGTTACGTCTCACCAATCCAACATGGCGGCTGTGCGAAATATTTCACTAGCATTCAATATCTCCGACACTATTACCGATATCGCCCTGAAATTGTGTACGGTGATAAAGGGCACTACTAGAAGCTCACCTATGAGACTTTCAAAAAATTGGTGACTACAAAACCATCATGGCGGTCAAGCGAAATTGAGACATTTATATAGACATTTCTCGCGATTTAACTATCCAAACGTAATGAAACTTGGTACAGCAAATGTTTAAACGCATTGTAATGCACGGGAGTATAATTTAGTTCAATTGTTTACATAACCTCAAAATGGCGGCTGTGCGAAATATTTCACTGACATTCTATATCTCCGAAATTATTACAGAAAACATCATGCAATTTTGTACGGTGATAAATGGTACTGTCCCCGTTTACCTGGATAGTAGGCTGTCAGATATCCGCCCCCTCAATCGGATTGCCAATTATCAATCGCACCGGCACAGTTACAACAATGAAAATGGCACTGACAGATACTATCGAGATAAGAGCACAGAAATTCACAGGAAATCATTGTGGAACACACCAAAATAGACGGGGGTTTATACTTACCGTTGCTTACCTCTTAATTATCTCGGGGTTTGAGTTGACAACAGGATCACTAAAAGTCTGTTCACACAATAATCTCCGCCATGACATTTAAAAATGAACCAGAAACGAAGACGAGAACTTTGAACTGTACAAAAGCTTTATTTCTAATAAAGGGTCTGATTTTCCTAACACAACAAAATATACGTGGCTATCAGTAGCCCAAGTCAATCTGACTACGTCCTCCAGTAGGACTTGCAAAATTATTATACAGCATGATATATAAAACATTTTAGCTCCCAAGAGCTCCAAATACCGTAATATTCATAACACTATTGGATTGGAAAAGGACGTCAGGGTGTGACATATATAGAGCATTTGTTTCCTTTTAATAAACAAGAGAATGATATTTATAGTCGCAAGGCCGGAGTGTACGACCTCACTCTCTGAAAACCATATGTTGACACAGCTGCGGGCTACCTTCCAGCCTGACGCATACTGGTCAAATGCACTCCCTTCTCACACGCTATGTTACGTAAGAATCCAGCCTGCACTCTCAAGCTTTTAAATGTCTTACAAGACAACTCACATTATATTTACGCAAATCTTTCAAGAACTTTGATCACATCCTAATGGATCATTACACAAATTTCTTAAACTTGTTAACTTCAATCCAAATGTTTAACTAGCTCTTAAATGTTTATAACAAAATCACATAAATTATTTATAACAATTAGAAATTGTTTATAATATTTGTCAAAGACAATAAAAATATTATAAGCACGCCTTTAACATCACTCTCGTTTCACATTATTTTCAAAAATATTTACAACAATTATTTACAATATTAACATTTAAATTGTTTAAATTATTAATTTAATAAATACATTAGCCACATGTTCATTCGGTTGGTAATTTTATAATCCTGTTTAATATAATCGACCAATGAAGGTTAGTTATACATATTAATGTCACAATCCGGTTTAATAAAGTTTTTAATAATGATTTGTGACGGCAACCTTCATTCAACATCTTGTCTCAAATTCTTTCAAAACTCGTGTTAATTATAACAGTAAATCACTTGATTAATTTTCAACGAACTATAACAATCTTACTCCAGCGGAAAATCCTTCGCTAACAAGTTAATGCACAATCTGCATTAAAAATATGCCCAAAATCATCATATATTAATCTATATGGCATTTAAAACTTTCACATCACTTACAAAACTTCCACAAATAATTCTTTAACATTACTTCCTGTGGGAACTTCCTTCATATTCAAGGGCATTATATTTCAGCGACTTTCAACACGCGCTGCACTAGCGATTATACATTCATAGTTCCACTTAAAATTTTTATAATCATAAATTGTTTCAAAACTGTTTTTCTATTTAACCTTCGTAGATTTCATTCATGAACTGAAATGAAGTCAAAACTTGCCAATCACAAACAAATTTAATAGTGAATACGCTTATATACGCCTATCTGGTCTATCAAAATTTAAGACTAACATCTTAAAAGAAATTGTAGTATGAAAATACTATCTTCAAATAAAGTGCGACTAAACTGCAAAGTAGTCGAATAGAATCCAATTAGATTGGGGAATGCAAACATCGTTATATAATTCTCTAATTGAGAAAAACTCCTAACAAAAGTACTTGACTTTAATGCATTCAATAATTCATTATTAACATTACTCTTTCACAAAATTGTCTATGATGCAATGTTCATTCATAACTGACGATAAATGTCTGTGTTGCAATCAATACAAATAACGACTAGTATTTCCAAGATCGTCGATAACGTAAGATTTTAACGCTCTAAAATCTTTTAAATGTTCTTCCTTTTTGATGATGACAGAAAATTGTTCAAAGTAATTAAACTGGGGTTGAATTACTTTAATAAAGTGACACGCTGTCTGAATTTAAATCTGCCATAAAAATCATTAACTTACAGTCAAATCGTGACTACAAAAATAAATATTAATTACTGAAAAATCCAAATATCAGTCTCAACTGATTCAAAATCGTTAACTATGCCCATGACATAACAATGTCTTAATAAAACGTCGAAAAATGCAAAACTCATCAAGGTGTACTGAGAATAAGAATCTCAACAAGAAAATAAGGCAAAATACATGAGGATAAAAATATGGGAAAAATGGTTGCTCAAACATTACTAGGTTACTCAAATACAATAAACGTTCACGACTACCTTATCTGCCGATTGACGTTCCAGAGGAAAATTCCCCAAAGAAGACTGCTGATGGATCCATTTCACCACGTTAAAGCTGAGCTCCATCCTCGAAATAGGAAATAGCACCTTCGGAGAATCGAACTGCTTCCTTCTCCGTGAATCGCTCTGCTCCTCGAATACGAATAGACATCCTTCCGGCAATAATCTTCTTTGTGAGTCGGGACTACCCTGACCTCTCTTGAAAAAATCCCTGAAGTTCCAGTAGACAATCATCATGACGTTTTGTAAAAATTTCCGAAGAAATTATTCATATTCAGAGTATGAAATTGTTTCTATGGCTGTTCGATGATATTCAGCCTTTACTTATGAAACATGGGTGTAGATGGTATTCACCGCATGTTCGCTTGTGTGGAATAGCAATTAGCGAAGTTCCATGTCGCTATCTTACTCCATTGAAGTATGTCCCAATTGCAATATGTCCTCTTAGCCCTCCATTTGCACTTCAGTTGTAGTGTCAGAAGAACAAACTGCCGTATTCAAATGCTCCATTATACTGTATCGTTCTGTAAGCAAGCAATCTGAAGTCTTTCTACTCCACTCACAGCGTCAGCCTTGCGTTGTTTCTGGCTTATACAAAAGTGTTTCTCTAGTGGTGAGATAATCACTTTTGCCAGTCGTATAAAGTTGCTAATATCTTTTGAAGTACTCGGTCGAAATTGTTCAGCTTTTTTCTATAATTGCATGTAGTACTGCACAATACAACTATCTTATCGTAGACCGCTAACTGTTTGAAGCTAAACTTTTATAAGCTTTCTAAGGTCCGTTTCAACTTCACCTAGTTTGACCTGGATCTCGTTACTATAGTGGCCTCGCCACGCGTTATAAAAACGATTCTTTTCACTTGCTGTTCACTTTGATGTGTCACTATATTGAATGTATAATAAACTGACTTTCACAAATACTTCGATGATCTGAGCATTAGATCTCAGAATGATCAGCGAACGAAAGAGAAGAGAAGAGGCTCCTTTCTTCTGCGCAAGCCCTTTTATTACCTTCTCGAGGGGCGTTACCATCCCTTCCAAAGCGTGATACTACGTCATCGCTAGAACTTCCAACTTCGTTAATACATGACGGATTTTCAAAATTCAAAAACTGAAAATAAATTTCACCAAAATTCCAAATCAATGCTTTTACTGCAAATGGATTTCCACAATTCTGCATTCAAAAAGTCATAAAAATACCATAGTTTCAGCAATCTCCGTCTTCCTTTAAACTATCGTTCATTGGTTCATGCCTCTCCTCCAATAGCATAGTTTCTTCCTCAGCAGAATTCCTCGTTTCCTGCGACTGCGTCGTACATCTTGGAACATTCTGGACTAAAATGCTGACGTCACTGAGAATCTCAGCTCAAGTAGCTTGCTGGCATAACATTTACGTCATCCGTGCTTACGTCATGACTACCCACGTCATAACTATGACAGCCATAACTCTAATCATAATTTCAAATATAGCCACCGTGGTCTCTACATAATTCAATTACGGGGGCATTCTCCTCCCCCCACGTTTTAAAAACAGTTGCAAATTGTTTTTAAACTCAAAGTTACAAGTATCTCAACTCTCTTGAACACGAAATTGAATTATTACTGGCTTACTCTGGGATAGTATCTTTTTAAATTTCCAGCATTGAACTTGCCGTAAACGACATTATTCTCATCATCGTAGAGTTCATAACAGTTGTTTCCATAAGCGTTCGTAATCCTAAACGGCCCCAGGAACACTAATCCAAATTTGGGGTAGATTTTCTTGGTCATATCAGCCTTGACAGGTCTGCGTAATAATACAAGATTTCCAACTTGAAAGGGTGTACCAAAACGTTTTCCAGCTACTCTCTTCAATCGTTTCTCTGCTGCTTTCTGGAGTTGTTCCTTTGCCTTGTCAATCCTCTGCTGTCTTCCTATGTCGGGATCTCTCGGTATGTGGTTGAAAAGATTATCCCACGGCCTTTCTGGGTTTCTTCCTAGATGAAGTCGCATTGGCACTTCTCCTGTGCTCTCCTGCACTGTAGAGTTCAGACATTCCTCAATAAGGGGTACAAATCTCACCCAACCAGAATGATCATTAGGACAGAAAATTCGACATAATTTCGAAAATTCAGCCATATATCTTTCTGAGGAATTCGATTCAGGGTAACGCACGCTTGAAAATAAGTGCTTAATGCCAAGCCTTTCCATATCCGCTGCAAATTCCACGGACGTAAACTGGGTTCCATGATCCGACAGTAGATATTCCGGTATACCAGCTTTAGGAAATACAGCATTTTCCAGTCTGCTTACTACGTTCCTCGTGTTAGCTTTCTGCATGGGACTCATTGTAACAAATTTTGAGAAAACATCCACGGTCACCAACAGGTACTGGTTACCCTGGTATCCCTTCGGACAGGGGCCAAATATATCCGTCGCCATAAGTTCGTTTGGCTTAGAAGGAATCATCGCCTTCGGTTTTCCCTTTAATAAAGCAGAAGCATACTTTGCTCTTTGACATTTGTCACAGGATCTAATGACCTTGGCAATGCTGGAACGCATGTTAGTCCAGATAAATCTCTCTTTAAGTGTATTAAGAGTTTTATCTAAACCGGCATGTCCAGTTGCATGATGAGCTACCCACACTAAATTGACAACAAGTTTAGGTGGCACGACTATTCGAAATTTTGTATGCGCAGAGTCAGCATACTTGCATACAATGTCTCCACTCAAGACAAAATGTCGTGAATTTCTCCGTGTAGTCTCATAGTCAACATCCGTATTGTCCATGTAACCCTTGAGGAACCTGAACATTTTCCTTATTGGAGCGTGTCTCTTCTGTGACACACCGATTCGGGCTAACCTCCTAACGGTTTCTTCATCTTCTTGCTCCAATTGTACATGGTGTATCTGCACATTTTTAATAGGGTTACGTGATAGAGCATCAGCCAGTAAGTTATCTTTCCCAGGCTGGTGGACGATAGTAGCGTTAAACTGTTGGGTGAACAAAGCCCAACGTGTCAATCTATCACTCGACATGTCAGTTTGCAACATAAACTGTAGTGCTTTATGGTCAGTAATAATGATGACCTTATGTCCCAGCAGGATTTTCTTCCAGGCTTGTAAAGCTGTCACAAAAGCTAACGCTTCAAGCTCTGTCGTGAAGTAGTTTTCCTCGTGCTTTTTCAACTTCCGACTAGTGAACGCAATGTAGTGCTTGTTGCCTGCCTCGTCTTTCTGGTATAAGACTGCACTAATGCCTATTCTTGATGCATCAGACTCAATATAGAACACCTTCTCAAAGTCTGGGTACTCCAGTTTCACATTATTTTTGAGCATCTCTTTTGCTTTCTCAAAAGCCTCGTCTGCAGCGGTACTCCATTTCCATCTGTTGTTCTTCTTGAGTAAGTCATACAGAGGAGCCATAATTTCCGAGTATCTTGGACAGTGGCTGCTAATAAATTGGCATGCACCTACAAATTCTCTGACTTGTTTTACCTTAGTTGGCTTTGGAAATCTCGTGATCGCATCTACTTTTTTCATGTTTGGATGATATCCATCTTTATCAATAGTATGCCCCAAGTAATTTATCTCCTTCTTCAAAAATTGACATTTTCCAAAGTTCACCTTTATGTTGGCCTCCCTTAAATTCTCGAACAACTTTCTCAAGTGCACTAAATGTTCTGCGGCGCTGGGTGAAGATACGATTAAATCGTCAATGTAGCAGATTACATTTTCTTTCACTTCGTCAGTGAGTTTACTATCAAGTGCTCGAATAAGTGCTGGTCCACTGTTAACCATTCCAAAAGGCATTCTGGCAAAGACCCATGACGTCTGGTCAAATAGGAATCCAGTGTACTGCATACTATCCTCTTCTAATTGAACTTGATAAAATGAAGACGTCAAGTCAAGAACGCTGAAACAAGCTCTTCCTTTGAATTTCCGAAGCAGATCTCTAATCTTGGGTGGTCTGTCATTTTCTGGAAGAATCTTCAAGTTGATGGTCCTGGCATCGAGACAAAGACGTATCTGACCATTACTTTTCTTCACTACTGTGATGGGGTTTATATAAGATGACGCCTGTTTTCTAATAATCCCGTCTACCTCCATTTTTCTGATTAACCCTCGTACTTCTTGATAGTATTTCTCAGGAATGGGGTATATTCTCTTCTGGTAAGGGGTTTCATCTGTCAGTCTTATCTTGTACTTATAATCCTTAATCAATCCAGGCTTTTCATCGAAAATATCTTGGAATTCCTTTATCAGATCCTCAAATTCCTCCTGAATTTCTTCAAATCCTTCAGTTTTTCTACTGGGTATTTCTTCTAAGTTTTCCACTTCATTAATTATTGTATTCAAAATTTCTTCCCTAAGGTCTATATCCAGACTGTTTTTCACGTCCTGTTCTTCTATCTCTTCTGTGATTATGTACCCATCATTAAAGCTAATACTTCTGTTCTTCATGTCAATAATAGCTCCGACCTTCGATATAAAATCGATTCCAAGCACCATATCAAAATTGATCTTGCTCACCACAATGAAGATCTGTTCATAATTCCTTCCATTGATCTCAAAGTTCAATAACACTTGAATCTTGCATTTCACTGCCTTATCTTGGAATATCCCTCTCACTTTGACGGTAGAAACAGGTAGAACTGTCATGTTCTCTCCTCTTAGCAGACTTTGATAACATTCCTCTGAAATGATGGAAATAATAGCACCAGTATCCAGCAGGGCTTTGTACTGCTGTCCATCTATCCGTACAGCAATAATCGGTAAGGCACATGGTCTTTCCTCTTTAACAATACCCCTCTCTTCTAGTAAATCTTCATCGGTAACTTCGTATATCTCATTAATCGTAATCAGGTGTGGTGTGGCAATGTATTTACAGGTTCTCACTGACGTTGAGAAATCGGCGTTTTTTTTTTGTGTTACCGACCTCAAAATTCTGTTGGCTCGTAGAAGGCCCAGGATCGATTACAACATCCTGCCTTTTCCTTTGATTGTCAGCTTCTTTATCCCTTAATTCTTTTAAGTATTCCTGGCTTTCCTTTTCTCTTTGCTGATATTGCTCAGGTGTCATAACCTGACTTTGAGTATTCTGGTTTCTATTTTGGTTTTGGTTATTCCTATTATAGTTACGATTATACCCATTATTGTTATAATATCTGCCTCTTCCATTATAGTTTCCTCGGTTGTAGTTCCAACCTCTTCTCTGTTGATATGGTCGGTAACCTTGTGATCTGTAATTTCTAAACTGATTATTCCTGTGAGGACCTACATTGTCAGTTTTCTCCTCCTCTGGCTTGTCAGTTTGTTGGACTTGGTCCATGTATACCGTATTGATTTCCTTATACTCTTGCCTTTGACCTTTCTGGACTACGTTAGGCATTGGACTTGTGTAGTCTAACCTTCTTAGTAATTCATCCATGCTGGATAAATCCCTGATGTTGGACGAAATTATAAGTCTCCTCACCTCAATTGGCAGCATACGAGAAATCGCATCTATTAGTTGCTCCGTGGACAATGGTGGTTGCAAAAATCTCAAGCGGGACAACTGACTCGTAAAGAAATCAGCGTACCTCGTTGGAAGAGTACCTGAGTATTTTCTTGAATATACCTCCGCTCTTAACGAATTCTGCGCTTCTATGGACCAAAATCGTTTGATTAATGCCTCTGCAAACTCGTCAAAGTTGCTGAATGTATATCTAAAAGCTCTAAACCATTCAAGGGGTCCTCCAATCAGATATCTCTCTACAATCTTCATCTCTCTCTCTCTGGGAATGTGAGCTTCGATGAAATAATCTTTGAGATTCCTTACATACTCTATAGGTGTCAAACTATCAGTGTTACTGAATTTTTGTGGTTTGTCCTCGAAATTCCTAATGACCGTCACGTTCCTTGGATATGAATCCGGATAGTTTTTCCCACTATCTCGATAATTCCACTCAGATTCCATATTCCTCTCGTCATCCTCCTCTCTGAATCTGGATACACGTTCTTCAGGAGTCACGTCTCTTTCTTCTAGATCTAGGTGACATCTTCTGGTATGCTTCCTGTTCAATTCGCAAGCTAAGCCTTCTGTATCCTTGTCGGTGATTTCTGTTAAGACTTTCTTGACTATCTCTTCTTTGTAGTTTTCCATTAAACTAGCCTCTCCTAACTTCAAATTTTTCAGTTTACTCGTCGTTTCATTTACGTCAGAGACAACTTTATGAATTTGATCCTCTAATGTAGATTTTAAAGTTTGCATATCCTGATCTAGTTGTGTTCTATCGTCAACTTGTTTTTCGGATAGCGAATTTATCCTGACGCTTAAATCTTTTCTAATCTGTACTACCTCATTATTAATTTCTATCTGCGTACTGGCAAGTTTTCTTTCAATCCTTTCCTGAATTTGGGTTACATGTTCCCCACTTGACTTATTCCACTCGTCTTTCCATACCGCTACGTTTGCTGTTAACATTTCGGCTATGTCTACTTCGATATCCTCTTTTAATACTCTATTGTGGTCTAATACCTGTGTTCTCATGACCTCTACGTCATACTTCAACTCTGCTAAAGACGTTGTTGTTCTAACTGATTCGTCGACTAACCTAGTCGTTAATGCAGTTATATTACGCGTACAAAGAGTTTTTGAGTTTTCGATTTCTTCCCTGACTTTATTGACATCAGTTTGGACTTTAGTGATATCTACGAAAACTGTGTTGACCTCTACCTGAATCTTAGTTACATCACTTTGCACCTCAGTTATATCCGCATGAATATTGTTAATGTCTACCTGAACATTAGATACATCTGTTCTAGCTTTTTGAATTTCTTTCTGGACTTCCTCGACCTTGTCTTGGACAGTCGCTACATCGTTTTTGACAACAACAACTTCGGCTCTAGCACAAGAAATATCCCCTCGGACATTAGCTACATCTAAATTTAACATTGTAAGGTCCCTCTGTACCTTAGACACATCATTTTTAACATCAGACACATTTGTGCGGATGTCACTTACAGTATTTTCAATTCCTAGGGTATTAATCTGTAAACGCGACATATTATCCTCCAAATTAGCAGCACTAGTTTGGATACCCTTCAAATTTTCACTCATGCTAGCTGTCAAATGAGCAGACAAAGTACTAACATTCTCCTCCATTCTTGCATTTAAATTACTAGCATTCTCCTCCATTCTTGCATTTAAATTACTAGCATTCTCCTCCATGCGACTAGTATTCCTAGCTTCCATCTCCTTTATGCTTTCATTCAGCATCTGCTTCACACTACTATTCATGCTAGCTTTCAAGTTAGCAGACATCTCCTCTAGCATCAACCTCAAACTTTCATCTGCCATTACAATATTATTCAAACTGGATTGCTGTAGGGACATACATCAAAAGAGCAAAATAACAACGTTTGAGCAACACTTTTCACCATATATAAATTTGATCAATTTTCTGTCTTAAATCTAACTTATAACTACCTTATAATTAATATTCGAAGATACTTCATGTTGAAACAAACTCAAGCACATGTTCAAATTTCTCTGGCTCATTTTAAAATATCCTAACACAAATAATTTACATTTACAATCCAAATAATTAATTTTATCTTTAATATGACTGAAGTGTCATAAGCCGGTCAAATAAAATAAGATTCCAGATTATAGGCGATTTTTCTAAGTTTCCAGCCCATTTAACTTTTCTCAAGTTGTATAAGATCTGATCTTTTCTGAGTGTAATTTTCCTAATACAATACAACAATTTAATTCCTATATAATCACACTCTTAAATACTACAATTGGCCTAGACATCTAACAAAGAATCAACCTCTTTATTTGAGTCTAATCGAACCCTACGTTTTAGGTTTGTCAATCTTTCTGGTGTTCAACCTGGTAATCCAGTTTTTGTCGAATTCGTCCCACATATTAGGGTCAATCTTACTGTTGACTCAGCCCCACGCTCTTGGGTCGCCAATCTTTCTGTCCCCGTTTACCTGGATAGTAGGCTGTCAGATATCCGCCCCCTCAATCGGATTGCCAATTATCAATCGCACCGGCACAGTTACAACAATGAAAATGGCACTGACAGATACTATCGAGATAAGAGCACAGAAATTCACAGGAAATCATTGTGGAACACACCAAAATAGACGGGGGTTTATACTTACCGTTGCTTACCTCTTAATTATCTCGGGGTTTGAGTTGACAACAGGATCACTAAAAGTCTGTTCACACAATAATCTCCGCCATGACATTTAAAAATGAACCAGAAACGAAGACGAGAACTTTGAACTGTACAAAAGCTTTATTTCTAATAAAGGGTCTGATTTTCCTAACACAACAAAATATACGTGGCTATCAGTAGCCCAAGTCAATCTGACTACGTCCTCCAGTAGGACTTGCAAAATTATTATACAGCATGATATATAAAACATTTTAGCTCCCAAGAGCTCCAAATACCGTAATATTCATAACACTATTGGATTGGAAAAGGACGTCAGGGTGTGACATATATAGAGCATTTGTTTCCTTTTAATAAACAAGAGAATGATATTTATAGTCGCAAGGCCGGAGTGTACGACCTCACTCTCTGAAAACCATATGTTGACACAGCTGCGGGCTACCTTCCAGCCTGACGCATACTGGTCAAATGCACTCCCTTCTCACACGCTATGTTACGTAAGAATCCAGCCTGCACTCTCAAGCTTTTAAATGTCTTACAAGACAACTCACATTATATTTACGCAAATCTTTCAAGAACTTTGATCACATCCTAATGGATCATTACACAAATTTCTTAAACTTGTTAACTTCAATCCAAATGTTTAACTAGCTCTTAAATGTTTATAACAAAATCACATAAATTATTTATAACAATTAGAAATTGTTTATAATATTTGTCAAAGACAATAAAAATATTATAAGCACGCCTTTAACATCACTCTCGTTTCACATTATTTTCAAAAATATTTACAACAATTATTTACAATATTAACATTTAAATTGTTTAAATTATTAATTTAATAAATACATTAGCCACATGTTCATTCGGTTGGTAATTTTATAATCCTGTTTAATATAATCGACCAATGAAGGTTAGTTATACATATTAATGTCACAATCCGGTTTAATAAAGTTTTTAATAATGATTTGTGACGGCAACCTTCATTCAACATCTTGTCTCAAATTCTTTCAAAACTCGTGTTAATTATAACAGTAAATCACTTGATTAATTTTCAACGAACTATAACAATCTTACTCCAGCGGAAAATCCTTCGCTAACAAGTTAATGCACAATCTGCATTAAAAATATGCCCAAAATCATCATATATTAATCTATATGGCATTTAAAACTTTCACATCACTTACAAAACTTCCACAAATAATTCTTTAACATTACTTCCTGTGGGAACTTCCTTCATATTCAAGGGCATTATATTTCAGCGACTTTCAACACGCGCTGCACTAGCGATTATACATTCATAGTTCCACTTAAAATTTTTATAATCATAAATTGTTTCAAAACTGTTTTTCTATTTAACCTTCGTAGATTTCATTCATGAACTGAAATGAAGTCAAAACTTGCCAATCACAAACAAATTTAATAGTGAATACGCTTATATACGCCTATCTGGTCTATCAAAATTTAAGACTAACATCTTAAAAGAAATTGTAGTATGAAAATACTATCTTCAAATAAAGTGCGACTAAACTGCAAAGTAGTCGAATAGAATCCAATTAGATTGGGGAATGCAAACATCGTTATATAATTCTCTAATTGAGAAAAACTCCTAACAAAAGTACTTGACTTTAATGCATTCAATAATTCATTATTAACATTACTCTTTCACAAAATTGTCTATGATGCAATGTTCATTCATAACTGACGATAAATGTCTGTGTTGCAATCAATACAAATAACGACTAGTATTTCCAAGATCGTCGATAACGTAAGATTTTAACGCTCTAAAATCTTTTAAATGTTCTTCCTTTTTGATGATGACAGAAAATTGTTCAAAGTAATTAAACTGGGGTTGAATTACTTTAATAAAGTGACACGCTGTCTGAATTTAAATCTGCCATAAAAATCATTAACTTACAGTCAAATCGTGACTACAAAAATAAATATTAATTACTGAAAAATCCAAATATCAGTCTCAACTGATTCAAAATCGTTAACTATGCCCATGACATAACAATGTCTTAATAAAACGTCGAAAAATGCAAAACTCATCAAGGTGTACTGAGAATAAGAATCTCAACAAGAAAATAAGGCAAAATACATGAGGATAAAAATATGGGAAAAATGGTTGCTCAAACATTACTAGGTTACTCAAATACAATAAACGTTCACGACTACCTTATCTGCCGATTGACGTTCCAGAGGAAAATTCCCCAAAGAAGACTGCTGATGGATCCATTTCACCACGTTAAAGCTGAGCTCCATCCTCGAAATAGGAAATAGCACCTTCGGAGAATCGAACTGCTTCCTTCTCCGTGAATCGCTCTGCTCCTCGAATACGAATAGACATCCTTCCGGCAATAATCTTCTTTGTGAGTCGGGACTACCCTGACCTCTCTTGAAAAATTCCCTGAAGTTCCAGTAGACAATCATCATGACGTTTTGTAAAAATTTCCGAAGAAATTATTCATATTCAGAGTATGAAATTGTTTCTATGGCTGTTCGATGATATTCAGCCTTTACTTATGAAACATGGGTGTAGATGGTATTCACCGCATGTTCGCTTGTGTGGAATAGCAATTAGCGAAGTTCCATGTCGCTATCTTACTCCATTGAAGTATGTCCCAATTGCAATATGTCCTCTTAGCCCTCCATTTGCACTTCAGTTGTAGTGTCAGAAGAACAAACTGCCGTATTCAAATGCTCCATTATACTGTATCGTTCTGTAAGCAAGCAATCTGAAGTCTTTCTACTCCACTCACAGCGTCAGCCTTGCGTTGTTTCTGGCTTATACAAAAGTGTTTCTCTAGTGGTGAGATAATCACTTTTGCCAGTCGTATAAAGTTGCTAATATCTTTTGAAGTACTCGGTCGAAATTGTTCAGCTTTTTTCTATAATTGCATGTAGTACTGCACAATACAACTATCTTATCGTAGACCGCTAACTGTTTGAAGCTAAACTTTTATAAGCTTTCTAAGGTCCGTTTCAACTTCACCTAGTTTGACCTGGATCTCGTTACTATAGTGGCCTCGCCACGCGTTATAAAAACGATTCTTTTCACTTGCTGTTCACTTTGATGTGTCACTATATTGAATGTATAATAAACTGACTTTCACAAATACTTCGATGATCTGAGCATTAGATCTCAGAATGATCAGCGAACGAAAGAGAAGAGAAGAGGCTCCTTTCTTCTGCGCAAGCCCTTTTATTACCTTCTCGAGGGGCGTTACCATCCCTTCCAAAGCGTGATACTACGTCATCGCTAGAACTTCCAACTTCGTTAATACATGACGGATTTTCAAAATTCAAAAACTGAAAATAAATTTCACCAAAATTCCAAATCAATGCTTTTACTGCAAATGGATTTCCACAATTCTGCATTCAAAAAGTCATAAAAATACCATAGTTTCAGCAATCTCCGTCTTCCTTTAAACTATCGTTCATTGGTTCATGCCTCTCCTCCAATAGCATAGTTTCTTCCTCAGCAGAATTCCTCGTTTCCTGCGACTGCGTCGTACATCTTGGAACATTCTGGACTAAAATGCTGACGTCACTGAGAATCTCAGCTCAAGTAGCTTGCTGGCATAACATTTACGTCATCCGTGCTTACGTCATGACTACCCACGTCATAACTATGACAGCCATAACTCTAATCATAATTTCAAATATAGCCACCGTGGTCTCTACATAATTCAATTACGGGGGCAGTACTGATACAAGTTTACCTATTGTATATTTCATAAACCTGTATAGTACAAAACGAACATGGCGACCAAGCGAATTTGAAAAATTTTAATAGACTTTTCTCGTGATTTAACTCAATGAGCGCAGTGAAATGTGTGAGAAATAGAAATTTCTCGCGATTTAACTATCCAAACTTAATGAAATTTGGTACAGCAAATGTTTTAACGAATGGTAATGCACGGGAGTCTAATTTAGTTCAATTGTTTACATAACCTCAAAATGGCGGCTGTGCGAAAAATTTCACTGACATTCTATATCTCCGAAACTATTACAGATACCGTCATGCAATTTTGTACGGTGATAAAGGGTATTGATACAAGTTTACCTATTGTATATTCCATAAACCTGTATAGTTCAAAACGAACATGGCGACCAAGCGAATTTGAAATATTTTAATAGACTTTTCTCGTGATTTAACTCACTGAGCGCAGTGACATGTGTGAGAAATAGACATTTCCCGCGATTTAACTATCCTAACGTAATGAAACTTGGAACAGCAAAGGTTTAAACGCATTGTAATGCACTGGACTCTAATTTAGTTCAATTGTTTACATCACCTCAAAATCGCGGCTGTGCGAAATATTTCACTGACATTCTATATCTCCGAAACTAATACAGATATAATCATGCAATTTTGTACGGTGATAAAGGGTACTGATACAAGTTTACCTATTGTATATTTCATATACCTGTATAGTACAAAAGGAACATGGCGACCAAGTGAATTTGAAATATTTTAATACACTTGTCTCGTGATTTAACTCTATGAGCGCAGTGAAATGTGGTACAGTAAATGATTTTGTGTGTGTGTGAGACTTTTCTCGTGATTTAACTCTATGAGCGCAGTGAAATGTGGTACAGCAAATGTTTAAATGCATTGTTATTCACTGGAGTCTAATATAGTTCGATTGTTTACATGACCTCAATATGGCGGCTGTGCGAAATATTTCACTGACATTCTATATCCCCGAAACTATTACAGATATCATCATGCAATTTTGTACGGTGATAAAGGGTACTGATACAAGTTTACCTATTGTTAATTTCATAAACCTGTATAGTACAAACCGAACATGGCGACCAAGCGAATTTGAAATATTTTAATAGACTTTTCTGGTGATTTTAAACTATGAGCGCAGTGAAATGTGGTACAGCAAATGTTTAAACACATCGTAATGCACTGGAGTCTAATTTAGTTCAATTGTTTACATAACCTCAAAATGGCGGCTGTGCGAAATATTTCACTGACATTCTATATCTCCGAAACTATTACAGATACCATCATGCAATTTTTTACGGTGATAAAGGGTACTGATACAAGTTTACCTATTGTATATTTCATAAACCTGTATAGTTCAAAACGAACATGGCGACCAAGCGAATTTGAAATATTTTAATAGACTTTTCTCGTGATTTAACTCACTGAGCGCAGTGACATGTGTGAGAAATAGACATTTCCCGCGATTTAACTATCCTAACGTAATGAACCTTGGAACAGAAAATGTTTAAACGCATTGTAATGCACTGGAGTGTAATTTAGTTCAATTGTTTACATGACCTCAAAATGGCGGCTGTGCGAAATATTTCACTGAC
Source organism: Meconema thalassinum (assembly GCA_946902985.2). Lineage (NCBI taxonomy): Eukaryota > Metazoa > Arthropoda > Insecta > Orthoptera > Tettigoniidae > Meconema > Meconema thalassinum. The sequence continues at coordinate 1,417,415,716 of OX336389.2, forward strand.
ATTCTATATCCCCGAAACTATTACAGATATCATCATGCAATTTTGTACGGTGATAAAGGGTACTGATACAAGTTTATCTATTGTATATTTCAACAACCTGTATAGTACAAAACGAACATGGCGACCAAGCGAATTTGAAATATTTTAATAGACTTTTCTCGTGATTTAAAACTATGAGCGCAGTGAAATGTGGTACAGCAAATGTTTAAACGCATCGTAATGCACGGGAGTCTAATTAAGTTCAATTGCTTACATAACCTCAAAATGGCGGCTATGCGAAATATTTCACTGACATTCTATATCTCCGAAACTTTTACAGATATCATCATGCAATTTTGTACGGAGATAAAGGGTACTGATACAAGTTTACCTATTATATATTTCATAAACCTGTATAGTACAAAACGAACATGGCGACCAAGCGAATTTGAAATATTTTAATAGACTTGTCTCGTGATTTAACTCTAAGAGCGCAGTGAAATGTGGTACTGTAAATGATTTTGTGTGTGTGTGAGACTTTTCTCGTGATTTAACTCTATGAGCGCAGTGAATTGTGGTACAGCAAATGTTTGAAAGCATTGTAATGCACTGGAGTCTAATTCAGTTCAATTTTTTACATAACCTCAAAATGGCGATTGAGCGAAATATTTCACTGACATTCTATATCTCCGAAACTATTACAGATATCATCATGCAATTTTGTACGGTGATAAAGGGTACTGATACAAGTTTACCTATTGTATATTTCATAAACCTGTATAGTACAAAACGAACATGGCGACCAAGCGAATTTCAAAAATTTTAATAAACTTTTCTCGTGATTTAACTCTATGAGCGCAGTGAAATGTGTGAGAAATAGAAATTTCTCGCGATATAACTATCCAGACTTAATGAAACATGGTACTGCAAATGTTTTTTCACGCATGGTAATGCACTGGAGTCTAATTTAGTTCAATTGTTTACATAACCTCAAAATGGCGTCTCAGCGAAATATTTCACTGACATTCTATATCTCCGAAACTATTACAGATACCATCATGCAATTTTGTACGGTTATAAAGGGTACTGATACAAGTTTACCTATTGTATATTTCATAATCCTGTATAGTACAAAACGAACATGGCGACCAAGCGAATTTGAAATATTTTAATAGACTTTTCTCGTGATTTAACTCTATGAGCGCAGTGACATGTGTGAGAAATAGACATTTCCCGCGATTTAACTATCCTAACGTAATGAAACATGGAACAGCAAATGTTTAAACGCATTGTAATGCACTGGAGTCTAATTTAGTTCAATTGTTTTCATAACCTCAAAATGGCGGCTGTGCGAAATATTTCACTGACATTCTATATCCCCGAAAATTTACAGATATCATCATGCAATTTTGTACGGTGATAAAGGGTACAGATACAAGTTTACCTATTGTATATTTCGTAAACCTGTATAGTACAAAACGAACAGGGCCACCAAGCGTATTTGAAATATTTTAATAGACTTTTCTCTTGATTTAACTCTATGAGCGCAGTGAAATGTGTGAGAAATAGACATTTCCCGCGATTTAACTTTCCAAACGTAATGAAACTTGGTACAGCAAATGTTTACACGCATTGTAATGCACTGGAGTCTAATTTAGTTCAATTGTTTACATAACCTCAAAATGGCGGCTATGCAAAATATTTCACTGACATTCTATATCTCCGAAACTATTACAGATATCTGGGTGTGTGTGTTCGTGTGTGTGTGTGTGTGTGAGGTGTGTGTGTGTGTCCCCCTAATAAAATCTAAACGGCTGGAGCTATTTCAATGAAACTCGGTAAGTTCATAGAACTATTCCCGGCGACCTCGACCGTGCCCTTAAATTTTTTTACGTCTCACCAATCCAACAAGGCGGCTGTGCGAAATATTTCACTAGCATTCAATATCTCCGAAACTATTACCGATATTGCCCTGAAATTGTGTACGGTGATAAAGGGCACTACTAGAAGCTCACGTATGAGACTTTCAAAAACCTGGTGACTACAAAACTAGCATGGCGGTCAAGCGAAATTGAGACATTTAAATAGACATTTCTCGCGATTTAACTATCCAAACGTAATGAAACTTGGTACAGCAAATGTTTAAAACATTGTAATGCACTGGAGTCTAATTTAGTTCAATTGTATACATAACCTCAAAATGGCGGCTGTGCGAATTATTTCACTGACATTCTATATCCCCGAAACTATTACAGATATCATCATGCAATTTTGTACGGTGATAAAGGGTACTGATACAAGTTTACCTATTGTATATTTCATAAACCTGTATAGTACAAAACGTACATGGCCACCAACCGAATTTGAAATATTTAAATAGACTTTTCTCGTGATTTAACTCTATGAGCGCAGTGAAATGTGTGAGAAATAGACATTTCTCGCGATTTAACTATCCAAACCTAATGAAACATGGTACAGCAAATGTTTAAACGCATTGTAATGCACTGGAGTCTAATTTAGTTCAATTGTTTACATAACCTCAAAATGGCGGCTGTGCGAATTATTTCACTGACATTCTATATCTCCGAAACTATTACAGATATATGTGTGTGTGTGTGCGTGTGCGTGTGTGTGTGTGAGGTGTGTGTGTGTGTGTCCCTAATAAAATCTAAACCGCTGGAGCGATTTCAATGAAACTCGGTAAGTTCATAGAACTATTCCCGGCGACCTCGACCGTGCCCTTAAAATTTTTTACGTCTCACCAATCCAACAAGGCGGCTGTGCGAAATATTTCACTAGCATTCAATATCTCCGAAACTATTACCGATATCGCCCTGAAATTGTGTTCGGTGATAAAGGGCACTACTAGAAGCTCACCTATGAGACTTTCAAAAACCTGGTGACTACCAAACCAACATGGCGGTCAAGCGAAATTGAGACATTTAAATAGACATTTCTCGCGATTTAACTATCCAAACGTAATGAAACTTGGTACAGCAAATGTTTAAACGCATTGTAATGCACTGGAGTCTAATTTAGTTCAATTGTTTACATAACCTCAAAATGGCGGCTGTTGGAAATATCTCACTGACATTCTATATCTCCGAAACTATTAGAGATAACATCATGCAATTTTGTACGGTGATAAATGGTACTGATACAAGTTTACCTATTGTGTATTTCATAAACCTGTATAATACAAAACGAACATGGCGACCAAGCGAATTTGAAATATTTAAACAGACTTTTCTCGTGATTTAACTCTATGAGCGCAGTGAAATGTGTGAGAAATAGAAATTTCTCGCGATTTAATGATCCAAACGTAATGAAACTTGGTACAGCAAATGTTTAAACGCATTGTAATGCACTGGAGTCTAATTTAGTTCAATTGTTTACATAACCGCAAAATGACGGCTATGCGAAATATTTCACTGACCTTCTATATCTCCGAAACTATTACATATATCATCATGCAATTTTGTACGGTGATAAAGCGTACTGATTCAAGTTTACCTATTGTATATTTCAACAACCTGTATAGTACAAAACGAACATGGCAACCAAGCGAATTTGAAATATTTTAATAGGCTTGTCTCGTGATTTAACTCTATGAGCAAAGTGAAATGTGGTACAGTAAATGATTTTGTGTGTGTGTGAGAATTTTCTCGTGATTTAATTCTCTGAGCGCATTTAAATGTGGTACAGGAAATGTTTAAACGCATTGTAATGCACTGGAGTCTAATTTAGTTCAATTGTTTGCATAACTTCAAAATGGCGGCTGTGCGAAATATTTCACTGACATTCTATATCCCCGAAATTATTACAGATATCATCATGCAATTTTGTACGGTGATAAAGGGTACTGATACAAGTTTACCTATTGTATATTTCATAAACCTGTATAGTACAAAACGAACATGGCCACCAAGCGAATTTTAAATATTTTAATAGACTTTTCTCGTGATTTAACTCTATGAGCGCAGTGAAATGTGTGAGAAATAGACATTTCGCGCGATTTAACTATCCAAACGTAATGAAACTTGGTACAGCAAATGTTTAAACGCATTGTAATGCACTGGAGTCTAATTTAGTTCAATTTTTTACATAACCTCAAAATGGCGGCTGTGCGAATTATTTCACTGACATTCTATATCTCCGAAACTATTACAGATATCTGTGTGTGTGTGTGCGTGTGCGTGTGTGTGTGTGTGTGTTTGAGGTGTGTGTGTGTCCCCCCTAATAAAATCTAAACGGCAGGAGCGATTTCAATGAAACTCGGGAAGTTCATAGAACCATTCCCAGCGACCTCGACCGTGCCCTTAAAATTTTGTTACGTCTCACCAATCAAACATGGCGGCTGTGCGAAATATTTCACTAGCATTCAATATCTCCGAAACTATTACCGATATCGCCCTGAAATTGTGTACGGTGATAAAGGGCACTACTAGAAGCTCACCTATGAGACTTTCAAAAACCTGGTGACTACAAAACCAACATGGCGGTCAAGCGAAATTGAGACATTTGAATAGATATTTCTCGAGATTTAACTATCCAAACCTAATGAAACTTGGTACAGCAAATGTTTAAACGCATTGTAATGCACTGGAGTCTAATTTAGTTCAATTGTTTACATAACCTCAAAATGGCGGCTGTGCGAAATATTTCACTGACATTCTATATCTCCGAAACTATTACAGATATCAACATGCAATTTTGTACGGTGATAAATGGTACTGATACAAGATTACCTATTGTATATTTCATAAACCTGTATAGTACAAAACGAACATGGCGACCAAGCGAATTTCAAAAATTTTAATAAACTTTTCTCGTGATTTAACTCTATGAGCGCAGTGAAATGTGTGAGAAATAGAAATTTCTCGCGATATAACTATCCAGACTTAATGAAACATGGTACTGCAAATGTTTTTTCACGCATGGTAATGCACTGGAGTCTAATTTAGTTCAATTGTTTACATAACCTCAAAATGGCGTCTCAGCGAAATATTTCACTGACATTCTATATCTCCGAAACTATTACAGATACCATCATGCAATTTTGTACGGTTATAAAGGGTACTGATACAAGTTTACCTATTGTATATTTCATAATCCTGTATAGTACAAAACGAACATGGCGACCAAGCGAATTTGAAATATTTTAATAGACTTTTCTCGTGATTTAACTCTATGAGCGCAGTGACATGTGTGAGAAATAGACATTTCCCGCGATTTAACTATCCTAACGTAATGAAACATGGAACAGCAAATGTTTAAACGCATTGTAATGCACTGGAGTCTAATTTAGTTCAATTGTTTTCATAACCTCAAAATGGCGGCTGTGCGAAATATTTCACTGACATTCTATATCCCCGAAAATTTACAGATATCATCATGCAATTTTGTACGGTGATAAAGGGTACAGATACAAGTTTACCTATTGTATATTTCGTAAACCTGTATAGTACAAAACGAACAGGGCCACCAAGCGTATTTGAAATATTTTAATAGACTTTTCTCTTGATTTAACTCTATGAGCGCAGTGAAATGTGTGAGAAATAGACATTTCCCGCGATTTAACTTTCCAAACGTAATGAAACTTGGTACAGCAAATGTTTACACGCATTGTAATGCACTGGAGTCTAATTTAGTTCAATTGTTTACATAACCTCAAAATGGCGGCTATGCAAAATATTTCACTGACATTCTATATCTCCGAAACTATTACAGATATCTGGGTGTGTGTGTTCGTGTGTGTGTGTGTGTGTGAGGTGTGTGTGTGTGTCCCCCTAATAAAATCTAAACGGCTGGAGCTATTTCAATGAAACTCGGTAAGTTCATAGAACTATTCCCGGCGACCTCGACCGTGCCCTTAAATTTTTTTACGTCTCACCAATCCAACAAGGCGGCTGTGCGAAATATTTCACTAGCATTCAATATCTCCGAAACTATTACCGATATTGCCCTGAAATTGTGTACGGTGATAAAGGGCACTACTAGAAGCTCACGTATGAGACTTTCAAAAACCTGGTGACTACAAAACTAGCATGGCGGTCAAGCGAAATTGAGACATTTAAATAGACATTTCTCGCGATTTAACTATCCAAACGTAATGAAACTTGGTACAGCAAATGTTTAAAACATTGTAATGCACTGGAGTCTAATTTAGTTCAATTGTATACATAACCTCAAAATGGCGGCTGTGCGAATTATTTCACTGACATTCTATATCCCCGAAACTATTACAGATATCATCATGCAATTTTGTACGGTGATAAAGGGTACTGATACAAGTTTACCTATTGTATATTTCATAAACCTGTATAGTACAAAACGTACATGGCCACCAACCGAATTTGAAATATTTAAATAGACTTTTCTCGTGATTTAACTCTATGAGCGCAGTGAAATGTGTGAGAAATAGACATTTCTCGCGATTTAACTATCCAAACCTAATGAAACATGGTACAGCAAATGTTTAAACGCATTGTAATGCACTGGAGTCTAATTTAGTTCAATTGTTTACATAACCTCAAAATGGCGGCTGTGCGAATTATTTCACTGACATTCTATATCTCCGAAACTATTACAGATATATGTGTGTGTGTGTGCGTGTGCGTGTGTGTGTGTGAGGTGTGTGTGTGTGTGTCCCTAATAAAATCTAAACCGCTGGAGCGATTTCAATGAAACTCGGTAAGTTCATAGAACTATTCCCGGCGACCTCGACCGTGCCCTTAAAATTTTTTACGTCTCACCAATCCAACAAGGCGGCTGTGCGAAATATTTCACTAGCATTCAATATCTCCGAAACTATTACCGATATCGCCCTGAAATTGTGTTCGGTGATAAAGGGCACTACTAGAAGCTCACCTATGAGACTTTCAAAAACCTGGTGACTACCAAACCAACATGGCGGTCAAGCGAAATTGAGACATTTAAATAGACATTTCTCGCGATTTAACTATCCAAACGTAATGAAACTTGGTACAGCAAATGTTTAAACGCATTGTAATGCACTGGAGTCTAATTTAGTTCAATTGTTTACATAACCTCAAAATGGCGGCTGTTGGAAATATCTCACTGACATTCTATATCTCCGAAACTATTAGAGATAACATCATGCAATTTTGTACGGTGATAAATGGTACTGATACAAGTTTACCTATTGTGTATTTCATAAACCTGTATAATACAAAACGAACATGGCGACCAAGCGAATTTGAAATATTTAAACAGACTTTTCTCGTGATTTAACTCTATGAGCGCAGTGAAATGTGTGAGAAATAGAAATTTCTCGCGATTTAATGATCCAAACGTAATGAAACTTGGTACAGCAAATGTTTAAACGCATTGTAATGCACTGGAGTCTAATTTAGTTCAATTGTTTACATAACCGCAAAATGACGGCTATGCGAAATATTTCACTGACCTTCTATATCTCCGAAACTATTACATATATCATCATGCAATTTTGTACGGTGATAAAGCGTACTGATTCAAGTTTACCTATTGTATATTTCAACAACCTGTATAGTACAAAACGAACATGGCAACCAAGCGAATTTGAAATATTTTAATAGGCTTGTCTCGTGATTTAACTCTATGAGCAAAGTGAAATGTGGTACAGTAAATGATTTTGTGTGTGTGTGAGAATTTTCTCGTGATTTAATTCTCTGAGCGCATTTAAATGTGGTACAGGAAATGTTTAAACGCATTGTAATGCACTGGAGTCTAATTTAGTTCAATTGTTTGCATAACTTCAAAATGGCGGCTGTGCGAAATATTTCACTGACATTCTATATCCCCGAAATTATTACAGATATCATCATGCAATTTTGTACGGTGATAAAGGGTACTGATACAAGTTTACCTATTGTATATTTCATAAACCTGTATAGTACAAAACGAACATGGCCACCAAGCGAATTTTAAATATTTTAATAGACTTTTCTCGTGATTTAACTCTATGAGCGCAGTGAAATGTGTGAGAAATAGACATTTCGCGCGATTTAACTATCCAAACGTAATGAAACTTGGTACAGCAAATGTTTAAACGCATTGTAATGCACTGGAGTCTAATTTAGTTCAATTTTTTACATAACCTCAAAATGGCGGCTGTGCGAATTATTTCACTGACATTCTATATCTCCGAAACTATTACAGATATCTGTGTGTGTGTGTGCGTGTGCGTGTGTGTGTGTGTGTGTTTGAGGTGTGTGTGTGTCCCCCCTAATAAAATCTAAACGGCAGGAGCGATTTCAATGAAACTCGGGAAGTTCATAGAACCATTCCCAGCGACCTCGACCGTGCCCTTAAAATTTTGTTACGTCTCACCAATCAAACATGGCGGCTGTGCGAAATATTTCACTAGCATTCAATATCTCCGAAACTATTACCGATATCGCCCTGAAATTGTGTACGGTGATAAAGGGCACTACTAGAAGCTCACCTATGAGACTTTCAAAAACCTGGTGACTACAAAACCAACATGGCGGTCAAGCGAAATTGAGACATTTGAATAGATATTTCTCGAGATTTAACTATCCAAACCTAATGAAACTTGGTACAGCAAATGTTTAAACGCATTGTAATGCACTGGAGTCTAATTTAGTTCAATTGTTTACATAACCTCAAAATGGCGGCTGTGCGAAATATTTCACTGACATTCTATATCTCCGAAACTATTACAGATATCAACATGCAATTTTGTACGGTGATAAATGGTACTGATACAAGATTACCTATTGTATATTTCATAAACCTGTATAGTACAAAACGAACATGGCGACCAAGCGAATTTGAAAATTTTTAATAGACTTTCCTCTTGTTTTAACTCTATGAGCGCAGTGAAATGTGTGAGAAATAGAAATTTCTCGCGATTTAACTATCCAAACTTAACGAAACTTGGTACAGCAAATGTTTTAACGCATGGTAATGCACTGGTGTCTAATTTAGTTCAATTGTTTACATAACCTCAAAATGGCGGCTGTGCGAAATATTTCACTGACATTCTATATCTCCGAAACTATTACAGATAACATCATGCAATTTTGTACGGTGATAAATGGTACTGATACAAGTTTACCTATTGTATATTTCATAAACCTGTATAATACAAAACGAACATGGCAGTAGTAAAGGAAATGTATGTTTTGAATATTGCGTAATCGCGAGGACATATTGCATCATCATGACATCATCTGATAGCTATGCGGATGTGAGCATGTGCACGTGCACATGTTAGCGTGGGAAGAGGTTGACCTTTAACCGCTTGAAGCAGGTAACCTTTGGGTAACCGCTTGAAGTAGATAACCTTTGACTTATTTATGCGATGGAGATAAAAATTAATGGGTGTTGACGTCATTTGATACCCCTGCAAGTTTGCAGCTGTGTGAGCGATCACGTGATATGCCTGCAGTGTTCGCGTGAGACGTGGTTGACCTTACACGTCATTGGGTAAGAATGTAATCTTTGACTTCTTTAAGTAATAGTGATAAAAATATAATGAGATGATTGTGTCAGAAGCTTGTTTTGTAGCATTTGGTTTCTTGAGTGTAGGTGGGGGTGAAGGATATATAAATGCATGTGTGCGTGGATGAGTTGAACTTCTACATTTGCGCGAAGAGAGAGTGTGTGTGTGAAAGAAATAAAGAAAGTCAACGACGAGGAACAAATTGTGTGTGTGATGGATGTTCTAACGAAGTTCAATAACTTAGCCACTTGCGTTGAGTATTCTAATAAGGAACTATCAGAACTAATAATTGATTTACCGTATGTGGTCCAAATTATTCGGGCTGTGGAGACGAGATTTGGAAGAAAAATAGTGGTGGACATTATCATTGAAGGTGAAATAACAAGTGTATTTCTACCAGCAGTATTTGCAAAACTAAGCGCATCAGAGATCGATGAACTAAACTCACTTAGAGGCAAACTGATGTTGGTGTATTTGGGGTTGAAGAACCGCTCACATCAAGTTGTTTTAAAACTGTAAATTTTTGGTGAGTATATATATGCAGATTATATATGTATTGATTGATTGATATAACGAATGATATATATATTTAGTTGCTTATTATTATTTTTTTCAGATTATCTAAAAACTAATAAAAGGAACAGCAAAATGAAGTGGAAAACTGTTAATTTTCTGAGTGGAACTGAACATCGATCGCACCCGGTAATAGAGTATCATCGTGTATGCTTTCATCAGTCTGAAGAAGGAGAAGAAGAAGGAGAAGATGATAATGAGGTGAGTCATAATGAGAAAGAAGCTTGTTTTAACAAATGGACATCTTCGAGTGGAATTTCAACATTTTCAGTCTACGTTACTAATGTTAGCAAATCAGATGATAGTCAGCGAGAGGTGACAGAAACAGTTCTAAGATATTTGTTACAAGAATTATGTGAAGATGAACATTTTATTTGTTTCTTCGGATACAATACATTTGATGAGGTTTACAAAATTGAATTTTCCATCACTTGTTTTGAAGTAACAAAATTGAATGAGTATAGAAACAAATTGCTTGGTAAACTTCAGGACGAATTTCCCTTTGAAGCCATTCATTGTTCGCTGGAGATTACAGGCAGCAATTTATCTCAATGGCTTGAATACACTTTAAAAGATTATAGGTTTTTGGTGAACCGATGTTACAGCAACTGCTGGTGGTGTATTAACAACAGTGCGAATTGGACAATTGCTTAGACAACAATGGCAACACCTCCTAGCAAACGTAGAAAGGTTGATATTGTAATACATAATAATAACAGTGAAAATATAAGAAACCAATTGAACAATGCATTTGAAAGTGTTTCTAATTTTAGAAGTGAACTAAACGGTGCTATTTCAATATCATACCAAATCGGGGAATACACTCAAACGGACTTGATTGAGAACAGTGATGAGTTGATTGAATGTTGGAGAGTTATTAGTGAGCACATATTGCAACAAGCTGTGAATTGTGAAGAAATTACACTTCAAATAAAGGATGAATTTTTCTTAAGCTGTGAGTTAATTGAAACAGCATTCAATTCTAGAGTGTACACACTTGCAGTTTCAAATGTTAATAATGAGTTTTTGGATCCCCGCGAATTTTTAGCAAATGCTAATATTTGGTTTACAAAGTATGTTAAGAAAGCGTTAACTGTGCAAGCTTTAAAGGTGAATTCAGTTTTGTGTGCACAGTATGTGCTTCGCGACATATCGGAAACAAAATATTTTGCTGTCAAAAATAAAGTGGTTTTCGAGTATACGGATGTAAATGAATTTTATAATAATCATATCATTGAAGGTACATTGACAAAAATGAGCGAATTTGAAGCAAATGGCTCTGGGTGGGCTTTAGAAAAAATTCATAGTTTGAGAATTAATATAAATAAATATGTTGGATTTCGAGTAGGAATGTCCAATACTAGTAGATTGCCTGATGTAATAGTCAATAAACAGGCAGTGCTAAATTTGTATGATACAAAGGAAGCTTGTTTTGCGTGGAGTGTGGTTGCTGGTTTGTATCCAAAAACGCGAAACGTGAATCATCTTTCTTCCTATCCTAATTACAGAGATGTTTTAAATTTAGATGATATTCCAATTCCAATGCAAATGAAATATTTAAACAAGTTTGAAAATCAAAACAATATTTCTGTGAATGTGTATGGAGCACAATATGATGAAAACAAATGGGTGTGTATGGGAACAAACGAAGTAAAAGGAAAAAAACCATTTACTATTGTACCTTTGTATGTATCAGATAAAGTATATGAAAGGAGTGTGGACTTATTGATGTTGCAGATTGGAAACAGTGAAAGTTATCACTTTTGTTTAATTAGAAATCTCGCTCGCCTTGTGCGTTCAAGCATCACTAGGAATTGTAGACGGATTTATATATGTAGACGTTGTTTGTCATATTATTCTCTTGAGGATGAGTTAAACGTTCACTTTGCACACTGTAAACAGTTTCCTGTTGCAAAAAGCATATTGCCAACTGACGAACAAAGATTTGTTAATTTTACAGAATTTAAATTTAAAGATAAGAGTTCCATTTATAATTTATGCAGATACTGAATACGTTTTGTCTCCTATTTCCTCTTGTTTTCCAAATAGTGACATTCCTAACTCTACATTAACCCATAAACATATTCCTTACAGCATTTCTTTATACCTTCATTGTAATTTTGATAGTGATTTGTGCAGTTTTAAACTCTTTAGGGGAAATAATTGCATAGAATTGTTTGTAAAGGAACTTTATAGTATTGTAGATAAACTTCAAACATATTATTTATCAGCTAAACCGATGTTAAAGATGACGGAAAACGAAGAAAGATTATTTTTGTTAAGTAAAATTTGTCATATTTGCGAGAAACCGATTGCAGATAATGAACTCAAAGTACGCGATCATTGTCACATAACTGGAAAATATAGAGGAAGCGCACACAATAGTTGTAATTTAAATTACAAAGTAACGAGGGTCCTGCCTATAGCATTTCATAATCTAACGGCGTATGATGGACATTTTATAATTAAAGAAATTTGTGAGAAGCATGAAGGTGGGGAGTTACATAATCCTGGTCAGATAAAATTGTTAGCAATGAATATGGAACGTTATAAAGGGTTTACAAAGCATGTATGGGTTAAGAATGGATTCGTTCAGTTAAGATTTATCGATACATATAATTTCTTGTCCTGTTCACTAGATCAATGTTCATCTTCGTTAAGTGAAGATTCAAAGCAAATAACTCGACGTTATTTTAATGATGATGCACAGTTTCGACTTACTGCGAGAAAATGTGTGTTTCCCTATGAATACGTCACGAGTATGGATGTACTTAACGAAACTAAATTACCTGAAATATCCAAGTTTTATAGCAGTCTTTATAATCAAACAATATCGAACGAGGAGTATGAGTTTGCTCAATCGGTGTGGGAAACGTTTTCCTGTCAAACATTAGGAGAATACGCTGATTTGTATTTAAAAGTTGACACACTTCTTTTGGCAGATGTCTTTGAAAATTTTAGATCGAATGGCATGGAAACTTATGGCATTGATGCAGCTCATTTTTACACTGCTCCATCTATGTCTTGGTGCGCGATGAAAAAGATAACCAACGTTCAACTCGAATTGCTTCAAGATATTGATATGTTACACTTTTTTGAACGATCTATTCGAGGGGGAAATGTTCAGTGTATAACACGACATGCGATTGCTAATAATAAGTACATGAAAACTTATGATGAGAAAAAGCAAGAGTCCTTCATAATGTACTTTGACGTTAATAATTTATATGGATATGCGATGATGGAATATCTTCCAACGGATGGCTTTAAATGGGTTGCAAATATTGAAGGCTTTGATGTTTTAACTATTGATGATACTTCAGAAATCGGATATATCTTGGAAGTTGATTTGAATTATCCTCAAGAGTTACATGACAAACATTCAGATTACCCTCTGTGCCCTGAAAAGTTGACAAAGCTAATGACTACCCTAGATAATAAAGAACGTTATGTTTTGCATTATAGAATGTTAAAGCAATGTATTCAACTAGGAATGAAATTAGAACGTATTCACAGAATAATCGAATTCAATCAGAGCCAATGGCTAAAACCATATATTGATGTGAACACAGAGAAACGAAAACATGCTAAAAATGATTTAGATTTTTTTTTATAAATTGATGAATAATGCAATTTTTGGTCGTTCACTGATGAATGTGAGGAAGTTAAGGGACATCAAATGGGTTACCAAATGGCATGGAGCCAGTGGTGCTAAGTCTTTAATAGCTAAGGCTAATTTTAAACATAGAATTATATTCGATGAACAATGTATGGTCATCGAGATGAGCAGACTAAAGATTTTTCACAATCAACCAGTATATGTTGGTGCATCTATATTAGATTTGTCTAAATGTAAAATGAATGACTTTCATTACAATGTTATTTTAGCAAATCCTGAATCAAATGTGAGGTTGTTATACACAGACACAAATAGTTTTATGTATATATTCTATTATGATATTTATGAGTTCATGAAACAGCATTCAAATTTGTTTGATACTGGAAACTATGAAACAAACAATCCTTTTCGCATTGTGAGACAAAATAAAGGTGAAATTGGTTTAATGAAAGATGAACATGCTGGAAGGATTGTTGAAGAATTTGTGGGGTTAAGACCCAAAATGTATGCAATAAAATTGTGTGATGAAATGAATAGCTTGTGTAAGGCTAAAGGCATTAAGATGAGCGTGAGTAAAACTATGAATATTGATGAGTATCGAAAGTGTCTTTATAACAGAGATCAAGCCAGCAAAGTTCAAGTTTGTATAATTTCAAGATCTCATTTTGTATTTACTGTTCGACAAAATAAGTTGGCAATTTCATCAAACGATGATAAAAGACACATAACTGAAAACGGAATTGATACTTTACCGTTTGGTCATTTTTCTCTGAAACAAATTTGAGATTAAAGCAATTCATCTCTCTTACTTACTTTATTTCTTTCACACACACACTTTTATTCTGTTAATAATACTATTTTTTTGTGTGTTCCTTTGCTTATGAAAAATAAAATAAAACGATAAAATAATAACCCAAATTTTGTGTGTATTATTTACAACTCCTCCCCCCACCATTCCCATTTTCCTAAAACATATATATATATATATATAATTACATTATATTACTTATCATTTGGTAATGGTGCGTTGTAAGAGGAACAACTCTGCCACTCGATATAAACGATCAGGAAGTGGATCATTCATTAGTCGTGTACTTAATAAAACTATTGATAATTTACCTGTGGAATTACACATTCCAGGATATGAATATTGTGGACCAGGAACAAAATTAGAAAAGCGATTGAGCCGTGGTGATCCAGGAATAAATATATTAGATAAAGCATGCAAAGAGCACGACATTGCTTACGCAAATCATAAAGATTCAAACAAAAGAAGAGAGGCTGATGAAATTTTAGCTTCAAAAGCTTGGTCTCGTGTAAAATCTCGTGACGCATCATTAGGAGAGAGAGCGGCTGCACTAACAGTCAGTGGCATAATGAAAGCTAAGTCTAAGCTTGGTGGAGGTAAACGAAAATTAAATATAAAAAAAACAAGAAAAGATTAAAAAAAAAGAGAGCATCGAAAAAGCAAGGTGGTATTTTACCCCTACTTCCGATATTTGCAGCCTTGTCGGGCTTGGGGGGTCTAGCAGGCGGAGCAGCCGGGGTAGCGTCTGCTATAAACAAAGCGAAAGCTGCACAAGAAGAATTAAAAGAAATGAAAAGACACAATCGAATGATAGAAGCAATGCGAGGAAAAGCAGGTCAAGGCATTTATTTAAATCCTCCTGCATACAAAAGATAATTAACCAAATACCAAATAAAGCATTAAGTAATTTCGATTTAGCTAAATACGCACATCAATTAAAGATTCCAAATTTTAGAGGAGTCTTTATGCGAGATACGTTACCAAGACATCCTCGAAAAAATGAAAACTGTATTGTTAACCTTGAACCGATGGTTAAATCGGGTTCACATTGGGTGGCTTTCAGTAAACGAGGTAAATACGTGCATTATTTTGATAGTATCGGTAATTTAAGACCACCATTAGAAATTTTAACATATCTAAAAAATTGTTATCTACAATATAATTTTCATTCATATCAATCGATTACTTCTTCGATTTGTGGACATTTATGTTTAGTCTTCTTGTATTGTATAAATAAGGGAAACACAGACTGTCTTTAAACATTTCAAAGATGGCTTTCGAAAGACGGATAACTCTTGAAGGTAAAGGCTCAAAGATTGATGTTACATTGGAGAATCCGCTTCATCTTGTAGGAGCAGAGTTTTTTGAAATAGGCCTTGCAGGATTGTATACATCTAATTCTATTCGAAATGTTACCAACCGAAATAATAAATTTCGCATTCATTTTACTAATTTTTTGTTATCAATTGATTTAGTGGTACCACCAGGTATTTATGAATTTGAAGATCTAGCCTCAACATTTGATGATTTACTTAGTTATCACTCATTGTCGAAACTTATAACAAATCATATACAAAAAACAAATCTTTATTTGGAAGAGGATATAAATGGAAAAGGACGCAACCGTCTTGTTTTGTCTTCTCCGTTTAATATTGATTTCAGTGTACCCAACAGTGTAGCAGAGGCTTTAGGTATTGAAAAGAAAGTTTACCCTAAAGAGAATAAAAAAGAAATTGAGATTGATCGAAATAGAATCGAAAGTGAAGTAAAAATTAACGAAAATAATAACGTTTTAGCCATAAAGATGAACAATGTGGATACAACAATTTTAATAATACCTGATGCTAGCTATACGTTTCAACAATTAAGTGCAAAGATTAATGAATTATTACTAGCACATTTATTATCAGTTTTATTAGGTGAAAAAGACAAATTTCCTTTATATATTTATATTAATTATGATAAAGTGTTCTCTAATTGTAAACTTTATTCGAAAAACTTTGCTATAGATTTTGGTGTTGCAGATTCTATTGCAGATTTGTTAGGATTTTCTCATAAAAAGTTCGAGGCAAACACAACTCATCATTCTGAATATATGATTAAAATTAACACTGTTAATAGTATTCGAGTATGTTGCAACCTCGTGCTTGGTACGAGTTCTTATTTGAACCATAAACCAACACACTCTTTATATAATTTTAAAGCTCATGTTCCTGCTGGTTATCCGATTGTTGTACAACCAACAACAATTAATTTTTTGCCTATGAACAGCAAGGTTATTCAACATGTATCTGTGCAACTTGAAGATCATCTTCAACAGCTCATTGATTTGCAAGATGAAGATTTAACTGTAGAATTAATTATTCGTCCAGCACGTTATCTTGCTATATAAAGTAATGACATACTGTTATATTTTCATTCTAGTTGAGTAAGCTTACTAGAAAACATTCACAAATATGGTTATAATATATAATACTCAAAGTTTGAAAAAAAAAGAAGTCAACTCTGATTCGAAAAAGAAATATAAATCAATCAGCTAAAATTTCTAAAAAAAAAAACAGTGCCATCACACCTTAAAATCTAAGAAACAGTTATCGAGTAACAACAAACATTTCTTACAATCTTTAGGCTATCGTGTACTTTAATTTCAATATAAATATATATGCAATTGTTAATCTTATTTAGTTTCTATCTATATTTGAAGCTGTTAACATGTTTAACATGTTTAACATAACCGATAAAAGAGAGGTTGACAACAGAGTTGTGCGACGAGAAGAAAGAGTTTATCAACCTTATTCAGCTAATAAATTTGAAAATAATGATCAAATTCGTATACCAATTCAAAATGAAGAAAACATAGTTTTATTATCAGAAGGTGTTCTTCACTTAGAAGGACAAATTATTACTTCTAACATAAATCCGGCTGCTTCTACTACAGCACATCCTGACCAAAATTTTGGGGCTAATCTTTTTAGCGAAATTCGCGTTACGTTAAATGGTAAAGAAATTGATCGTACACGCCATCTAGGTATAACAAGTTCTATAAAAACGTTTGCATCATATTCAAAAAACGAATATACAGCTTTACAAAATGCTGGTTATTTTCCCTCTTTAACAACACCAGCAAGTGAAGCAAATATTGTTGATAGTATCACAAAACGTTTCCATGTAATACTTCCTTTAAGCAACCTGTTAGGTTTAGCAGAGGATTATAGAAAACCGATTTTAAACTGCAAGCATGAGCTAATACTTCTCAGATCGTCGAGTGACGCACGTGCGTTGCAATCTGTAACCGAAAATGATCTTTCTAAGGTCAAGTTATTTAAAGTTTATCTAAAAATTCCAGTTTTATTATTATCATCGGACGAAGAACAAATTAAAAGATTAAAACTAATGCAGAAAAATATTCCCATTCAGGTTGGTTTTCGATCATGGGATGTTCATGTCTTGCCATCTCTTCCTAGAACAACTAAATATAGTTGGACTGTAATGACAACTTCTGAAACGCAAAAACCACGTCAATTTTTATTAGGTTTTCAAACTAAAAGAAATGTACTAAATACGTGCTCTTCCTATTTTGACCATTGTAACATTAAATCTATAAGAGTTTTTTTAAATTCAATTTTTTATCCCTATGAAATGCCAACTTCTGAAATTGCTATAAATGACTACAGCGAATTGTATGACATGTTTGTTAAATTTCGTAATGTATATTATCAGATCGAAGATTTTCGTTCAGAGACTCTAGTTTCGTAAGATGAATTTAAGTCTCATTGTCCGATTATTGTAATTAATTGCCTTGAGCAAGTGGAGGCAGTGAAGACATCTTCAGTTGACGTGCGAATTGAAATCGAGACAAGTGAGAATATACCTGAAGATACAACTCTTTATTGTGTTCTTATTCATGATCGTCAAATATCTTACAGACCATTAACTAATGAAGTAATTATCTAAACCAATATTTGCTAAGTTATAAGCAATCAAGTAAAGAAGTATTCTCACTTTAGTTGCAATCATGGAATTGACAACAACAAACTCTCCTTCTACTGATGCTGACATGTGGAATAAGAAGCAGCCAATAGTTGCAGACATTCGCAAGCTACCAAACGGCAGTTTGGAACTTGCTTACTGTATGTTAAATAACAGCAATATACCTTCATTCAGTCCTGTGTTAACATGGGTCGCAGCGTATTGTGAAAAAACTCTTTCTTCTTTTTTTGACTCTATTAAAAATAAATATGAATATTTAGTTGTGTATAATTTGCCACAAGAATTTTCTTTGTTTGCACTAAAAACACTTTCCCCTGGGCCATTAATCGATCTTAATACGATTGATGGAATGTCAGATCTAATGTTGAAGCATAGCCAACGATTACCTACTGATTGTCCAAAACATTTACCATCTCTTGCATTGGGAAGCAATAGTTGTGCTAAATTTAATGTCAATGCTGTTCAACATTGGTTAAATTCTTCTGATGGCATCATGAAAATCGTGTGTTCGATAATAAACAAGTTTCGAAACAATGGACTTCAAGGTTTTAATAAGTTTGATTGGAACTACTTTCCTATAAACATACTGACTATATATGAGCCACAACGAATTCGTCTGGAGTGGGAACATCTACCAGATCATCTAAAAAGAAAATTTCAACTGTTTCATCTTCGCTGCAAATGTGATAACTGTAACCGCTATCTATAAAAGGTAATTCATTAAATCTAGTAGTGTTGTTGACACCTATACATATTTTGTTTTTGTTTGCTTTTTTAACACAGTGTATACTTTTTGTCTACAGAAAATAAACATCTGGACAACTAAAAGAACAAGATCATCTCAACACACACTCATCAGGACAACTAAAAGAATGAGATTACTTCAACACTCATACAAGAGAAATAAAATTGTATTAATTGTAATTCTAAATGAACAAAGAAGAAAAGGTCTTTGTACCACTTCATATTAAAGTTTCTTTAATGATCAACCACCTCCTCAGTCCACATGTATATAAAATAATATTTGTCAGGTGAGGGATTCGAACCCTCGCTTTCAATTTCTGAAAATTAGATCATATGTCTAACGCCTTAGACCGCTCGGCCAACCCAACACACGCAAATCTTGCATATTAGCCAGCGTGTTTTGTTGATTCATATCAGTTCACATTTAGCTTCGTGCGGGGAACATTTTTTTTTGTGTGAAGAAAAGCATCATCATGAAGTATTTTAATTGTGTAAAGTATTCCAAGAAACAGTTAATGCAAATGATATTGAGTCAAAAAGGAATGAATTTAAAATCTGAAAGAGATCGGCTAAAAACATTTAAGAACTGGTCTTCAAACAGTTTTACGAACACTGCATGGTTATCAGCTGCGGGATTTTACTATTATGGATATAAGGATATGGTCAGGTGTGCTTTCTGTAATCTGCAACTTAGTTATTGGGAAGAAGATGATGATCCGTTTGAAGAGCATAAGAAATGGGCTTTTTCTTGCCCTTACGTAAACAATATTTCTCCTAGCATAGAATTAAAATCTGAATATGAAAGACTTAAAACTTTTCAAAATTGGCCTCTTCCCTCTCCAAACGAATTTTGTTTAGCATCAGCAGGATTTTATTATACCGGTCATGGTGATACGGTGAAATGTATATTCTGTAAGATTGAAATTGAATATTGGAGAGAAAACGATATTCCTTTAAGTGATCATAAAAAATGGGCACCATATTGTCCATATTTAAGAGGGTTTTACGTTGGCAACGTTGATTTAAATCCTGAAAATCCTACTATTATTCCATATAATACAAGTTATGATGATAGTGTGGAAACAATATATGTTGATGTGATGTGATTTTTTGTGCAGTGTGCATTCTCAGACGTAAACGTAGACATGCTGAAGTTTGTTAAGCAGTCAAACACTCTGCCAGTAATTTCATTTACTAATGGTGAAAATCAGAGTAAAAGTGAAAAAAGAAAGCATAGTGTTTTACTACCGAACACTATTCGATGTATCATTTGCGGTCCATCGAACTGCGGCAAAACAAACGTAATGCTAAATTTATTATGTCACAAAAATGGAGTTCGTTTTGAAAACGTTTATATTTATTCTAAATCACTTGCTCAAAGTAAGTATGTTGAATTAAAAAAGTTTTTGGACTCTATAAAAGAAATAAAAAGTGATTTTTTTCCGATAATGACGAAGTTATGCCTCCAGAAATGGCTAGAAAGAACTCTATATTTGTTTTTGATGATGTAGCCAGCAATAAACAACAACACATGAAAGATTATTTCAGTAGAGGTCGTCATCACGAAGTTGACGTATTTTATCTGTGTCAAACATATTCTTGTATACCTAAACATCTAATTAGAGATAACGCTAATTTTTTAATTCTTTTTAAACAAGACGGAACAAACTTGCGTCATGTATATAACGATCATGTAAATACAGATATGAGCTATGATCAGTTCTTCGATATTTGTTCTTATTGTTGGCAAAACTCTAAGTTTGGATTTTCGGTTATCGATAAAGATAGCGATTTACAAAATGGTCGATATCGCAATGGATTTGATGTTTATTTTCAGTTATAAATAATAGTTCAAAAGAGATAAATGCTCATTCGCGTTATACACTTTGTGAGGTTAACAACCTAACTATGGCATCGTTTAACAAAATCAATGACGTGTCTATCAGACCACCAACTTCACGCCATGATATTGCAACTAAATCGTATGTTGATGATAAGCTACTGCAATATGGAAATCAAGTAACAACATCAACAAGCGATGGACATCTAAGTATTAACGGCAAACGGTTAAAAGATGTAGGAACGCCCATACATGTTGAAGATGCTTGCAACAAAGGTTATGTATTGAAGTTACTGAATGAGCTAAATAAAATTGACTCTAAAGAAGACATACAACAAAACATTAACGACCTTAAATGTTTAATTTTTTCAATTTGTAAAATAGAGAAACAACAACTTGACTTTGAAAACAAACGTCTCGCAGGCTTAGCTTTACCATCATCTGCAAATGATGCAGTAAACCTTATTGCAATGCAGCAACATACATCGAATATAAAAAAATATCTGGAAAACCGAATAACCGAAGTGTTACAACGAGTAGAATTCATTCATGGTTTAGTGAGTGAATTTTCAGAAGATCACTTCCCGTTTGATGATGATAGTCTCGACTTGGGTAACAAAAGAATAAGAAATGTTAAAGATCCAATTCAAAATCAAGATGCGATATCGTATTCTTTTCTTAAAACTCATGTAACAAAAGAACTCGATGAAATTAAAAAATCTCTTTTGAATATAAACAAAGATGATGAAACTGTAGATATGTTAAATAGAAGAATAACAAACATATCTCAACCAATCGATTCGTTAGATGCAATAAACAAATATTATTTAGAAAACTTTGCTGCTTCTCGAAAAGATCTAGAAGACTTAATCACTAAATTTAATAAACAAAACTTCTTAAACGTAGACGATGGTGGGACTTTAAATATGATGAGTAGACGAATTACTCACGTAAACAATCCCATATACGATAACGATGTTGCAAATAAGACGTTTGTTGAACAATATGCCGCTTCAAGAGATGAATTTGAAAAAATGAAACAGACTATAAACAATCTACAACATCAAAAACAAACAAATGTTGAGTTTCCTGTTAACGACCAAGATGTGACAAATAAACGGTTTGTAGAACACTATGCTGCTTCACGAACTGAAGTTAATCAACTAAAAGAAATTTTAAGCAATTTACAAACTCGTATTGAGGGTGTTGCTAACAATCTAAATATTGTTAAAAAAGAAGAACTTGAAAGTTACGCTGCTGCATCCAAAGAGGAATATAACAAGTTAAAAACTGAACTAGAAAATATTGAGCAATTGGTTAACAAAGAACCACTCGAAAGTTTTACCGCATCAAAGAAGAATATGGTATATTACAAGATGACGTAAAGAAAAAGAACTTATCGAAATTTATTCTGAAATTCTCCAACATACCATCAATCCATTCACCGGTATACACGCTTCATAATCATAATATACAATACCAACTTCCCTATAAAGGTATATTAAAACCAATTTTTGTTTCACCAAGATCTCCAATTGTGTATGCAATTTTAAATATACGTCAAGAGATTGAACTGGATGGCAGTGACATTGTAGTTGAAGAACAAGATGAAATACAGTTTCGACTTAGAGACCCCGAGAAACATAAAACCAATGATCTTCCTCTTCAAATTGATTTTGAATATACTATAAATAAATAAAACAACTACAATTTTAGTTTAGTCATGGAGAAGAGCTTAAAGATTAAAGCTGAAAGTCGAGTAAAGGATAAACTTTCTCGCTTAAAAAAAGATGTTAAGGACAAGTATCTTTCACTTCAAAATGATGTTAGACGTCAAGAATTAGATATAGAGACTAAGTTTAAACCAGTAACAAATTCATTAAATCAGCTTGTAGCTATTGCTAATACAACGTCAACTAAGAAAAAAGAAAATCAAAAAAGAAAAAAAATAATATGATGATTCTGAATCAACTGCTACTTCAGACGAAGAAGATGGAGATAGCATCAAAATAATTACACTACTTAACCGCTACTTTGATCCGTTTATTAAACAAAACGTGGATAGAACATTTGGTATAACGATAAGAAATGATAAACAATACTTGGGACGTGAACGAGTTTTCTTTGATAAAAAGTGGATAAAAGTTGGTGGTGAAAAATTTCCTATAACAGAAGGTCTACTCGAATTGATTCAAAGGAAAGTACCAGATCACTCTCTAATCGATAGGAGTGATTTAAGTTCTTATTTGAAATTATTAAATGTTTCAAACGTGCACAAAAGAAATTATGCAAGCAATGCAGCTCCGAGAGGAACACAATCTCATAAGTATAAAAATATAATCGAACCCCTTCTTACTGAAGACATAGATAGAATTATAAAAACAACAGATGAGAATGAAGAAGCAAATACTACGATGCATACTGGATATGGTCAAAAGAAACACATCACACCACAAGCCATTTGGAAATTCGAAGGAGGAAACAATATTGAATTTGTCCATTGGAATGAACCAAACAAATTAGTATCAAGACTTAAAAAATTAATTGCATCGAAAGCTGCAGGTCACACAGGACTTGACAGCGAAATCTTTGCAATTGAAGAAGAACTAAGAAATGCAGGATATATTGAATAAAAATTCATACATTTGTAAAACAATGCACAGTATGTTATAAATCTTTGTTTAGAAATTAACTATGAACGAAATCAGACGAGAAATTGCAAAAGAACTTCATGCACCTCTTAGAAAAAAGTTTAAAAGACGACATGTTATTAGCAAAGGAATCGATGACCTCCATGAAGCTGATCTTGTGGACATGTCAAAACTTGCAAAATGGAATAATGGATTTAAATATTTATTAACCATTATTGACGTTTACTCAAAATATGCATGGGCAATTCCTCTTAAAACCAAAAAAGGAAGTGAGATTGTAAAAAGTTTAAAATTTGTTTATTCTCAAAGTAAAAGATTGCCCAATTATTTTCACACTGATCGAGGAACGGAATTTTACAACCGCGAATTCAAAACATGGTCTCAGAAACAAAATCTAAAGCATTATTCCACTGGGAGCTCCATAAAAGCGAGTGTAGTAGAAAGATTTAATCGAACTCTTAAGGAATCGATGTGGAAAGAGTTCACAACACGTGGTTCATACCGATGGGTACATATTTTGCCCGAGTTATTAGTAAAGTATAATCACAAAATACATCGCAGCATTGGCATGAAACCTATTGATGTAAAAAGAAACAATCCACCCCGCTTGCCAACACAATATAATGAAACTTTAAGAAAACCAAAATATAAAATCGGTGACATTGTAAGAATATCAAAAATCAAGAAACACTTCACAAAAGGATACGAAGCCAATTGGACTACGGAATTATTTACAATTTATAAAGTTCAAAATACTAATCCACGGACATATCTTTTAAAAGATAATAAAAATTTGCAGATATTTGGGGCGTTTTATGAAGCAGAGTTACAACGAACCAAACATCCTAATATTTACTTAGTTGACAAAGTACTACGTAGAAAAGGAACCCAAGCCTTCGTATCTTGGCTAGGATTCGATTCAACTCACAACTCTTGGATTTCGAACAAAAACATATTCTAATTAAACAATGTAAGTTTTTTTTAGTTCATCGCAAAAAATATTATTATTATTATTATTATTAATATTATTATTAATGTGTCTCTATATATTTTCAGCTCACGAAAACCAACACACTCAAGAAAGAAAAGAATGATTGTACTTACCTTCCACACAAGATAACCAGGATATTCCACTCTGCAGACAGCATCTTCAATTCTCAGCATCTTGGCGGAAAAAAAGAACTACTTACCACTTTAAGAACGAAGATCATACCATTTTGTTTTCACTATTTCGTATTATATAATTAATGTAAACCACAATGATTAAAATAAATATATTTTTAAATAAATATACATTTCAAACACCACCGTTCACTGTCCATTTACTCAAGTATTTGCACTTCTTCTTCTTCTGCTTCCTCTTCTCCTTCATCCACACGTCTTCACGCCTCACTCCATCTGGAGGAGGAGTCAAAATTTCCTCCATCCTCACTCTGACTTCGTTTACTCTATGAATAATGAGAGTAATTATATTATAACTAACTCCATTTAAAACTAAGTCTGTGCTGTAGCTTCGGTCTGTGACTAGTCTCATTATTTCGAAGTCAAAAACTTCTTTTTCTAGTTCACTTAGATTGTCCATTATTATTGTTTCCTCCACTTTTGACGCCGTCACAATATGATTGAAATTTAGCGCCCCCGCTCCCTCCGCTATTAGCTTCAGCTCTCTTAGACGCTCCAACTTCTCAATTACCGATTTAATCACAATCACATTCATGATCCTGAACAACTGTGGCTTCCTAACCATGTCAGCTTAACTTATATACTAAGAAGTTAATATTAAAGCAGCAAAAAGCTCATTAAACATATCACATGAATGAGGCTCTGTGAACGGGCATCCAAACTTGTTCTCTCATTAAAATAATATCCGAGTTCAATATTGATGGTTAAGAATTTAAAACAAACAAGCCAATATTCATTTCATGCCGTCAATGATATATATTTGTCTTATAAAACAGTCTATGCTGAAAGAGACCACAAAGCATGCAAGCCGCAAAAAAATGAGCTGCACATCCTATACGGAGCAGCAAGCAGGACCTCCCACGTTGAGCATGGTAGCGCGAGCCAAAGAACGATAACAGCCGCGCGCGGGGGCAAAAGGTTATCCGATTCAAGCGGTCAAGGGTCAATCTCGTCTTAGTGTCAACACATGCAGACCAATTAGCAAACGCATGTGAATAACCAACTGCCTCTCCATGGCCACATCGCGCTCAGACAGTCTCATTCAAATGTTAGTACACCTAAATCATTTCCGCTAACCAAGACGCCATTTGAACATTTTCTTTTCATTTTTGTCCTATACACCTGAGAGTTGGTTTACTGGTAGAGGAGATAGAGAGCTTTCATTTATGTCAAACAAACTTTTTTTTATAGATTTCCTAAATTTGGAAAATATAGCCTATTTTCAAAATTATATTTATTTTGTCCTAGAGAGTTGAAATTTGGTGTGGGGCTAGAGCAGGTCAAGGCCATTCATTTATGTCATAAATAAGTCAAAGGTTATCTGCTTCAAGCGGTTACCCAAAGGTTATCTGCTTCAAGCGGTTAAAGGTCAACCTCTTCCCACGCTAACATGTGCACGTGCACATGCTCACATCCGCATAGCTATCAGATGATGTCATGATGATGCAATATGTCCTCGCGATTACGCAATATTCAAAACATACATTTCCTTTACTACTCATGGCGACCAAGCGAATTTGAAATATTTTAACAGAATTTTCTCGTGATTTAACTCTATGAGCAAAGTGAAATGTGGTACAGTAAATGATTTTGTGTGTGTGTGAGAATTTTCTCGTGATTTGATTCTATGAGCGCAGTGAAATGTGGTACAGCAAAAGTTTAAATGCATTGTAATGTACTGGAGTCTAATTTAGTTCAATTGTTTACATAACCTCAAAATGGCGGCTGTGCGAAATATTTCACTGACATTCTATATCCCCAAAACTATTACAGATATCATCATGCAATTTTGTACGGTGATAAAGGGTACTGATACAAGTTTACCTATATTGTATATTTCATAAACCTGTATAGTACAAAACGAACATAGCCACCAAGCGAATTTGAAATATTTTAATAGACTTTTCTCGTGATTTAACTCTATGAGCGCAGTGAAATGTGTGAGAAATAGAAATTTCTCGCGATTTAACTATCCAAACGTAATGAAACTTGGTACAGCAAATGTTTTAACGCATGGTAATGCACTGGAGTCTAATTTAGTTCAATTGTTTACATAACCTCAAAATGGCGGCTGTGCGAAATATTTCACTGACATTCTATATCTCCGAAACTATTACAGATACCATCATGCAATTTTGTACGGTGATAAAGGGTACTGATACAAGTTTACCTATTTTATATTTCATAAACCTGTATAGTACAAAACGAACATGGCGACCAAGCGAATTTGAAATATTTTAATAGACTTGCCTCGTGATTTAACTCTATGAGCGCAGTGAAATGTGGTACAGTAAATGATTTTGTGTGTGTGTGAGACTTTTCTCGTGATTTTACTCTATGAGTGCAGTGAAATGTGGTACAGCAAATGTTTAAACGCATTGTAATGCACTGGAGTCTAATTTAGTTCAATTGTTTACATAACCTCAAAATGGCGGCTGTGCGAAAAATTTCACTGACATTCTATATCACCGAAACTATTACAGATATCATCATGCAATTTTGTACGGTGGTAAAGGGTACAGATACAAGTTTACCTATTGTTAATTTCATAAACCTGTATAGTACAAAACGAACATGGCGACCAAGCGAATTTGAAATATTTTAATAGACTTTTCTCGTGATTTAAAACTATGAGCGCAGTGAAATGTGACACAGCAAATGTTTAAACGCATCGTAATGCACTGGAGTCTAATTAAGTTCAATTGCTTACATAACCTCAAAATGGCTGCTGTGCGAAATATTTCACTGACATTCTATATCTCCGAAACTTTTACAGATATCATCATGCAATTTTGTACGGTGATAAAGGGTACTGATACAAGTTTACCTGTTATATATTTCATAAACCTGTATAGTACAAAACGAACATGGCGACCAAGCGAATTTGAAATATTTTAATTGACTTGTCTCGTGATTTAACTCTAAGAGCGCAGTGAAATGTGGTACAGTAAATGATTTTGTGTGTGTGTGAGACTTTTCTCGTGATTTAACCCTATGAGCGCAGTGAGATGTGGTACAGCAAATGTTTAAACGCATTGTAATGCACTGGAGTCTAATTTAGTCCAATTGTTTACATAACCTCAAAATGGCGGCTGTGCGAAATATTTCACTGACATTCTATACCTCCGAAACAATTACAGATATCATCATGCAATTTTGTACGGTGATAAATGGTACTGATATAAGTTTACCTATTGTATATTTCATAAACCTGTATAGTACAAAACGAACATGGCCACCAAGCGAATTTGAAATATTTTAATAGACTTTTCTCGTGATTTAACTCTATGAGCGCAGTGAAATGTGTGAGAAATAGACATTTCTCGCGATTTAACTATCCAAACGTAATGAAACATGGTACAGCAAATGTTTAAACGCATTGTAATGCACTGGAGTCTAATTTAGTTCAATTGTTTACATAACCTCAAAATGACGGCTGTGCGAAATATTTCACTGTCATTCTATATCTCCGAAACTATTACAGATAACATCATGCAATTTTGTACGGTGATAAATGGTACTGATACAAGTTTACCTATTGTATATTTCATAAACCTGTATAATACAAAACGAACATGGCGACCAAGCGAATTTGAAATATTTTAACAGACTTTTCTCGTGATTCAACTCTATGAGCGCTGTGAAATGTGTGAGAAATAGAAATTTCTCGCGATTTAATTATCCAAACCTAATGAAACTTGGTACAGCAAATGTTTAAACGCATGGTATTGCACTGGAGTCTAATTTAGTTCAATTGTTTACATAACCTCAAAATGGCGGCTGTGCGAAGTATTTCACTGATTTTCTATATCCCCGAAACTATTACCGATATCGCCCTGAAATTGTGTACTGTGATGGAGGGCTCTACTAGAAGCTGACCTATGAGACGTTCAAAAACCTGGTGACTACAAACCAACATGGCGGTCAAGCGAAATTGAGACATTTAAATAGACATTTCTCGCGATTTATCTATCCAAACGTAATGAAACTTGGTACAGCAAATGTTTAAAGGCATGGTAATGCACTGGAGTCTAATTTAGTTCAATTGTTTGCATAACCTCAAAATGGCGGCTGTGCGAAATATTTCACTGACATTCTATATCCCCGAAACTATTACAGATATCATCATAAAATTTTGTACGGTGATAAAGGGTACTGATACAAGTTTACCTATTGTATATTTCATAAACCTGCATAGTACAAAACGAACATGGCGACCAAGCGAATTTGAAATATTTTAATAGACTTTTCTTGTGATTTAACTCTATGAGCGCAGTGAAATGTGTGAGAAATAGACATTTCGCGCGGTTTAACTATCCAAACGTAATGAAACTTGGTACAGCAAATGTTTAAACGAATTGTAATGCACTGGAGTCTAATTTAGTTCAATTGTTTACATAACCTCAAAATGGCGGCTGTGCGAAATATTTCACTGACATTCTATATCCCCGAAACTATTACAGATATCATCATGCAATTTTGTACGGTGATAAAGGGTGCTGATACAAGTTTACCTATTGTTAATTTCATTAACCTGTATAGTACAAAACGAACATGGCGGCCAAGCGAATTTGAAATATTTTAATAGACTTTTCTCGTGATTTAAAACTATGAGCGCAGTGAAATGTGGTACAGCAAATGTTTAATCGCATCGTAATGCACTGGAGTCTAATTAAGTTCAATTGCTTACATAACCTCAAAATGGCGGCTGTGCGAAATATTTCACTGACATTCTATATCTCCTAAACTTTTACAGATATCATCATGCAATTTTTTACGGTGATAAACGGTACTGATACAAGTTTACCTATTATGTATTTCATAAACCTGTATAGTACAAAACGAACATGGCGACCAAGCGAATTTGAAATATTTTAATAGTCTTGTCTCGTGATTTAACTCTAGGAGCCCAGTGAAATGTGGTACAGTAAATGATTTTGTGTGTGTGTGAGACTTTTCTCGTGATTTAAATCTATGAGCGCAGTGAAATGTGGTACAGCAAATGTTTAAACGCATTGTAATGCACTGGAGTCTAATTTAGTTCAATTGTTTACATAAACTCAAAATGGCGGCTGTGCGAAATATTTCACTGACATTCTATACCTCCGAAACAATTACAGATATCATCATGAAATTTTGTACGGTGATAAATGGTACTGATACAAGTTAACCTATTGTAAATTTCATAAACCTGTATAGTACAATACGAACATGGCGACCAAGTGAATTTGAAATATTTTAATAGACTTGTCTCTTGATTTAAATCTATGAGCTCAGTGAAATCTGGTACAGTAAATGATTTTGTGTGTGTGTGAGACTCTTCTCGTGATTTAATTCTATGAGCGCAGTGAAATGTGGTACAGGAAATGTTTGAAAGCATTGTAATGCACTGGACTCTCATTCAGTTCAATTTTTTACATAACCTCAAAATGGTAACTGTGCCAAATATTTCACTGACATTCTATACCTCCGATACTATTACAGATATCATCATGCAATTTTGTACGGTGATAAATGGTACTGATACAAGTTAACCTATTGTATATTTCATAAACTTGTATAGTACAAAACAAACATGGCGACCAAGCGAATTTGAAATATTATAATAGACCTGTCTCGTGATTTAACTCTATGAGCTCAGTGAAATGGGGTACAGTAAATGATTTTGTGTGTGTGTGAGACTCTTCTCGTGATTTAATTCTATGAGCGCAGTGAAATGTGGTACAGGAAATGTTTGAAAGCATTGTAATGCACTGGAGTCTCATTCAGTTCAATTTTTTATATAACCTCAAAATGGCAACTGTGCGAATTATTTCACTGACATTCTATATCTCCGAAACTATTACAGATATCATCATGCAATTTTGTAGGGTGATAAATGGTACTGATACAAGTTTACCTATTGTATATTTCATAAACCTGTATAGTAAAAAACGAACATGGCGACCAAGCGAATTTGAAAAATTTTGATAGACTTTTCTCGTGATTTAACTTTATGAGCGCAGTGAAATGTGTGAGAAATAGAAAGTTCTCGCGATTTAACTATCCAAACGTAATGAAACTTGGTACAGCAAATGTTTAAACGCATGGTAATGCACTGGAGTCTAATTTAGTTCAATTGTTTACATAACCTCAAAATGACGGCTGTGCGAAATATTTCACTGACATTCTATATCTCCGAAAATATTACATATATCATCATGCAATTTTGTACGGTGATAAAGGGTACTGATACAAGTTTACCTATTGTATATTTCAACAACCTGTATAGTACAAAACGAACATGGCAACCAAGCGAATTTGAAAAATTTTAATAGACTTGTCTCGTGATTTAACTCTATGAGCAAAGTGAAATGTGGTACTGTAAATGATTTTGTGTGTGTGAGAGAATTTTCTCGTGATTTGATTCTATGAGCGCAGTGAAATGTGGTACAGCAAATGTTTAAATGCATTGTAATGCACTGGCGTCTAATTTAGTTCAATTGTTTACATAACCTCAAAATGGCGGCTGTGCGAAATATTTCACTGACATTCTATATCCCCGAAACTATTACAGATATCATTATGCAATTTTGTACGGTGATAAAGGGTACTGATACAAGTTTACCTATTTTATATTTCATAAACCTGTATAGTACAAAACGAACATGGCCACCAAGCGAATTTGAAATATTTTAATAGACTTTTCTCGTGATTTAACTCTATGAGCGCAGTGAAATGTGTGAGAAATAGACATTTCTCGCGATTTAACTATCCAAACGTAATGAAACATGGCACAGCAAATGTTTAAACCCATTGTAATGCACTGGAGTCAAATTTAGTTCAATTGTTTGCATAACTTCAAAATGGCGGCTGTGTGAAATATTTCACTGACATTCTATATCCCCGAAACTATTACAGATATCATCATGCAATTTTTTACGGTGATAAAGGGTACTGATACAAGTTTACCTATTGTATATTTCATAAACCTGTATAGTACAAAGCGAACATGGCGACCAAGCGAATTTGAAATATTTTAATAGACTTGTCTCGTGATTTAACTCTAAGAGCGCAGTGAAATGTGGTACAGTAAATGATTTTGTGTGTGTGTGTGAGACTTTTCTCGTGATTTAACTCTATGAGAGCAGTGAAATGTGGTACAGCAAATGTTTAAACGCATTGTAATGCACTGGAGTCTAATTTAGTTCAATTGTTTACATAACCTCAAAATGGCGGCTGTGCGAAATATTTCACTGACATTCTATACCTCCGAAACAATTACAGATATCATCATGCAATTTTGTACGGTGATAAATGGTACTGATACAAGTTAACCTATTGTATATTTCATAAACCAGTATAGTACAAAACGAACATGGCGACCAAGCGAATTTGAAATATTTTAATAGACTTGTCTCGTGATTTAACTCTATGAGCGCAGTGAAATGTGTTTCAGTAAATGATTTTGTGTGTGTGTGAGACTTTTCTCGTGATTTAACTCTATGAGTGCAGTGAAATGTGGTACAGCAAATGTTTAAACGCATTGTAATGCACTGGAGTCTAATTTAGTTCAATTGTTTACATAACCTCAAAATGGCGGCTGTGCGAAATATTTCACTGACATTCTATATCCCCGAAACTATTACAGATATCATCATGCAATTTTGCACGGTGATAAAGGGTACAGATACAAGTTTAACTATTGTTAATTTCATAAACCTGTATAGTACAAAACGAACATGGCGACCAAGCGAATTTGAAATATTTTAATAGATTTTCTCTTGATTTAAAACTATGAGCGCAGTGAAATGTGGTACAGCAAATGTTTAAACCCATCGTAACGCACTGGAGTCTAATTTAGTTCAATTGTTTACATAACCTCAAAATGGCGGCTGTGCGAAATATTTCACTGACATTCTATACCTCCGAAACAATTACAGATATCATCATGCAATTTTGTACGGTGATAAATGGTTCTGATACAAGTTAACCTATTGTATATTTCATAAACCTGTATAGTACAAAACGAACATGGCGACCAAGCGAATTTGAAATATTTTAATAGACTTGTCTCGTGATTTAACTCTATGAGCTCAGTGAAATGTGGTACAGTAAATGATTTTGTGTGTGTGTGAGACTTTTCTCGTGATTTAAATCTATGAGCGCAGTGAAATGTGGTACAGCAAATGTTTGAAAGCATTGTAATGCACTGGAGTCTCATTCAGTTCAATTTTTTACATAACCTCAAAATGGCAACTGTGCGAAGTATTTCACTGACATTCTATATCTCCGAAACTATTACAGATATCATCATGCAATTTTGTACGGTGATAAAGGGTACTGATACAAGTTTACCTATTGTATATTTCAACAACCTGTATAGTACAAAACGAACATGGCAACCAAGCGAATTTGAAATATTTTAATAGGCTTGTCTCGTGATTTAACTCTATGAGCGCAGTGAAATGTGGTTCAGTAAATGATTTGGTGTGTGTGTGAGACTTTTCCCGTGATTTAAATCTATGAGCCCAGTGAAATGTGGTACAGCAAATGTTTAAACGCAATGTAATGCACTGGAGTCTAATTTATTTCAATTGTTTACAAAACCTCAAAATGGCGGCTGTGCGAAATATTTCACTGACATTCTATATCTCCGAAACTATTACAGATATCATCATGCAATTTTGTACGGTGATAAAGGTTACTGATACAAGTTTACCTATTGAATATCTCATAAACCAGTATAGTACAAAACGAACATGGCGACCAAGCGAATTTGAATTACTTTAATGGACTTTTCTCGTGATTTAACTCTATGAGCGCAGTGAAATGTGTGAGAAATAGACATTTCTCGCGATTAACATTCCAAAGGTAATGAAACTTGGTACAGCAAATGTTTAAACGCATTGTAATGCACTGGAGTCTAATTTAGTTCAATTTTCTACATAACCTCAAAATGGCGGCTGTGCGAGGTATTTCACTGACATTCTATATCTGCGAAACTATTACAGATATCCGTGTGTGTGTGCGCGCGTGTGTGTGTGTGTGTGAGGTGTGTGTGTGCCCCCCCCCTAATAAAATCTAAACGGCTGGAACGATTTCAATGAAACTCAGTAAGTTCATAGAACTATTCCCGGCGACCTCGACCGTGCCCTTCGAATTTTGTCGCGTCTCACCAATCCAACTTGGCGGCTGTGCGAAGTATTTCACTAGCATTCAATATCTCCGAAACTATAACCGATATCGCCCTGAAATTTTGTACGGTGATAAAGGGCACTACTAGAAGCTCACCTATGAGAATTTCAAAAACCTGGTGACTACAAAACCAACATGGCGGTCAAGCGAAATTGAGACTTTTAAATAGAAATTTCTCGCGATTTAACGTTCCAAACGTAATGAAACTTGTTACAGCATATGTTTAAACGCATTGTAATGCCCTGGAGTCTAATTTAGTTCAATTGTTTACATAACCTCAAAATGGCGGCTGTGCGAAATATTTCACTGACATTCTATATCTCCGAAACTATTACAGATATCCGTGTGCGTGTGCGTGTGTGTGTGTGTGTGTGTGAGGTGTGTGTGTGTCCGTCCGTAATAAAATCTAAACGGCTGGATCGATTTCAATGAAACTCGGTAAGTTCATAGAACTGTTCCCGGCAACCTCGACCGTGCCTTTCAAATTTTGTTACCACTCACCAATCCAACATGGCGGCTGTGCGAAATATTTCACTAGCATTCAATATCTCCGAAACTATTACCGATATCACCCTGAAATTGTGTACGGTGATAAAGGGCACTACTAGAAGCTCACCTATGAGACTTTCAAAAACCTGGTGACTACAAAATAAACATGGCGGTCAGTCGAAATTCAGACTTTTAAATAGACATTTCTCGCGATTTAACTAACCAAACGTAATGAAACTTGGTACAGAAAATGTTTAAACGCATTGTAATGCACTGGAGTCTAATTTAATTCAATTGTTTACATAACCACAAAATGGCGGCTGTGCGAACTATTTCACTGACATTCCATATCTCCGAAACTTTTACAGATATCATCATGCAATTTTGTACGGTATTAAAGGGTACTGATACAAGTTTACCTATTGAATATCTCATAAACCTGTATAGTACAAAACGATCATGGCGACCAAGCGAATTTGAAATATTTTAATAGACTTTTTTCGTGTTTTAACTCTATGAGCGCAATGAAATGTGTGAGAAATAGACATATCTCGCGATTTAACTATCCAACCGTAATGAAACTTGGTACAGCAAATGTTTAAACGCATTGTAATGCACTGGAGTCAAATTTAGTTCAATTGTTTACATAACCACAAAATGGCGGCTGTGCGAAATATTTCACTGACATTCTATATCTCTGAAACTATTACAGATATCCGCGTGTGTGTGCGTGTGCGCGTGCGTGTGTGTGAGGGGTGTGTGTGTGTCCCCCTAATAAAATCTAAACGGCTGGAGTGATTTCAATGAAAATCTGTAAGTTCATGGTACTATTCCCGGCGACCTCGATCGTAACCTTCAAATTTTGTTACGTCTCACCAATCCAACATGGCGGCTGTGCGAAATATTTCACTAGCATTCAATATCTCCGAAACTATTACCGATATCGCCCTGAAATTGTGTTCGGTGATAAAGGGAACTAATAGAAGCTCACGTATGAGACTTTCAAAAACCTGGTGACTAAAAAACCAACATGGCGGTCAAGCGAAATTGAGACTTTTTATATAGACATTTCTCGCGATTTCACTATCCAACCGTAATGAAACTTGGTACAGCAAATGTTTAATCGCATTGTAACGCACTGGAGTATAATTTAGTTCAATTGTTTACATAACCTCAAAATGGCGGCTGTGCGAATTATTTCACTGACATTCTACATCTCCGAAACTATAACAGATATCATCATGCAATTTTGTACGGGTATAAAGTGTACTGAAACAAGTTTACCTATTGTATATTTCATAAACCTGTATAGTACAAAACGAACATGGAGACCAAGCGAATTTGAAATATTTTTATAGACTTTTCTCGTGATTTAACTCTATGAGCGCAGTGAAATATGTGAGAAATAGACATTTCTCGCGATTTAACTATCCAAACGTAATGAAACTTGGTACAGCAAATGTTTAAACGCATTGTAATGCACTGGAGTCTAATTTAGTTCAATTGTTTACATAACCTCTAAATGGCGGCTGTGCGAAATTTTAAACTGACATTTATATCTCCGAAACTATTACAGATATCCGTGTGTGTGTGTGTGTTTGTGTGTGTGTGTGAGGCGTGTGTGTGCCCCCCCCCCTAATAAAATCTAAACGACTGGAGCGATTTCATTAAAACTCGGTAAGTTCATAGAACTATTCCCGGCGACCTCGACCGTGCCCTTCAAATTTTGTTACGTCTCACCAATCCAACATGGCGGCTGTGCGAATTATTTAACTAGCATTCAATATCTCCGAAACTATTACCGATATCGCCCTGAAATTGTGTACGGTGATAAAGGGCACTAGTAGAAGCTCACCTAAGAGACTTTCAAAAACCTGGTGACTACAAAACCAACATGGCGGTCAAACGAATTTGAGACTTTTAAATAGATATTTCTCGCGATTTAACTATCCAAACGTAATGAAACTTCGTACAGCATATGTTGAAACGCATTGTAATGCACTGGAGTCTAATTTAGTTCAATTGTTTACATAACCTCAAAATGGCGGCTGTGCGAACTATATCACTGACATTCTATATCTCCGAAACTTTTACAGATATCATCATGCAATTTTGTACGGTATTAAAGGCTACTGATACAAGTTTACCTATTGTATATTTCATAAACCTGTATAGTACAAAACGAACATGGCAACCAAGCGAATTGGAAATATTTTAATAGACTTTTCTCGTGTTTTAACTCTATGAGCGCAATGAAATGTGTGAGAAATAGACATTTCTCGCGATTTAACTATCCAAACGTAATGAAACTGGGTACAGCAAATGTTTAATCGCATTGTAATGCACTGGAGTCAAATTTAGTTCAATTGTTTACATAATCTCAAAATGGCGGCTGTGCGAAATATTTCACTGACATTCTATATCTCCGAAACTATTACAGATATCCGTGTGTGCGTGTGTGTTTGTGTGTGTGTGTGTGTGTGAGTGTGTGTGTATGTCCCCTAATAAAATCTAAACGGCTGGAGCGATTTCAATGAAACTCGGTAAGTTCATAGAACTATTCCCGGCGACCTCGACCGTGCCCTTCAAATTTTGTTACGCCTCACCAATCCAACATGGCGGCTGTGCGAAATATTTCACTAGCATTCAATATCTCTGAAACTATTACCGATATCGCCCTGAAATTGTGTACGGTGATAAAGGGCACTAATAGAAGCTCACGTATGAGACTTTCAAAAACCTGGTGACTACAAAACCAACATGGCGGTCAAGCGAAATTGAGACTTTTAAATAGATATTTCTCGCGATTTAACTATCCAAACGTAATGAAACTTGGTACAGCATATGTTTAAACGCGTAGTAATGCACTTGAGTCAAATTTAGTTCAATTGTTTACATAACCTCAAAATGGCGGCTGTGCGAAATATTTCACTGACATTCTATATCTCCGAAACTATTACAGATATCCGTGTGCGTGTGTGTGTATGTGTGAAGTGTGTGTGTGTTCCCCCCTTATAAAATCCTAACGGCTGGAGCGATTTCAATGAAAATCGGTAAGTTCATAGAACTATTCCCGGCGACCGCGATCGTGACCTTCAAATTTTGTTACGTCTCACCCATCCAACATGGCGGCTGTGCGAAATATTTCACTAGCATTCAATATCTCCGAAACTATTACCGATATCGCCCTGAAATTGTGTACGGTGATAAAGGGCACTAATAGAAGCTCACGTATGAGACTTTCAAAAACCTGGTGACTACAAAAACAACATGGCGGTCAAGCGAAATTGAGACTTTTATATAGACATTTCTCGCGATTTCACTATCCAACCGTAATGAAACTTGGTACAGCAAATCTTTAAACTTATTGTAATGCACTGGAGTCTAATTTAGTTCAATTGTTTACATAACCTCAAAATGGCGGCTATGCGAAATTTTAAACTGACATTCTATATCTCCGAAACTATTACAGATATCCGTGTGTGTGTGTGTTTGTGTGTGTGTGTGTGGGTGTGTGTGTGAGGCGTGTGTGTGCCCCCCCTAATAAAATCTAAACGGCTGGAGCGATTTCATTAAAACTTGGTAAGTTTATAGAACTATTCCCGGCGACCTCGACCGTGCCCTTCAAATTTTGTTACGTCTCACCAATCCAACATGGCGGCTGTGCGAAATATTTCACTAGCATTCAATATCTCCGAAACTATTACCGACATCGCCCTGAAATTGTGTACGGTGATAAAGGGCACTACTAGAATCTCACCTAAGAGACTTTCAAAAACCTGGTGACTACAAAACCAACATGGCGGTCAAGCGAAATTGAGACTTTTAAAAAGATATTTCTCGCGATTTAACTATCCAAACGTAATGACACTTGGTACAGCATATGTTGAAACGCATTGTAATGCACTGGAGTCTAATTTAGTTCAATTGTTTACATAATCTCAAAATGGCGGCTGTGCGAACTATATCACTGACATTCTATATCTCCGAAACTTTTACAGATATCATTATGCAATTTTGTACGGTATTAAAGGGTACTGATAAAAGTTTACCTATTGTATATTTCATAAACCTGTATAGTACAAAACGAACATGGCGACAAAGCGAATTTGAAATATTTTAATAGACTTTTCTCGTGTTTTAACTCTATGAGCGCAATGAAATGTGTGAGAAATAGACATTTCTCGCGATTTAACAATCCAAACGTAATGAAACTGGGTACAGCAAATGTTTAAACGGATTGTAATGCACTGGAGTCAAATTTAGTTCAATTGTTTGCATAACCTCAAAATGGCGGCTGTGCGAAATATTTCACTGACATTCTATATCTCCAAAACTATTACAGATATCCGTGTGTGTGTGTGTTTGTGTGTGTGTGTGTGTGTGAGGCGTGTGTGTGCCCCCCCCTAATAAAATCTAAACGGCTGGAGCGATTTCATTAAAACTCGGTAAGTTCATAGAACTATTCCCGGCGACCTCGACCGTGCCCTTCAAATTTTGTAACGTCTCACCAATCCAACATGGCGGCTGTGCGAAATATTTCACTAGCATTCAATATCTCCGAAACTATTACCGATATCGCCCTGAAATTGTGTACGGTGATAAAGGGCACTAATAGAAGCTCACGTATGAGACTTTCAAAAACCTCATGACTACAAAACCAACATGGCGGTCAAGCGAAATTGAGACTTTTAAATAGACATTTCTCGCGATTTCACTATCCAACCGTAATGAAACGTGGTACAGCAAATGTTTAAACGCATTGTAACGCACTGGAGTCTAATTTAGTTCAATTGTTTACATAACCTCAAAATTGCGGCTGTGCGAATTATTTCACTGACATTCTATATCTCCGAAACTATAACAGATATCATCATGCAATTCTGTACGGTGATAAAGTGTACTGAAACAAATTTACCTATTGTATATTTCATAAACCTGTATAGTACAAAACGAACATTGCGACCAAGCGAATTTGAAATATTTTAATAGACTTTTCTCGTGTTTTAACTCAATGAGCGCAATGAAATGTGTGAGAAATAGACATTTCTCGCGATTTAACTATCCATACGTAATGAAACTTGGTACAGCAAATGTTTAAACGCATTGTAAAGCACTGGAATCTAAATTAGTTCAATTGTTTACATAATCTCAAATTGGCGGCTGTGCGAAATTTTAAACTGACATTCTATATCTCCGAAACTGTTACAGATATCCGTGTGTGTGTTCGTGTGTGTGTGTGTGTGTGAAGTGTGTGTGGGTCCCCCACTAATAAAATCTAAACGGCTGGAGCGATTTCAATGAAACTCGGTAAGTTCATAGAACTACTCCCGGCGACCTCGACCGAGCCCTTCAAATTTTGTTACGTCTCACCAATCCAACATGGCGGCTCTGCGAAATATTTTACTAGCATTCAATATCTCCGAAACTATTACCGATATCGCCCTTAAATTGTGTACGGTGATAAAGGGCACTACTAGAAGGTCACCTATGAGACTTTCAAAAACCTGGTGACTACAAAACCAACATGGCGGTCAAGCGAAATTGAGACTTTAAATAGATATTTCTCGTTATTTAACTATCCAAACGTAATGAAACTTGGTACAGCATATGTTTAAACGCGTAGTAATGCACTGGAGTCTAATTTAGTTCAATTGACACAACCTGACGACTCTATTACAGAAGATGATATAACAATGCTGGAGGTGGAATTAGCAGTACAGAAAATGAAGATGGGAAAAGCAACAGGGGTGGATGAAGTCAGTGTAGAAATGATAATGTCTGCTGGACCTGTTGGTATGCAATGGCTGTATCGACTGCTAAAGTGTGTGTGGAAATGGAAATGTGTACCAGAAGACTGGAAGAAAGGGCTAATAATACCAGTGTTTAAGAAGGGGGACAAGAAGGTGTGTGATAACTATAGAGGGATCACCCTCATATCACAGATAGTAAAAATACTGGAAAGGATATTAGAGAGAAGAATTAGAAGAAAGGTGGAAGGAGAGTTGCAAGAGGAACAGTATGGCTTCAGGAGTGGAAGATCCACAGTGGACCCAATCTTTAGCTTGAGGCAGGTGATGGAAAAGAACTGGGAATATGGAGAGGATTTGATCATGACTTTCATAGATCTAGAAAAGGCATATGATAGTGTCCCCAGAGAGAAGGTATGGGAAACCATGGTCAAGAAGAGACTGGGAAGAGAAATGTTGGAAATGGTGCAAGCAATGTACAACAACTGTGTTAGCAGGGTACTGACCCCAGTTGGAAAGACAGATTGGTTTACGAACAAGACTGGACTAAGACAGGGGAGTGTGCTGTCACCTCTCTTGTTCATAATGGTGATGGATGAAATAGTAAAGGAAACAAAGGAAGCATATGAACATAAAGAAATGAAGTTACTGTTATTTGCAGATGATATTGTGGTCTGGGGAAGGAACACCGAAGAAGTGCAAAAACAACTAGATGCACTGAACGAAAATATTCAGAAGTATGGCCTGAAAATCAGTATAGAGAAAAGCAAGACCATGGTGATGACAAGAGGGGAAAGACAAGGAAAGGGCACTGTGAAAATTGGAAGTCAGAGTTTGGAAATTGTGGACACGTTCAAATACCTAGGAAGTGAATTGATGCAAACGGGTAGGTTGGACATGGAGATTGGCAGGAGGGTACAGCACAGCAATGCATTC
This sequence comes from Meconema thalassinum, assembly GCA_946902985.2. Lineage (NCBI taxonomy): Eukaryota > Metazoa > Arthropoda > Insecta > Orthoptera > Tettigoniidae > Meconema > Meconema thalassinum. The sequence goes on from OX336389.2 coordinate 1,417,456,926, forward strand.
TATCAAAGTGTAAGAAAACTTGTTTGGGATAAGGAAGTACCAAGGAAAAGCAAGGAGGTTATGTATAAAGTGTACTATGTTCCCATATTAACTTATGCAGCTGAGACTTGGACCCTGACAAGCAGGCAAGATAGTAGAATCCAAGCCAGTGAAATGAAATTCCTAAGAAGTATGATAGGAAAGACAAGGAAAGACAGAGTGAGGAATGAAGATGTTAGGAAGGAAGTTGGGATGGGAAAACTAAATGAGAGAATTGAGAAGAATAAACTAAGGTGGTTTGGACATGTAAAGAGGATGGAGGAAAATAGAATACCAAGACAGATGCTGGAGGCAAAGTGCAAGGGTAAGAGACCAAGAGGAAGACCTAGAACAAGGTGGATGGATTCAGTGAAGAACGGCGTAAGAAAAAGAAATCTGGACTGGGACAAGATCGTGGAAGAAGATTGGTGGAAGGAAAGAGGAAAGTGGAGAAGTGCCATAAATACCCCGACCCGGCAGGAGCTGGATAAGGGGAAATGATGATGATGATGATGATGATGTTTACATAACCTCAAAATGGTGGCTGTGCGAAATATTTCACTGACATTCTATATCTCCGAAACTATTACAAATATCCGTGTGCGTGTGCGTGTGTGTGTGTGTGTGTGAGGTGTGTGTGTGTGTGTGTCCGTAATAAAATCTAAACGACTGGATCGATTTCAATGAAACTCGGTAAATTCATAGAACTGTTCCCGGCAACCTCGACCGTGCCTTTCAAATTTTGTTACCACTCACCAATCCAACATGGCGGCTGTGCGAAATATTTCACTAGCATTCAATATCTCCGAAACTATTACCGATATCGTCCTGAAATTGTGTACGGTGATAAAGAGCTCTACTAGAAGCTCGCCTATGAGACTTTCAAAAACCTGGTGACTACAAAACCAACATGGCGGTCAGTCGAAATTCAGACTTTTAAATAGACATTTCTCGCGATTTAACTAACCAAACGTAATGAAACTTGGTACAGAAAATATTTAAACGCATTGTAATGCACTGGAGTCTAATTTAATTCAATTGTTTACATAACCACAAAATGGCGGCTGTGCGAACTATTTCACTGACATTCTATATCTCCGAAACTTTTACAGATATCATCATGCAATTTTGTACGGTATTAAAGGGTACTGATTCAAGTTTACCTATTGTATATTTCATAAACCTTTATAGTACAAAACTAACATGGCGACCAACCGAATTTGAAATATTTTAATAGACTTTTCTCGTGTTTTAACTCTATGAGCGCAATGAAATGTGTGAGAAATAGACATTTCTCGCGATTTAACTATCCAAACGTAATGAAACTTGGTACAGCAAATGTTTAAACGCATTGTAATGCACTGGAGTCAAATTTAGTTCAATTGTTTACATAACCTCAAAATGGCGGCTGTGCGAGTAGGGGGGTGATGACAGTTCCAAGCCACTCTAGAACCCCCCTTGCTCTACTACTAAGCCTCAGTCATGTTAAATATTTCTCGAACGCGTGGTCCGATTTTGACAAATGAGGTGTCTTTGGACTCGGGCTGACGTTCTCTTTGCTATGGACCATGTATTATATTTTCAAAAATTTTTTGAAAATTTTTGTTTTCGAAAGTTGGTGATAGTTTGAAAACCAAACATGGTAGAACGTTGTGCCATGGCTTAAACGAATGGTCTTTATGACCTTTATTTTTTGTAATAAAACTTTTTTATTTTTTATATTTTTTTGAAAACACTCGAATTTTGAAAATCCTATATTTTGGAAACTAGGAACTCTACAAAAAAAATTGTTTAACGTAAATCAATGGTCCCTACCCCCTCTACCCCCTCAAGTCTCTAGAATGAAAACCTGTAGTAGTGGGATGATGACAGCGCTGCACCACTTCTTATTGAGCCACCCTCGTATTTGCCCCGAACTTGATATCTCGCTAACCAAACATGGGATTAGAACATACAGGGTGTCCTAGCACTGCTAGTAATGCCCCCTACTTTCCTATAGCCTCTTTATTTGATTAAAAGACCAAAACTAAAAGGTCATCCGCTTTTAATATCTCGCGAACCAATCATGCTAGAGGCATGAACGAGGGGTCCAAGGACTCGGGCTGACGTCCTCTTTGCTATGGACCACTCGTTATATTAAAAAAATTGAAAACTTGATTTTGGGGTAAACACTTGTTTTTTTTGTGATTTTGCCGATATCTCGCGAACCAATCATGCTAGAGGCGTGTACGACGGGTCCAAGGACTCGGGGTGACGTCCTCTTTGCTATGGACCACTCGTTATATTTCTTAAAAAATTTGGGAAACGCGATTTTGGGGGTAAACATGTGTTTTTCGTGATTTTTGTTGATATCTCACGAACCAATAACGCTAGAGACGTGTACGAGGTGTCCTAGGACTCGGGCTAACGCCCCCTTTCAAATGTGGTAGATTTTTTTTTCCAAACAATAATTCACAAAGGGCCTAACGTCATACATGTTGAGAAAAAAATTATTTACCGTTACCTGTTTATAATGTTTATGAAGCGTGATGGTTGAGAGAGACGATACGGCTGGGTGTGTGTGTTTCAACGAACCTGTCGCTGACCACGGTGGCTGTGTTCAATAGATCAATCGCTATTTCGACGAGTCGGTGTATGACAGAGCGAGCGTGCGTTTTCTGATATTTTACCTTTAACGTGTAAACGGTGATGAGAACTTGGTTCTATGTTGATCGAAGCGAGTACAGAAAACACACTTGCAAACGAGCAGGAGGTGAATGTCATTTGAGCTTATTGAAAGGCTCCGATCCGACTTGACAACAAGTGCAATGGAAAAAATGACCAAGACGCTTGAAGGTGAAATAATCTGACCATTGTGCTGGCAGGGAAGTGCAAAAGGCGTGCACACATGTGTGAAACCACAGGCACGCTAAACCAGTGACATCCTGTCATGCTTCGTACGTGACAAAATGCAAGTCCATGTGACATTTGATCTACCGCAGGTGTTCGCCTGAGACGTTAGCTGTCCACGTGCGCGATAACTGTTAACAAGTCACATCCTGTTTTGCTGCGTACGTGACAAAATGCAAGTTCATGTGAAATTTGATCCGGCACAGGTGTTCGCCTGGGACGTTAGCTGTCCACGTGCACGATAACTGTTAACAAGTGACATCCTGTTTTGCTTCGTACGTGACAAAATGCAAGTTGACGTGAAATTTGATCTACCACAGGTGTTTGCCTGGGACGTTAGCTGTCCACGTGCACGATAACAGAATCTTCAAAGCGTGGGAATCGCTGAATCAGTAAAAAGTATGATGCAACTTGTGGGAATGATGTCACAACCAATAGATAGACAAGAGCTGCAAACAGCAGTGGTGGGCTGGTGAAGGGAGGGAGAGGGGGAGGGGTAATGTAAGAGAGAACACAGGTGGAAAGGGAAAGACAGACATGTATGAACATGCACGAAGCAAGGAGCGCTGTACACACAGAGGTATAGGTAGTGTACAACATGTGTGAATAAAAAATTGCACAGGTTCACACAACATAGACTGTATTATTGCCATGGCCAAGCACTCACATTAAGATCATTTACAAAATCATAAAATGAAAAATAGAAAATCTTGTTTTGGAAATATCGATTTTTTTCAACATACACAAAATAAATATAAAAAAAATTGTAAACAGCAAAATGGAAAATCCATGTTTCCAGATAGACAAAATTTTAAAAACCTTAAACGGACATTTAAGAAAATATATGCAAATGGGAAATTGACAAATGTGTAAATATGAAAATGGAAAAATCCATGTTTCCATATCATGAAATTGAAATACATCAAACTGTCATTTAAAAAAATGCAAATGGAAAATTGACAAATTGCAATGTGTGAAATGTGAAATTGAACAAATGGCTATCATTATTTAAAAAAAGAAAAGAACATAGTGCTCTATGGTTGAGGTGTGAATCAAACCCTCTCTACTTATTTGGACCACCCGAGCCTGAGTAGACTAGTTTTAGTTATCATACCACTTTTAAAAGTTTGTGTTAAATCTAGGAATTGAACCCAAGAACTTGTAGGGGAGATCCAAGGTTATAATATGTTAAACAGATAGCCTTGAATGTAGTGTGTGGTAGCTATATAGAAATGAGACGTTTCGCTCGGGGCAGGGAGGCATAGAGATCTGCATCAAACCAGTCAAAAGACTGACGACTCAAACAACAACATGTAGAGCTCACCAAAATAATGTTGTGTAACGGTAAATGTTAGTCAACGAACAGTAATGCATTACTAAAACCCATGACACGATACCTAAGAGCTTTTCTAAAATTATTTTAAAATGCCTTTAACCCTATATTAAACACGCAGTTCACAAGACTCATAACTGCAATGTTATGGTCAAACAAAACAAAATCTATATTTCAAAACAAACAAGTGGTTTAGTCAATGTATACTGGAAAAAGTTTTATAAACACTCAAGTCCACAAAAATAATTAAATTAGTAACAGCCAGGTTGACCGAGTGGTTATGGTGTTTGACTTAAGTTCAAATTTTCTGTACAAGAAAGCAAGGGTTCGAATCCCTTACCTGATATAACTATTGCCTCAACATGGCTTGACCACACTGTATTATTGTGTACTCGGTACACAAACCATAAATAGAGTGTATGTTTAAGGTCACTCTCTTTGCGAACATAGTCAGAGAATGATGATGGTTAACAATTGCATTAATAGTGGGACATAGGGATAGCAATTAAGAAAAACAGACAATATCCATACACTATTTTTATTTATTTAATGTAAGTACTTGTACAATAGTTATATACAAACTACAACTCTCTTTTGTCTATTACTATCTAGTCCTTTTCGATCCACTTGCATATCAAGGGCAGATGACTTTGTAGTTCAGCCCCTTCAAACAACAACAACACTACTTCTTGCATAGTCTGTGATGTTGATGACTTGATGCGTGGAAGATGGATACAACATAACTTTTACAACAGGGGTTAAACGTTGCTCAACAAACAATGCACTATTTTGAGTAGCAACATCTTTCTCTTGTACTAACTTTTTAGCATTCTGATGATTTTTTGTCACTACCATTAGTGTTTTGTCTGGAGCACTACATTGATGATCATTCACACTTAAAACCACACTGTTTCTACTTTTCATATTGCCTCGACATGTTGTTGACCTCTGTTTCGAGCATTGCCAGAATATTATTCCTTTTACATTTTGTCGTCTATAGTTATAAGAGTAGCCTTATAGAGTACACGTTGTTTACCTCGGTTAGTTGGAGTAAGTTCCATAGTAGTAACTAACCTGTTAGTATGATTTGCACGCTACAAAGGTTATCTCGGTTCTGGTAATAGAATTATTTAGCGTTGGCTTTTATATTTAATATGTACAGTTTAAAGTGATAGAAAAGTGGTAGAAACGTGGTAGCAAAGTGGTAGACAATTGGTAATATAGTGGTAGAAAAGTAGTAGAAAAGTGGTAGAAAAGTGGTAGAAAAGTGGCAGAAAAGTAGTAGAAAAGTGGTAGCAAAGTGGTAGAAAAGTGGTAGAAAACTGGCAGAAAAGTAGTAGAAAAGTGGTAGCAAAGTGGTAGAAAAGTGGTAGCAAACTAGAAAAGTGGTAGCAAAGTGGTAGAAAATATTACATGTATTGTTAAGAAATAGTTTAAGCGGTTACATGGATTCATTACACTATAATTTTAGCATCACGAAGCTCATTTTCTATATCCAAAAGTTCTTCCTCATATTTAGTATGACCAGCCTGTTTACAGGTATGCAAGTACTGAAGCCGCTGGATTAGCTTACTGGGATTGTTCCAGTAAACAAATTTAACAAATGATTTTTTTGGGTGTAAACCATTATCATCATCATCATCATCATTATCATCATAATCATCATCATCATCATCATGGTTATCATCATCAATATAATTATCATCAATATAATCATCATCACTATTACTAACTAATCATTTTTGTTCATCTTGCAATGCAAAAACCTTTGGCATAGTTTGTGTTGTCTTTGATAGTGTTAGAGGTTTCTTAGACGTTAACGACTGTCCTAACATGTCTTTTTCAGGAGATAATAAATGCTCTTTAACAAACAAAGCACTATCTTGAGCCACACTATTTTTTTCTTGGTCTTGCTTTTTTACCTTGGTTAGAGTATTTTGTCCATTTAAATGAGTACTATTTTGAGATTTACAATGATGATCGATTGAAATAAGTATGTTGGAGCCTTTTGTCTTAATCATTCCTCGACACTTTTTAGATCATTGTTTCGAACAGCACCAAATAACAGTTCCATTTTTATTGGTTCGTTTCACAATATACGAATATCCTTTATAGTATGCGTAAGGCTTACCATACCTAGTCACTGATACTTCCATGTCAACTGTCAAGCATAGACTAAGCTCTAGTAAAGTCAACTTGGTAATAAGAATACTAGTTTAATGTGAGAGCAAATATGGATCCAAAGAGTTCAGGTAAAAGTGGAAGCAAATAAGCAAATATTAGAACCAAGAGTGGGGTTAAAAGTGGTCGCAAAGTGGTAGACCCATTACACAATAATTTCAGCATGACGAAGCTCTTGTTCAATTTCTTTGATTTCCCAATCGTGACCGATATGCCCAGCTTGTCGTAAAGCATGCAATTGTCGAAGCCGTTGAATTAGCTTACTGGGTTTGTTCCAGTATACAAATTAAACAAATGGATTTTTAGGTGTAAACAAAGCACTACCATTATCATGATCATTATCATCATCATCATCATTATCATCATCATAATCACCATTATCATCATGACCATCATCACTGTTACTATATAGTCCTTTTTGATCCTCTTGCAATACCATTTTATTTATAGTCTGAGTTGATTTTGATAGTGTTGAAGGTTTCTTGGACGTTGACAATTGTCCTAACATGACGTTTTGAGGACATGATAAGTCCTTTTGAACAAACACTGCACTATCTTTAGCCGCAATATCATTTTCTTGAACTTGCTTTTTAGCATTTTGATAATTGTTTGTAAACAGTAAGCGTGGTTCGTTTCGAGCACTACATTGATGAACACTCACACTTAAAACCTTTCCATTTTTACTTTTCAGATTGCCTCGACATTTTGTTGACCTCTCTTTTGAGCATCGCCAGAATATTATTCCATTCACATTCTGGCGATTATAGTTATAGGAGTAGCCTTGATAGAGTGCACGTAGCCTACCTTTGTTGGTTGTAATAAGTTCCATAGTAGTAACTGACCTGTCAGTACGATGTTCACACTACAAAGATTACAATTGTTTTGCTGATGGAGTGAACTACCATACGCTTATATATTGGCTTATGTGTTGGCTTTTGTGTTGGCTTTTCGTGTTGGCTTTTCATGTTGGCATTTCGTGTTGGCTTTTGTGTTGGCTTTTCGTGTTGGCTTTTTGTGTTGGCTTTTTGTGTTGGCTTTTCATGTTGGCATTTCGTGTTGGCTTTTGTGTTGGCTTTTCGTGTTGGCTTTTTGTGTTGGCTTTTCGTGTTGGCTTTTTGTGTTGGCTTTTCGTGTTGGCATTTCGTGTTGGCTTTTCGTGTTGGCTTTTTTGTATTGGCCTTTCATGTTGGCTTTTTGTATTGGCTTTTCGTGTTGGCTTTTTGTGTGGGCTTTTTGTGTTGGCTTTAGTATTGGCTTTTGTATTGGCTTATTTGACAAGTTATTTGTGTCAATGTATTTAGTGGATTTTTTTGTTGGTGTTGGAAAGTAGTTGAATGAGAGGGAATATTTAAAGACTTAACCTCAGCTCACTAACCTAACCTAACCTAACCTAACTTTACCTAACCTAACCTAACCTTTCAACTCTCAGATATTAATTAAATTCTATGCATAGTCGAGTTGGAACCCAAGACCTCAGGGGTAAAAAAAACAATTATTTTTGACGGCTTATTTTGGTAACTTATTTTAATGGCTAACCTAACTTTACCTAACCTAACCTAACCTCAGCTCACTTTGGATGTTACTAGTAAGTGTTCATATCCTCTGCTAGGTAGCATGCTAGTAGTACAGGTAGTGCTCATATTTACCGCTAGGTAGCGGAAACATACTTTGCATGTTGCATGTGACACTTGTGAAGTTTAACCACATGCAAGACGTGCTTGTATAAGTTCTCTATTTAAACTCAATATACAATTAACCACTAAATGTTCAGAACTAACATGTATAGCCATGTTTAGGGTATATAGGAGACCCTTAGCAAGAAAGGCTGTCTAACCCACGAGTGTACAGCCTTGTCATACGCAGTAAGCACCTGTTGGCAGAAAACAACAACAACAACAATTTGAGACAGCCAACAAAAAACTGTTTCCTTTAAATACCTTAATGGATATGTTGTTGGCTTTCTCAAATTGTTGTTGTTGTTGTTTTCTGCCAACAGGTGCTTACTGCGTATGACAAGGCTGTACACTCGTGGGTTAGACAGCCTTTCTTGCTAAGGGTCTCCTATATACCCTAAACATGGCTATACATGTTAGTTCTGAACATTTAGTGGTTAATTGTATATTGAGTTTAAATAGAGAACTTATACAAGCACGTCTTGCATGTGGTTAAACTTCACAAGTGTCACATGCAACATGCAAAGTATGTTTCCGCTACCTAGCGGTAAATATGAGCACTACCTGTACTACTAGCATGCTACCTAGCAGAGGATATGAACACTTACTAGTAACATCCAAAGTGAGCTGAGGTTAGGTTAGGTTAGGTAAAGTTAGGTTAGCCATTAAAATAAGTTACCAAAATAAGCCGTCAAAAATAATTGTTTTTTTTACCCCTGAGGTCTTGGGTTCCAACTCAACTATGCACAGAATTTAATTAATATCTGAGAGTTGAAAGGTTAGGTTAGGTTAGGTAAAGTTAGGTTAGGTTAGGTTAGGTTAGTGAGCTGAGGTTAAGTCTTTAAATATTCCCTCTCATTCAACTACTTTCCAACACCAACAAAAAAATCCACTAAATACATTGACACAAATAACTTGTCAAATAAGCCAATACAAAAGCCAATACTAAAGCCAACACAAAAAGCCCACACAAAAAGCCAACACGAAAAGCCAATACAAAAAGCCAACATGAAAGGCCAATACAAAAAAGCCAACACGAAAAGCCAACACGAAATGCCAACACGAAAAGCCAACACAAAAAGCCAACACGAAAAGCCAACACAAAAAGCCAACACGAAAAGCCAACACAAAAGCCAACACGAAATGCCAACATGAAAAGCCAACACAAAAAGCCAACACAAAAAGCCAACACGAAAAGCCAACACAAAAGCCAACACGAAATGCCAACATGAAAAGCCAACACGAAAAGCCACCACAAAAGCCAACACGAAAAGCCAACACAAAAAGCCAACACAAAAAGCCAACACATAAGCCAATATATAAGCGTATGGTAGTTCACTCCATCAGCAAAACAATTGTAATCTTTGTAGTGTGAACATCGTACTGACAGGTCAGTTACTACTATGGAACTTATTACAACCAACAAAGGTAGGCTACGTGCACTCTATCAAGGCTACTCCTATAACTATAATCGCCAGAATGTGAATGGAATAATATTCTGGCGATGCTCAAAAGAGAGGTCAACAAAATGTCGAGGCAATCTGAAAAGTAAAAATGGAAAGGTTTTAAGTGTGAGTGTTCATCAATGTAGTGCTCGAAACGAACCACGCTTACTGTTTACAAACAATTATCAAAATGCTAAAAAGCAAGTTCAAGAAAACGATATTGCGGCTAAAGATAGTGCAGTGTTTGTTCAAAAGGACTTATCATGTCCTCAAAACGTCATGTTAGGACAATTGTCAACGTCCAAGAAACCTTCAACACTATCAAAATCAACTCAGACTATAAATAAAATGGTATTGCAAGAGGATCAAAAAGGACTATATAGTAACAGTGATGATGGTCATGATGATAATGGTGATTATGATGATGATAATGATGATGATGATAATGATCATGATAATGGTAGTGCTTTGTTTACACCTAAAAATCCATTTGTTTAATTTGTATACTGGAACAAACCCAGTAAGCTAATTCAACGGCTTCGACAATTGCATGCTTTACGACAAGCTGGGCATATCGGTCACGATTGGGAAATCAAAGAAATTGAACAAGAGCTTCGTCATGCTGAAATTATTGTGTAATGGGTCTACCACTTTGCGACCACTTTTAACCCCACTCTTGGTTCTAATATTTGCTTATTTGCTTCCACTTTTACCTGAACTCTTTGGATCCATATTTGCTCTCACATTAAACTAGTATTCTTATTACCAAGTTGACTTTACTAGAGCTTAGTCTATGCTTGACAGTTGACATGGAAGTATCAGTGACTAGGTATGGTAAGCCTTACGCATACTATAAAGAATATTCGTATATTGTGAAACGAACCAATAAAAATGGAACTGTTATTTGGTGCTGTTCGAAACAACGATCTAAAAAGTGTCGAGGAATGATTAAGACAAAAGGCTCCAACATACTTATTTCAATCGATCATCATTGTAAATCTCAAAATAATACTCATTTAAATGGACAAAATACTCTAACCAAGGTAAAAGAGCAAGACCAAGAAAAAAATAGTGTGGCTCAAGATAGTGCTTTGTTTGTTAAAGAGCATTTATTATCTCCTGAAAAAGACATGTTAGGACAGTCGTTAACGTCTAAGAAACCTCTAACACTATCAAAGACAACACAAACTATGCCAAAGGTTTTTGCATTGCAAGATGAACAAAAAGGATTAGATAGTAATAGTGATGATGATTATATTGATGATAATTATATTGATGATGATAACCATGATGATGATGATGATGATTATGATGATAATGATGATGATGATGATGATAATGGTTTACACCCAAAAAAATCATTTGTTAAATTTGTTTACTGGAACAATCCCAGTAAGCTAATCCAGCGGCTTCAGTACTTGCATACCTGTAAACAGGCTGGTCATACTAAATATGAGGAAGAACTTTTGGATATAGAAAATGAGCTTCGTGATGCTAAAATTATAGTGTAATGAATCCATGTAACCGCTTAAACTATTTCTTAACAATACATGTAATATTTTCTACCACTTTGCTACCACTTTTCTAGTTTGCTACCACTTTTCTACCACTTTGCTACCACTTTTCTACTACTTTTCTGCCAGTTTTCTACCACTTTTCTACCACTTTGCTACCACTTTTCTACTACTTTTCTGCCACTTTTCTACCACTTTTCTACCACTTTTCTACTACTTTTCTACCACTATATTACCAATTGTCTACCACTTTGCTACCACGTTTCTACCACTTTTCTATCACTTTAAACTGTACATATTAAATATAAAAGCCAACGCTAAATAATTCTATTACCAGAACCGAGATAACCTTTGTAGCGTGCAAATCATACTAACAGGTTAGTTACTACTATGGAACTTACTCCAACTAACCGAGGTAAACAACGTGTACTCTATAAGGCTACTCTTATAACTATAGACGACAAAATGTAAAAGGAATAATATTCTGGCAATGCTCGAAACAGAGGTCAACAACATGTCGAGGCAATATGAAAAGTAGAAATAGTGTGGTTTTAAGTGTGAATGATCATCAATGTAGTGCTCCAGACAAAACACCAATGGTATTGACAAAAAATCATCAGAATGCTAAAAAGTTAGTACAAGAGAAAGATGTTGCTACTCAAAATAGTGCATTGTTTGTTGAGCAACGTTTAACCCCTGTTGTAAAAGTTATGTTGTATCCATCTTCCACGCATCAAGTCATCAACATCACAGACTATGCAAGAAGTAGTGTTGTTGTTGTTTGAAGGGGCTGAACTACAAAGTCATCTGCCCTTGATATGCAAGTGGATCGAAAAGGACTAGATAGTAATAGACAAAAGAGAGTTGTAGTTTGTATATAACTATTGTACAAGTACTTACATTAAATAAATAAAAATAGTGTATGGATATTGTCTGTTTTTCTTAATTGCTATCCCTATGTCCCACTATTAATGCAATTGTTAACCATCATCATTCTCTGACTATGTTCGCAAAGAGAGTGACCTTAAACATACACTCTATTTATGGTTTGTGTACCGAGTACACAATAATACAGTGTGGTCAAGCCATGTTGAGGCAATAGTTATATCAGGTAAGGGATTCGAACCCTTGCTTTCTTGTACAGAAAATTTGAACTTAAGTCAAACACCATAACCACTCGGTCAACCTGACTGTTACTAATTTAATTATTTTTGTGGACTTGAGTGTTTATAAAACTTTTTCCAGTATACATTGACTAAACCACTTGTTTGTTTTGAAACATAGATTTTGTTTTGTTTGACCATAACATTGCAGTTATGAGTCTTGTGAACTGGGTGTTTAATATAGGGTTAAAGGCATTTTAAAATAATTTTAGAAAAGCTCTTAGGTATCGTGTCATGGGTTTTATTAATGCATTACTGTTCGTTGACTAACATTTACCGTTACACAACATTATTTTGGTGAGCTCTACATGTTGTTGTTTGAGTCGTCAGTCTTTTGACTGGTTTGATGCAGATCTCTATGCCTCCCTGCCCCGAGCGAAACGTCTCATTTCTATATAGCTACCACACACTACATTCAAGGCTATCTGTTTAACATATTATAACCTTGGATCTCCCCTACAAGCTCTTGGGTTCAATTCCTAGATTTAACACAAACTTTTAAAAGTGGTATGATAACTAAAACTAGTCTACTCAGTCTCGGGTGGTCCAAATAAGTAGAGAGGGTTTGATTCACACCTCAACCATAGAGCACTATGTTCTTTTCTTTTTTTAAATAATGATAGCCATTTGTTCAATTTCACATTTCACACATTGCAATTTGTCAATTTTCCATTTGCATTTTTTTAAATGACAGTTTGATGTATTTCAATTTCATGATATGGAAACATGGATTTTTCCATATTCATATTTACACATTTGGCAATTTCCCATTTGCATATATTTTCTTAAATGTCCGTTTAAGGTTTTTAAAATTTTGTCTATCTGGAAACATGGATTTTCCATTTTGCTGTTTACAATTTTTTTATATTTATTTTGTGTATGTTGAAAAAAATCGATTTTTCCAAAACAAGATTTTCTATTTTTCATTTTATGATTTTGTAAATAATATTAATGTGAGTGCTTGACCATGGATTTTCCATTTTGTTGTTTACAAATTTTTTATATATTTATTTTGTGTATGTTGAAAAACGATATTTCCAAAACAAGATTTTTTATTTTTCATTTTATGATTTTGTAAATAATATTAATGTGAGTGCTTGACCATGGATTTTCCATTTTGTTGTTTACAAATTTTTTATATATTTATTTTGTGTATGTTGAAAAACGATATTTCCAAAACAAGATTTTTTATTTTTCATTTTATGATTTTGTAAATGATCTTAATGTGAGTGCTTGGCCATGGCAATAATACAGTCTATGTTGTGTGAACCTGTGCAATTTTTTATTCACACATGTTGTACACTACCTATACCTCTGTGTGTACAGCGCTCCTTGCTTCGTGCATGTTCATACATGTCTGTCTTTCCCTTTCCACCTGTGTTCTCTCTTACATTACCCCTCCCCCTCTCCCTCCCTTCACCAGCCCACCACTGCTGTTTGCAGCTCTTGTCTATCTATTGGTTGTGACATCATTCCCACAAGTTGCATCATACTTTTTACTGATTCAGCGATTCCCACGCTTTGAAGATTCTGTTATCGTGCACGTGGACAGCTAACGTCCCAGGCAAACACCTGTGGTAGATTAAATTTCACGTCAACTTGCATTTTGTCACGTACGAAGCAAAACAGGATGTCACTTGTTAACAGTTATCGTGCACGTGGACAGCTAACGTCCCAGGCGAACACCTGTGCCGGATCAAATTTCACATGAACTTGCATTTTGTCACGTACGCAGCAAAACAGGATGTGACTTGTTAACAGTTATCGCGCACGTGGACAGCTAACGTCTCAGGCGAACACCTCCGGTAGATCAAATGTCACATGGACTTGCATTTTGTCACGTACGAAGCATGACAGGATGTCACTGGTTTAGCGTGCCTGTGGTTTCACACATGTGTGCACGCCTTTTGCACTTCCCTGCCAGCACAATGGTCAGATTATTTCACCTTCAAGCGTCTTGGTCATTTTTTCCATTGCACTTGTTGTCAAGTCGGATCGGAGCCTTTCAATAAGCTCAAATGACATTCACCTCCTGCTCGTTTGCAAGTGTGTTTTCTGTACTCGCTTCGATCAACATAGAACCAAGTTCTAATCACCGTTTACACGTTAAAGGTAAAATATCAGAAAACGCACGCTCGCTCTGTCATACACCGACTCGTCGAAATAGCGATTGATCTATTGAACACAGCCACCGTGGTCAGCGACAGGTTCGTTGAAACACACACACCCAGCCGTATCGTCTCTCTCAACCACCACGCTTCATAAACATTATAAACAGGTAACGGTAAATAATTTTTTTCTCAACATGTATGACGTTAGGCCCTTTGTGAATTATTGTTTGGAAAAAAAATCTACCACATTTGAAAGGGGGCGTTAGCCCGAGTCCTAGGACACCTCGTACACGTCTCTAGCGTTATTGGTTCGTGAGATATCAACAAAAATCACGAAAAACACATGTTTACCCCCAAAATCGCGTTTCCCAAATTTTTTAAGAAATATAACGAGTGGTCCATAGCAAAGAGGACGTCACCCCGAGTCCTTGGACCCGTCGTACACGCCTCTAGCATGATTGGTTCGCGAGATATCGGCAAAATCACAAAAAAACAAGTGTTTACCCCAAAATCAAGTTTTCAATTTTTTTAATATAACGAGTGGTCCATAGCAAAGAGGACGTCAGCCCGAGTCCTTGGACCCCTCGTTCATGCCTCTAGCATGATTGGTTCGCGAGATATTAAAAGCGGATGACCTTTTAGTTTTGGTCTTTTAATCAAATAAAGAGGCTATAGGAAAGAAGGGGGCATTACTAGCAGTGCTAGGACACCCTGTATGTTCTAATCCCATGTTTGGTTAGCGAGATATCAAGTTCGGGGCAAATACGAGGGTGGCTCAATAAGAAGTGGTGCAGCGCTGTCATCATCCCACTACTACAGGTTTTCATTCTAGAGACTTGAAATTTTTTTGGGGGGTAGAGAGGGTAGGGACCATTCATTTACGTTAAACAATTTTTTTTGTAGAGTTCCTAGTTTCCAAAATATAGGATTTTCAAAATTCGAGTGTTTTCAAAAAAATATAAAAAATAAAAAAGTTTTATTACAAAAAATAAAGGTCATAAAGACCATTCGTTTAAGCCATGGCACAACGTTCTACCATGTTTGGTTTTCAAACTATCACCAACGTTCGAAAACAAAAATTTTCAAAAAATTTTTGAAAAATATAATACATGGTCCATAGCAAAGAGAACGTCAGCCCGAGTCCAAAGACACCTCATTTGTCAAAATCGGACCACGCGTTCGAGAAATATTTAACATGACTGAGGCATAGTAGTAGAGCAAGGGGGGTTCTAGAGTGGCTTGGAACTGTCATCACCCCACTACTTGTGCGAAATATTTCACTGACATTCTATATCTCCGAAACTATTACAGATATCCGTGTGAGTGTGCGCGTGAGTGAGGTGTGTTTGTGTCCCCCTAATAAAATCTAAACAGCTGGAGCGATTTCAATGAAAATGGGTAAGTTCATGGAACTATTTCCGGCGACCTTGACCGTGCCCTTCAAATTTTGTTACGTCTCACCAATCGAACATGGCGGCTGTGCGAAATATTTCACTAGTATTCAATATCTCCGAAACTATTACCGATATCGCCCTGAAATTGTGTACGGTGATAAAGGGCATTAATAGAAGCTCACGTATGAGACTTTCAAAAACGTGGTGACTACAAAACCAACATGGCGGTCAAGCGAAATTGAGATATTTACATAGACATTTCTCGTGATTTCACTATCCAACCGTAATGAAACTTGGTACAGCAAACGTTTAAGCGCATTGTAACGCACTGGAGTCTAATTTAGTTCAATTGTTTACATAACCTCAAAATGGCGGCTGTGCGAATTATTTCACTGACATTCTATATCTCCGAAACTTTTACAGATATCATCATGCAATTTTGTACGGTGATAAAGGGTACTGATACAAGTTTACCTATTGTATATTTCATAAACCTGTATAGTACAAAACGAACATGGCGACCAAGCGAATTTGAAATATTTTAATAGACTTTTCTCGTGATTTAACTCTATGAGCGCAGTGAAATGTGGTACAGCAAATGTTAATACACATCGTAATGCATTGGAGTCTAATTTAGTTCAATTGTTTACATAACCTCAAAATGGCGGCTGTGCGAAATATTTCAGTGAAATTCTATATCTCCGAAACTATTACAGATATCATCATGCAATTTTGTACGGTGATACAAGTTACTGATACAAGTTTACCTGTTGTATATTTCATAAACCTGTATAGTATAAAACGAACATGGCTACCAAGAGAATTTGAAATATTTTAATAGACTTTTCTCGTGATTTAACTCTATGAGCGCAGTGAAATGTGTGAGAAATAGTAATTTCCCGCGATTTACCTATCCAACCGTAATGAAACTTGGTTCAGCAAATGTTTAAACGCATTGTAATGCACTGGAGTCTAATGTAGTTCAATTGTTTACATAACCGCAAAATGGTGGCTGTGCGAAATATTTCACTGACATTCTATATCTTCGAAACTATTACAGATATCCGTGTGTGTGTGCGTGTGTGTGTGTGTGTGTGAGGTGTGTGTGTGTGTGTGTCCCTAATAAAATCTAAACTGCTGGAGCGATTTCAAAGAAACTCGGTAAGCTCATAGAACTATTCCCGGCGACCTCGACCGTGCCCTTCAAATTTTGTTACGTTTCAACAATCCAACATGGCAGCTGTGCGAAATATTTCACTAGCATTCAATATCTCCGGAACTATTACCGGTATCGCCCTGAAAATGTGTACGGTGATAAAGGGCACTAATAGAAGCTCACGTATGAGACTTTCAAAAACCTTGTGACTACAAAACCAACATGGCGGTCAAGCGAAATTGAGACTTTTAAATAGACATTTCTCGCGATTTCACTATCCAACCGTAATGAAACTTGGTACAGCAAATGTTTAAACGCATTGTAATGCATTGGAGTCTAATTTAGTTCAATTGATTACATAACCTCAAAATGGTGGCTGTGCGAATTATTTCACTGATATTCTATATCTCCGAAACCATTACAGATAACATCATGCAATTTTGTACGGTGATTAAGTGTACTGAAACAAGTTTACCTATTGTATATTTGATAAACCTGTATAGTACAAAACGAACATGGAGACCAAGCGAATTTGAAATATTTTAATAGACTTTTCTCGTGATTTAACTCCTTGAGCGCAGTGAAATGTGTGAGAAATAGGCATTTCTCGCGATTTAACTATCCAAACGTAATGAAACTTGGTACAGCAAATGTTTAAACGCATTGTAATGCACTGGAGTCTAAATTAGTTCAATTGTTTACATAACCTCAAAATGGCGGCTGTGCGAAATTTTAAACTGACATTCTATATCTCCGAAACTATTACAGATATCCGTGTGTGTGTGTTTCTGTGTGTGTGTGTGTTTGTGTGTGTGTGTGTATGTGAGGCGTGTGTGTGTCCCCCCCCTAATAAAATCTAAACGGCTGGAGCGATTTCAATGAAACTCGGTAAGTTCACAGAACTATTTCCGGCGACCTCGACCGTGCCCTTCAAATTTTGTTACGTTTCACCAATCCAACATGGCAGCTGTGCGAAATATTTCACTAGCATTCAATATCTCCGAAACTATTACCGATATCGCCCTTAAATTGTGTACGGTGATAAAGGGCACTACTAGAAGCTCACATATGAGACTTTCAAAAACCTGGTGACTACAAAACCAACATGGCGGTCAAGCGAAATTGGGTCTTTTAAATAGATATTTCTCGCGATTTAACTATCCAAACGTAATGAAACTTGGTACAGCATATGTTGAAACGCAGTGTAATGCACTGGAGTCTAATTTAGTTCAATTGCTTACATAACCTCAAAATGGCGGCTGTGCGAAATATTTCACTGACATTCTATATCTCCGAAACTATTACAGATATCCGTGTGCGTGTGCGTGTGTGTGTGTGTGTGTGGTGTGTGTGTGTGTGGTGTGTGTGTGTGTGTGTGTGTGTGACCCCGTAATAAAATCTAAACGGCTGGATCGATTTCCATGAAACTCGGTAAGTTCATAGAACTATTCCCGGCGACCTCGACCGTGCCTTTCAAATTTTGTTACCTCTCACCAATCCAACATGGCGGCTGTGCGACATATTTCACTAGCATTCAATATCTCCGAAACTATTACCGATATCGCCCTGAAATTGTGTACGGTGATAAGGAGCACTACTAGAAGCTCACCTATGAGACTTTCAAAAACCTGGTGACTACAAATCCAACATGGCGGTCAAGCGAAATTGAGACTTTTAAATAGAAATTTCTCGCGATTTAACTTTCCAAACGTAATGAACCTTGGTACAGCAAATGTTTAAACGCATTGTAATGCACAGGAGTCTAATTTAGTTCAATTGTTTACATAACCTCAAAATGGCAGCTGTGCGAAATATTTCACTGACATTCTATATCTCGAAACTATAACAGATATCATCGTGTAATTTTGTACGGTTATAAAGTGTACTGGAACAAGTTTACCTATTGTATATTTCATAAACCTGTATAGTACAAAACGAACATGGAGACCAAGCGAATTTGAAATATTTTAATAGACTTTTCTCGTGATTTAACTCTATGAGTGCACTGAAATGTGTGGGAAATAGACATTTCTCGCGACTTAACTATCCAAACGTAATGAAACTTGGTACAGCAAATGTTTAAACGCATTGTAATGCACTGGTGTCTAATTTAGTTCAATTGTTTACATAACCTCAAAATGGCGGCTGTGCGAAATTTTAAACTGACATTCTATATCTCCGAAACTATTACAGATATCCGTGTGTGTGTGTGTTTGTGTGTGTGTGTGTGTGTGTGAGGCGTGTGTGTGCCACCCCACTTAATAAAATCTAAACGGCTGGAGCGATTTCAATAATACTCGGTAAGTTCATAGAACTATTCCCGGCGACCTCGACCGTGCCCTTCAAATTTTGTTACGTCTCACCAATCCAACATGGCGGCTGTGCGACCTATTTCACTAGCATTCAATATCTCCGAAACTATTACCGATATCGCCCTGAAAATGTGTACCGTGATAAAGGGCACTACTAGAAGCTCACCTATGAGAATTTCAAATACCTGGTGATTTTCAAACCAACATGGCGGTCAGGCGAAAATCAGACATTTAAATAGACATTTCTCGCGATTTAACTATCCAAACGTAATAAAACTTGGTACAGCACATGTTTAAACGCATTGTAATACACTGGAGTCTAATTTAAATCAATTGTTTACATAACCTCTAAATGGCGGCTGTGCGAAATATTTCACTGACATTCAATATCTCCGAAACTATTACAGATATCATCATGCAATTTTGTACGGTGATAAAGGGTACTGATACAAGTTTACCTATTGTATATTTCATAAACCTGTATAGTACAAAACGAACATGGCGACCAAGCGAATTTGAAATATTTTAATAGACTTTTCTCGTGATTTAACTCTATGAGCGCAGTGAAATGTGGTACAGCAAATGTTAAAACGCATCGTAATGCATTGGAGTCTAATTTAGTTCAATTGTTTACATAACCTCAAAATGGCGGCTGTGCTAAATATTTCAGTGACATTCTATATCTCCGAAACTATTACAGATATCATCATGCAATTTTGTTCGGTGATACAAGTTACTGATACAAGTTTACCTGTTGTATATTTCATAAACCTGTATAGTACAAAACGAACATGGCGACCAAGAGAATTTGAAATATTTTAATAGACTTTTCTCGTGATTTAACTCTATGAGCGCAGTGAAATGTGTGAGATATAGACATTTCCCGCGATTTACCTATCCATACGTAATGAAACTTGGTTCAGCAAATGTTTAAACGCATTGTAATGCACTGGGGTCTAATGTAGTTCAATTGTTTACATAACCGCAAAATGGCGCTGTGCGAAATATTTCACTGACATTCTATATCTCCGAAACTATTACAGATATCCGTGTGTGTGTGCGTGTGTGTGTGTGTGTGGGTGTGTGAGGTGTGTGTGTGTGTGTGTCCCTAATAAAATCTAAACTGCTGGAGCGATTTCAAAGAAACTCGGTAAGCTCATAGACCTATTACCGGCGACCTCGACCGTGCCCTTCAAATTTTGTTACGTTTCACCAATCCAACATGGCAGCTGTGCGAAATATTTCACTAGCATTCAATATCTCCGAAACTATTACCGATATCGCCCTGAAAATGTGTACCGTGATAAAGGGCACCACCAGAAGCTCACCTATGAGACTTTCAAAACCTGGTGTCTACTAAACCAACATGGCGGTCAAGCGAAATTGTGATTTTTAAATAGAAATTTCTCGCGACTTAACTTTCCAAACGTAATGAAACTTGGTACAGCAAATGTTTAAACGCATTGTAATGCACTCGAGTCTAATTTAGTTCAATTGTTTACATAACCTCAAAATGGCAGCTGTGCGAATTATTTCACTGACATTCTATATCTCCGAAACTATATCAGATATCATCGTGCAATTTTGTACGGTTATAATGTGTACTGAAACAAGTTTACCTATTGTATATTTCATAAACCTGTATAGTACAAAACGAACATGGAGACCAAGCGAATTTGAAATATTTTAATAGACTTTTCTCGTGATTTAACTCTATGAGCGCAGTGAAATGTGGTACAGCAAATGTTAAAACGCATCGTAATGCATTGGAGTCTAATTTAGTTCAATTGTTTACATAACCTCAAAATGGCGGCTGTGCTAAATATTTCAGTGACATTCTATATCTCCGAAACTATTACAGATATCATCATGCAATTTTGTTCGGTGATACAAGTTACTGATACAAGTTTACCTGTTGTATATTTCATAAACCTGTATAGTACAAAACGAACATGGCGACCAAGAGAATTTGAAATATTTTAATAGACTTTTCTCGTGATTTAACTCTATGAGCGCAGTGAAATGTGTGAGATATAGACATTTCCCGCGATTTACCTATCCATACGTAATGAAACTTGGTTCAGCAAATGTTTAAACGCATTGTAATGCACTGGGGTCTAATGTAGTTCAATTGTTTACATAACCGCAAAATGGCGGCTGTGCGAAATATTTCACTGACATTCTATATCTCCGAAACTATTACAGATATCCGTGTGTGTGTGCGTGTGTGTGTGTGTGTGGGTGTGTGAGGTGTGTGTGTGTGTGTGTCCCTAATAAAATCTAAACTGCTGGAGCGATTTCAAAGAAACTCGGTAAGCTCATAGACCTATTACCGGCGACCTCGACCGTGCCCTTCAAATTTTGTTACGTTTCACCAATCCAACATGGCAGCTGTGCGAAATATTTCACTAGCATTCAATATCTCCGAAACTATTACCGATATCGCCCTGAAAATGTGTACCGTGATAAAGGGCACCACCAGAAGCTCACCTATGAGACTTTCAAAACCTGGTGTCTACTAAACCAACATGGCGGTCAAGCGAAATTGTGATATTTAAATAGAAATTTCTCGCGACTTAACTTTCCAAACGTAATGAAACTTGGTACAGCAAATGTTTAAACGCATTGTAATGCACTCGAGTCTAATTTAGTTCAATTGTTTACATAACCTCAAAATGGCAGCTGTGCGAATTATTTCACTGACATTCTATATCTCCGAAACTATATCAGATATCATCGTGCAATTTTGTACGGTTATAAAGTGTACTGAAACAAGTTTACCTATTGTATATTTCATAAACCTGTATAGTACAAAACGAACATGGAGACCAAGCGAATTTGAAATATTTTAATAGACTTTTCTCGTGATTTAACTCTATGAGCGCAGTGAAATGTGTGAGAAATAGACATTTCTCGCGATTTAACTATCCAAACGTATTGAAACTTGGTACAGCAAATGTTTAAACGCATTGTAATGCACTGGAGTCTAATTTAGTTCAATTGTTTACATAACCTCAATATGGCGGCTGTGCGAAATTTTAAACTGACATTCTATATCTCCGAAACTATTACAGATATCCGTGTGTGTGTGTGTGTTTGTGTGTGTTTGTGTGTGTGTGTGTGTGTGTGTGAGGCGTGTGTGTGTCCCCCCCCCCTAATAAAATCTAAACGGCTGGAGCGACTTCAATGAAACTCGGTAAGTTCACAGAACTATTCCCGGCGACCTCGACCGTGCCCATCAAATTTTGTTACGTCTCACCAATCCAACATGGCGGCTGTGCGAAATATTTCACTAGCATTCAATATCTCCGAAACTATTACCGATATCGCCCTTAAATTGTGTACGGTGATAAAGGGCACTACTAGAAGCTCACCTATGAGACTTTCAAAAACCTGGTGACTACAAAACCAACATGGCGGTCAAGCGAAATTGAGACTTTTAAATAGATATTTCTCGCGATTTAACTATCCAAACGTAATGAAACTTGGTACAGCATATGTTGAGACGCAGTGTAATGCACTGGAGTCTAATTTAGTTCAATTGTTTACATAACCTCAAAATGGCGGCTGTGCGAAATATTTCACTGACATTCTATATCTCCGAAACTATTACAGATATCCGTGTGCGTGTGCGTGTGTGTGTGTGTGTGTGGTGTGTGTGTGTGTGTGTCACCGTAATAAAATCTAAACGGCTGGATCGATTTCAATGAAACTAGGTAAGTTCATAGAACTATTCCCGGCGACCTCGACCGTGCCTTTCAAATTTTGTTACCTCTCACCAATCCAACATGGCGGCTGTGCGAAATATTTCACTAGCATTCAATATCTCCGAAACTATTACCGATATCGCCCTGAAATTGTGTACGGTGATAAAGGGCACTAATAGAAGCTCACGTATGAGACTTTCAAAAACCTGGTGACTACAAAACCAACATGGCGGTCAAGCGAAATTGAGAATTTTAAATAGACATTTCTCGCGATTTCACTATCCAACCGTAATGAAACTTGGTACAGCAAATGTTTAAACGCATTGTAATGCATAGGAGTCTAATTTAGTTCAATTGTTTATATAACCTCAAAATGGCGGCTGTTCGAATTATTTCACTGACATTCTATATCTCCGAAACTATAACAGATAACATCATGCAATTTTTTACGGTGATAAAGTGTACTGAAACAAGTTTACCTATTGTATATTTCATAAGCCTGTATAGTACAAATCGAACATGGAGACCAAGCGAATTTGAAATATTTTAATGGACTTTTCTCGTGATTTAACTCTATGCGCGCAGTGAAATGTGTGAGAAATAGGCATTTCTCGCGATTTAACTATCCAAACGTAATGAAACTTGGTACAGCAAATGATTAAACGCATTGTAATGCACTGGAGTCTAAATTAGTTCAATTGTTTACATAACCTCAAAATGGCGGCTGTGCGAAATTTTAAACTGACATTCTATATCTCCGAAACTATTACAGATATCCGTGTGTGTGTGTGTGTTTGTGTGTGTGTTTGTGTGTGTGTGTGTGAGGCGTGAGTGTGTCCCCCCCCTAATAAAATCTAAACGGCTGGAGCGATTTCAATGAAACTCGGTAAGTTCATAGAACTATTCCCGGCGACCTCGACCGTGCCCTTCAAATTTTGTTACGTCTCACTAATCCAACATGGCGGCAGTGCGAAATATTTCACTATCATTCAATATCTCCGAAACTATTACCGATATCGCCCTGAAATTGTGTACGGTGATAAAGGGCACTACTAGAAGCTCACCTATGAGACTTTCAAAAACCTGGTGACTACAAAACCAACATGGCGGTCAAGCGAAATTGAGACTTTTAAATAGATATTTCTCGCGATTTAACTATCCAAACCTAATGAAACTTGGTACATCATATGTTGAAATGCAGTGTAATGCACTGGAGTCTAATTTAGTTCAATTGTTTACATAACCTCAAAATGGCGGCTGTGCGAAATATTTCAGTGACATTCTATATCTCCGAAACTATTACAGATATCCGTGTGCGTGTGCGTGTTTGTGTGTGTGTGTGTGTGTGTGGATTGTGTGTGGGTGTCCCCGTAATAAAATCTAAACGGCTGGATCGATTTCAATGAAACTCGGTAAGTTCATAGAACTATTCCCGGCGACCTTGACCGTGCCCTTCAAATTTTGTTACGTCTCACTAATCCAACATGGCGGCTGTGCGAAATATTTCACTAGCATTCAATATCTCCGAAATTATTACCGATATCGCCCTGAAATTGTGTACGGTGATAAAGAGCACTACTAGAAGCTCACCTATGAGACATTCAAAAACCTGGTGACTATAAAACCAACATGGCGGTCAGGCGAAATTCAGACATTTAAATAGACATTTCTCGCGATTTAACTATCCAAACGTAGTAAAACTTGGTACAGATAATGTTTAAACGCATTGTAATGCAATGAAGTCTAATTTAATTCAATTGTTTACATAACCTCAAAATGGCGGCTGTGCGAAATATTTCACGCACATTCAATATCTCCGAAACTATTACAGATATCATCATGCAATTTTGTATGGTGATAAAGGGTACTGATACAAGTTTACCTATTGTATATTTCATAAACCTGTATAGTACAAAACGACCATGGCGACCAAGCGAATTCGAAATATTTTAATAGACTTTCCTCGTGATTTAACTCTATGAGCGCAGTGAAATGTGGTACAGCAAATGTTTAAACGCATCGTAATGCATTGGAGTCTAATTTAGTTCAATTGTTTACATAATCTCAAAATGGCGGCTGTGCGAAATATTTCACAGACATTCTACATCTCCGAAACTATTACAGATATCATCATGCAATTTTGTAAGGTGATAAAAGTTACTGATACACGTTTACCTGTGGTATATTTCATAAACCTCTATAGTACAAAACGAACATGGCGACCAAGAGAATTTGAAATATTTTAATAGACTTTTCTCTTGATTTAACTCTATGAGCGCAGTGAAATGTGTGAGAAATAGACATTTCCCGCGATTTACCTATCCAAACGTAATGAAACTTGGTACAGCAAATGTTTAAACGCATTGTAATGCACTGGAGTCTAATTTAGTTCAATTGTTTACATAACCTCAAAATGGCGGCTGTGCGAAATTTTAAACTGACATTCTATATCTCCGAAACTATTACAGATATCCGTGTGTGTGTGTTTGTGTGTGTGTGTGTGTGAAGGCGTGTGTGTGTCACCCCCCCCTAATAAAATCTAAACGGCAGGAGCGATTTCAATAATACTCGGTAAGTTCATAGAACTATTCCCGGCGACCTCGACCGTGCCCTTCAAATTTTGTTACGTCTCACCAATCCAACATGGCGGCTGTGCGAAATATTTCACTAGCATTCAATATCTCCGAAACTATACCGATATCACCCTGAAATTGTGTACGATGATAAAGGGCACTAATAGAAGCTCACGTATGAGACTTTCAAAAACCTGGTGACTACAAAACCAACATGGCGGTCAGGCAAAATTCAGACATTTAAATAGACATTTCTCGCGATTTAACTATCCAAACGTAATAAAACTTGGTACAGAAAATGTGTAAATGCATTGTAATGCAATGGAGTCTAATTTAATTCAATTGTTGACATAACCTCAAAATGGCTGCTGTGCGAAATATTTCACTGACATTCAATATCTCCGAAACTATTACAGATATCATCATGCAATTTTGTATGGTGATAAAGGGTACTGATACAAGTTTACCTATTGTATATTTCATAAACCTGTATAGTACAAAACGAACATGGAGACGAAGCGAATTTGAAATATTTTAATAGACTTTTCTCTTGATTTAACTCTATGAGCGCAGTGAAATGTGTGAGAAATAGACATTTCCCGCGATTTACCTATCCAAACGTAATAAAAATTGGTACAGCAATTGTTTAAACGCATTGTAATGCACTGGAGTCTAAATTAGTTCAATTATTATCATAACCTCAAAACGGCGGCTGTGCGAATTATTTCACTGACATTCTATATCTCCGAAACTATAACAGATATCATCATGCAATTTTGTACGGTGATAAAGTGTACTGAAACAAGTTTACCTATTGTATATTTCATAAACCTGTATAGTACAAAACGAACATGGAGACCAAGCGAATTTGAAATATTTTAATAGACTTTTCTCGTGATTTAACTCTATGAGCGCAGTGAAATGTGTGAGAAATAGACATTTCTCGCGATTTAACTATCCAAACGTAATAAAAATTGGTACAGCAAATGTTTAAACGCATTGTAATGCACTGGAGTCTAAATTAGTTCAATTGTTTTCATAACCTCAAAATGGCGGCTGTGCGAAATTTTAAACTGACATTCTATATCTCCGAAACTATTACAGATATCCGTGTGTGTGTGTGTGTGTGTCTGTGTGTGTGTGTTTGTGTGTGTGTGTGTGAGGCGTGTGTGTGTCCCCCCCCTAATAAAATCTAAACGGCTGGAGCGATTTCAATGAAACTCGGTAAGTTCATAGAACTATTCCCGGCGACCTCGACCGTGCCCATCAAATTTTGTTACGTCTCACCAGTCCAACATGGCGGCTGTGCGAAATATTTCACTAGCATTCAATATCTCCGAAACTATTACCGATATCGCCCTTAAATTGTGTACGGTGATAAAGGGCACTACTAGAAGGTCACCTATGAGACTTTCAAAAACCTGGTGACTACAAAACCAACATGGCGGTAAAGCGAAATTGAGACTTTTAAATAGATATTTCTCGCGATTTAACTATCCAAACGTAATGAAACTTGGTACAGCATATGTTGAAACGCAGTGTAATGCACTGGAGTCTAATTTAGTTCAATTGTTTACATAACCTCAAAATGGCGGCTGTGCGAAATATTTCACTGACATTCTATATCTCCGAAACTATTACAGATATCCGTGTGCGTGTGCGTGTGTGTGTGTGTGTGTGTGTGTGTGTGTGTGAGGCGTGTGTGTGTCACCCCCCTTAATAAAATCTAAACGGCTGAAGCGATTTCAATAAAACTCGGTAAGTTCATAGAACTATTCCCGGCGACCTCGACCGTGCCCTTCAAATATTGTTACGTCTCACCAATCCTACATGGCGGCTGTGCGAAGTATTTCACTAGCATTCAATATCTCCGAAACTATTACCGATATCGCCCTGAAAAAGCGTACCGTGATAAAGGGCACTACTAGAAGCACACCTATGAGACTTTCAAAAACCTGGTGACTACAAAACCAACATGGCGGTCAGGCGAATTTCAGACATTTAAATAGACATTTCTCGCGATTTCACTATCCAAACGTAATAAAACAAGGTACAAAAAATGTTTAAACGCATTGTAATGCACTGGAGTCTAATTTAATTCAATTGTTTACATAACCTCAAAATGGCGGCTGTGCGAAATATTTCACTGACATTCAATATCTCCGAAACTATTACAGATATCATCATGCAATTTTGTACGGTGATAAAGGGTACTGATACAAAGTTACCTATTGTATATTTCATAAACCTGTATAGTACAAAACGAACATGGCGACCAAGCGAATTTGAAATATTTTAATAGACTTTTCTCGTTATTTAACTCTATGAGCGCAGTGAAATGTGTGAGAAATAGACATTTCCCGCGATTTACCTATCCAAACGTAATGAAACTTGGTTCAGCAAATGTTTAAACGCATTGTAATGCACTGGAGTCCAATGTAGTTCAATTGTTTACATAACCGCAAAATGGCGGCTGTGCGAAATATTTCACTCACATTCTATATCTCCGAAACTATTACAGATATCCGTGTATGTGTATGTGCGTGTGTGTGTGTGTGTGTGTGAGGTGTGTGTGTGTGTGTCCCTAATAAAATCTAAACTGCTGGAGCGATTTCAAAGAAACTCGGTAAGCTCATAGAACTATTCCCGGCGACCTCGACCGTGCCCTTCAAATTTTGTTACGTTTCACCAATCCAACATGGCAGCTGTGCGAAATATTTCACTAGCATTCAATATCTCCGAAACTATTACCGATATCGCCCTGAAAATGTGTACCGTGATAAAGGGCACCACCAGAAGCTCACCTATGAGACTTTCAAAAACCTGGTGTCTACTAAACCAACATGGCGGTCAAGCGAAATTGTGATTTTTAAATAGAAATTTCTCGCGACTTAACTTTCCAAACGTAATGAAACTTGGTACAGCAAATGTTTAAACGCATTGTAATGCACTCGAGTCTAATTTAGTTCAATTATTTACATAACCTCAAAATGGCAGCTGTGCGAATTATTTCACTGACATTCTATATCTCTGAAACTATATCAGATATCATCGTGCAATTTTGTACGGTTATAAAGTGTACTGAAACAAGTTTACCTATTGTATATTTCATAAACCTGTATAGTACAAAACGAACATGTCGACCAAGCGAATTTGAAATATTTTAATAGACTTTTCTCGTGATTTAACTCTATGAGCGCAGTGAAATGTGGTACAGCAAATGTTAAAACGCATCGTAATGCATTGGAGTCTAATTTAGTTCAATTGTTTACATAACCTCAAAATGGCGGCTGTGCTAAATATTTCAGTGACATTCTATATCTCCGAAACTATTACAGATATCATCATGCAATTTTGTTCGGTGATAAAAGTAACTGATACAAGTTTACCTGTTGTATATTTCATAAACCTGTATAGTACAAAACGAACATGGCGACCAAGAGAATTTGAAATATTTTAATAGACTTTTCTCGTGATTTAACTCTATGAGCGCAGTGAAATGTGGTACAGCAAATGTTAAAACGCATCGTAATGCATTGGAGTCTAATTTAGTTCAATTGTTTACATAACCTCAAAATGGCGGCTGTGCTAAATATTTCAGTGACATTCTATATCTCCGAACCTATTACAGATATCATCATGCAATTTTGTTCGGTGATACAAGTTACTGATACAAGTTTACCTGTTGTATATTTCATAAACCTGTATAGTACAAAACGAACATGGCGACCAAGAGAATTTGAAATATTTTAATAGACTTTTCTCGTGATTTAACTCTATGAGCGCAGTGAAATGTGTGAGATATAGACATTTCCCGCGATTTACCTATCCATACGTAATGAAACTTGGTTCAGCAAATGTTTAAACGCATTGTAATGCACTGGGGTCTAATGTAGTTCAATTGTTTACATAACCGCAAAATGGCGGCTGTGCGAAATATTTCACTGACATTCTATATCTCCGAAACTATTACAGATATCCGTGTGTGTGTGCGTGTGTGTGTGTGTGTGGGTGTGTGAGGTGTGTGTGTGTGTGTGTCCCTAATAAAATCTAAACTGCTGGAGCGATTTCAAAGAAACTCGGTAAGCTCATAGAACTATTCCCGGCGACCTCGACCGTGCCCTTCAAATTTTGTTACGTTTCACCAATCCAACATGGCAGCTGTGCGAAATATTTCACTAGCATTCAATATCTCCGAAACTATTACCGATATCGCCCTGAAAATGTGTACCGTGATAAAGGGCACCACCAGAAGCTCACCTATGAGACTTTCAAAAACCTGGTGTCTACTAAACCAACATGGCGGTCAAGCGAAATTGTGATTTTTAAATAGAAATTTCTCGCGACTTAACTTTCCAAACGTAATGAAACTTGGTACAGCAAATGTTTAAACGCATTGTAATGCACTCGAGTCTAATTTAGTTCAATTGTTTACATAACCTCAAAATGGCAGCTGTGCGAATTATTTCACTGACATTCTATATCTCCGAAACTATAACAGATATCATCGTGCAATTTTGTACGGTTATAAAGTGTAGTGAAACAAGTTTACCTATTGTATATTTCATAAACCTGTATAGTACAAAACGAACATGGAGACCAAGCGAATTTGAAATATTTTAATAGACTTTTCTCGTGATTTAACTCTATGAGCGCAGTGAAATGTGTGAGAAATAGACATTTCTCGCGATTTAACTATCCAAACGTAATGAAACTTGGTACAGCAAATGTTTAAACGCATTGTAATGCACTGGAGTCTAATTTAGTTCAATTGTTTATATAACCTCAAAATGGCGGCTGTGCGAAATTTTAGACTGACATTCTATATCTCCGAAACTATTACAGATATCCGTGTGTGTGTGTTTGTGTGTGTGTGTTTGTGTGTGTGTGTGTGTGAGGCGTGTGTGTCCCCCCCCCCCTAATAAGATCTAAACGGCTGGAGCGATTTCAATGAAACTCGGTAAGTTCATAGAACTATTCCCGGCGACCTCGACCGTGCCCTTCAAATTTTGTTACGTCTCACCAATCCAACATGGTGGCTGTGCGAAATATTTCACTAGCATTCAATATCTCTGAAACTATTGCCGATATCGCCCTGAAATTGTGTACGGTGATAAAGGGCGCTACTAGAAGCTCACCTATGAGTCTTTCAAAAACCTGGTGACTACAAAACCAACATCGCGGTCAGGCGAAATTCAGACGTTTAAATAGACATTTCTCGCGATTTAACTATCCAAACGTAATAAAACTTGGTACAGAAAATGTTTAAACGCATTGTAATGCACTGGAGTCTAATTTAATTCAATTGTTTACATAACCTCAAAATGGCGGCTGTGCGAAATATTTCACTGACATTCAATATCTCCGAAGCTATTACAGATATCATCATGCAATTTTGTACGGTGATAAAGGGTACTGATACAAGTTTACCTATTGTATATTTCATAAACCTGTATAGTACAAAACGAACATGGCGACCAAGCGAATTTGAAATATTTTAATAGACTTTTCTCGTGATTTAACTCTATGAGCGCAGTGAAATGTGGTACAGCAAATGTTAAAACGCATCGTAATGCATTGGAGTCTAATTTAGTTCAATTATTTACCTAACCTCAAAATGGCGGCTGTGCTAAATATTTCAGTGACATTCTATATCTCCGAAACTATTACAGATATCATCATGCAATTTTGTTCGGAGATAAAAGTTACTGATACAAGTTTACCTGTTGTATATTTCATAAACCTGTATAGTACAAAACGAACATGGCGACCAAGAGAATTTGAAATATTTTAATAGACTTTTCTCGTGATTTAACTCTATGAGCACAGTGAAATGTGTGAGATATAGACATTTCCTGCGATTTACCTATCCATACGTAATGAAACTTGGTTCAGCAAATGTTTAAACGCATTGTAATGCACTGGGGTCTAATGTAGTTCAATTGTTTACATAACCGCAAAATGGCGGCTGTGCGAAATATTTCACTGACATTCTATATCTCCGAAACTATTACAGATATCCGTGTGTGTGTGCGTGTGTGTGTGTGTGTGGGTGTGTGAGGTGTGTGTGTGTGTGTGTCCCTAATAAAATCTAAACTGCTGGAGCGATTTCAAAGAAACTCGGTAAGCTCATAGAACTATTCCCGGCGACCTCGACCGTGCCCTTCAAATTTTGTTACGTTTCACCAATCCAACATGGCAGCTGTGCGAAATATTTCACTAGCATTCAATATCTCCGAAACTATTACCGATATCGCCCAGAAAATGTGCACCGTGATAAAGGGCACTACTAGAAGCTCACCTATGAGACTTTCAAAAACCTGGTGACTACAAAACCAACATGGCGGTCAAGCGAAATTGTGATATTTAAATAGAAATTTCTCGCGATTTAACTTTCCAAACGTAATGAAACTTGGTACAGCAAATGACTAAACGCATTGTAATGCACTGGAGTCTAATTTAGTTCAATTGTTTACATAACCTCAAAATGGCAGCTGTGCGAATTATTTCACTGACATTCTATATCTCCGAAACTATAACAGATACCATCGTGCAATTTTGTTCGGTTATAAAGTGTACTGAAACAAGTTTACCTATTGTATATTTCATAAACCTGTATAGTACAAATCGAACATGGAGACCAAGCGAATTTGAAATATTTTAATAGACTTTTCTCGTGATTTAACTCTATGAGCGCAGTGAAATGTGTGAGAAATAGACATTTCTCGCGATTTAACTATCCAAACGTAATAAAAATTGGTACAGCAAATGTTTAAACGCATTGTAATGCACTGGAGTCTAAATTAGTTCAATTGTTTTCATAACCTCAAAATGGCGGCTGTGCGAAATTTTAAACTGACATTCTATATCTCCGAAACTATTACAGATATCCGTGTGTGTGTGTGTGTCTGTGTGTGTGTGTTTGTGTGTGTGTGTGTGAGGCGTGTGTGTTTCCCCCCCCTAATAAAATCTAAACGGCTGGAGCGATTTCAATGAAACTCGGTAAGTTCATAGAACTATTCCCGGCGACCTCGACCGTGCCCATCAAATTTTGTTACGTCTCACCAGTCCAACATGGCGGCTGTGCGAAATATTTCACTAGCATTCAATATCTCCGAAACTATTACCGATATCGCCCTTAAATTGTGTACGGTGATAAAGGGCACTACTAGAAGGTCACCTATGAGACTTTCAAAAACCTGGTGACTACAAAACCAACATGGCGGTAAAGCGAAATTGAGACTTTTAAATAGATATTTCTCGCGATTTAACTATCCAAACGTAATGAAACTTGGTACAGCATATGTTGAAACGCAGTGTAATGCACTGGAGTCTAATTTAGTTCAATTGTTTACATAACCTCAAAATGGCGGCTGTGCGAAATATTTCACTGACATTCTATATCTCCGAAACTATTACAGATATCCGTGTGCGTGTGCGTGTGTGTGTGTGTGTGTGTGTGTGTGTGTGAGGCGTGTGTGTGTCACCCCCCTTAATAAAATCTAAACGGCTGAAGCGATTTCAATAAAACTCGGTAAGTTCATAGAACTATTCCCGGCGACCTCGACCGTGCCCTTCAAATATTGTTACGTCTCACCAATCCTACATGGCGGCTGTGCGAAGTATTTCACTAGCATTCAATATCTCCGAAACTATTACCGATATCGCCCTGAAAAAGCGTACCGTGATAAAGGGCACCACTAGAAGCTCACCTATGAGACTTTCAAAAACCTGGTGACTACAAAACCAACATGGCGATCAGGCGAATTTCAGACATTTAAATAGACATTTCTCGCGATTTCACTATCCAAACGTAATAAAACTTGGTACAAAAAATGTTTAAACGCATTGTAATGCACTGGAGTCTAATTTAATTCAATTGTTTACATAACCTCAAAATGGCGGCTGTGCGAAATATTTCACTGACATTCAATATCTCCGAAACTATTACAGATATCATCATGCAATTTTGTACGGTGATAAAGGGTACTGATACAAAGTTACCTATTGTATATTTCATAAACCTGTATAGTACAAAACGAACATGGCGACCAAGCGAATTTGAAATATTTTAATAGATTTTTCTCGTGATTTAACTCTATGAGCGCAGTGAAATGTGGTACAGCAAATGTTAAAACGCATCGTAATGCATTGGAGTCTAATTTAGTTCAATTGTTTACATAACCTCAAAATGGCGGCTGTGCGAAATATTTCAGTGACATTCTATATCTCCGAAACTATTACAGATATCATCATGCAATTTTGTACGGTGATACAAGTTACTGATACAAGTTTACTTGTTGTATATTTCATAAACCTGTATAGTACAAAACGAACATGGCGACCAAGAGAATGTGAAATATTTTAATAGACTTTTCTCGTTATTTCACTCTATGAGCGCAGTGAAATGTGTGAGAAATAGACATTTCCCGCGATTTACCTATACAAACGTAATGAAACTTTGTTCAGCAAATGTTTAAACGCATTGTAATGCACTGGAGTCCAATGTAGTTCAATTGTTTACATAACCGCAAAATGGCGGCTGTGCGAAATATTTCACTCACATTCTATATCTCCGAAACTATTACAGATATCCGTGTATGTGTATGTGCGTGTGTGTGTGTGTGTGTGGTGTGTGTGTGTGTGTCCCTAATAAAATCTAAACTGCTGGAGCGATTTCAAAGAAACTCGGTAAGCTCATAGAACTATTCCCGGCGACCTCGACCGTGCCCTTCAAATTTTGTTACGTTTCACCAATCCAACATGGCAGCTGTGCGAAATATTTCACTAGCATTCAATATCTCCGAAACTATTACCGATATCGCCCTGAAAATGTGTACCGTGATAAAGGGCACCACCAGAAGCTCACCTATGAGACTTTCAAAAACCTGGTGTCTACTAAACCAACATGGCGGTCAAGCGAAATTGTGATTTTTAAATAGAAATTTCTCGCGACTTAACTTTCCAAACGTAATGAAACTTGGTACAGCAAATGTTTAAACGCATTGTAATGCACTCGAGTCTAATTTAGTTCAATTGTTTACATAACCTCAAAATGGCAGCTGTGCGAATTATTTCACTGACATTCTATATCTCCGAAACTATAACAGATATCATCGTGCAATTTTGTACGGTTATAAAGTGTACTGAAACAAGTTTACCTATTGTATATTTCATAAACCTGTATAGTACAAAACGAACATGGCGACCAAGCGAATTTGAAATATTTTAATAGACTTTTCTCGTGATTTAACTCTATGAGCGCAGTGAAATGTGGTACAGCAAATGTGAAATGTGTGAGAAATAGACATTTCCCGCGATTTACCTATCCAAACGTAATGAAACTTGGTTCAGCAAATGTTTAAACGCATTGTAATGCACTGGAGTCTAATGTAGTTCAATTGCTTACATAACCGCAAAATGGCGGCTGTGCGAAATATTTTACTGACATTCTATATCTCCGAAACTATTACAGATATCCGTGTGTGTGTGCGTGTGTGTGTGTGTGTGTGTGTGTGAGGTGTGTGTGTGTGTGTGTGTGTGTGTCCCTAATAAAATCTAAACTGCTGGAGCGATTTCAAAGAAACTCGGTAAGCTCATAGAACTATTCTCGGCGACCTCGACCGTGCCCTTCAAATTTTGTTACGTTTCACCAATCCAACATGGCAGCTGTGCGAAATATTTCACTAGCATTCAATATCTCCGAAACTATTACCGATATCGCCCTGAAAATGTGTACCGTGATAAAGGGCACTACTAGAAGCTCACCAATGAGACTTTCAAAAACCTGGTGACTACAAAACCAACATGGCGGTCAAGCGAAATTGAGACTTTAAATAGAAATTTCTCGCGATTTAACTTTCCATACGTAATAAAACTTGGTACAGAAAATGTGTAAATGCATTGTAATGCAATGGAGTCTAATTTAATTCAATTGTTGACATAACCTCAAAATGGCGGCTGGGCGAAATATTTCACTGACATTCAATATCTCCGAAACTATTACAGATATCATCATGCAATTTTGTACGGTGATAAAGGGTACTGATACAAGTTTACCTATTGTATATTTCATAAACCTGTATAGTACAAAACGAACATGGCGACCAAGCGAATTTGAAATATTTTAATAGACTTTTCTCGTGATTTAACTCTATGAGCGCAGTGAAATGTGGTACAGCAAATGTTAAAACGCATCGTAATGCATTGGAGTCTAATTTAGTTCAATTGTTTACATAACCTCAAAATGGCGGCTGTGCTAAATATTTCAGTGACATTCTATATCTCCGAAACTATTACAGATATCATCATGCAATTTTGTTCGGTGATACAAGTAACTGATACAAGTTTACCTGTTGTATATTTCATAAACCTGTATAGTACAAAACGAACATGGCGACCAAGAGAATTTGAAATATTTTAATAGACTTTTCTCGTGATTTAACTCTATGAGCGCTGTGAAATGTGGTACAGCAAATGTTAAAACGCATCGTAATGCATTGGAGTCTAATTTAGTTCAATTGTTTACATAACCTCAAAATGGCGGCTGTGCTAAATATTTCAGTGACATTCTATATCTCCGAACCTATTACAGATATCATCATGCAATTTTGTTCGGTGATACAAGTTACTGATACAAGTTTACCTGTTGTATATTTCATAAACCTGTATAGTACAAAACGAACATGGCGACCAAGAGAATTTGAAATATTTTAATAGACTTTTCTCGTGATTTAACTCTATGAGCGCAGTGAAATGTGTGAGATATAGACATTTCCCGCGATTTACCTATCCATACGTAATGAAACTTGGTTCAGCAAATGTTTAAACGCATTGTAATGCACTGGGGTCTAATGTAGTTCAATTGTTTACATAACCGCAAAATGGCGGCTGTGCGAAATATTTCACTGACATTCTATATCTCCGAAACTATTACAGATATCCGTGTGTGTGTGCGTGTGTGTGTGTGTGTGGGTGTGTGAGGTGTGTGTGTGTGTGTGTCCCTAATAAAATCTAAACTGCTGGAGCGATTTCAAAGAAACTCGGTAAGCTCATAGAACTATTCCCGGCGACCTCGACCGTGCCCTTCAAATTTTGTTACGTTTCACCAATCCAACATGGCAGCTGTGCGAAATATTTCACTAGCATTCAATATCTCCGAAACTATTACCGATATCGCCCTGAAAATGTGTACCGTGATAAAGGGCACCACCAGAAGCTCACCTATGAGACTTTCAAAAACCTGGTGTCTACTAAACCAACATGGCGGTCAAGCGAAATTGTGATTTTTAAATAGAAATTTCTCGCGACTTAACTTTCCAAACGTAATGAAACTTGGTACAGCAAATGTTTAAACGCATTGTAATGCACTCGAGTCTAATTTAGTTCAATTGTTTACATAACCTCAAAATGGCAGCTGTGCGAATTATTTCACTGACATTCTATATCTCCGAAACTATAACAGATATCATCGTGCAATTTTGTACGGTTATAAAGTGTAGTTAAACAAGTTTACCTATTGTATATTTCATAAACCTGTATAGTACAAAACGAACATGGAGACCAAGTGAATTTGAAATATTTTAATAGACTTTTCTCGTGATTTAACTCTATGAGCGCAGTGAAATGTGTGAGAAATAGACATTTCTCGCGATTTAACTATTCAAACGTAATGAAACTTGGTACAGCAAATGTTTAAACGCATTGTAATGCACTGGAGTCTAATTTAGTTCAATTGTTTACATAACCTCAAAATGGCGGCTGTGCGAAATTTTAGACTGACATTCTATATCTCCGAAACTATTACAGATATCCGTGTGTGTGTGTGTGTTTGTGTGTGTGTGTTTGTGTGTGTGTGTTTGTGTGTGTGTGTGTGTGTGAGGCGTGTGTGTCCCCCCCCTAATAAGATCTAAACGGCTGGAGCGATTTCAATGAAACTCGGTAAGTTCATAGAACTATTCCCGGCGACCTCGACCGTGCCCTTCAAATTTTGTTACGTCTCACCAATCCAACATGGTGGCTGTGCGAAATATTTCACTAGCATTCAATATCTCTGAAACTATTGCCGATATCGCCCTGAAATTGTGTACGGTGATAAAGGGCGCTACTAGAAGCTCACCTATGAGACTTTCAAAAACCTGGTGACTACAAAACCAACATCGCGGTCAGGCGAAATTCAGACTTTTAAATAGACATTTCTCGCGATTTAACTATCCAAACGTAATAAAACTTGGTACAGAAAATGTTTAAACGCATTGTAATGCACTGGAGTCTAATTTAATTCAATTGTTTACATAACCTCAAAATGGCGGCTGTGCGAAATATTTCACTGACATTCAATATCTCCGAAGCTATTACAGATATCATCATGCAATTTTGTACGGTGATAAAGGGTACTGATACAAGTTTACCTATTGTATATTTCATAAACCTGTATAGTACAAAACGAACATGGCGACCAAGCGAATTTGAAATATTTTAATAGACTTTTCTCGCGATTTAACTCTATGAGCGCAGTGAAATGTGGTACAGCAAATGTTAAAACGCATCGTAATGCATTGGAGTCTAATTTAGTTCAATTGTTTACATAACCTCAAAATGGCGGCTGTGCTAAATATTTCAGTGACATTCTATATCTCCGAAACTATTACAGATATCATCATGCAATTTTGTTCGGTGATACAAGTTACTGATACAAGTTTACCTGTTGTATATTTCATAAACCTGTATAGTACAAAACGAACATGGCGACCAAGAGAATTTGAAATATTTTAATAGACTTTTCTCGTGATTTAACTCTATGAGCGCAGTGAAATGTGGTACAGCAAATGTTAAAACGCATCGTAATGCATTGGAGTCTAATTTAGTTCAATTGTTTACATAACCTCAAAATGGCGGCTGTGCTAAATATTTCAGTGACATTCTATATCTCCGAAACTATTACAGATATCATCATGCAATTTTGTTCGGTGATACAAGTTACTGATACAAGTTTACCTGTTGTATATTTCATAAACCTGTATAGTACAAAACGAACATGGCGACCAAGAGAATTTGAAATATTTTAATAGACTTTTCTCGTGATTTAACTCTATGAGCGCAGTGAAATGTGTGAGATATAGACATTTCCCGTGATTTACCTATCCATACGTAATGAAACTTGGTTCAACAAATGTTTAAACGCATTGTAATGCACTGGGGTCTAATGTAGTTCAATTGTTTACATAACCGCAAAATGGCGGCTGTGCGAAATATTTCACTGACATTCTATATCTCCGAAACTATTACAGATATCCGTGTGTGTGTGCGTGTGTGTGTGTGTGTGGGTGTGTGAGGTGTGTGTGTGTGTGTGTGTGTGTCCCTAATAAAATCTAAACTGCTGGAGCGATTTCAAAGAAACTCGGTAAGCTCATAGAACTATTCCCGGCGACCTCGACCGTGCCCTTCAAATTTTGTTACGTTTCACCAATCCAACATGGCAGCTGTGCGAAATATTTCACTAGCATTCAATATCTCCGAAACTATTACCGATATCGCCCAGAAAATGTGTACCGTGATAAAGGGCACTACTAGAAGCTCACCTATGAGACTTTCAAAAACCTGGTGACTACAAAACCAACATGGCGGTCAAGCGAAATTGTGATATTTAAATAGAAATTTCTCGCGATTTAACTTTCCAAACGTAATGAAACTTGGTACAGCAAATGTTTAAACGCATTGTAATGCACTGGAGTCTAATTTAGTTCAATTGTTTACATAACCTCAAAATGGCAGCTGTGCGAATTATTTCACTGACATTCTATATCTCCGAAACTATAACAGATACCATCGTGCAATTTTGTTCGGTTATAAAGTGTACTGAAACAAGTTTACCTATTGTATATTTCATAAACCTGTATAGTACAAATCGAACATGGAGACCAAGCGAATTTGAAATATTTTAATGGACTTTTCTCGTGATTTAACTCTATGAGCGCAGTGAAATGTGTGAGAAATAGACATTTCTCGCGATTTAATTATCCAAACGTATTGAAACTTGGTACAGCAAATGTTTAAACCCATTGTAATGCACTGGAGTCTAATTTAGTTCAATTGTTTACATAACCTCAAAATGGCGGCTGTGCGAAATTTTAAACTGACATTCTATATCTCCGAAACTATTACAGATATCCGTGTGTGTGTGTGTTTGTGTGTGTTTGTGTGTGTGTGTGTGTGTGTGTGAGGCGTGTGTGTGTCCCCCCCCCCTAATAAAATCTAAACGGCTGGAGCGACTTCAATGAAACTCGGTAAGTTCACAGAACTATTCCCGGCGACCTCGACCGTGCCCATCAAATTTTGTTACGTCTCACCATTCCAACATGGCGGCTGTGCGAAATATTTCACTAGCATTCAATATCTCCGAAACTATTACCGATATCGCCCTTAAATTGTGTACGGTGATAAAGGGCACTACTAGAAGCTCACCTATGAGACTTTCAAAAACCTGGTGACTACAAAACCAACATGGCGGTCAAGCGAAATTGAGACTTTTAAATAGATATTTCTCGCGATTTAACTATCCAAACGTAATGAAACTTGGTACAGCATATGTTGAGACGCAGTGTAATGCACTGGAGTCTAATTTAGTTCAATTGTTTACATAACCTCAAAATGGCGGCTGTGCGAAATATTTCACTGACATTCTATATCTCCGAAACTATTACAGATATCCGTGTGCGTGTGCGTGTGTGTGTGTGTGTGTGGTGTGTGTGTGTGTGTGTCACCGTAATAAAATCTAAACGGCTGGATCGATTTCAATGAAACTAGGTAAGTTCATAGAACTATTCCCGGCGACCTCGACCGTGCCTTTCAAATTTTGTTACCTCTCACCAATCCAACATGGCGGCTGTGCGAAATATTTCACTAGCATTCAAT
Organism: Meconema thalassinum; assembly: GCA_946902985.2. NCBI lineage: Eukaryota > Metazoa > Arthropoda > Insecta > Orthoptera > Tettigoniidae > Meconema > Meconema thalassinum. The sequence goes on from OX336389.2 coordinate 1,417,497,308, forward strand.
ATCTCCGAAACTATTACCGATATCGCCCTGAAATTGTGTACGGTGATAAAGGGCACTAATAGAAGCTCACGTATGAGACTTTCAAAAACCTGGTGACTACAAAACCAACATGGCGGTCAAGCGAAATTGAGAATTTTAAATAGACATTTCTCGCGATTTCACTATCCAACCGTAATGAAACTTGGTACAGCAAATGTTTAAACGCATTGTAATGCATAGGAGTCTAATTTAGTTCAATTGGTTATATAACCTCAAAATGGCGGCTGTTCGAATTATTTCACTGACATTCTATATCTCCGAAACTATAACAGATAACATCATGCAATTTTTTACGGTGATAAAGTGTACTGAAACAAGTTTACCTATTGTATATTTCATAAGCCTGTATAGTACAAATCGAACATGGAGACCAAGCGAATTTGAAATATTTTAATAGACTTTTCTCGTGATTTAACTCTATGCGCGCAGTGAAATGTGTGAGAAATAGGCATTTCTCGCGATTTAACTATCCAAACGTAATGAAACTTGGTACAGCAAATGATTAAACGCATTGTAATGCACTGGAGTCTAAATTAGTTCAATTGTTTACATAACCTCAAAATGGCGGCTGTGCGAAATTTTAAACTGACATTCTATATCTCCGAAACTATTACAGATATCCGTGTGTGTGTGTGTGTTTGTGTGTGTGTGTTTGTGTGTGTGTGTGTGTGTGAGGCGTGTGTGTGTCCCCCCCCCTAATAAAATCTAAACGGCTGGAGCGATTTCAATGAAACTCGGTAAGTTCATAGAACTATTCCCGGCGACCTCGACCGTGCCCTTCAAATTTTGTTACGTCTCACTAATACAACATGGCGGCTGTGCGAAATATTTCACTATCATTCAATATATCCGAAACTATTACCGATATCGCCCTGAAATTGTGTACGGTGATAAAGGGCACTACTAGAAGCTCACCTATGAGACTTTCAAAAACCTGGTGACTACAAAACCAACATGGCGGTCAAGCGAAATTGAGACTTTTAAATAGATATTTCTCGCGATTTAACTATCCAAACCTAATGAAACTTGGTACATCATATGTTGAAACGCAGTGTAATGCACTGGAGTCTAATTTAGTTCAATTGTTTACATAACCTCAAAATGGCGGCTGTGCGAAATATTTCAGTGACATTCTATATCTCCGAAACTATTACAGATATCCGTGTGCGTGTGCGTGTTTGTGTGTGTGTGTGTGTGTGGATTGTGTGTGGGTGTCCCCGTAATAAAATCTAAACGGCTGGATCGATTTCAATGAAACTCGGTAAGTTCATAGAACTATTCCCGGCGACCTTGACCGTGCCCTTCAAATTTTGTTACGTCTCACTAATCCAACATGGCGGCTGTGCGAAATATTGCACTAGCATTCAATATCTCCGAAATTATTACCGATATCGCCCTGAAATTGTGTACGGTGATAAAGAGCACTACTAGAAGCTCACCTATGAGACATTCAAAAACCTGGTGACTATAAAACCAACATGGCGGTCAGGCGAAATTCAGACATTTAAATAGACATTTCTCGCGATTTAACTATCCAAACGTAGTAAAACTTGGTACAGATAATGTTTATACGCATTGTAATGCAATGAAGTCTAATTTAATTCAATTGTTTACATAACCTCAAAATGGCGGCTGTGCGAAATATTTCACGCACATTCAATATCTCCGAAACTATTACAGATATCATCATGCAATTTTGTATGGTGATAAAGGGTACTGATACAAGTTTACCTATTGTATATTTCATAAACCTGTATAGTACAAAACGAACATGGCGACCAAGCGAATTTGAAATATTTTAATAGATTTTTCTCGTGATTTAACTCTATGAGCGCAGTGAAAAGTGGTACAGCAAATGTTTAAACGCATCGTAATGCATTGGAGTCTAATTTAGTTCAATTGTTTACATAATCTCAAAATGGCGGCTGTGCGAAATATTTCACAGACATTCTACATCTCCGAAACTATTACAGATATCATCATGCAATTTTGTAAAGTGATAAAAGTTACTGATACACGTTTACCTGTGGTATATTTCATAAACCTCTATAGTACAAAATGAACATGGCGACCAAGAGAATTTGAAATATTTTAATAGACTTTTCTCTTGATTTAACTCTATGAGCGCAGTGAAATGTGTGAGAAATAGACATTTCCCGCGATTTACCTATCCAAACGTAATGAAACTTGGTACAGCAAATGTTTAAACGCATTGTAATGCACTGGAGTCTAATTTAGTTCAATTGTTTACATAACCTCAAAATGGCGGCTGTGCGAAATTTTAAACTGACATTCTATATCTCCGAAACTATTACAGATATCCGTGTGTGTGTGTTTGTGTGTGTGTGTGTGTGAAGGCGTGTGTGTGTCACCCCCCCCCTAATAAAATCTAAACGGCAGGAGCGATTTCAATAATACTCGGTAAGTTCATAGAACTATTCCCGGCGACCTCGACCGTGCCCTTCAAATTTTGTTACGTCTCACCAATCCAACATGGCGGCTGTGCGAAATATTTCACTATCATTCAATATCTCCGAAACTATACCGATATCACCCTGAAATTGTGTACGGTGATAAAGGGCACTAATAGAAGCTCACGTATGAGATTTTCAAAAACCTGGTGACTACAAAACCAACATGGCGGTCAGGCAAAATTCAGACATTTAAATAGACATTTCTCGCGATTTAACTATCCAAACGTAATAAAACTTGGTACAGAAAATGTGTAAATGCATTGTAATGCAATGGAGTCTAATTTAATTCAATTGTTGACATAACCTCAAAATGGCGGCTGTGCGAAATATTTCACTGACATTCACTATCTCCGAAACTATTACAGATATCATCATGCAATTTTGTATGGTGATAAAGGGTACTGATACAAGTTTACCTATTGTATATTTCATAAACCTGTATAGTACAAAACGAACATGGAGACCAAGCGAATTTCAAATATTTTAATAGACTTTTCTCTTGATTTAACTCTATGAGCGCAGTGAAATGTGTGAGAAATAGACTTTTCCCGCGATTTACCTATCCAAACGTAATAAAAATTGGTACAGCAATTGTTTAAACGCATTGTAATGCACTGGAGTCTAAATTAGTTCAATTGTTTTCATAACCTCAAAACGGCGGCTGTGCGAATTATTTCACTGACATTCTATATCTCCGAAACTATAACAGATATCATCATGCAATTTTGTACGGTGATAAAGTGTACTGAAACAAGTTTACCTATTGTATATTTCATAAAACTGTATAGTACAAAACGAACATGGAGACCAAGCGAATTTGAAATATTTTAATAGACTTTTCTCGTGATTTAACTCTATGAGCGCAGTGAAATGTGTGAGAAATAGACATTTCTCGCGATTTAACTATCCAAACGTAATAAAAATTGGTACAGCAAATGTTTAAACGCATTGTAATGCACTGGAGTCTAAATTAGTTCAATTGTTTTCATAACCTCAAAATGGCGGCTGTGCGAAATTTTAAACTGACATTCTATATCTCCGAAACTATTACAGATATCCGTGTGTGTGTGTGTGTGTGTCTGTGTGTGTGTGTTTGTGTGTGTGTGTGTGTGTGAGGCGTGTGTGTGTCCCCCCCCCCTAATAAAATCTAAACGGCTGGAGCGATTTCAATGAAACTCGGTAAGTTCATAGAACTATTCCCGGCGACCTCGACCGTGCCCATCAAATTTTGTTACGTCTCACCAGTCCAACATGGCGGCTGTGCGAAATATTTCACTAGCATTCAATATCTCCGAAACTATTACCGATATCGCCCTTAAATTGTGTACGGTGATAAAGGGCACTACTAGAAGGTCACCTATGAGACTTTCAAAAACCTGGTGACTACAAAACCAACATGGCGGTCAAGCGAAATTGAGACTTTTAAATAGATATTTCTCGCGATTTAACTATCCAAACGTAATGAAATTTGGTACAGCATATGTTGAAACGCAGTGTAATGCACTGGAGTCTAATTTAGTTCAATTGTTTACATAACCTCAAAATGGCGGCTGTGCGAAATATTTCACTGACATTCTATATCTCCGAAACTATTACAGATATCCGTGTGCGTGTGCGTGTGTGTGTGTGTGTGTGTGTGAGGCGTGTGTGTGTCACCCCCCTTAATAAAATCTATACGGCTGAAGCGATTTCAATAAAACTCGGTAAGTTCATAGAACTATTCCCGGCGACCTCGACCGTGCCCTTCAAATATTGTTACGTCTCACCAATCCAACATGGTGGCTGTGCGAAATATTTCACTAGCATTCAATATCTCTGACACTATTGCCGATATCGCCCTGAAATTGTGTACGGTGATAAAGGGCGCTACTAGAAGCTCACCTATGAGACCTTCAAAAACCTGGTGACTACAAAACCAACATCGCGGTCAGGCGAAATTCAGACTTTTAAATAGACATTTCTCGCGATTTAACTATCCAAACGTAATAAAACTTGGTACAGAAAATGTTTAAACGCATTGTAATAGACTGGAGTCTAATTTAATTCAATTGTTTACATAACCTCAAAATGGCGGCTGTGCGAAATATTTCACTGACATTCAATATCTCCGAAGCTATTACAGATATCATCATGCAATTTTGTACGGTGATAAGGGGTACTGATACAAGTTTACCTATTGTATATTTCATAAACCTGTATAGTACAAAACGAACATGGCAACCAAGCGAATTTGAAATATTTTAATAGACTTTTCTCGTGATTTAACTCTATGAGCGCAGTGAAATGTGGTACAGCAAATGTGAAATGTGTGAGAAATAGACATTTCCCGCGATTTACCTATCCAAACGTAATGAAACTTGGTTCAGCAAATGTTTAAACGCATTGTAATGCACTGGAGTCTAATGTAGTTCAATTGCTTACATAACCGCAAAATGGCGGCTGTGCGAAATATTTCACTGACATTCTATATCTCCGAAACTATTACAGATATCCGTGTGTGTGTGCGTGTGTGTGTGTGTGTGGGTGTGTGAGGTGTGTGTGTGTGTGTGTCCCTAATAAAATCTAAACTGCTGGAGCGATTTCAAAGAAACTCGGTAAGCTCATAGAACTATTCCCGGCAACCTCGACCGTGCCCTTCAAATTTTGTTACGTTTCACCAATCCAACATGGCAGCTGTGCGAAATATTTAACTAGCATTCAATATCTCCGAAACTATTACCGATATCGCCCTGAAAATGTGTACCGTGATAAAGGGCACCACCAGAAGCTCACCTATGAGACTTTCAAAAACCTGGTGTCTACTAAACCAACATGGCGGTCAAGCGAAATTGTGATTTTTAAATAGAAATTTCTCGCGACTTAACTTTCCAAACGTAATGAAACTTGGTACAGCAAATGTTTAAACGCATTGTAATGCACTCGAGTCTAATTTAGTTCAATTGTTTACATAACCGCAAAATGGCGGCTGTGCGAAATATTTTACTGACATTCTATATCTCCGAAACTATTACAGATATCCGTGTGTGTGTGCGTGTGTGTGTGTGTGTGTGTGAGGTGTGTGTGTGTGTGTGTGTGTGTGTCCCTAATAAAATCTAAACTGCTGGAGCGATTTCAAAGAAACTCGGTAAGCGCATAGAACTATTCCCGGCGACCATGACCGTGCCCTTCAAATTTTGTTACGTCTCACCAATCGAACATGGCGGCTGTGCGAAATATTTCACTAGTATTCAATATCTCCGAAACTATTACCGATATCGCCCTGAAATTGTTTACGGTGATAAAGGGCATTAATAGAAGCTCACGTATGAGACTTTCAAAAACGTGGTGACTACAAAACCAACATGGCGGTCAAGCGAAATTGAGATATTTACATAGACATTTCTCGCGATTTCACTATCCAACCGTAATGAAACTTGGTACAGCAAACGTTTAAGCGCATTGTAACGCACTGGAGTCTAATTTAGTTCAATTGTTTACATAACCTCAAAATGGCGGCTGTGCGAATTATTTCACTGATATTCTATATCTCCGAAACTTTTACAGATATCATCATGCAATTTTGTACGGTGATAAAGGGTACTGATACAAGTTTACCTATTGTATATTTCATAAACCTGTATAGTACAAAACGAACATGGCGACCAAGCGAATTTGAAATATTTTAATAGACTTTTCTCGTGATTTAACTCTATGAGCGCAGTGAAATGTGGTACAGCAAATGTTAATACGCATCGTAATGCATTGGAGTCTAATTTAGTTCAATTGTTTACATAACCTCAAAATGGCGGCTGTGCGAAATATTTCAGTGAAATTCTATATCTCCGAAACTATTACAGATATCATCATGCAATTTTGTACGGTGATACAAGTTACTGATACAAGTTTACCTGTTGTATATTTCATAAACCTGTATAGTATAAAACGAACATGGCTACCAAGAGAATTTGAAATATTTTAATAGACTTTTCTCGTGATTTAACTCTATGAGCGCAGTGAAATGTGTGAGAAATAGACATTTCTCGCGATTTAACTATCCAAACGTAATGAAACTTGGTACAGCAAATGTTTAAACGCATTGTAATGCACTGGAGTCTAATTTAGTTCAATTGTTTACATAACCTCAAAATGACGGCTGTGCGAAATTTTAGACTGACATTCTATATCTCCGAAACTATTACAGATATCCGTGTGTGTGTGTGTGTTTGTGTGTGTGTGTTTGTGTGTGTGTTTGTGTGTGTGTGTTTGTGTGTGTGTGTGTGTGTGTGAGGCGTGTGTGTCCCCCCCCCCTAATAAGATCTAAACGGCTGGAGCGATTTCAATGAAACTCGGTAAGTTCATAGAACTATTCCCGGCGACCTCGACCGTGCCCTTCTAATTTTGTTACGTCTCACCAATCCAACATGGTGGCTGTGCGAAATATTTCACTAGCATTCAATATCTCTGAAACTATTGCCGATATCGCCCTGAAATTGTGTACGGGGATAAAGGGCGCTACTAGAAGCTCACCTATGAGACTTTCAAAAACCTGGTGACTACAAAACCAACATCGCGGTCAGGCGAAATTCAGACTTTTAAATAGACATTTCTCGCGATTTAACTATCCAAACGTAATAAAACTTGGTACAGAAAATGTTTAAACGCATTGTAATGCACTGGAGTCTAATTTAATTCAATTGTTTACATAACCTCAAAATGGCGGCTGTGCGAAATATTTCACTGACATTCAATATCTCCGAAGCTATTACAGATATCATCATGCAATTTTGTACGGTGATAAAGGGTACTGATACAAGTTTACCTATTGTATATTTCATAAACCTGTATAGTACAAAACGAACATGGCGACCAAGCGAATTTGAAATATTTTAATAGACTTTTCTCGTGATTTAACTCTATGAGCGCAGTGAAATGTGGTACAGCAAATGTGAAATGTGTGAGAAATAGACATTTCCCGCGATTTACCTATCCAAACGTAATGAAACTTGGTTCAGCAAATGTTTAAACGCATTGTAATGCACTGGAGTCTAATGTAGTTCAATTGCTTACATAACCGCAAAATGGCGGCTGTGCGAAATATTTTACTGACATTCTATATCTCCGAAACTATTACAGATATCCGTGTGTGTGTGCGTGTGTGTGTGTGTGAGGTGTGTGTGTGTGTGTGTGTGTGTGTCCCTAATAAAATCTAAACTGCTGGAGCGATTTCAAAGAATCTCGGTAAGCGCATAGAACTATTCCCGGCGACCATGACCGTGCCCTTCAAATTTTGTTACGTTTCACCAATCCAACATGGCAGCTGTGCGAAATATTTCACTAGCATTCAATATCTCCGAAACTATTACCGATATCGCCCTGAAAATGTGTACCGTGATAAAGGGCACTACTAGAAGCTCACCTATGACACTTTCAAAAACCTGGTGACTACAAAACCAACATGGCGGTCAAGCGAAATTGAGACTTTTAAATAGAAATTTCTCGCGATTTAACCTTCCATACGTAATAAAACTTGGTACAGAAAATGTGTAAATGCATTGTAATGCAATGGAGTCTAATTTAGTTCAATTGTTGACATAACCTCAAAATGGCGGCTGTGCGAAATATTTCACTGACATTCAATATCTCCGAAACTATTACAGATATCATCATGCAATTTTGTACGGTGATAAAGGGTACTGATACAAGTTTACCTATTGTATATTTCATAAACCTGTATAGTACAAAACGAACATGGCGACCAAGCGAATTTGAAATATTTTAATAGACTTTTCTCGTGATTTAACTCTATGAGCGCAGTGAAATGTGGTACAGCAAATGTTAAAACGCATCGTAATTCATTGGAGTCTAATTTAGTTCAATTGTTTACATAACCTCTAAATGGCGGCTGTGCTAAATATTTCAGTGACATTCTATATCTCCGAAACTATTACAGATATCATCATGCAATTTTGTTCGGTGATACAAGTTACTGATACAAGTTTACCTGTTGTATATTTCATAAACCTGTATAGTACAAATCAAACATGGCGACCAAGAGAATTTGAAATATTTTAATAGACTTTTCTCGTGATTTAACTCTATGAGCGCAGTGAAATGTGGTACAGCAAATGTTAAAACGCATCGTAATGCATTGGAGTCTAATTTAGTTCAATTGTTTACATAACCTCAAAATGGCGGCTGTGCTAAATATTTCAGTGGCATTCTATATCTCCGAAACTATTACAGATATCATCATGCAATTTTGTTCGGTGATACAAGTTACTGATACAAGTTTACCTGTTGTATATTTCATAAACCTGTATAGTACAAAACGAACATGGCGACCAAGAGAATTTGAAATATTTGAATAGACTTTTCTCGTGATTTAACTCTATGAGCGCAGTGAAATGTGTGAGATATAGACATTTCCCGCGATTTACCTATCCATACGTAATGAAACTTGGTTCGGCAAATGTTTAAACGCATTGTAATGCACTGGGGTCTAATGTAGTTCAATTGTTTACATAACCGCAAAATGGCGGCTGTGCGAATTATTTCACTGACATTCTATATCTCCGAAACTATTACCGATATCGCCCAGAAAATGTGTACCGTGATAAAGGGCACTACTAGAAGCTCACCTATGAGACTTTCAAAAACCTGGTGACTACAAAACCAACATGGCGGTCAAGCGAAATTGTGATATTTAAATAGAAATTTCTCGCGATTTAACTTTCCAAACGTAATGAAACTTGGTACAGCAAATGTTTAAACGCATTGTAATGCACTGGAGTCTAATTTAGTTCAATTGTTTACATAACCTCAAAATGGCAGCTGTGCGAATTATTTCACTGACATTCTATATCTCCGAAACTATAACAGATACCATCGTGCAATTTTGTACGCTTATAAAGTGTACTGAAACAAGTTTACCTATTGTATATTTCATAAACCTGTATAGTACAAATCGAACATGGAGACCAAGCGAATTTGAAATATTTTAATAGACTTTTCTCGTGATTTAACTCTATGAGCGCAGTGAAATGTGTGAGAAATAGACATTTCTCGCGATTTAACTATCCAAACGTATTGAAACTTGGTACAGCAAATGTGTAAACCCATTGTAATGCACTGGAGTCTAATTTAGTTCAATTGTTTACATAACCTCAAAATGGCGGCTGTGCGAAATTTTAAACTGACATTCTATATCTCCGAAACTATTACAGATATCCGTGTGTGTGTGTGTGTTTGTGTGTGTTTGTGTGTGTGTGTGTGTGTGTGAGGCGTGTGTGTGTCCCCCCCCCTAATAAAATCTAAACGGCTGGAGCGAATTCAATGAAGCTCGGTAAGTTCACAGAACTATTCCCGGCGACCTCGACCGTGCCCATCAAATTTTGTTACGTCTCACCAATCCAACATGGCGGCTGTGCGAAATATTTCACTAGCATTCAATATCTCCGAAACTATTACCGATATCGCCCTTAAATTGTGTACGGTGATAAAGGGCACTACTAGAAGCTCACCTATTGGACTTTCAAAAACCTGGTGACTACAAAACCAACATGGCGGTCAAGCGAAATTGAGACTTTTAAATAGATATTTCTCGCGATTTAACTATCCAAACGTAATGAAACTTGGTACAGCATATGTTGAGACGCAGTGTAATGAACTGGAGTCTAATTTAGTTCAATTGTTTACATAACCTCAAAATGGCGGCTGTGCGAAATATTTCACTGACATTCTATATCTCCGAAACTATTACAGATATCCGTGTGCGTGTGCGTGTGTGTGTGTGTGTGTGTGGTGTGTGTGTGTGTGTGTGTCACCGTAATAAAATCTAAACGGCTGTATCGATTTCAATGAAACTAGGTAAGTTCATAGAAATATTCCCGGCGACCTCGACCGTGCCTTTCAAATTTTGTTACCTCTCACCAATCCAACATGGCGGCTGTGCGAAATATTTCACTAGCATTCAATATCTCCGAAACTATTACCGATATCGCCCTGAAATTGTGTACGGTGATAAAGGGCACTAATAGAAGCTCACGTATGAGACTTTCAAAAACCTGGTGACTACAAAACCAACATGGCGGTCAAGCGAAATTGAGAATTTTAAATAGACATTTCTCGCGATTTCACTATCCAACCGTAATGAAACTTGGTACAGCAAATGTTTAAACGCATTGTAATGCATAGGAGTCTAATTTAGTTCAATTGTTTATATAACCTCAAAATGGCGGCTGTTCGAATTATTTCACTGACATTCTATATCTCCGAAACTATAACAGATAACATCATGCAATTTTTTACGGTGATAAAGTGTACTGAAACAAGTTTACCTATTGTATATTTCATAAGCCTGTATAGTACAAGACGAACATGGAGACCAAGCGAATTTGAAATATTTTAATAGACTTTTCTCGTGATTTAACTCTATGCGCGCAGTGAAATGTGTGAGAAATAGGCATTTCTCGCGATTTAACTATCCAAACGTAATGAAACTTGGTACAGCAAATGATTAAACGCATTGTAATGCACTGGAGTCTAAATTAGTTCAATTGTTTACATAACCTCAAAATGGCGGCTGTGCGAAATTTTAAACTGACATTCTATATCTCCGAAACTATTACAGATATCCGTGTGTGTGTGTGTGTTTGTGTGTGTGTGTGTGTGAGGCGTGTGTGTGTCCCCCCCTCCTAATAAAATTTAAACGGCTGGAGCGATTTCAATGAAACTCGGTAAGTTCATAGAACTATTCCCGGCGACCTCGACCGTGCCCTTCAAATTTTGTTACGTCTCACTAATCCAACATGGCGGCTGTGCGAAATATTTCACTATCATTCAATATCTCCGAAACTATTACCGATATCGCCCTGAAATTGTGTACGGTGATAAAGGGCACTACTAGAAACTCACCTATGAGACTTTCAAAAACCTGGTGACTACAAAACCAACATGGCGGTCAAGCGAAATTGAGACTTTTAAATAGATATTTCTCGCGATTTAACTATCCAAACCTAATGAAACTTGATACATCATATATTGAAACGCAGTGTAATGCACTGGAGTCTAATTTAGTTCAATTGTTTACATAACCTCAAAATGGCGGCTGTGCGAAATATTTCAGTGACATTCTATATCTCCGAAACTATTACAGATATCCGTGTGCGTGTGCGTGTTTGTGTGTGTGTGTGTGTGTGGGTTGTGTGTGGGTGTCCCCGTAATAAAATCTAAACGGCTGGATCGATTTCAATGAAACTCGGTTAGTTCATAGAACTATTCCCGGCGACCTTGACCGTGCCCTTCAAATTTTGTTACGTCTCACTAATCCAACATGGCGGCTGTGCGAAATATTTCACTAGCATTCAATATCTCCGAAATTATTACCGATATCGCCCTGAAATTGTGTACGGTGATAAAGAGCACTACTAGAGGCTCACCTATGAGACATTCAAAAACCTGGTGACTATAAAACCAACATGGCGGTCAGGCGAAATTCAGACATTTAAATAGACATTTCTCGCGATTTAACTATCCAAACGTAGTAAAACTTGGTACAGATAATGTTTAAACGCATTGTAATGCAATGAAGTCTAATTTAATTCAATTGTTTACATAACCTCAAAATGGCGGCTGTGCGAAATATTTCACGCACATTCAATATCTCCGAAACTATTACAGATATCATCATGCAATTTTGTATGGTGATAAAGGGTACTGATACAAGTTTACCTATTGTATATTTCATAAACCTGTATAGTACAAAACGAACATGGCGACCAAGCGAATTTGAAATATTTTAATAGAATTTTCTCGTGATTTAACTCTATGAGCGCAGTGAAATGTGGTACAGCAAATGTTTAAACGCATCGTAATGCATTGGAGTCTAATTTAGTTCAATTGTTTACATAATCTCAAAATGGCGGCTGTGCGAAATATTTCACAGACATTCTACATCTCCGAAACTATTACAGATATCATCTTGCAATTTTGTAAGGTGATAAAAGTTACTGATACACGTTTACCTGTGGTATATTTCATAAACCTCTATAGTACAAAACGAACATGGCGACCAAGAGAATTTGAAATATTTTAATAGACTTTTCTCTTGATTTAACTCTATGAGCGCAGTGAAATGTGTGAGAAATAGACATTTCCCGCGATTTACCTATCCAAACGTAATGAAACTTGGTACAGCAAATGTTTAAACGCATTGTAATGCACTGGAGTCTAATTTAGTTCAATTGTTTACATAACCTCAAAATGGCGGCTGTGCGAAATTTTAAACTGACATTCTATATCTCCGAAACTATTACAGATATCCGTGTGTGTGTGTTTGTGTGTGTGTGTGAAGGCGTGTGTGTGTCACCCCCCCCCCCCTAATAAAATCTAAACGGCAGGAGCGATTTCAATAATACTCGGTAAGTTCATAGAACTATTCCCGGCGACCTCGACCGTGCCCTGCAAATTTTGTTACGTCTCACCAATCCAACATGGCGGCTGTGCGAAATATTTCACTAGCATTCAATATCTCCGAAACTATACCGATATCACCCTGAAATTGTGTACGGTGATAAAGGGCACTAATAGAAGCTCACGTATGAGACTTTCAAAAACCTGGTGACTACAAAACCAACATGGCGGTCAGGCAAATTTCAGACATTTAAATAGACATTTCTCGCGATTTAACTATCCAAACGTAATAAAACTTGGTACAGAAAATGTGTAAATGCATTGTAATGCAATGGAGTCTAATTTAATTCAATTGTTGACATAACCTCAAAATGGCGGCTGTGCGAAATATTTCACTGACATTCAATATCTCCGAAACTATTACAGATATCATCATGCAATTTTGTATGGTGATAAAGGGTACTGATACAAGTTTACCTATTGTATATTTCATAAACCTGTATAGTACAAAACGAACATGGAGACCAAGCGAATTTGAAATATTTTAATAGACTTTTCTCTTGATTTAACTCTATGAGCGCAGTGAAATGTGTGAGAAATAGACATTTCCCGCGATTTACCTATCCAAACGTAATAAAAATTGGTACAGCAATTGTTTAAACGCATTGTAATGCACTGGAGTCTAAATTAGTTCAATTGTTTTCAAAACCTCAAAACGGCGGCTGTGCGAATTATTTCACTGACATTCTATATCTCCGAAACTATAACAGATATAATCATGCAATTTTGTACGGTGATAAAGTGTACTGAAACAAGTTTACCTATTGTATATTTCATAAACCTGTATAGTACAAAACGAACATGGAGACCAAGCGAATTTGAAATATTTTAATAGACTTTTCTCGTGATTTAACTCTATGAGCGCAGTGAAATGTGTGAGAAATAGACATTTCTCGCGATTTAGCTATCCAAACGTAATAAAAATTGGTACAGCAAATGTTTAAACGCATTGTAATGCACTGGAGTCTAAATTAGTTCAATTGTTTTCATAACCTCAAAATGGCGGCTGTGCGAAATATTTCACTGACATTCAATATCTCCGAAACTATTACAGATATCATCATGCAATTTTGTACGGTGATAAAGGGTACTGATACAAAGTTACCTATTGTATATTTCATAAACCTGTATAGTACAAAACGAACATGGAGACCAAGCGAATTTGAAATATTTTAATAGACTTTTCTCGTGATTTAACTCTATGAGCGCAGTGAAATGTGTGAGAAATAGACATTTCTCGCGATTTAACTATCCAAACGTAATAAAAATTGGTACAGCAAATGTTTAAACGCATTGTAATGCACTGGAGTCTAAATTAGTTCAATTGTTTTCATAACCTCAAAATGGCGGCTGTGCGAAATATTTCACTGACATTCAATATCTCCGAAACTATTACAGATATCATCATGCAATTTTGTACGGTGATAAAGGGTACTGATACAAGTTTACCTATTGTATATTTCATAAACCTGTATAGTACAAAACGAACATGGCGACCAAGCGAATTTGAAATATTTTAATAGACTTTTCTCGTGATTTAACTCTATGAGCGCAGTGAAATGTGGTACAGCAAATGTTAAAACGCATCGTAATGCATTGGAGTCTAATTTAGTTCAATTGTTTACATAACCTCAAAATGGCGGCTGTGCTAAATATTTCAGTGACATTCTATATCTCCGAAACTATTACAGATATCATCATGCAATTTTGTTCGGTGGTACAAGTTACTGATACAAGTTTACCTGTTGTATATTTCATAAACCTGTATAGTACAAAACGAACATGGCGACCAAGAGAATTTGAAATATTTTAATAGACTTTTCTCGTGATTTAACTCTATGAGCGCAGTGAAATGTGTGCGATATAGACATTTCCCGCGATTTACCTATCCATACGTAATGAAACTTGGTTCAGCAAATGTTTAAACGCATTGTAATGCACTGGGGTCTAATGTAGTTCAATTGTTTACATAACCGCAAAATGGCGGCTGTGCGAAATATTTCACTGACATTCTATATCTCCGAAACTATTACAGATATCCGTGTGTGTGTGCGTGTGTGTGTGTGTGTGGGTGTGTGAGGTGTGTGTGTGTGTGTGTCCCTAATAAAATCTAAACTGCTGGAGCGATTTCAAAGAAACTCGGTAAGCTCATAGAACTATTCCCGGCGACCTCGACCGTGCCCTTCAAATTTTGTTACGTTTCACCAATCCAACATGGCAGCTGTGCGAAATATTTCACTAGCATTCAATATCTCCGAAACTATTACCGATATCGCCCTGAAAATGTGTACCGTGATAAAGGGCACCACCAGAAGCTCAACTATGAGACTTTCAAAAACCTGGTGTCTACTAAACCAACATGGCGGTCAAGCGAAATTGTGATTTTTAAATAGAAATTTCTCGCGACTTAACTTTCCAAACGTAATGAAACTTGGTACAGCAAATGTTTAAACGCATTGTAATGCACTCGAGTCTAATTTAGTTCAATTGTTTACATAACCTCAAAATGGCAGCTGTGCGAATTATTTCACTGACATTCTATATCTCCGAAACTATAACAGATATCATCGTGCAATTTTGTACGGTTATAAAGTGTACTGAAACAAGTTTACCTATTGTATATTTCATAAACCTGTATAGTACAAAACGAACATGGAGACCAAGCGAATTTGAAATATTTTAATAGACTTTTCTCGTGATTTAACTCTATGAGCGCAGTGAAATGTGTGAGAAATAGACATTTCTCTCGATTTAACTATCCAAACGTAATGAAACTTGGTACAGCAAATGTTTAAACGCATTGTAATGCACTGGAGTCTAATTTAGTTCAATTGTTTACATAACCTCAAAATGACGGCTGTGCGAAATTTTAGACTGACATTCTATATCTCCGAAACTATTACAGATATCCGTGTGTGTGTGTTTGTGTGTGTGTGTTTGTGTGTGTTTGTGTGTGTGTGTGTGTGTGTGTGAGGCGTGTGTGTCCCCCCCCCCTAATACGATCTAAACGGCTGGAGCGATTTCAATGAAACTCGGTAAGTTCATAGAACTATTCCCGGCGACCTCGACCGTGCCCTTCAAATTTTGTTACGTCTCACCAATCCAACATGGTGGCTGTGCGAAATATTTCACTAGCATTCAATATCTCTGAAACTATTGCCGATATCGCCCTGAAATTGTGTACGGTGATAAAGGGCGCTACTAGAAGCTCACCTATGAGACTTTCAAAAACCTGGTGACTACAAAACCAACATCGCGGTCAGGCGAAATTCAGACTTTTAAATAGACATTTCTCGCGATTTAACTATCCAAACGTAATAAAACTAGGTACAGAAAATGTTTAAACGCATTGTAATGCACTGGAGTCTAATTTAATTCAATTGTTTACATAACCTCAAAATGGCGGCTGTGCGAAATATTTCACTGACATTCAATATCTCCGAAGCTATTACAGATATCATCATGCAATTTTGTACGGTGATAAAGGGTACTGATACAAGTTTACCTATTGTATATTTCATAAACCTGTATAGTACAAAACGAACATGGCGACCAAGCGAATTTGAAATATTTTAATAGACTTTTCTCGTGATTTAACTCTATGAGCGCAGTGAAATGTGGTACAGCAAATGTGAAATGTGTGAGAAATAGACATTTCCCGCGATTTACCTATCCAAACGTAATGAAACTTGGTTCAGCAAATGTTTAAACGCATTGTAATGCACTGGAGTCTAATGTAGTTCAATTGCTTACATAACCGCAAAATGGCGGCTGTGCGAAATATTTTACTGACATTCTATATCTCCGAAACTATTACCGATATCGCCCTGAAAATGTGTACCGTGATGAAGGGCACTACTAGAAGCTCACCTATGAGACTTTCAAAAACCTGGTGACTACAAAACCAACATGGCGGTCAAGCGAAATTGAGACTTTTAAATAGAAATTTCTCGCGATTTAACTTTCCATACGTAATAAAACTTGGTACAGATAATGTGTAAATGCATTGTAATGCAATGGAGTCTAATTTAATTCAATTGTTGACATAACCTCAAAATGGCGGCTGTGCGAAATATTTCACTAACATTCAATATCTCCGAAACTATTACAGATATCATCATGCAATTTTGTACGGTGATAAAGGGTACTGATACAAGTTTACCTATTGTATATTTCATAAACCTGTATAGTACAAAACGAACATGGCGACCAAGCGATTTTGAAATATTTTAATAGACTTTTCTCGTGATTTAACTCTATGAGCGCAGTGAAATGTGGTACAGCAAATGTTAAAACGCATCGTAATGCATTGGAGTCTAATTTAGTTCAATTGGTTACATAACCTCAAAATGGCGGCTGTGCTAAATATTTCAGTGACATTCTATATCTCCGAAACTATTACAGATATCATCATGCAATTTTGTTCGGTGATACAAGTTACTGATACAAGTTTACCTGTTGTATATTTCATAAACCTGTATAGTACAAAACGAACATGGCGACCAAGAGAATTTGAAATTTTTTAATAGACTTTTCTCGTGATTTAACTCTATGAGCGCAGTGAAATGTGGTACAGCAAATGTTAAAACGCATCGTAATGCATTGGAGTCTAATTTAGTTCAATTGTTTACATAACCTCAAAATGGCGGCTGTGCTAAATATTTCAGTGACATTCTATATCTCCGAAACTATTACAGATATCATCATGCAATTTTGTTCGGTGATACAAGTTACTGATACAAGTTTACCTGTTGTATATTTCATAAACCTGTATAGTACAAAACGAACATGGCGACCAAGAGAATTTGAAATATTTTAATAGACTTTTCTCGTGATTTAACTCTATGAGCGCAGTGAAATGTGTGAGATATAGACATTTCCCGCGATTTACCTATCCATACGTAATGAAACTTGGTTCAGCAAATGTTTAAACGCATTGTAATGCACTGGGGTCTAATGTAGTTCAATTGTTTACATAACCGCAAAATGGCGGCTGTGCGAAATATTTCACTGAAATTCTATATCTCCGAAACTATTACAGATATCCGTGTGTGTGTGCGTGTGTGTGTGTGTGTGGGTGTGTGAGGTGTGTGTGTGTGTGTGTCCCTAATAAAATCTAAACTGCTGGAGCGATTTCAAAGAAACTCGGTAAGCTCATAGAACTATTCCCGGCGACCTCGACCGTGCCCTTCAAATTTTGTTACGTTTCACCAATCCAACATGGCAGCTGTGCGAAATATTTCACTAGCATTCAATATCTCCGAAACTATTACCGATATCGCCCAGAAAATGTGTACCGTGATAAAGGGCACTACTAGAAGCTCACCTATGAGACTTTCAAAAACCTGGTGACTACAAAACCAACATGGCGGTCAAGCGAAATTGTGATATTTAAATAGAAATTTCTCGCGATTTAACTTTCCAAACGTAATGAAACTTGGTACAGCAAATGTTTAAACGCATTGTAATGCACTGGAGTCTAATTTAGTTCAATTGTTTACATAACCTCAAAATGGCAGCTGTGCGAATTATTTCACTGACATTCTATATCTCCGAAACTATAACAGATACCATCGTGCAATTTTGTACGGTTATAAAGTGTACTGAAACAAGTTTACCTATTGTATATTACATAAACCTGTATAGTACAAATCGAACATGGAGACCAAGCGAATTTGAAATATTTTAATAGACTTTTCTCGTGATTTAACTCTATGAGCGCAGTGAAATGTGTGAGAAATAGACATTTCTCGCGATTTAACTATCCAAACGTATTGAAACTTGGTACAGCAAATGTTTAAACCCATTGTAATGCACTGGAGTCTAATTTAGTTCAATTGTTTACATAACCTCAAAATGGAGGCTGTGCGAAATTTTAAACTGACATTCTATATCTCCGAAACTATTACAGATATCCGTGTGTGTGTGTGTTTGTGTGTGTTTGTGTGTGTGTGTGTGTGAGGCGTGTGTGTGTCCCCCCCCCCCCTAATAAAATCTAAACGGCTGGAGCGACTTCAATGAAACTCGGTAAGTTCACAGAACTATTCCCGGCGACCTCGACCGTGCCCAGCAAATTTTGTTACGTCTCACCAATCCAACATGGCGGCTGTGCGAAATATTTCACTAGCATTCAATATCTCCGAAACTATTACCGATATCGCCCTTAAATTGTGTACGGTGATAAAGGGCACTACTAGAAGCTCACCTATGAGACTTTCAAAAACCTGGTGACTACAAAACCAACATGGCGGTCAAGCGAAATTGAGACTTTTAAATAGATATTTCTCGCGATTTAACTATCCAAACGTAATGAAACTTGGTACAGCATATGTTGAGACGCAGTGTAATGCACTGGAGTCTAATTTAGTTCAATTGTTTACATAACCTCAAAATGGCGGCTGTGCGAAATATTTCACTGACATTCTATATCTCCGAAACTATTACAGATATCCGTGTGCGTGTGCGTGTGTGTGTGTGTGTGTGGTGTGTGTGTGTGTGTGTGTCACCGTAATAAAATCTAAACGGCTGGATCGATTTCAATGAACCTAGGTAAGTTCATAGAACTATTCCCGGCGACCTCGACCGCGCCTTTCAAATTTTGTTATCTCTCACCAATCCAACATGGCGGCTGTGCGAAATATTTCACTAGCATTCAATATCTCCGAAACTATTACCGATATCTCCCTGAAATTGTGTACGGTGATAAAGGGCACTAATAGAAGCTCACGTATGAGACTTTCAAAAACCAGGTGACTACAAAACCAACATGGCGGTCAAGCGAAATTGAGAATTTTAAATAGACATTTCTCGCGATTTCACTATCCAACCGTAATGAAACTTGGTACAGCAAATGTTTAAACGCATTGTAATGCATAGGAGTCTAATTTAGTTCAATTGTTTATATAACCTCAAAATGGCGGCTGTTCGAATTATTTCACTGACATTCTATATCTCCGAAACTATAACAGATAACATCATGCAATTTTTTACGGTGATAAAGTGCACTGAAACAAGTTTACCTATTGTATATTTCATAAGCCTGTATAGTACAAGACGAACATGGAGACCAAGCGAATTTGAAATATTTTAATAGACTTTTCTCGTGATTTAACTCTATGCGCGCAGTGAAATGTGTGAGAAATAGGCATTTCTCGCGATTTAACTATCCAAACGTAATGAAACTTGGTACAGCAAATGATTAAACGCATTGTAATGCACTGGAGTCTAAATTAGTTCAATTGTTTACATAACCTCAAAATGGCGGCTGTGCGAAATTTTAAACTGACATTCTATATCTCCGAAACTATTACAGATATCCGTGTGTGTGTGTGTGTTTGTGTGTGTGTGTTTGTGTGTGTGTGTGTGTGAGGCGTGTGTGTGTCCCCCCCCCCTAATAAAATCTAAACGGCTGGAGCGATTTCAATGAAACTCGGTAAGTTCATAGAACTATTCCCGGCGACCTCGACCGTGCCCTTCAAATTTTGTTACGTCTCACTAATCCAACATGGCGGCTGTGCGTAATATTTCACTATCATTCAATATCTCCGAAACTATTACCGATATCGCCCTGAAATTGTGTACGGTGATAAAGGGCACTACTAGAAGCTCACCTATGAGACTTTCAAAAACCTGGTGACTCCAAAACCAACATGGCGGTCAAGCGAAATTGAGACTTTTAAATAGATATTTCTCGCGATTTAACTATCCAAACCTAATGAAACTTGGTACATCATATGTTGAAACGCAGTGTAATGCACTGGAGTCTAATTTAGTTCAATTGTTTACATAACCTCAAAATGGCGGCTGTGCGAAATATTTCAGTGACATTCTATATCTCCGAAACTATCACAGATATCCGTGTGCGTGTGCGTGTTTGTGTGTGTGTGTGTGTGTGGATTGTGTGTGGGTGTCCCCGTAATAAAATCTAAACGGCTGGATCGATTTCAATGAAACTCGGTAAGTTCATAGAACTATTCCCGGCGACCTTGACCGTGCCCTTCAAATTTTGTTACGTCTCACTAATCCAACATGGCGGCTGTGCGAAATATTTCACTAGCATTCAATATCTCCGAAATTATTACCGATATCGCCCTGAAATTGTGTACGGTGATAAAGAGCACTACTAGAAGCTCACCTATGAGACATACAAAAACCTGGTGACTATAAAACCAACATGGCGGTCAGGCGAAATTCAGACATTTAAATAGACATTTCTCGCGATTTAACTATCCAAACGTAGTAAAACTTGGTACAGATAATGTTTAAACGCATTGTAATGCAATGAAGTCTAATTTAATTCAATTGTTTACATAACCTCAAAATGGCGGCTGTGCGAAATATTTCACGCACATTCAATATCTCCGAAACTATTACAGATATCATCATGCAATTTTGTATGGTGATAAAGGGTACTGATACAAGTTTACCTATTGTATATTTCATAAACCTGTATAGTACAAAACGAACATGGCGACCAAGAGAATTTGAAATATTTTAATAGACTTTTCTCTTGATTTAACTCTATGAGCGCAGTGAAATGTGTGAGAAATAGACATTTCCCGCGATTTACCTATCCAAACGTAATGAAACTTGGTACAGCAAATGTTTAAACGCATTGTAATGCACTGGAGTCTAATTTAGTTCAATTGTTTACATAACCTCAAAATGGCGGCTGTGCGAAATTTTAAACTGACATTCTATATCTCCGAAACTATTACAGATATCCGTGTGTGTGTGTTTGTGTGTGTGTCACCCCCCCCCCCCCTAATAAAATCTAAACGGCAGGAGCGATTTCAATAATACTCGGTAAGTTCATAGAACTATTCCCGGCGACCTCGACCGTGCCCTTCAAATTTTGTTACGTCTCACCAATCCAACATGGCGGCTGTGCGAAATATTTCACTAGCATTCAATATCTCCGAAACTATACCGATATCACCCTGAAATTGTGTACGGTGATAAAGGGCACTAATAGAAGCTCACGTATGAGACTTTCAAAAACCTGGTTACTACAAAACCAACATGGCGGTCAGGCAAAATTCAGACATTTAAATAGACATTTCTCGCGATTTAACTATCCAAACGTAATAAAACTTGGTACAGAAAATGTGTAAATGCATTGTAATGCAATGGAGTCTAATTTAATTCATTGTTGACATAACCTCAAAATGGCGGCTGTGCGAAATATTTCACTGACATTCAATATCTCCGAAACTATTACAGATATCATCATGCAATTTTGTATGGTGATAAAGGGTACTGATACAAGTTTACCTATTGTATATTTCATAAACCTGTATAGTACAAAACGAACATGGAGACGAAGCGAATTTGAAATATTTTAATAGACTTTTCTCTTGATTTAACTCTATGAGCGCAGTGAAATGTGTAAGAAATAGATATTTCCCGCGATTTACCTATCCAAACGTAATAAAAATTGGTACAGCAATTGTTTAAACGCATTGTAATGCACAGGAGTCTAAATTAGTTCAATTGTTTTCATAACCTCAAAACGGCGGCTGTGCGAATTATTTCACTGACATTCTATATCTCCGAAACTATAACAGATATCATCATGCAATTTTGTACGGTGATAAAGTGTACTGAAACAAGTTTACCTATTGTATATTTCATAAACCTGTATAGTACAAAACGAACATGGAGACCAAGCGAATTTGAAATATTTTAATAGACTTTTCTCGTGATTTAACTCTATGAGCGCAGTGAAATGTGTGATAAATAGACATTTCTCGCGATTTAACTATCCAAACGTAATAAAAATTGGTACAGCAAATGTTTAAACGCATTGTAATGCACTGGAGTCTAAATTAGGTTCAATTGTTTTCATAACCTCAAAATGGCGGCTGTGCGAAATATTTCACTGACATTCAATATCTCCGAAACTATTACAGATATCATCATGCAATTTTGTACGGTGATAAAGGGTACTGATACAAAGTTACCTATTGTATATTTCATAAACCTGTATAGTACAAAACGAACATGGAGACCAAGCGAATTTGAAATATTTTAATAGACTTTTCTCGTGATTTAACTCTATGAGCGCAGTGAAATGTGTGAGAAATAGACATTTCTCGCGATTTAACTATCCAAACGTAATAAAAATTGGTACAGCAAATGTTTAAACGCATTGTAATGCACTGGAGTCTAAATTAGTTCAATTGTTTTCATAACCTCAAAATAGCGGCTGTGCGAAATATTTCACTGACATTCTATATCTCCGAAACTATTACAGATATCCGTGTGTGTGTGTGTGTGTCTGTGTGTGTGTGTTTGTGTGTGTGTGTGTGTGTGTGTGTGTGTGAGGCGTGTGTGTGTCCCCCCCCTAATAAAATCTAAACGGCTGGAGCGATTTCAATGAAACTCGGTAAGTTCATAGAACTATTCCCGGCGACCTCGACCGTGCCCATCAAATTTTGTTACGTCTCACCAGTCCAACATGGCGGCTGTGCGAAATATTTCACTAGCATTCAATATCTCCGAAACTATTACCGATATCGCCCTTAAATTGTGTACGGTGATAAAGGGCACTACTAGAAGGTCACCTATGAGACTTTCAAAAACCTGGTGACTACAAAACCAACATGGCGGTCAAGCGAAATTGAGACTTTTAAATAGATATTTCTCGCGATTTAACTATCCAAACGTAATGAAACTTGGTACAGCATATGTTGAAACGCAGTGTAATGCACTGGAGTCTAATTTAGTTCAATTGCTTACATAACCTCAAAATGGCGGCTGTGCGAAATATTTCACTGACATTCTATATCTCCGAAACTATTACAGGTATCCGTGTGCGTGTGCGCGTGTGTGTGTGTGTGTGTGTGTGAGAGGCGTGTGTGTGTCACCCCCCTTAATAAAATCTAAACGGCTGAAGCGATTTCAATAAAACTCGGTAAGTTCATAGAACTATTCCCGGCGACCTCGACCGTGCCCTTCAAATATTGTTACGTCTCACCAATCCTACATGGCGGCTGTGCGAAGTATTTCACTAGCATTCAATATCTCCGAAACTATTACCGATATCGCCCTGAAAAAGCGTACCGTGATAAAGGGCACTACTAGAAGCTCACCTATGAGACTTTCAAAAACCTGGTGACTACAAAACCAACATGGCGGTCAGGCGAATTTCAGACATTTAAATAGACATTTCTCGCGATTTCACTATCCAAACGTAATAAAACTTGGTACAAAAAATGTTTAAACGCATTGTAATGCACTGGAGTCTAATTTAATTCAATTGTTTACATAACCTCAAAATGGCGGCTGTGCGAAATATTTCACTGACATTCAATATCTCCGAAACTATTAGAGATATCATCATGCAATTTTGTACGGTGATAAAGGGTACTGATACAAAGTTACCTATTGTATATTTCATAAACCTGTATAGTACAAAACGAACATGGCGACCAAGCGAATTTGAAATATTTTAATAGATTTTTCTCGTGATTTAACTCTATGAGCGCAGTGAAATGTGGTACAGCAAATGTTAAAAAGCATCGTAATGCATTGGAGTCTAATTTAGTTCAATTGTTTACATAACCTCAAAATGGCGGCTGTGCGAAATATTTCAGTGACATTCTATATCTCCGAAACTATTACAGATATCATCATGCAAAATTTGTACGGTGATACAAGTTACTGATACAAGTTTACTTGTTGTATATTTCATAAACCTGTATAGTACAAAACGAACATGGCGACCAAGAGAATTTGAAATATTTTAATAGACTTTTCTCGTTATTTAACTCTATGAGCGCAGTGAAATGTGTGAGAAATAGACATTTCCCGCGATTTACCTATCCAAACGTAATGAAACTTGGTTCAGCAAATGTTTAAACGCATTGTAATGCACTGGAGTCTAATTTAGTTCAATTGTTTACATAACCGCAAAATGGCGGCTGTGCGAAATATTTCACTCACATTCTATATCTCCGAAACTATTACAGATATCCGTGTATGTGTATGTGCGTGTGTGTGTGTGTGTGTGTCCCTAATAAAATCTAAACTGCTGGAGCGATTTCAAAGAAACTCGGTAAGCTCATAGAACTATTCCCGGCGACCTCGACCGTGCCCTTCAAATTTTGTTACGTTTCACCAATCCAACACGGCAGCTGTGCGAAATATTTCACTAGCATTCAATATCTCCGAAACTATTACCGATATCGCCCTGAAAATGTGTACCGTGATAAAGGGCACCACCGGAAGCTCACCTATGAGACTTTCAAAAACCTGGTGTCTACTAAACCAACATGGCGGTCAAGCGAAATTGTGATTTTTAAATAGAAATTTCTCGCGACTTAACTTTCCAAACGTAATGAAACTTAGTACAGCAAATGTTTAAACGCATTGTAATGCACTCGAGTCTAATTTAGTTCAATTGTTTACATAACCTCAAAATGACAGCTGTGCGAATTATTTCACTGACATTCTATATCTCCGAAACTATAACAGATATCATCGTGCAATTTTGTACGGTTATAAAGTGTACTGAAACAAGTTTACCTATTGTATATTTCATAAACCTGTATAGTACAAAACGAACATGGAGACCAAGCGAATTTGAAATATTTTAATAGACTTTTCTCGTGATTTAACTCTATGAGCGCAGTGAAATGTGTGAGAAATAGACATTTCTCGCGATTTAACTATCCAAACGTAATGAAACTTGGTACAGCAAATGTTTAAACGCATTGTAATGCACTGGAGTCTAATTTAGTTCAATTGTTTACATAACCTCAAAATGGCGGCTGTGCGAAATTTTACACTGACATTCTATATCTCCGAAACTATTACAGATATCCGTGTGTGTGTGTGTGTTTGTGTGTGTGTGTTTGTGTGTGTGTTTGTGTGTGTGTGTGTGTGTGTGAGGCGTGTGTGTCCCCCCCCCTAATAAGATCTAAACGGCTGGAGCGATATCAATGAAACTCGGTAAGTTCATAGAACTATTCCCGAAGACCTCGACCGTGCCCTTCAAATTTTGTTACGTCTCACCAATCCAACATGGTGGCTGTGCGAAATATTTCACTAGCATTCAATATCTCTGAAACTATTGCCGATATCGCCCTGAAATTGTGTACGGTGATAAAGGGCGCTACTAGAAGCTCACCTATGAGACTTTCAAAAACCTGGTGACTACAAAACCAACATCGCGGTCAGGAGAAATTCAGACTTTTAAATAGACATTTCTCGCGATTTAACTATCCAAACGTAATAAAACTTGGTACAGAAAATGTTTAAACGCATTGTAATGCACTGGAGTCTAATTTAATTCAATTGTTTACATAACCTCAAAATGGCGGCTGTGCGAAATATTTCACTGACATTCAATATCTCCGAAGCTATTACAGATATCATCATGCAATTTTGTACGGTGATAAAGGGTACTGATACAAGTTTACCTATTGTATATTTCATAAACCTGTATAGTACAAAACGAACATGGCGACCAAGCGAATTTGAAATATTTTAATAGACTTTTCTCGTGATTTAACTCTATGAGCGCAGTGAAATGTGGTACAGCAAATGTGAAATGTGTGAGAAATAGACATTTCCCGCGATTTACCTATCCAAACGTAATGAAACTTGGTTCAGCAAATGTTTAAACGCATTGTAATGCACTGGAGTCTAATGTAGTTCAATTGCTTACATAACCGCAAAATGGCGGCTGTGCGAAATATTTAACTGACATTCTATATCTCCGAAACTATTACAGATATCCGTGTGTGTGTGCGTGTGTGTGTGTGTGTGTGAGAGGTGTGTGTGTGTGTGTGTGTGTCCCTAATAAAATCTAAACTGCTGGAGCGATTTCAAAGAAACTCGGTAAGCGCATAGAACTATTCCCGGCGACCATGACCGTGCCCTTCAAATTTTGTTACGTTTCACCAATCCAACATGGCAGCTGTGCGAAATATTTCACTAGCATTTGATATCTCCGAAACTATTACCGATATCGCCCTGAAAATGTGTACCGTGATAAAGGGCACTACTAGAAGCTCACCTATGAGACTTTCAAAAACCTGGTGACTACAAAACCAACATGGCGGTCAAGCGAAATTGAGACTTTTAAATAGAAATTTCTCGCGATTTAACTTTCCATACGTAATGAAACTTGGTTCAGCAAATGTTTAAACACATTGTAATGCACTGGAGTCTAATTTAGTTCAATTGTTTACATAACCTCAAACTGGCAGCTGTGCGAATTATTTCACTGACATTCTATATCTCCGAAACTATTACAGATATCCGTGTGTGTGTGCGTGTGTGTGTGTTTGTGTGTGTGAGGTGTGTGTGTGTGTGTCCCTAATAAAATCTAAACGGCTGGAGCGATTTCAATGTAACTCGGTAAGCTCATAGAACTATTCCCGGCGACCTCGGCCGTGCCCTTCAAATTTTGTTACGTCTCACCAATCCAACATGGCGGCTGTGCGAACTATTTCACTAGCATTCAATATCTCCGATACTATTACCGATATCGCCCTGAAATTGTGTACGGTGATTAAGGGCACTACTGGAAGCTCACGTATGAGACTTTCAAAAACCTGGTGACTACAAAACCAAAATGGCGGTCAAGCGAATTTGAGACTTTTAAATAGATATTTCTCGCGATTTAACTATCTAAACGTAATGAAACTTGGTACAGCAAACCTTTAAACGCATTGTAATGCACTCGAGTCTAATTTAGTTCAATTGTTTACATAACCTCAAAATGGCGGCTGTGCGAAATATTTCACTGACATTCTATATATCCGAAACTATTACAGATATCATCATGCAATTTTGTACGGTGATAAAGGGTACTGATACAAGTTTACCTATTGCATATTTCATAAACCTGTATAGTACAAAAAGAACATGGCGAACAAGCGAATTTGAAATATTTTAATAGACTTTTCTCGTGATTTAACTCTATGAGCGCAGTGACATGTGTGAGAAATATACATTTCTCGCGATTTAACTATCCAAACGTAATGAACTTGGAACAGCAAATGTTTAAACGCATTGTAATGCACTGAAGTCTAACTTCGTTCAATTGTTTATATAACCTCAAAATGGCGGCTGTGCGAAATATTTCACTGACATTCTATATCTCCGAAACTATTACAGATATCATCATGCAATTTTGTGCGGTGATAAAGGGTACTGATACAAGTTTACCTATTGTATATTTCATAATCCTGTATAGTACAAAACGAACATGGCGACCAAGCGAATTTGAAATATTTTAGTAGACTTGTCTCGTGATATAAGTCTATGACCGCAGTGAAATGTGGTACAGTAAATGATTTGGTGTGTGTGTGAGACTTTTCTCGTGAATTAAATCTATGAGCGCAGTGAAATGTGGTACAGCAAATGTTTAAACGCATTGTAATGCACTGGAGTCTAATTTAGTTCAATTGTTTACATAACCTCAAAAGGCGGCTGTGCGAAATATTTCACTGACATTCTATATCTCCGAATTTTTTACAGATATCCGTGTGTGTGTGCGTGTGTGTGTAGGCTACATGTATGGTGATTGACAAGTCTTTTACCATTGAAACTTTTTTTCAGATCAAACTGCAGTATAGAGAGAGTATAGGTTGCAGGTATGGGTTAATAAATGAGAAACGGTGTACGCAAACTCTGATTTATCAAGAATTAAGAGTAGACTATCTTTAATTGTTTGGTTGAAGATGATAGCTAAAACACAAAAATGTCAGTGGTTACCGAGACAAAATGGTCGCTACACACAACAAGCTTTAAATACTTGAGGCTAATAATCTATTCACACACACTCGCTTGTTGTAAACTAAACTGTGTTGCTGTCAGTGCTCAGACAGTAGGCTGATGACAAAATGCATTGCTAACAGAAATATAATCATTTTCGGTTGTCTAATGTTACCAGCTATCAATTTTTTTGTGTTGCAGTGGTAAGCACTTTTAGCTCTTGTACTGGTGTTCTTAACTCGATTTCCAGGTCTGAGGCCTAGAACAAGTTGAACTTAGAAGCAAGGGCATAGTGGTGCAGTGGTCAAGCTGTTAGCCTTTCACCAGGGGTTCGATTTCAGGTTAATATGCATGTCATAAACATATTAAACAAAACAAAACAGAGATAACGTTTAAAACTGATTACATTTGTGTCCTTTCAAATTATTACTTGGATTACAAATACAAAGGTGAACTGGGTTTGATATACAGTTAATGCTGTCTATCACACACTAGACTGTAAGAAAGCCAAAAGAGCAAAAGGCGTAGGTAGAGCAGTGGTAAAATTGCTATATGTAGAGAACTACCTGGCAAAGCTATATCGCATAAACAGTGCAGGATACAATCCAGCAATCAAATTTGTATCTTGTGGAACAGAGAAATGCACTTACGTGAGAAAATGTAAGTTCATGTGTAATATGACCTAACACACAAGTGTTCACCTGTGCACATGCATGATAAGAGCTAACAAGTCACATTTTGTTTAGTTCGTACGTAACTTTAGGTTAGGACTACGAGGCGCATGCCATTTGAGAGCAGGCCAAGGGATCTAACTTGGTGGATGGATGTGTTCTAACGAGTCATTTGTAGTTGAAAGAGAATAATACATGTTCTTAAGATGTTAAAACTGTGCAGATGGCACGTGCAGTAAGACGTCTTTTTATATTTCCTGTGTCATATTACAGACATGGCAGAGAGCGCGCAGATCTGTTGCAATGACTAACGCTGCAGTAATTTGAAACCCCACGTGTTCATCAAGACAATGGGTGATGATCATGCAAAGTTAGTAGTAATTGGATATTACACAGGTGTTCCTTCCGGTGTCATGTTGCTGACATGCCAGAGAGCGCACACTGCTGTTGCTATGACTGACGCTGCAGTAATTTGAAACCTCAGCTGTTGATCAAGACAATGGGTGATGATCATGCAAAGTCAGCAGTAATTGGATACCACACATCAACATGGACTAAATCATAAACGTGTTGTCATAACCTGCAGAAACCTCATTTAAAGATTTTAGATTTTACTTTTTTAAAATTAAGATTTTTTGATTTTTAGATTTTACTTTTTTTACATTTTTCTAAAAGAGTAAACTACAAGGTCACATACATAACCTCATTAAACCTAACTTTACCAAACCTAACTTAAGCTAATCCAAAGGCAAATGCACATACACAATGTATATAAGGTACATGCAACTATCCTTATGCTAGTCTTACAGGTTACTGTACAACATGATCACTACCCCAAACGGATTTTTTTTTATTTTGTCGTTTACACATATGTCAATTTTCCAATTTCCCATTATCAGTTTTTTTAATGTCAGTTTTTAGTTTTTCAATTTCTTAATGTGGAAAACATGGATTTTGCATTTTGTTGTTTACACATTTATTAATTTCACAATTTCCCATTTTCAGTTCTTAAAATGTCAGTTTAAAGTTTTTCAATTTCATGATATAGAAACATGGATTTTCCAATTTGTTGTTTTCACATTTATCAATTTACCAAATTCACATTTGCAGTTTTTTAAATTTTCAGTTTAATGTTTTTTGTTCTATTTGTTAATATGGAAACATGGATGTTTTACAATTTGTGTTTTACATGTCATGCAACTATCCTTATGCTAGTCTTATAGGTTACTATACAACATGATCACTACCCCCACCGGATATTTTTTTTTCATTTGTTGTTTACACATATGTCAATTTTCCAAATTCCCATTTTCAGTTTTTTTTAATGTCAGTTTTAAGTTTTTCAATTTCATAATATAGAAACATGGATTTCACATTTTGTTGTTTACACATTTATCAATTTCACAATTTCCCATTTACAGTTCTTAAAATGACAGTTTAAAGTTTTTCAGTTTCATGATATAGAAACATGGATATTCCAATTTGTTGTTTTCACATTGGTCAATTTACCAAATTCCCATTTACAGTTTTTAAAATTTCAGTTTAATGTTTTTTTTTCTATTGGTCAATATGGAAACATGGATTTTTTCAATTTGTGTTTTACATGCTCATTTTGCATTAGGAGTGGAGAAAGGTGGGTAGTAATTAAAAATGTGCAAGCAGTGTCCATTGTTGACAGGTCATGGTTGACGAGTCCTTTTCATACAACAGACAAGTGAGTTCATGTTTCGCATGCATTACCTAAAATGTAATACCATGCAAGTGTTTGACATTTTTACAAATTAGTTTATGTATTAGTTTATGTGGGGGTCTTATGTTGGGCATTTTGTGTTGGCTTATTTGACAAGTTATTTTGTCAATGCATTTAGTGGATTTTTCTCTTGGTCTTGGAAAGTATATCAGTCCATTTTATCACAACATAATGCTTACTGCCATGTTTATAAGCAACAACAACAACACACTAAACTTTCAAAAAATCTAAAGTACTCTAAGGTACTCTCAACTCGTACTCGTACCTCTACCCCTTGCCTAGTCAAGAACATTATTTTCTTTCCAAAAAAGGTGAATGGGGAAAGTAGACTATATGTTTAAACTAAAAAAATCATATAAAGACATATGTTAACTCTAACACCTACCAATCGCGCCTACTAGTAATTGCGTCTACTACCAATTGCGCCTACTACCAATCGCGCCTACTACTAATCGCGCCTACTATCAATCACGCCTACTGTCAATTGAACCTACTATCAATCGCGCCTACTATCAATAGCGCCTACTAGCAATTACGCCCACTACCAATCGCGCCTACTGTCAATTGCGCCTAATATCAATCGCGCCTACTACCAATCGCGCCTACTATCAATCGCACCTTCTATCAATAGCGCCTACTATCAATTATGTCCACTACCAATCGCGCCTACTATCAATCGCGTCTACTAGTAATTGCGTCTACTACCAATCGCGCCTACTACTAATCGCGCCTACTATCAATCGCGCCTACTGTCAATTGAACCTACTATCAATAGCGCCTACTATCAATTACGTTCAATTGACAGTAGGCGCGATTGATAGTAGGCGCGATTAGTAGTAGGCGCGATTGGTAGTAGGCTCAATTGGTAGTAGACGCAATTACTAGTAGGCGCTATTGATAGTAGGCACGATTGATAGTAGGTTCAATTTACAGTAGGCGTGATTAATAGTAGGCGCGATTAGTAGTAGGCGCGATTGGTAGTAGGCGCAATTGGTAGTAGACGCAATTACTAGTAGGCGTGATTGGTAGTAGGCGCAATTGATAGTAGGCGCAATTCACAGTAGGCGCGATTGGTAGTGGGTGTAATTGCTAGTAGGCGCTATTGATAGTAGGTGCAATTGACAGTAGGCGCAATTAGTGCGCAATTGATAGCAGGCGCTATTAGTAGACGCGATTGATAGTAGGCGGGATTGGTAGTGGACGTAATTGATAGTAGGCGCTATTGATAGTAGGTGCGATTGATAGTAGGCGCGATTGATAGTAGGTGTGATTGGTAGTAGGCGCGATTGATAGCAGGCGCTATTAATAGACGCGATTGATAGTAGGCGCAATTGGTAGTAGGCGCGATTGATATTAGGTGCAATAAGTCATATATAGACTCAAACCAATGGCTTTTATGTCCTTAATCGTTAGAACAAAACATGGAATTTTTGACATTTTTTCCAAAAAAATGTTCATTTTAAAAAATGGGCTATATTTTGTAAACTATGAATTTTACAAAAAAAAAAGTGTTTGACATAAATGACAGGTATTTACCCTTTCTACCCAAAAATCCAAGTCCTAGTTCTCTGAGACAAAATCCAAAAAGGTTCAATTTTGAAAGTAGACAATATTTTGAAAACTAATCATTCTAAAAAGTCATATATAGACTCAAACACATTTTCTCTAAGTCCTTTAACGTTAGAACAAATTTTAATACATTTTCAATTTTTCCAACAAAGGTCAATTTTCAAAATTGCCTATATTTTGGAAACTAAAGAATTTTACAAAAAAGTTTATGTAACGTAAATGAAAGACCCTTACCCTCTCTACCCCAAAAATATATTGTAGGTGCCTAGGACAAAAACTGTGCAGTAGTGTGCTTGTAACAGTTCTACACCCTCCTACCCCCCCCCCCTCCTCACAAGATGGCGGCCGTAACTTAACTTAACCTAGCCTAACCTAACAAGATGGCGGCCGTAGCTTAACTTAACCTAGCCTAACCTAACAAGATGGCGGCCGTAGCCTTACCTAACCTAACCTAACCTACGAGCTGTGACCAAAAAGTTCCAAAAATGTGGCTGCAACTTAACCAAACCTAGCCTAGCCTAACCTAACCTAACCTACAAGGTGTGATCAAAAAGTTCCAAAATGGCGGCCGTAGGTTTACTTAACCTAACCTAACCTAACTTAACGTAAACCTACGAGGTGTGGTCAAAAAGTTCCAAAATGACGGCTGTAGGTTAACTTAACCTAACCTAACCTAACCTAAACCTACGAGGTGTTATCATAAAGTTCCAAAATGGCGGCCGTAGCTTAACTCAACCTAACCTAACCCTACAAATGACTCGTTAGAACACATCCATCCACCAAGCTAGATCCCTTGGCCTGCTCTCAAATGGCATGCGCCTCGTAGCCCTAACCTAACGTTACGTACGAACTAAACAGAATGTGACTTGTTAGCTCTTATCATGCATGTGCACAGGTGAACACTTGTGTGTTAGGTCATATTACACATGATCTTACATTTTCTCACGTAAGTGCATTTCTCTGTTCCACAAGATACAAATTTGATTGCTGGATTGTATCCTGCACTGTTTATGCGATATAGCTTTGCCAGGTAGTTCTCTACATATAGCAATTTTACCACTGCTCTACCTACGCCTTTTGCTCTTTTGGCTTTCTTACAGTCTAGTGTGTGATAGACAGCATTAACTGTATATCAAACCCAGTTCACCTTTGTATTTGTAATCCAAGTAATAATTTGAAAGGACACAAATGTAAACAGTTTTAAACGTTATCTCTGTTTTGTTTTGTATAATATGTTTATGCCATGCATATTAACCTGAAATCGAACCCCTGGTGAAAGGCTAACAGCTTAACCACTGCACCACTATGCCCTTGCTTCTAAGTTCAACTTGTTCTAGGCCTCAGACCTGGAAATCGAGTTGAGACCACCAGTACAAGAGCTAAAAGTGCTTACCACTGCAACACAAAAAAATGGGTAGCTGGTAACATTAGACAACCGAAAATGATTATATTTCTGTTAGCATTGCATTTTGTCATCAGCCTACTGTCTGAGCACTGACAGCAACACAGTTTAGTTTACAACAAGCGAGTGTGTGTGTGTGTATAGATTATTAGCCTCAAGTATTTAAAGCTTGTTGTGTGTAGCGACCATTTTGTCTCGGTAACCACTGACATTTTTGTGTTTTAGCTATCATCTTTAACCAATCAATTAAAGATAGTCTACTCTTAATTCTTGATAAATCAGAGTTTGCGTACACCGTTTCGCATTTATTAACCCATACCTGCAACCTATACTCTCTCTATACTTCAGTTTGATCTGAAAACAAGTTTCAATGGTAAAAGACTTGTCAGTCACCATACATGTAGCCTACACTAATTCTTTCTCTACCTAGCTATGTTTCATCACACATGGTAAACATCTCACATGTTCGTATCCAATTATTAGTTTATAAAATCTCAGGTCAATGACCTTAATGTATTGGGTATTTTGGGTAAATTCCTTGGCCATGGAAAAGGGTTGACCATCCTGAGTCCCATGACACCTCACTTAACCCTCTCTGATTATTAGTTAGCGAGATATTAACAAAAGTGTAGTTAAGCCCTTTTGACAAAAAATAAATAATACATTCAAAAACAGAATGTCACCTCAAGTCCAACGACCTCTCATACAAGTCCCTAGCCTTATTGGTTCATGAAATATTAAAAAGATAATGACCTATTAGTTTCGGATCTTTTGGTAATTAAAAAAAATAACTCATCTATAAATCTGTATTCAAAAAGCCCGCCCTCTTACAAAAAACCCAAGTGCACATGTGTAAAAACAAACAAAAGAAACAAACATGTTAATTCATAGTAGCGATAGGCTCTTCGCTTGCGTTTCATGTGGAACAACGTTTAATTTCATTATAGCATTAGGAACCAGTCCAAAGGGACCGGTCTTAAGGGGATTAGTCAAAAAGGACCCGTCAACAAGGACCCTTCCACAGGGGCTCGTCCACAAGGATCCGTCAACAAGGACCCGTCAACAATGACCCGTCCACAGGGACCCGTCCACAGGGACCCGTCCACAGGGACTCGTCCACAAAGATCCGTCTACAGGGGCCTGCGTGTGTGTGCAGGGGAACATACGATTACGTCAGCAAATCATCTCATCTAGTTCCAAATTTAGCCACTACGGCGCGTGCAACACACAGGAAGTGCGTGGGAACATACGATTACGTCAGCGAAACATGAACTCACTTGTCTGTTGTACGAGTATCACTTTAGTAGTGGCATCATGCAGCAAAAGACGTTTACTTACACAATCCATCATTATGGTAAGCTTTCTTTTCTTATCATTATGGAAATCTCCTTATTAGGACCCGTCCACAGGAACCGGCGTGTGCGTGCAGGGGAACACACGATTACATCAGCAAATCATCTGATCTAGATTCAAATTTAGCCACTACGGTGCGTGCAACACACAGGAAGTGCGTGGGAATATACAATTACGTCAGCGAAACAAGAACTAACTTGTCCGTTGTATGAGTATCAGTTTAGTAGTGGCATCAAGCAGCGAAAGACGTTTACTTACACAATCCATCATTATGGTAAGTTTTTTTCTTATCATTATGGAAATCTCCTTATTAGAATAAAATGTTATAGTGGTTCTGGTCACTTATAGCTAAACTGTAATAGATATGATTTTTTTTGTTTCTTTATAGGCTACTACAATAAATATTCTCAATGCTATGGGGGCAGAACTGTTGATTAGAGAGAAAAAAGCTCACTGAATTACCAATGCATACTCTTTTCCGTATCATTAACATTCAAAAAGTGGACACAATGTATGGTGAACGTGTACTATGTGTTAGTGAAAATTTTCAGACATTCCTTTCTACACGTTTTAATGATATGTCAGAAAGTGTGCTCGAGGATCTAAATCGTGGTGGACATTTTTTATATCTAATTTATGAGGGTATAAAAACAATAGATGTATTGCACATTCTGACTTTGAAGTTAGGTTAGGTTAGGTTAGGTAAGGTGGGATTTGGTTAGGTTAGGTAAGGTTAGGCTAGGTTAGGTTAGGTTAGGTTAGGTTAGGTTAGGTTAGGTGAAGTTGGGTTAGGCAGAATGGCTGCGGTATAAATCAAAAGCCAGCTCCTGTCAGTTTTGCCTCACAAGTTTGGGTGTACCCCATTCCAACCCTCAGCCTAGAATGAAATTTCTTGACAGAGCCAGGACTCGAACCCAAGCCTCCACAGTAACAGCTAAAAATGCTAGCCACTACACCATAATGTGGGGCAATATAAGGCTGGCCTTGATTGTACATGATCAATCAATAATTACCTAATAATAATAATAATAAATAATAATAATAATAAATATTCCATTTAGCAACTACTTAGCCGACCTCTCCCTGGGATCTTTTACATGCCAACATCATATGACATGTGTGTCTTAATTTTTGCCGCCTTTCAAAAATCACTTTCCACGACCAAGAGCGAACCTGCAAGCTTGGGGTTGGTAGTCCAACACGATAACCACTCACCCACCGTGGCAAGCTATCAATCAATAATTACCTAATAAAATTATTATTATTATTATTATTAATAATAATAAATTTTCCATTTAGTAACTACACGGCCAACCTCCCCCTGTGGCAGAGTGGTGGCTATTTTGCCCATTAGCCACTGCGCTAGCTCTGACTGACCCCTCCATAAGAATAACATAGGGCTGGTTGCGCGCGGCGGCCATCTTGCCCATTAGCCCCTGCGCCAGAACCGCTCTTTATTTCCTACTGCCATGGAAAAACATAACGGAAGGAAAATAGCCTACTGTATGTCATAAATACCCGAATCCTAGTAATGATATTCAACAAGCTCGAATTGTATTCTAAAAACTATCCGCAAATTTACTCCAAACATTATCCGCAACGTATCCGCTATCCGCACAGCCATGCAAACTACAGTAGGCCTATATCCGCATCCGCGCAGGGCTTTAGAATGGGAGAAGAGAGATGTTTTTGGCAACTGCTAATGAAGAGAAGAGATAGGTTGATAGGACTCATAGGCTACTAAGACACCTAGGAATAGCAAACTTAGTTATGGAAGGAAAGCTCGAGGACAAGAACTGTAGGGGTAGACCAAGGTTAGAATATGTTAAACAGATTGTCTTGGGTGTAAGGTGTGGTGGTTATTTAGAGATGAAACGATCAGCGCAGGGCAGGGAAATCTGCATCAAATTAGTCAAGAGACTGAAGACTCAAACACACATTTTCTCCACAAATTTTACATCTTGTCATATTCAAATTCCGGATGCAATGATTGCAGTTTAGCTCGATGCTAAGCCATAGGGCATCGTCCATAACTAGGAAACACAGAATTACAACTTGCTGTCCTACACCAAAGACACTTCTCCCGTCAATCAAATGTGGCAAACACAATTTAGTTAACTTAGTAAACTGCTCCTGGCAATGCACCACAGAGATTGTATTACTTAAAACCCCTGTAACCTTCGAGGATGCAGCCGTGTGAATGAAAAGACGGAGTCAAGTTTTGAGTACATTAAAAATTACACTATTTTTATTTGACTTTTAGTTCCTATTTTGTTGAAAATGTTAGGATACATTGAGAGTTGATTCGAAAGAAACAAAAGTCACCTCTGGAATTCCACAAGGAAGTGTAGTTGCGCCATTGTTGTTTCATCTATACAGGGTGTAACAAAAAGGTACGGCACAAAATGCTTCCTCACCCATAGACGAAGAAATTTTGTTATATGAAGATGGGTCCGAAAACGCTTCGTTTCCATGTTATACCTCATTGTTTCCAATGCATAAATCATGAAAAACACACAAGGACAGAACATACCTGCCTACCACATGCAGCTCTTTGTCACAGGAGATGTTCAATGTGCCCTCCGTGCACATTGATGCCGTCGTAGTCAATCTCGGATGCGCTGATGTATCCCTGGAGTATTGCGTATGGTTTCGCAGCCTTCCATAATACGGTCACGCAGACTCTGAACATCTGGTACAGGGGTTCGATACACAGGAGCTTTCAAATGTCCCAACAAATAAAAGTCCAGTGTGTTTAGGTCCGGAGAGCGTGGAGGCCACCTCTACACTGGCGGTGCACCTACGTATGACAACGTAACCAACAGTGCATGGTCCCCATGATTCGAACGTTCTGTTCTTGTGTGTTTTTCATGATTTATGCGTTGGAGACAATGGGATATAACAGGGAAACGAAGCGTTTCCGGACCCATGTTCATATAACATAATTTCTTCGTCTACGTGTGAGAAATGCGTCCTGCATTTTGTGCCGTACCATTTTGTTACACCCTGTATATAAACGACCTGGCAGAATATGTTAAATTGGACGTCAGACCATTCTCTGATGACTGAATAATATTAGAAAATTCAAAAATCAAGTTAACACTGCGCTCCTCCAACAAGACTTGGAACGTATAGAAAGCTGGGTTATCCGAAATATCATGAGGGTAGATGCAGAAAAAAGGAAATGACTGTCTTTCACTAGCAGCTGAAAAGGGACAACATTTGATTATAAATTATAAAACGAAATTATTCCACGACTCGAGTCATGCAGCTACCTCGAGATTGCTATAAATAAAAGACTGGACTACACTAGGGTGAGCACGTTGAAGACGTTGCTAGTAAGGCACAAAAGTCGTTATACTTCTTTATGAGAAACATGACAGGTAGCAGCATTCAGGCCAAGGAATTGGCTTACAAATGTATTTTGAGACCAATTTTGGAATACGCCACGAGTGTGTGGGAGCCCTATAGTATCAATCAACTATAACGAACAAATTCGAGATGGTGCAAAGGAAAGCTGCAAGTTTCGTACTTGGCAAAATTTCCCAAACTGACAATGTCTCTGACATGTTTAAGTCATTGGGATGGGAAACCCCACGCAGCACAAGACATAAAAGAAGACTCCAGGAGATGTTCAAAGCATACACAGGGGAGCCGGCCTGGAATGAATTGCGCAACAGAATGCATGAGCCAGATTATACGGATAAGAGAGATCACGCTTACAAAATTAGGCCCAAAATTAAAATAAATAAAAAACTAAGGTTTCTTTTATAAACAGGGGTATTCCAACATGGAATGAGTTACTTGAAAAAGTCTTACAACCTTTTCCTAACAGTATAAAAGTTTTCAAGAAGAAAAAAAGGAAGATTGTAGTTTTACGTGACCGTGAATCTTGTGATTATGAGCCACGGGACCTCCTTTTTACGTGGAATCCGAACCACAGGACATGGCATTTCACTTCGAAAATCTCACATGCATTGACCGGGAAACTTTTCAAGAAGACAATATACGTTGTGTTCAGGGAACTCAGAGACATTATGGAGAGAAATTGAGATGATGATAATGATAATTGTTGTTTTAAGGGGCCTAACATCGAGGTTATCGGCCCCTAATGGTTTGGGTGATCGTGAAGATGATAAAGAAACTAACCACTAACTTACACACTAGAAGTAGAAAAGTAAAGCAAATGGAGGATAAGGCAAATAAAGGACAGGAGGAAAAGAAATGCCCTCAAACCTCGAAGAATGCGGATTGAGGGACTTGGAAGGAAGGAGAGCCATAAAAGGCAGATAGGAGAGTGAAAGAGGAGAGGGTCCGCCCCACAGGTAATGGATAAAAGGGGGACAACCGGACCAAGCTCAAGAATCCCTCTGGGTCGCCAACTCCCGAACTCACCAGCCGTGAGCCCCTGAGGATGTAGCAATATCTAGGGTGCACCAGAAGTGGTGGGGCTACATACACCCTGCCTCCTTGAGGGCCTTGAGCACAAGGCAGGAGGTAAGAGGAAAAGAATAAAAGGCTGAACCCTCGCAGAAGGAGGGTATCAGAAAAGATGAGACAAGGGCCAATTAAGGCGGGAAAGTTAAATACTCCCTAGGCCTCGGATACCCTAATACCGTCGGGGTCGGAAGAGAACAAGAGTTGACCAAGTGAGGTCGACTGGAAAGAAGACGGAGAGGAGTCCGGCACAAGTAAGTGGAAGCAATGCCGGACTCCGCTGGGGCCTCGTGGTCATCAATCCACGTCCCACTAGATGTGAGCCCCTGGGGGAAGAAATTGAGATATACACCATGTAAATATCTCGTTACCACCAGGTTTTGTCTATCAGTAAAAGTACCTATTAATAAATAAATAACTACATTTAGGGGATTGCGACATCGTGGTCAATAACCTCCGTATACTTGGGTGTTTTGGGGATTTTGTCTGATAACCTGTGATATTATGATGTCTGTATTTTGTAGGTACGTCTTGTCGAGTGTTAGCTAGCATTCTTAGCTGTGACCGTGGAGGCCTGGGTTCGATTCCCGGCCTTGCCAAGAAATTAAATTCTGGTGTGAGGGCTGGAACGGTGTACACTCAGCCTCGTGAGGCAAAACTGGGAAGAGGCGAGTTAGATTCCTACCCCAACCATCCTGGATGTAGTTTTCCGTAGTTTCCCACTTATACTTCAGGCAGGGGTGGATCTAGGGAAGGGCGAGGAGGGTGACCGCCCAGGGCCCCGCGGTCCGGGGAACCCCGAGCCATGTTTTTTTTAAATTTAATTAATTAATCTATACTATTATAATAAAGCTGAAGAGTTTGTGTGTTTGTGTGTTTATGTGTTTAAACGTGCTAATCTCTGGAACTACCAGCCCGATTCGAAAAATTCTTTTTTTAATATGATAGCCAGATTCAAGAGGAATAGTTTAGGCTATGTAGCATTAGGCTACACCTCTCAGGTAACCTTAAAGATTGATTTTTGTTCAGAAAGTCGGTAGAACAAGCGCTCCCGAACTGCTCTATCCACATGCGCTGACGTTATGGTTAGTGATACGTACACCGTTTCACCTATCTGAACCTAAATTTGTATACTTACCCTTTGGAACCATTATGGTAACATTGTCTACGTGAAATTTATGACAGACCAGTCCATTACCTGCATTAAGGCCCTTTGGTTCAAATCTACACATTTTTCCCGATCTGAACCAAAATTTGTATACTTACACTTTGGAACCCTGCGAGTAACACTGTTTACATGAAATTTCGGACAGATCATTCCATTCCTTGCATTTAGGCCCTTTGGCACAAATCTACACCGTTTCACCGATCAGAACCAAAACTTGTATACTTACCCTTTGGAACCCTGCGAGTAACACAGTCTGCATGAATTTTCGGACAGACCACTCCATTCCCTGTATTTAGGCCCTTTGGCACAAATATACACCGTTTCACAGAACTGAACCAAATTTTAAATACTTACCCTTTGGAACCCGACGAGTAACACTGTCTGCTTGAAATTTCGGACAGACCACTCCATTCCCTGCATTTAGGTCCTTTGGCACAAATCTACACCGTTTCACCGATCTGAACCACATTTTGTATACTTACCCTTTGGAACCCTGCGGGTGACACTGTCCACTTTAAATTTTGGACAGACCACTCAATCCCCTGCATTTAGGCCCTTCATGACAAATCTACACCGTTTCTCCTAATTGCACCAAATTTTACATACACTTTGAAACCTTGCTAGTAACACTGTCCACTTGTTATTTTGGACAACGCTCCCCATTCCCTACATTTAGAATAACAGACAAAATGAACTTGAAAGCCACGTATTAAGGCCCTAGAACCATTCATGTCCGTAGTAGTGTAACTGTAAGAGTATTTTAATAAGTCTATTTTTGACGGGCAATTCGGGCTGCTTCACCTCACCCCTACCAGTGTTCTGGTGCAGAATTGAGAAAATAGTTGCATCTTGCGCTGTTTATAAATTGTAGTGACGGGGGGTAATTAGTGCAAAAAGATTTCTTAGGCTCCTTTAAACTGTTATCATCATGAAAATATTATGCCTCTGTAGCCTATAAGTGCAATGGTGTTGGTGCAGTACATTGAGGTTAACAGCTGCAATAAGCGTTGGTGCTTTCAAATTTACCTTCATTTAATCCGAAACTTAACGTTAAGCGCTCTGTGGCGTAAAATGATACTATTGCTACCTCAGTAACTCGGGACAGCCAAAGTTTTCCAAAGAGTTCTGATTATTTTCCTACGGCGCTATGCGACAAAAGACGACATTATTGGTCTCTACATTTCTAACAGCCAATGAGATATAGGCCCTAGGCAGTGTCTATTATTTAACTTACTCGTCTTTCTCTTTTTTTTTTTTTTGTAAATCTGTTTGTAAATTACATGTGTCGGTGCTGTAGTTAGTAAATAGCTGTTTCCCATTCATAATTATCATTACGGGAAAATGACCTGAATGTTACGTCCAATATACTGTACTACTTATCACCCCCACTACAACCACCACCACCACTACCACCACAAAAAATAATATTTTTCAAATATTGTTTTCTGTTACGGTAGTTTAAGTATCATGTGCCAGTTCTGTAGTAGTATTCATAATCATCCATGAAACAAATAAATCCACCGGGCGAAGCCGGGGACTACTGCTAGTTAATTGTACTTTTCAAACTAATTCATAATTCATATTCCTTTTTTCAGTGCAGCTATGACCTCCCGTGACCGTTTAGCAAGTTTAGATTTCAGTGAAATGATAGAAGACTTCAGCCGGGGAAAAAGTCGCAAAGTAATATTTTAATATTTCATAGTTTACATAATCTTCTTCAAGAGGACTTAAAGGTTTCTTTCATATTAATAAGAAAATGTACTGTAGTGTGTTCAAAATAGTGTAACTATTCTTTATTTTATTATTATTACCCAACTATTTTCCATTTGATTTGATACGTTTTATTTCCTATTGTTCCTATTTTCTAATCATATCACCCAGTACTCCTCAAGGCCTGGATCCACCACTGACTCCAGGCAAATGCCAGGATGGTACCTATTTTAAAGCCATGATCGCTTCTTACCCAAATCTAACTTCAATTACAAATATGCACACTAGTACAGACATCACAGTGACACAGGTTACCAGACAAATTCTACACATACCCAAGTGTACGGGGCTACATGATTCAACAACAATAACTATTTTGGAAATGAGAGGGGGGTTGAGAATCAGGCGATCGTAGCCTTCATTTAAATACTATGCCGGAATTTCTACGATGGCTACTCGAACTTACATTATCTCAGCTCTTATTAAGGCCGAGTGAGCCCCATTCCAGCCCTTTCGGCCGGGCCGGGAATTGATCCCGGACCTCAGGAGAGACAGCCAAGGATGCTGGCCACTACACCACTATAATGTCAAAACAGCGCGGTAATTTGCGGGAAAACCACCATATGTCGGTAATGAGTTCTGATATATCCGGTTAATACAAAGGCTTCTGATTGCGGGGACCGGGACGCTGGGGCAACCCATTCTTGGCGTCTCTGAGTTTCCTTTGTGACCGCCGAATACTGAATCTTCTGGGAGGAAGAGCATAGTGTGGATTATTTACATACACATGCAACAACAAGAACGGAAATCACTCGGAGATCCCACAGTTTGTCAAACTCCTTGGAAATTTGCCAGACAGGATTCATCAATGTGTCAGTAACATGTACATGTACAGTCGGTGCCAAAACGTTCTTAGCTATGGGAAAAGTACTAATACAGTAATAATCCAATAAATGACAATGAACCGAGATGTAAGCAATAATGGACTAGTTTATTTTACTGACTTTTGACGTGACAACGTCAAATAAATTGTTGGTAAGAGTGTTACAGTGAAAGGTGATGATATCGTTTTATCTCTCTTCTGTTGCTGTTGCTGCGTTACTGTCGTTTTTGGATGTCACGGGTGAACCTCTGGATGGATTTTGATGCGGTTTTCGCCATTCTGTAAAGGATATCTCGAGGAAGATATCTGTAGAAAAAATGTATTATCAAAGGAAACCGAGCAGTAACGATTTCAGTGAAAAAGACGGAAAAAAAACATGGCGTTCGTGCGCTTTTGAAGCTTACGCTGGGTAATCAGTTAACAAAATATCTATATACTATGAGTGTAAAAATTGTTCAGCATGAAAGGTTCTACAAAAACGACCGGAAGACCATATCTCTATCTTCAATATATCGCCCACTATAAGTGTTTTTACGTTTTTATTTCTTCCAACAATATCCATTCAAATACTGAGGCGACAGTCTATGAGCTGGCTAGGGGCGAGTCTATCACCCCAGTTACAGCCTAGCTAGTGGGCGAACATACAGTATTACCACAGATGCAGCCAGCAGCAAAC
The DNA here is from genome assembly GCA_946902985.2 of Meconema thalassinum. Taxonomy (NCBI): domain Eukaryota; kingdom Metazoa; phylum Arthropoda; class Insecta; order Orthoptera; family Tettigoniidae; genus Meconema; species Meconema thalassinum. The sequence continues at coordinate 1,417,541,618 of OX336389.2, forward strand.
TGTCGAGTCGTGTTGATTTAAAACTTCAAAGAAGAGTGGTTGTGTTTGGAGTTTCCCTGGAAGTGCAACTCGGCTTTTCTTCATTTCGCCTGTAAATTTTCCGTTCCGCAAAATACTGAACCCTTGCAAAGAAGCTTATGAGACTCAGTTTCGGGGGGTGTAACAGACCATATCGTAAGTTGTTGTTAAAGCGCTTCATTACCATGCAGGGTAACATATAACAAAATAACATGCAGGAAAAAGTGAAGCCAGGGTTAAAACAAATGAATTTAATGACAGATCAGCTATTTACAAAATGAATTAACAAACAAAACTCCCATAATGACTCCCACTGAATAAATTAAATTTGCCAAAACTAGGCCAAATCTCAGGAGAGATTATTACTCGGGCCAAGTGTCCCAAAAATATATCAACAATAATGATAATGTATGCGCGAGTGCTGTTCTACATGCTTCACGATGAGTACAATTGAATGCATGATTCGTCATCATCCGGAATAAACTTTCAGAAGACGAATCCGCATTACATAGAGCTAGACAGACGCGGGGAACAACTATACACAACTTAAAACTAAACCGACACTTCCTATACTTAAAATAAACAACACAATAATTTCCGCATGAAATTGGAATCAAAACTGCCGTAGCAAAACATTACTGCCTAAAATTAGGACTTCTCACAAATCAACACAAGTAAGTTAACACGTGACCAACAAAATAAATACACATATGACCGCCGTCATTTTTACAAGTAAAATACCACTACACCACACGGGCGTCACAGACTAACTTACATGAATTGAGTCATAGACGAATCACTAGGCTCAAAGCCAACATTTACATCATTAACACAAAATTCCATCCATACGACATGCAATAATCCGTCCCAAACATGGCGAACTCCCCAATTAATTATGGTTCAAAATAACCATCACAAAAGAACAGGTTTGCTAAATGAAAGCTTAAAGGGGCCAGTCGGACAACAGGACTGCCTAACAAAATAAGTCACCAGGCTAGACAGGCAATACGTGGAAATCTGCATATCTGTCAACCCACGTGTCAAAATAACCTCGACCTCCCAAGGCATGGGATCCAGTCTCGAAGAAGCGTGCCCCAAAGCACAATAATACGTGTGTGTGTGTCAGAACAAAATATATCTCAGCATTTCCCCTAGGAAATCCAAGAATCAGCATATGGACAAGGTACAGTGGTCTCCTCGGAGCACCCTGCCTTTCCATAAAAAAAACAACAACAATAAAATATGAGGGCGGTAGGACCTCTACCCCTCTTCACGTAGAATCAAAACACACACCTGACACAATAACACACACAGAATCACACGTATGGGTTTGACAGACCCTGAAATAAAATGACATAAATATATTCCACCAGCTGGCACCTCCGTTCTATGCCTGTGACTATCGAACCTGAAAAGGACTAAAAAAAATCTAAAAAAAATAGAACTAAGGTGTTCTACAATTACATCTTAATTTGTTGCGCACTGCAACCCTAATATGAATAATAACCTGTTCAGCAAACATCTTACAGTAATTACCTCCCTTTCCTATCAAAAATATGAACTTTAATAAAGCACCACTCATCGAATGTAACGGGTTTCGCATTCGCATGGATAAAAATCCCGTACACGCGCCGTGTACACTAAATATGACTCCAAAGAAAAATAATACACAACAAACAACTTTGGCCACGCGCCAACGTACATTTAAAACATTTAGTGTCGGTGCAAGAAAAACAATCTAAAACAAGAAAAAGAAGAAAATGAACTATTTACAAAGTTCCCCCGCCATATCTAACTACATATTGAAAAATCAATTCTTGTACATCACCGTATCAGCTTGTAGAACATATAACTTCCATCTCGGCCCATTTCCCTACGGGAAATTAGCCCTCCATCGTTGTCTTCGTAGAAGCGTTGGACATCACTCCGGCTCCTGACCACACGTCGGACATCTTGGTGTAGTCTCTTCGACAGAAAAGTTCAATGTTATTATAAATTGCCTGGCTATAATCGCTTGTGAGTTACTAATTTCGCCCACGATTGTCCTATGCGATTAATCAACGAAGACTTTCCCTAGCTTTCGCTTACACACGCACAATACAACACTTGAAAAATACAATAAAATTTACATGAACTATACACTTCAAACCCATCGTCACTGGCTTGACAATACAAGTTTTAAATCTGACTGTCTCGCAGTCGTTATCTCGCTCGGTAATCTCTACTGCTCTTATGAACCTTCGCTCGCGTTGAGCGCTAATTGGAATGTTACTCAAGTCTTGCCCCTAAGAGCTGAAAATAGTTGTCTTCAAGATAATATTAAGTACTTAAGATCACCACGCAAACTGGCGTGAAGTTAGCTCACCAGAGCTCAAAAAGATTGACTTCGAATAATATTAGTGCTTTAAAAATCACTACGAAAACAGGCGTGAAGTTAGCTCACCAGAGCTCAAAACGTTAGTCTTCAAATAATATTAGAGCTTAAAAATCGCTACGCAAACTGGCGTGAAGTTAGCTCACCGGAGCTCAAAACGTTAGTCCCTGAAACAGCGTCTCGTCGATCAATTTATTGGAAACTGACAGAGTGAGGAGGAGTGGGGTGAATTAAGAAAAACATTCTAGAGTTTTCATCTCACACACATGGGACTAGTGTCAATCTTCATCATTTAATTCAAACGTCTCAGCGCACTCATGCGGAGATATTTCGGATCGGCGGTTCTTTAGATAATCAATTCCGCGCGCTTTTTACCAGTGACGCCACCCATCGCGTGGTTTTGGCTTGGTCTCTCCTGATTGGGTGATTCAATCGTAGGTCGGTTGCAACTAACTCGTGACCATCCCCTCATGACTCCAATTTTAGTGCAAGTTGTTACACAATTTGGCCTTGAACTCAGCTTACCCGGCCGTTTTCAAGAATAGCTACCAAGCTCTGTTTCTGTGGCAATCATTGCAACACACTAACTTGCCTTCCTCTTTGTCAACTTCCACAAGTACTGCCTGGGCCGCAGTAATAATAATAATAAATCATGAATACTCATTTATCGCAGATTAATAAGGGTTCATTTATCCTCAGCAAGGTTTTGAAATTCGAAGCAAGTGATAGATTTGGATTTCAAAAACAATATCCACAGTAGTAACAACAACATCTCTTTAGTACCTCGCTCAGCTGCTTGAGTGTACACTCCACTGACCCAATTAGTGTGCGCGCTCCTTGCCGGAATGTCATTCATACGTCTCGCTAGACCTCCCCTTCTTTTCACGTGATTACCACTCCTGTCGTCTCAGCTGTCTTGTTGTTTACAAACAAAGCACGCTCTCTCCCAGGCGTTCCACGGCCACGTACATTTGAGTGTTGGTTCTCAAAATAAAATTCTGCAATACTGATTCTGCTCATATAATCCTGCTTATTCATCAAATGGTTCTCTTCTGTAATATGGTTTTAAGTTGGCGCTATTGAAGACAGATTTAGCACCAGTGCTCACTTCTTCAAGTCTGTAAGCATTGTTACCCAGATTCTTAATGACACGGAACGGGCCAATAAATTTTGGACAGAATTTTGCAAACACTTTGTTTTTGGGATCAGATATCGGTGGTCTGCGGACAAGCACTAGTTCTTGTTCCTGTAATTCCCGGTGAAACTTCTTTCCTCTGTACCTTCTCAGTCTTCGGTCCGCTTGGTTCCTCATGTGCTCTCTCGTTCGCTGAATTCGCAACTCATGCGCTAATAGTGGATCCCTTGGGCATGGAATAATCTTGTCCCAAGATCTCTCTGGCAACCTGTTGTGGTGTACAATTAGTGGGACTTGACCCATCGACTCGTGCTTAGTGGTGTTCATGCACATCTCAATATCTCCTACTTTGTCAACCCACTTATTATGATCGTTAGGAATCATTACTCTGTAATACTTGGCAACACAGCGAATCGTTCTCTCGATCGGATTCCGACAAGGATGACGAATGCTCGAAAATATATGTTTTATCCCTAGGCTCTCTAGACCTTGCCTAAAAACATTGCTCGTGAAATAAGTACCATGGCCTGATAAAATGGATTCCGGCTTCCCAAGTATCGGAATAACTTTGTTCTGAATTCTACTGAGGACTTGTTTTGATGTCGTCTTCTGGATTGGACATAACACTACCATCTTTGAAAATACATCGACACACACCAGAAGGTGTCGGCATCCACGTTTCCCTTTAACCAGAGGGCCAAAACAGTCGATAGCGAGCATCTCGCATGGTTTTTGAGGTAATAGTGGTCTTGGAGGTTGTTTCATAATGAAGTTGTTTGGTTTAGTGCGCTGGCACGCGTCACAAGTTCTTATTACTTCCACAATGGTGAATCGCATCTTAGGCCAAGTAAAAGTCTCCCCTATTGTAGCTTCTGTCTTGTCCGTCCCGATATGTGCTAGGCTCTCGTGGACATGCCACGTCAATCCTCTCTGTAGTGAAGCTGGAACTAGGATTCGCAGTTTGGTATGATGCTCATCCACGTACTTATGCAAAAGGTTATTTAAGTAGTGAAATCTCGCTTCTTTATCACGGGATTCTCGGTATTCAGGTGAATCCGGTTGTAATTCCTTCCTGTAGAACTTGATCATCATCATCATCATCCATGGGTCTGCTTCTTGTTCCTTCCGAATTTCCTTTAGTTTGTCCAAAAACTCACGAGCCTTCGGTGTTAGGGTTATATGGTGAAATTCCGCTGTTACCTCGTTCTCATCTTCAGGATTCCTGCTCAAGCCATCTGGTATGATGTTCATCCTTCCAGGGCAATGCTCTATTGTAATGTCAAACTGCTGTATGTAGATGGACCAACGCGTAACTCTCTCACTTGCCATCGTCGTCTTGAATAGAAATGTCAGTGCATGGTGGTCGGTTCTGACAATAATGGAATAACCGAAAATCATCTTGCGCCATTGTTGAAGTGAATATAAAATCGCTAGCAGCTCAAACTCCGTCACAGTGTAGTTCCTCTCGTCCTTCCTCAATTTACGACTCGTAAATGCCAAATATGATCTCTTCTCGGGTTCTTCAGCGTCCTCTTGGTACAGCATAGCACCGATTCCAATCAATGAAGCATCTGCTTGAATAATACATTTCTTCTCGAAGTCTAGATACCCTAGCTTCACACAGTTCTCCAGTAAGTCTTTCGTAGCTCTAAAGGACCTGTCGTACTCCTCATTCCACGACCATCGAGTTGCCTTCTTTAACATCTCTTGCATAGGTGCTACTGTTTCCGTGTATCCAGGACAATTCTCTTTGAAGAAACCTGTCACTCCCAAAAACGCTCTTACATGTTTGACTTTAGTTGGTGTAGGAAATTTCTTGATTGCATCAATTTTCTCTGGATTAGGTCTCGCGCCCTCAACATCAATTATATGACCCAAATACAGAATCTCGCTCTGGCAAAACTGTGATTTCTTTAGATTAATTTTGAAGTTCATGGTTCTCAAGTCATCCAGAAGTTTGTTTAGGTTTACCAAGCGTTCCTCCATTGTTTCAGATGCAATTAATATGTCGTCAACATATCTCGTAGTGAAGCTCTTGACCTCCTCAGTCAGATTCCTATCTAGTGCTCTTATCAGTGCACATCCAGCTGTTTTTACACCAAAGGGCATGCGAGACCAGATATAACTTTGGTTATCGAATAAAAAACCCGTCAATATTTGGGATTTTTCTTCAAGTTCAAGATGGTGGAAACTATTTGTCAAGTCGACGCTCGAATAAATCTTCTTTCCACGGAAGCCCTTCAACACATCCTTGATCCTAGGTGCTTGGTCATGCTCAACTAGCAGTTTACTGTTCAAAACTCGCGCGTCTAGGCATAACCTAATTGATCCATTTGGCTTGGCGACAGCCAATATTGCGCTTAGGTACGGGGATACTGCTTTTCTTATCATGCCGGAATCTAATAAATTACTAATGATGTCCTTCACCTGAGCAAAATGTTTCTCTGGGATCGGGTACCATTTACTTTTAAAAGGGGTCCAGTCAGTAACTTGCATGGCATATTGGAAATTTAAAACTTTTCCAGGGATGGTGTCGAAAGCTCCTTTATGAAATCTCAAAATTTCTTCCAGTTTTCTTCTATCAGGTTCTCCTACTATTGCCTCCTTAAGCCACTCCTGAAGTAGAATTTCAAATTTGGTTCCGCTAATTTCTTCTTCCGCCAAATGTACCCAAAGTTCCTGCGAAATATCTCGGCTGTAAATTTCAACCACTGCTGTCTGGCTTACTCGTTCCTCAGTCAAGTTCTTATCTCTGATCACCTCATTAGTGCATTCTTCAATGACCCAAGTATTCACCTCTCTCTCTAGTGGACTTTCTTCCATGTTTAAACCCACGTGATTCAACCCCTCAACTTGTTTGAAACTTACAGTGTTATTATGTAAGTCAATTACAGCATGAAAATCACAGATAAAGTTGGCTCCCAAAATGATGTTATTGCGACACCAGGAATCCGGGGCCCTACTTACCTTTGTTTGAGAGGTCCGCGTCGCTTCCACAACAACAAAATCACCTCCAGATGACGTGTCCCAACAGAAGAGCTCCAAAGGAGTGGAAGGAAGATGGAGAAGGGGACAACACACACAGGCTATTGTACAGACACCCCCCAATAACCGACAGAATTGCCGTCGGCGAAATAATACCACAACAGAAGATAAAAATTAAAAATAAAAGGTTTAATGTTAAAAATTTAAAGGAGCACCTTCACCAGAAACAGAACATGCTTGCTTGCAAACAAAAGGACAAGAAAAGACTTAAATTAAAATTAAAATGTTAAACAGCCCAAAGGTTAAAATAAAAATTACATGCATAACACAATGAGAAAGGGCTTGATAATTTGCAAGGGAATGCAATAGCGATCCGGCATGCGTAGATCCCGGCCACGATGAAACGAGAAATAAAAATTAAATTAACCAAATTAAATTGTATCGGAAAACAATTCATTAATTTACATGATGGAGATTAACACAGGAACAATTACAAAAAACACAATGTTAAACCGACAAGGTTAAATAAAAAAACATCTTAAGTTAACACAACACGTTTGAGTTACGCGGTGGACGCCAAGAGACTGACCTCGAGACCAGAATGCATCTCTTCATAACAAAACAAAAACATGGCCGCAAAAAACAAAAGGAAACCGCATGCCTGATCGAAATTACGGCAAATAATTAATAAAATTAAATTTAAACATTAGCAGAAGGAAATGAACGGCGGAAAACAATAATGTCTAAATACTATTACAACAGTGAAAGGCAACGGATCAGACAAAAAAAACGACCGACTAATGAACCAATTTAGGCCTAGTGTAAATAGACTCGTCTGGCCAGTACCATAATATTATAAGAAGAAACTGCCTTAGCTAGATGCCAAATAATAAGTTAGAAGAAAAACAGTAGTGCTCCCCGGACAAAAAATAGTTTAACAAACTTTTACATTTTCATAGGTGACATATCTATTCCAAGGTCAACCTTTCAGAACTAAAACAAACACTCATCACACAATGCAAAATAAGGAGCTCCAATAATTTAAATTAAATAAGGTTTCAAGACATACCTTAATAAGGCCTTTGGGGAGACACTGATGATAAAACAAACATAACACTAATAAATAATTTTATAAAAAAAATGAAAACTGCCCAGATGGCTGTTGCTGGCACATGCAACTATTGACACCAAACATCTTCAAGTTTTCTCCATTCCGGCGAAAATAAAGTAAACCATGCTTCAGGGGCGACGATCCCACTTCCTACCCACTGCGGTTCACGTTTTTTTGTAATGTAATTTCATTTCTTGGTGAGGCGAGGGCCACAGGCCCCCACCTCAATAGACAATCAAATTCACGATCACTCCGTTCAATCCAGACTGTCCAGTTACCGATGACAACACATAATAATGGCGCCGACAAGGAAGCCAGGCGCGCTGCATCCATGATATTTGGAAAATGTCCAATCACAGATTGACACATCAAACAACAATGTCATAAATAGGAAATTAATTTGGCGGTATCATGCATACACCGGCATTTGTTTCATGACGAAGAATGCAATTGTCTTTCAATTATGTCATGCATATAAAGAGTTTTATAAGGCGCAGCACACACTATCTATCGGAGAAACAGAAACTACTTGGAGTCTTTCCAAAGTCCGACAGCAGCTACCATCTCGTGGTCACAGACGGAACCAAGTGACGAAGCGGTCGTTTCAAAATGTCAAGAATTGCATCAGGGGAAATTACATGTTTGAAACGTTGGGACGGGCTCTTGCACGTAACAGTCTCCCTCCCTTAAGCGTGAACACCGTTCACGAATATGCCTAGGCATAGGTAGTACTCCTTAACTAGTCGATTCACCAAGCATGTTTCCAGAAGATAATGTTCACCAGTTAACTCCAATTGATGGTAACAACCGCATCGTTTTGGTTAGGAAGAGTGCAGGGTCAGATTATCAGGGAATGGATAATTGATCACCTCGCAAACCACTTAGTTAACAGCTTCCCTGTGTCCAAAATCTTCAGAAACGCAGAACACCAGCACCTGCAGTGCTTTCATAGTCCGAGACACGTTAGGAAAATTTTCAACAAGTCCAATGTAGGTCGCTTTAACCGAAGTAGGTGGAAGCAATGTGCCATATATTATGTGACGCGTGGGCAGCCATTTACAAAAATAGAAGTTAATCTAATTTCAAAAATAAAAGTTTACAAAATTACAATTTCTTACTACATTTTACAAAAGAGAAACAAAGTTGAATTTATATGAAGAAAATATTTCTGACAATGACCTAGATCCGTGTTTACAAAAGTTCTTTTAAAAATTTACCTTTTTACACACTAGAAGTACCTTTCAAGATTACATGATTTAAACGACTATACATTTAGAAGGAACTACGGTAGAGGAATGACCACTACAATTCCCAAAGGGAACAGGAATACAAGGTTACCATGAGTTAGATCTCCCACCGAGTCCAACTTACATGTTAGCATCTTCCATGAAAACATCAAAATTTAGGTACACTTTTACAATTTACCATTAAAATGGGAACTTCCCAACATTTACAATTTGTATCCCATCAGAGTTTGCATACCCAGTTAAATTCAAAATTCCACAAGGAACAGATACCAGAAGGCTTCAATGAATGTTAGGGATACTCTACATTATACAAAATCCGTTTTACAAAAATTTACGGTAGCATTTCCTCATTAGACACCTCTCCACCTCGTTTAATGTGCGACAGATGCACTCGGGAAATTTTGTTTAGTTGGCCTTAAGGTTTTGAAAAGGAAAATTAATTAATCTGACATGTGTGCCTCTACATAGTTGGTTCGTGACCGCACGCATTACTTGGCATGGGAACACTGAGGAATTCAAACGCAGTTACAGTAACGACAAAAACGAAGAGGAAATGGCAGCGCAGAAAACCAAACACCAATACACTCACACAAGGAACGAAATTGAGGTTCGACACCCGAAGAGAATACAGCCGACATCCGCCTGGGTGAGAAAAATCCAACATAAAAAGAACTAAGTTCAACAGTACACGAAGTACAAATGAGGTTTCCTCGTTCAGGGTAAAGACACGAACACGTACAACCAAAGGATGCCTAACATGGCCCGAAAATACGGTTAGATGAGAAACAAGCCGCTCTTGTCGAAAGACGAGGCAAACAGAGAACACTTACGCACCATTCCAAACGATAAAGCCGAAAAATTTAGGATTATTAATCAAAAGCAGAAAATTTTACTCAAACTACAGTGGCTGATGACCGAGATTGCCATAGCATGAACTAAAACAGAAGGCCTATGTAATTTACGGTTATCATGAGGCAACAGGAGACCCTGATTTCCAGCAACAAGAGATTACTGGCTTTAAAAGTAAAACAAGCTGACTTACAGAACCTGATGACCAAAATGTCCAACAGAAATTTAACCCCAGTAAATTTTGAAGACCCTATATTAATTAATTAAGCAGGAAAGCACATTACATTATGGCTGTTCACGAACTGAGATCTCATATTCACAACAACATATTCATCGCACAACATACTCCAATAATAGCGATACATAATTTTTACCACCCACAAAAATAATTCCCATTAATACTCAAATATGCAAGTTATGTAGTCGTAGAGATATCATAACACAAACAAATACAATTAAAAACACAATACCCTTACAATTACATTACACTACACATATTTGCATTTCATCGAACAGACCAGTCCCATACCAAGCCAGTTCGGATCGTGCAAGTCCTATATACAACCTGCCCAGGGATCAAACCAAGAAAGAATCCCATACTTCTAACCTAGCTAACCCCCGACAGTAGATATCTCCACGTAAAACACTCCTACATATTCGCTTTAGTTCAAAATTACAAGGAAAGCAACTAATAAAAATACGATCCTAACCTTACTTTTGCAAACAAAACAACGCCTGAATTACCCCACCCTACAAATCTAAATCAAATCTACGTTAACACATACATACAGACATGATTTGCACAACATATACGCTTATCCCAGAACGATTGCAGTATAATGTAAGTTTAAGAACCAAAAATTACAAATCGCACACTGCTATAAAAACACTTCAAAACAAACACTTACCTTGAATGAGTTTGGGAAGAATTCCTAGCCAAAAATAGTGACATGCATGTTAAATGTGCCTACTGGCACCACAATAGGGACATAGGGCGGGCAGATTTCCATAGGTTAGCCCTTTTAATCGGACTACACTTTGCCATAACACCAATAGGCGTGATAGTAGCATAATAAACATATCACGAGAACAGCATATCAGCACAGAATATCATGCAAGAAACATACAGGAACACAACAGTCTTCTTAAACACCGACACTGCCCCGACACCTGAAATTTCGACAAATAACATCATGCACAATGCTGCCCAGAACTGCAGAAGTCATCGTCTGCTTGGCTCGAGAACAGGAAGCTAAATTAATAAAAACTGCCACAGACCACATGGCGAACAGCATCCGATAGGGCTCCAGGATGTCTTCACTCGCAGATGTAGGCTATCAGAATATCAACAATCCAATTTCCCATGCCAAGAACACATGTCAGTCACTCACCGAGCTTCATCTTCCGTGTGGATGTTGCACACAAACAGGATAAAACTACAGCAGGAAACGCCTCGCTTCAAAACAGGTCACTTACATACAGCATATGGGTATCCAGAGGCAAACATGAAATAAAACAAATGACAAGGATTAGCAAAACATAAGATCAAGTGCACTGGCCCGACAAAATCCCACCAACAACTGCCCCATCAGCACTAGAGGGGTCCATAAAACAGCCTGCGGGTACTGGGGAGGGGATAGTTACGGAAGTGAACTCGAGCGCGGTCTGCTACCACTGCGACACCAGGAATCCGGGGCCCTACTTACCTTTGTTTGAGAGGTCCGCGTCGCTTCCACAACAACAAAATCACCTCCAGATGACGTGTCCCAACAGAAGAGCTCCAAAGGAGTGGTAGGAAGATGGAGAAGGGGACAACACACACAGGCTATTGTACAGACACCCCCCAATAACCGACAGAATTGCCGTCGGCGAAATAATGCCACAACAGTAGATAAAAAATTAAAAATAAAAGGTTTAATGTTAAAAATTTAAAGGAGCACCTTCACCAGAAACAGAACATGCTTGCTTGCAAACAAAAGGACAAGAAAAGACTTAAATTAAAATTAAAATGTTAAACAGCCCAAAGGTTAAAATAAAAATTACATGCATAACACAATGAGAAAGGGCTTGATAATTTGCAAGGGAATGCAATAGCGATCCGGCATGCGTAGATCCCGGCCACGATGAAACGAGAAATAAAAATTAAATTAACCAAATTAAATTGTATCGGAAAACAATTCATTAATTTACATGATGGAGATAAACACAGGAACAATTACTAAAAACACAATGTTAAACCGACAAGGTTAAAATAAAAAACATCTTAAGTTAACACAACACGTTTGAGTTTCGCGGTGGACGCCAAGAGACTGACCTCGAGACCAGAATGCATCTCTTCATAACAAAACAAAAACATGGCCACAAAAAACAAAAGGAAACCGCATGCCTGATCGAAATTACGGCAAATAATTAATAAAATTAAATTTAAACATTAGCAGAAGGAAATGAACGGCGGAAAACAATAATGTCTAAATACTATTACAACAGTGAAAGGCAACGGATCAGACAAAAAAACGACCGACTAATGAACCAATTTAGGCCTAGTGTAAATAGACTCGTCTGGCCAGTACCATAATATTATAAGAAGAAACTGCCTTAGCTAGATGCCAAATAATAAGTTAAGAAGAAAAAGAGTAGTGCTCCCCGGACAAAAATAGTTTAACAAACTTTTACATTTTCATAGGTGACATATCTATTCCAAGGTCAACCTTTCAGAACTAAAACAAACACTCATCACACAATGCAAAATAAGGAGCTCCAATAATTTAAATTAAATAAGGTTTGAAGACATACCTTAATAAGGCCTTCGGGGAGACACTGATGATAAAACAAACATAACACTAATAAATAATTTTATTAAAAAAATGAAAACTGCCCAGATGACTGTTGCTGGCACAAGCAACTATTGACACCAAACATCTTCAAGTTTTCTCCATTCCGGCGAAAATAAAGTAAACCATGCTTCAGGGGCGACGATCCCACTTCCTACCCACTGCGGTTCACGTTTTTTTGTAATGTAATTTCATTTCTTGGTGAGGTGAGGGCCACAGGCCCCCACCTCAATAGACAATCAAATTCACGATCACTCCGTTCAATCCAGACTGTCCAGTTACCGATGACAACACATAATACTGGCGCCGACAAGGAAGCCAGGCGCGCTGCATCCATGATATTTGCAAAATGTCCAATCACAGATTGACACATCAAACAACAATGTCATAAATAGGAAATTAATTTGGCGGTATCATGCATACACCGGCATTTGTTTCATGACGAAGAATGCAATTGTCTTTCAATTATGTCATGCATATAAAGAGTTTTATAAGGCGCAGCACACACTATCTATCGGAGAAACAGAAACTACTTGGAGTCTTTCCAAAGTCCGACAGCAGCTACCATCTCGTGGTCACAGACGGAACCAAGTGACGAAGCGGTCGTTTCAAAATGTCAAGAATTGCATCAGGGGAAATTACATTTTTGAAACGTTGGGACGGGCTCTTGCACGTAACAGTTATAATTCATCTTCGGTATGACAATGAATGTTTGCGAAAATGTGTGGTTCAATATTTCCAGGTCTAAATATGCTTGCTGCTTACAACTTATGGTCTTGACAGGAATGACCCCTCTGACTTTCATTAGCGGTACAGGCATAATTGGAACAGTTTGTTTACTTCTGATTTCTTTCAACAATACCTCTGTGACTAAGCTCACCTGGCTACCTGTGTCAATTAAGCATCTCACCCTCATACCTCCAATATGTGCGTAAATAATCGGCAATTGTCTGATGACATTTTCTCGGTCCTTCACCACTTCCTCCAGGCAATCGTCCGGGAATGCTACCCACTCTTCTATGTTAGCAACAATCAGCTCTTCCCGCTCCCTGGCGTCCTCCATTTTCAGGCTATCAGGTTTTGGTTCATTTGAGTTTTTTTTTTATCCCGGGGCCCATTCGTTGAGTTCCGCCGGTTGTCATCGCGCCTCTCCTGCTGCCGTAATAAGCTTTTCGCCCCCTCTCCTTGGTGATTATCTGGGCTCTGCCTATTCGCCATTGCACGCCCCCAGTTCTCTTTCTCCGTCTCTTCGGCGTTTAACTGATCCAAATACTTCTGCGATTCGACGTACCGCTCATCCCAATTGTTGCGATAGTCTCCCCGATTATCTTGGCGATAGTTCCTCGTGTTTTTCCACCTGCCATATCCATTCCTTTGGTAAGGTCTACCCTGCCTTTGGTTTCTCCTCCAGTTGGTGTACTCTCGCTGGTACGTCCATTGATTTTGCTGGTTCTGATTGTTTTGATTATAGTTATCTCGGCGATTCTGAAAATTTCGATTATTCGGGTTGAATTGATTTCGGCCATCATAGTCTTGCCGTCTCCGTATAAACTGCGTTCCCGTAGATTGGGTTTTTGTTTGGTTACCCTGGTTGTGACTAGTTTGGTGTCCCTGAATCACTTCTGCCGTGTTGACACATTCCATGTTTCTCCTCCCTGTCTGTGGACTAACCATACTTGTCTCGTCTAGATGTCGGAGTAACTCTTCAGCCTGCACTGCGGTCTTAATATTTCCGGCTACTAACAGCTGTTGAATATTCATAGGAAGTTGTTTCCCAATGGTTAGAACCATGTTTTCTTCACTAGGGGGGGGGGGGGTCGTCAAAATCGCGGAATTTAACCAGCTGTTGGCTAAAAAATTCTGAAAATCTGGTAGGATGCGTGCTGTGATATTTTCTAGTGTACAGATCCATTCTTAATCCCTGCTGCAAAGAAGGACTCCAGAACTTCTTTAAGAACGCTTCTCTGAATTGTGCCATGTCGGTGAAAGTATATTTAAAACTCAAGAACCATATTAACCTTGGGCCCTCTAAAAACTTTTCCACAAGTCGCAACTGTTTTGCGGGACTGATATGTTGGTCGGTAAAATAGTCATCCAACTGACGTAAAAAAAAGGCTTTGGGAGTGGTTCCTGTGAGCTCCCTGAATTTATCGGGTTTGAAATCATTCCCCCTAATGACCTGAATTACTTGGGCAGGTGCCAAGTCGGGCTGTGGTGTGGACGTCTCTCCCCTGTACTGTTGGAATGCGTTGCTCGTTAATTTAGGACTTTGACCTCGGTTGTTATCCTCAGCCAAATTCAAGCCCCCTGGACTTCCAATGCTTCCCTGCTTGCCTCCCGTATTTTCTGCCGAAAATAATGTTGCGTTCTCTAATGACCTGATTTCATTTTTAATTATGAGATCTGTGTGTTCTTGGAGTTTAGATTTCATGTTTTCCTCCAAAGTCTGCATTCTCAAATTGTATTCACCTAAGCGCTTTAAAATTGTCAGCCTGTCTTCTTTCGTTTCGTTGACCTGCTGCTCCCAATCTCTTCGGATCCTGCTCTTCAAACTGCTAATTTTCTCTTCGTTCCTTTCCTGACTCTTCTCCAGCTGTTACCCTATTTCTTGTATCTGCTGTTGAGTTTTTACTAATTGTTCTCCGACCTCTTCTCTTATTACCTGCTGGGTTTTAATTAATTGGTCTTCCAAATTATCCTGATTTTTTATGAGCTGTTGCCCTACCTCTTCTCGTACTACCTGCTGGGTTTTAATTAACAGGTCCTCCAAGTTTTCACGCAAGTGCATACGTTCTGTTTCTGTTTTGATCTCAAGTTTATCGATTTCCTTTATTAATTCAAGTACGTTGCTGTCGACTGAATTAATCTGTTGCTGTAATTTATCCTGTGTGCTCTTTATTCCGGCTGTGTTGTTGACGCATGCTGCCTCGATTTGCTTTAATTTATAGGCCACCATTTCATCAAATTGTATGAGTTTATTGTCAAATTTCGACTCCAACTTTTTAATCTCACCTAATTGTTTTGCGTTATTCTCCGCGACTTCATCTGCCAGTTTCTCTACTTCCCTAACACTTTGATTTATGTCATGAGTGATCTTATCTAACTGCTTTGTTTGTACTGTTTGTGTTATCGCCTGTTCTGATAGTTTATGGTTCAATTCGTTAAATTGTTTATCAGTATCCAATTTCTGGACCTGTAATTGGACCGTAATATTACCGCTCATGTCTTGTAACTGCTTTTCAGTGCGCTCACGCTGAACTTCTAATTGTTTTTCCGTTTTCGCAGACATTTGCTCTAATTGTTTATCATTATGCTCGCTCTGAATTTTAAACTGTTCTTCCGTTTTCGCGGACATCTGCACTAACTGTTCTTCCGTTTTCGCGGACATCTGTATCGACATCTGCTCTAACAATCCCTTGATTTCTTCAACACTCGCCATCGCACAATACACAAATATAACCAGAGAAAAACAGGGTCATGCACCCAGATTTCAGTCATACACACGCATACATGTCACAATATTTAAATACTACTGGCTCTAATTTAATAAAAATTTTCAGTAATCAAAATTTACTGAATAAATTAATCTTATTTCCAAACAACGAAATAACTCCCTAGTGATCTGCTTTTAAATTCCTAACCAACAGAATTTACCAACAACACTAATTAACCGACGTTAATTAGATGTACAATATAAGGCAACACCTTCCTGCTTTGACTGAGTTCAATAATATGCAAATTTTCTAATTTTAATGCCGGGCGCCAGAACAAGTTTAAAACAAATACAATATCAAATTCTAACCTTGTTCAATATTTCTAACTTTAGGAACTCAGTGATTTTACTAATGCACATGGCGGTACAACATCGCCCCAATTTACTGAATTTACTTTGCCCACTTGACCTGGCATCATTTCTCAGCGAAATAAATATGAGATCAGCGAAGCAACAACAACAACAATCCCCAATTGGGCAGCCATTTTTGATTTATGAACCCTTGCAAAGAAGCTTATGAGACTCAGTTTCGGGGGGTGTAACAGTCCATATCGTAAGTTGTTGTCAAAGCGCTTCATTACCATGCAGGGTAACATATAACAAAATAACATGCAGGAAAAAGTGAAGCCAGGGTTAAAACAAATGAATTTAATGACAGATCAGCTATTTACAAAATGAATTAACAAACAAAAACTCCCATAATGACTCCCACTGAATAAATTAAATTTGCAAAAACTAGGCCAAATCTCAGGAGAGATTATTACTCGGGCCAAGTGTCCCAAAAATATATCAACAATAATGACAATGTATGCGCGAGTGCTGTTCAACATGCTTCACGATGAGTACAATTGAATGCATGATTCGTCATCATCCGGAATAAACTTGCAGAAGACGAATCCGCATTACATAGAGCTAGACAGACGCGGGGAACAACTATACACAACTTAAAACTAAACCGACACTTCCTATTCTTAAAATAAACAACACAATAATTTCTGCATGAAATTGGAATCAAAACTGCCGTAGCAAAACATTACTGCCTAAAATTAGATCTTCTCACAAATCAACACAAGTAAGTTAACACGTGACCAACAAAACAAATACACATATGACCGCCGTCATTTTTACAAGTAAAGTACCACTACACCACACGGGCGTCACAGACTAACTTACATGAACTGAGTCATAGACGAATCACTAGGCTCAAAGCCAACATTTACATCATTAACACAAAATTCCATCCATACGACATGCAATAATCCGTCCCAAACATGGCGAACTCCCCAATTAATTATGGTTCAAAATAACCATCACAAAAGAACAGGTTTGCTAAATGAAAGCTTAAAGGGGCCAGTCGGACAACAGGACTGCCTAACAAAATAAGTCACCAGGCTAGACAAGCGATACGTGGAAATCAGCATATCTGTCAACCCACGTGTCAAAATAACTTCGACCTCCCAAGGCATGGGATCCAGTCTCGAAGAAGCGTGCCCCAAAGCACAATAATACGTGTGTGTGTGTCAGAACAAAATATATCTCAGCATTTCCCCTAGGAAATCCAAGAATCAGCATATGGACAAGGTACAGTGGTCTCCTCGGAGCACCCTGCCTTTCCATAAAAAAAACACAACAACAACAAAATATGAGGGCGGTAGGACTTCTACTCCTCTTCACGTAGAATCAAAACACACACCTGACACAATAACACACACAGAATCACACGCATGGGTTTGACAGACCCTGAAATAAAATGACATAAATATATTCCACCAGCTGGCGCCTCCGTTCTATGCCTGTGACTATCGAACCTGAAAAGGACTCAAAAAATCTAAAAAAAATTAGAACTAAGGTGTTCTACAATTACATCTTAATTTGTTACGCACGGCAACCCTAATATGAATAATAACCTGTTCAGCAAACATCTTACAGTAATTACCTCCCTTTCCTATCAAAAATATGAACTTTAATTAAGCACCACTTATCGAATGTAACGGGTTTCGCATTCGCATGGATAAAAATCACGTACACGCGCCGTGTACACTAAATATGACTCCAAAGAAAAATAATACACAACAAACAACTTTGGCCACGCGCCAACGTACATTTAAAACATTTAGTGTCGGTGCAAGAAAAACAATCTAAAACAAGAAAAAGAAGAAAATGAACTATTTACAAAGTCGCCCCGCCATATCTAACTACATATTGAATAATCAATTTTTGTAGATCACCGTATCAGCTTGTAGAACATATAACTTCCATCTCGGCCCATTTCCCTACGGGAAATTAGCCCTCCATCGTTGTCTTCGTAGAAGCGTTGGACATCACTCCGGCTCCTGACCACACGTCGGACATCTTGGTGTAGTCTCTTCGACAGAAAAGTTCAATGTTATTGTAAATTGCCTGGCTATAATCGCTTGTGAGTTACTAATTTCGCCCACGATTGTCCTATGCGATTAATCAACGAAGACTTTCCCTAGCTCTCGCTTACACACGCACAATACAACACTTAAAAATTCAATAAAAATTTACATGAACTATACACTTCAAACCCATCGTCACTGGCTTGACAATACAAGTTTTAAATCTGACTGTCTCGCAGTCGTTATCTCGCTCGGTAATCTCTACTGCTCTTGTGAACCTTCGCTCGCGTTGAGCGCTAATTGGAATGTTACTCAAGTCTTGCCCCTAAGAGCTGAAAATAGTTGTCTTCAAGATAATATTAAGTACTTAAGATCACCACGCAAACTGGCGTGAAGTTAGCTCACCAGAGCTCAAAAAGATTGACTTCGAATAATATTAGAGCTTTAAAAATCACTACTCAAACTGGCGTGAAGTTAGCTCACCAGAGCTCGAAACGTTAGTCTTCAAATAATATTAGAGCTTAAAAATCGCTACGCAAACTGGCGTGAAGTTAGCTCACCGGAGCTCAAAACGTTAGTCCCTGAAACAGCGTCTCGTCGATCAATTTATTGGAAACTGACAGAGTGAGGAGGAGTGGGGTGAATTAAGAAAAATTTTCTAGAGTTTTCATCTCACACACATGGGACTAGTGTCAATCTTCATCATTTAATTAAAACGTCTCAGCGCACTCATGCGGAGATATTTCGGATCGGCGGTTCTTTAGATAATCAATTCCGCGCGCTTTTTACCAGTGACGCCACCCATCGCGTGGTTTTGGCTTGGTCTCTCCTGATTGGGTGATTCAATCGTAGGTCGGTTGCAACTAACTCGTGACCATCCCCTCATGACTTCAATTTTGGTGCAAGTTGTTATACAATTTGGTCTTGAACTCAGCTTACCCGGCCGTTTTCAAGAATAGCTACCAAGCTCTGTTTCTGTAGCAATCATTGCAACACACTAACTTGCCTTCCTCTTTGTCAACTTCCACAAGTACAACCTGGGCCGCAGTAATAATAATAATAAATCATGAATACTTATTTATCGCAGATTAATAAGTGTTCAATACATAATTTAAAAAATTATACCAAGCTGAAATTTCGCAAGAGCGACAGTTTACACAAATCAGTCCGAGAAGACGTTGCCACGCTCAAATATCGTCACGCATCGTAGTTGCACACACCCAATAAGTTTTTAAGTTATAAGGAGGGTAGAATCGTTCTTTGTAATGTCCCGACTTTGTTTAATAATAAAATTGAGCTATGCTGCTATTCGTAACATTGTGGTACCATAACCTCCAAATTTAACATCCCTCCCCCTCCAACCTTCTTGCCAAGATGATCAGTAGGGCTTCTTGATGTGTTCCAACTTTCCACTCGGTTGCTGGATATTTTTTGTGGGAGTGATTTTGGAAAAGGGACGGAGATGGGAAGGAAATGTGAAAGAGGAAACAATGAGCGCGCGCGGTGGCGTAGATTGGTACCACGAAGTACTGCCGGCCAACATACAGCCCTATGTGGAATGTATATCGCATACGGTTTACTTCAAGGTTTGGAGGCCCCATTTAAGATATTCCTGCAATAAATCATCTTAACGTTGTCATTCTTTGGTGTGAAAATACTCATTATACCATATTTGATGAAAAAAAATATGATTTATTAAATCTTCATGCTTTTGCTGTGAAATGTATATCGCATACGGTTTACTTCAAGGTTTGGAGGCCCCATTAAAGATATTCCTACAATAAATCATTATTACCACGACGTACCTCGCGCATGCGCACCGGTCAGGATTTGGCACTGGAGTTTTACAGGTAGTTATTTCAATGACCAACAAAGTTCACTGTTAACAAGGGATTTGCGCTCCCGGCAGACACAAGTCACCCGGACGAGGCTTGCATCATCACTGAGCCATCAACATTTCTTACCATGAGCAGAAACGATAGTAATGGGAACTTACCGATGGTAATAACACGAACATGTCAGATGTTACACACCATCCCCAAGGGGCTCACATCTAGTGGGACGTGGGTTGGCGACCACGGGACCCCAACTGAGTCCGGCATTGCTTCCACTTACTTGTGCGGGGCTCCTCTCTGTCTTCTTTCCTGTCGACCTCCCTTGGTCAACTCTTGTTCTTTTCCGACCCCGACGGTATTAGGGTATCCGAGGCCTAGGGAGTCTCTTCCTTTCCCGCCTTAATTGGCCCTTGTCTCATCTTTCCTGATCCCTTCCTGTTATTTCCTGCCTTCTGCTCAAGGCCCTCAAGTAGGTAGGGTGTATGTAGCCCCACCACTTCCGGTGCACCCTAGGAAGTGCTACACCCTCAGGGGCTCACGGCTGGTGAGTTCGGGAGTTGGCGACCCCGAGGGATTTTTGAGCTGGGTCCGGTTTCCCCCTTTTGTCCCTTTCCTTTGGGACGGAACCTCCCCTCTTTCACTTTCCTGTTGTTTTTCTTTTCATTATATTTCCCTTTCCCTTTAAGATTCCCGCACTGTTATTTTTGCATCTCCACTCCATTTTGTGGGTGTTTCCAATCTCCGTTGCAGTTTGTAAGTCTTTTCGATCTACGTTGCATTTTGTGAGTGGTGAGTGTTTTTCAACCTCGATTGCATTTTGTAGGTAATGACAATCTAAATTGCTTTTTAGTAAGTATTTCAATATCGGGGGCGGGGAGGTCCTTTTGTGAGTATTTTGAATTTCAATTGCATTTTGTATTTTCAACCTACACCGCTTTTTTTTGCAAGCAGTTAAGTCTCAATTGCATTTTTGTGGGTATTTTGAATCTAAATTATATTTTGTAAGTATTGTCCATCCAAATGAGAAGTTTTAATCTACCATACATTTTGTAAGCAATTTCAATTGCATTTTGTATTTTCAACCTACCTCGCTTTGTTCAAGTTGTTAATTCTCAATTGCATTTTGTGGGTATTTTGAATCTAAATTACATTTTGTTTGTATTTTCAATCGCATTTGCATTTTGTAAGTATTTTGATTTCACTTGCATTTTGTAAGTATTTCGACTGTACGTTGCATATTGTAAGTATTTTGAACTTCACCTACATTTTGTGCGTATTTTTCGATCTATTCCTTTTGTGAGTATTTTCGTTCGAAATTCCCTTATGTACGTATTACCGCTCTCCATGTTGTGAGTAGTTTCAATCTGAGTTCCTTTTTGTAAGTATTTTCCTGCTCACATACTTTTCGTTCTGGTTTCCGCTTCATTGACATTTTCGCTATCACACAGACCATTAGGGGCCGATAACCTGGATGTTAGGCCCCTTAAAACAACAATTATCATCATCATCATGTTACACATCATATGCGACACTGTAAGACTCGCTCCTTTTTTTTCTTGTTTTTCATTGCTTATATGCATACATGGGAACCATATCATATTAAAAGGCAGTAAGTTGCTTTTTGAGGTGCAATGGACCGTGAAGAGGTCATCCGAGCATAGATTTCACCCATAGCAATCATCAGAATCACACTCTAACTTAATATGAACAACAAATAAATATGATCCCTCAACTAGCTACACAAACAAATGCAATTATGCTTGATTCGAATGGTAACAATAATGACGTTGGAAACAAATCTATGATCACGTTACAAGATGATTCTCTAATTGAATTGGCCGGAGCTCAAAAGCAATAAGTCAGTTTTCACTACTTTTCAGGAGACAGATAAAACATCATTGACAGAACAAAACTTAACAAACACACTATATTAGTCTTCTATGTTGTGAAGCAACTATTCAGGTTATATTTGCGTTAGTGGAATGTCAATTTTAATTTAATAAACAAATTTTTCAAATCAATTTTGGAAACGAGACTTAATGCCTTTCAGCTCAGAGGTCAGTTTAGTGCGGCATAAATCCATCCAGAATGAATATTTCACATTATATTTTATTTTAACAAAAAAAACACCTAAATCCTGAACAAATGTAATTTACAATAGCACTGCTGTAACATTTTTTTAATGTGTCGTTGAACGTGGTAGATGACTATTGTGGTTCAATAATACAAACATGATAATAATAAATAATATACACTGTGGTGTGACCTTACCTGCGATAGTATAATATAATAAGTTGTTGTTGAGCGCCAGATTCCTATTTAAGACAGTGAATCGAAATTTGTGAATTAACCTCGGCTATCAGCAGTAGAGTTCGAGACCACTTACCCGGGCCGTAGTGTAACTGAGTTGACTAACCATTCAGTATTTATTTATAAGGAGTCGTTGAATTTTGCCTATAGTATGTGCTAACTACAAGAAAAGTTACAGTCATGAAGTTAAAGAAAATGAATTTATTATATGCAAAACAAAATATTAATAGTTACAAAAAAGAATTTAATTTACCAACTGCGGTTTAATTATTTAAAAGAAATTGAACATTTAAAATGAATTGAAAGTTAATTGAAGTTAAGTTATAATAGAGACGATAGTTTTATTGAATTGTTTGCTCACCCAGTCGAAGATTCGTCATATTTAAGAAATGATCGATGATCTCGATGTTACGTCGCTTATGTTTAAAAAAATGATGTGATATCTCAATTACTATGAAATATCCTCATTAAATACGTTGCCATCTGTAGAAAGACTCTGGATCAGGGATATTACCCATTATGTATTGATATAGGTTTCGGCAAGACATCGTACTGTGCCAACTCCGTTTGCTCAGTTCATTAAGACCCAGAAAGCAAGGTTACCACTTCCTCCCTTCATTGAGAGCTGTAGATCAATGCTCCTCTTGTCCGATGTCGCAGGTACAAATACTAATGACTTCCTTGTCACGTGGTGTCACAGCTTCCCTCTCTTATTAGCCTTCTCCATTCTTGACTCATAACTTGCAATATATATTGACGCGTATATACCGTAGAAAATGGCGTGTTGGTTACACCATAGTGGGTTTCTTAGTATCTCAGGAAAATGACGCAGTTTGCCGTGGTGAAATTATTACTACGTCGTTCAGTTTGTGACGCATAGGGTTAGTCCATATCGCCAGTCTTGTTGCAATATATAATACTTCGTCTCTTTACAAGTAATTGTTAATAAAAATCTAATTGAATATAATAATAAAAACCGCTTACAATTATCTGATATAAAAATCATCTCATCGATGTACTAATTAATAAGAATAATAAATATGATAATAAATGAATAACCCTATAAATATAATAGCTATGGGATCGAATCGTTACAATCGCCCCTGATATAAATAATTTAAAATAAAATGTAACATTATTTGTATCACTACACATCCTACACAAATGAATACAATTTTAAATATTAATACCCCCATAACGACAACATACAAATAATACCCTTCAACAATACATAAAAATATACAAGAAATATACTCTTCACAAAATACACGTTTTAACTTTCATTCATCTCATTCTTCCAAATGTTCATAATGTTCATTTTTTTATGCTGTAAAAAAAAGTATACATATAATGCCCTTCACTTTTAATTTTGACATATATGTCAACGCTGCACTCGGTGATCGTATGTTTGACATACAATTTTGTCTTCATATCTAGTGAACGTAGTTTTCGTCAGTCTGGTGTAGAATTACATTGTTGTATTTCCAGCTGATTAACACATTATAACTATTACCGCATACGATATGCAAACAACGCAATATTCCTTTCGTCTCTATAAAGGGATTACTCAAATGCAGTAAAATTTCAATAATTGAAGAAAAAAATAACTTAGCAAGATACCTAAGGCAATTCCAATTTCAGTGCATATGTCATACATGTAAATATTTCCCCAAATACATAATGACATCGAAATACCTTAAAGCAGTTATTAAACAGTTCACTTAAATATCCAAGTTACTACTCACCTGCCTTCGTGGCTTAATTCTTTCTTAGGCCACGGCCGCCTCCTTTCAAATTATTACTTCCTAAGTCTCCACGACTTCTTAACTTCTCTTAAAACCATAATTCCTCTTCACTACTTCTCGAAAACAATAACTTGAATTTTCAAAATCACAAATAAACATAAAATCTGACTTCTTGTTCACTTTATAAAATTTAACTTAGCGTCAAGATATCTTCACTGTATCGTCATTCCTTACTTACCATAACAAAATGATTAAGACTTGGACAAAATACTACTCAATACCTGAATTACATATATCACTAAACTATTTCACAAAAACACATGACAAAACTCCTCGGAATAAATATTTCGTTCCACAAAATATTAATGCTCTTATACTTTAAATTTAGTCTATTCATGATTTGACTTTTTGCTGAATACCTTAAAAAAAACATATTTTTCTCTCAAAACTTATTGTGACATTACACGTCAACACTTCCTTACTTGCTTCGATCACCTGGACTATAGCTCACTCTTGCTATACCAGAATCTCTCAAAACTCATCGTGACATCACACGTCACATACAAAAAAAAACTCCCCTATTCGTGGTATAATCCCACATCTTCTTATTGTTATAGGTCACCTCTTACTGACCAATAACACATTAAATTTCAGCTAAAAAAATCTTACATGCTTCGACTAACTCCTTGGAATAATAACATCACCCTTTGTTTTCCTAACTATTGTCTTCCTAAAATAATGACAAGTGTTCCAGTTGATAGTCAATAACACCGACACTCCTAATTGGCAAATATTCTCCCATAATCACTTCATAAAGCAAGTTCTGAGTTCTAACACAATTCAGATACTTTCTTCTCTATCAAATTAAATGCGTAACTTACACCTGCCTTTAATTGAAACTTCATTATTACCCCTTAGGTATACACTTATCTTACTAACTCATTCTTGTCTTCAAAAATATAAAATTCCCTTTACTAACTCCGTATGACATAAATAAAACTTAAATTTTTCCTTTACCAAAAACACAATAACACAGGTTGGTATAACAACTTTACTTACCTGTTCGTTCAAAACCAATACTCAAGTATCTTAAAAGATAAAATACCATGTTATATCTTTAAGATACATATTTTCTTAATGACCTCACATTGTATGTACCATATAGGCGTATACCATCGTTTTCCAGTACATATGCTGAATTACCGATTCTCTTCTGCACAGTGTAGGGGCCTTCATAAATTAAAAAGAACTTCATCATGGTTTTCTCTAAACTACTAGATTGCCTCGGAACCCGTAATAGAACTTTATCACCGATTTCGAATTGATCTAGTTTCTTTCCTGTTTGTTGACGAATTCTGCGTTCTGCTGCTTTACCTAAATTCCTCTTCGCCAACTGGATAATCATATCCATCCCCGGTTGTTTCACCTCAGTTAATCCTAGTGTTTTAGCCAATTCATTTTGGGGTTTCCGTCCAAAATGGACTTCATTAGGAGTCATGCCAGTACTCTCATGTTGAACAGCATTCAACCAGGTTTCAATCTTTCCAAGCTGAGATACCCAAGAAGAATGCTTATTATGCACAAGGACACGTAACAAGCGACCTAAATCTCTCATCCTACGTTCACTGAGGTTGCCTTGTGGGTAACGCACTGATGAGTGAACGTGTGTGATTCCGGCTTCACGCATACTGGTTCTCCAGTGTTTCGACGTGAATTGCGGTCCGCTATCAGTCAAAATCCTGAGTGGAAGACCATACTCAGGTACATACTTCTCAATGATCAATTTTCTACAAGCTTTACCGGTGGCCTTCCTTAAAGCATATAGTTTGACGTATTTACTGAATGCATCAACTATTACAAAAATGTATTCATAGCCAAATTGACCTTTTACTATCGGGCCAAATAGGTCCGCACAGAGCAACTCCCCGGGTTTACTTGTGAGAACGGCCTGCATTTTACCCATCAAATATCTGTTAGGAAACTTAGACTTTTGACAGAGGTCACATTTTGCTAAAACAGTCCTAATTTCCCTCCCCATTCTACACCATATAAAGTTCTGTTGAATTTCATAAAACACTTTGTTCGCTCCAAAGTGTCCGAGTTCCTTATGAATGAACCATATGAGTTCCTCAGTCAAAGACTTTGGCACGCATATAGCCCACTTCTCTCCTCCACACTTCCGTGCCAGAAAACCATCCATTAATTTGTACGTTAATCGACCAGATTCAACAAACTCCAACTCATTTCTTTCCAAAATTGACAAAGGTTCACTTAATACCTCATCTTCCCTTTGTTTTAAAAGCAAATTCTTCAATACCTTTAAAGATTCTTTATTCGTAGGATCCAAGCATGCACAGATTAATACACCCTGGTCCGCCTTTACCACTGATTCACTTGAGTTTAAATTGCTATCTCTAGACAAAATGTCTGCCAATATGTTATCCTTACCTTTGATGTGTTGGATCTTAAAATCATATTCTTGCAGTGCTAAAATCCACCTGCTGATACGATTACTACTTAATTTACACGTATTGATGAAAGCTAATGCATGGTGATCAGTGAAAATTTCGAATTTCCCGCCAAGAACATACATACGGAATTTACTTAAACTATAGACTATACTTAAAAATTCTAGTTCCGTTATTGTATAACGTTTCTCAGCAGCAGAAAGACCTCGTGAGGCTAGGGATACAATTCTCAGATTGCCCTCCTCATCTCTTTGGCAAAGAACTCCAGAAATACCAATGTGGGATGCGTCAGTCATCATCACATATGGTTTATCAACAAATGGGTATTTTAGTACTACTGCTTTTTCAAAACACACTTTGAGTGCCTGAAAGGCCATCTCATGCATCTCAGTCCATTCCCACCTCTTACCTGACTTTGTTAATTCACGAAATGGTTCCACCATACACGCATACTTTACAATAAAACGACGGAAATAGCCACACACACCCAGGTATGATTTTAGTTCTTTCACACTCTTCGGTGATTTAGCACCTAAAATCTTTCCTACACGGCTTTCTTCAGGTTTCACACCGTTTGTAGAGACCGTATGACCAAGAAAAGTGATTTCTTTTCTACAAAAAACAGACTTACTTAACTTGAGAGTAAACCCAGCTCTCGCTAATTTCTTGAAAACTAAATCTATATGCATTAAGTGCTCTGAAAATGTCCTTGAGCTAATCACCAAGTCATCTATATATATAGTCATAAATTCATCCATATCATTTCCTAAAGCAATCCCTAAAGCTCTGATTAGGGCTGCAGAACTACTTTTTAACCCAAAAGCGACTCGTGTGAATTGATATAAATTGTTTTGAAATGAAAATGCGGTCAAGGGCCTGTCTTCTACTTTCAGCGCCACTTGCCAGAAGCTCGAACTCAGGTCAACACAACTAAACCAGTTCTTACCTTCAAAACCTTGTACTAATTCTTCGATGGATTTTGATCTTAATTGGTCTTCAGAGATGTGGTTGTTCAAATTACGTGCGTCTAAACATAGTCTAACTTTGCCATCTGATTTGGGTACAACAATTAAGGAATTTAGATATGGACTGACTGAAGGTTCGATAATTCCATCTTCCAACATTTGACTTATCTGGTTATTAACAGCATCATAGTAACGATATGGCACAGGATAACGGTGTCCTACAAAAATACTCCTGTCATGCACATTTAGTGAGTGCTCGTAGCAATTCGCTAATCCTATGCGGTCCTCAAATACACACTTGTTATCGATTAATATTTCATACAATTGATCTCTTAGATCATCTACTATATTACTCTGTAGTACAGCGTCATGCAATGAGTCCTCTAGACAATCATTCATTAACATACTGCCCAGAAAATTAAAAACCTTAGGTTCTCTCTCAAGAGACACCTCAACATCATCATTATTCATCTTATTATTATTATTACTTCTATTAATCGATAATACTTCCTCCAACTTACCTATATTTTTAGGACCCATACTCAACTTACCTGAATCACTAAATGGCATAACAACTTCGCAATCTATCCAAAAGAATTTAATTGTGCCTAGTTTATAACACAACTGAACAGTGTGTTGCGACATCCAATCACTACCTAGGATCACCGAGTAGACTAAATTTGGTATTACTAAGCAGACCTGTGTCCCAATCTTACCTCCTATTGATATCTCAATTACTACCTGTCTTGAAATTATATGAGATTTCTTTCCTACGGCCGTTATCACAAATGTTGACTTTATAGGAATTTCCTCGAAATGGATACCATTTTCTTTTCTATTAGTATAAAATGCTGCGCTAATGGATGAAGTATGACAACCACTGTCAATAAGCGTGGCTACACGCGCCCCTGACACATCTATCTCTACGACTGAATTGAAACTATTAACCATTGGTTTCGCTGTTAACTCGTTTAAATCATGAAGTAATTCTTCACGAATGTCTAGGTCATACGGCTCTCTTAGGATTGTGTGAACCGGAAAATACACAGACTTATGACTCGACCTTATGTCACAGTCTGGTTGGCATTTAAATTAGCATTACTTGTATTGGGCTCAGCCCCGTTTACTTGGTTTTGGTTTTGGCGAGAGTTGTCATTAGTATTTCTCTCTTCCCTAGGTCCTTCCGTATTTCTATTGTTATTCCTATTTCCACCTTGTCTATTATTATAGTTACCGTTATGTTGGTTATGATTGCCGGAATTACCATAATAAGGTCTTTGGCCTCCCTGATGACCACCTCTATTCTGGTATTGGCCTCTGCCATTATAACCCTGTTGATTACCTTGCCTATTATGATATGAATTACCATTTTGCTGTTCATTATGGCCGGGATTACCATAATATGGTCTTTGGCCTCCCCGATGACCACCTCTATTTTCATATTGGCCTCTACCATGATAATCCTGTTGATTATCTTGCCTATTATCATAAGTCTTATTTCGAGGATAATTCTGTACCATAGGCATATCGTATGCATCTCCGAGTGCATCGAATCTACTTAATAATCCCTCTAATTCTTGAATCGTAGTTATCCTTTGCATACAAGCAGCCACATTTACCCTGGGTGGGAAATGCCTGAGGAGAAGCCTTACCACATCCGCATCTTGATTCATCCCGTCCAGATGTTTGCATATGAGCACATACTCTAGAAAGTACTCAGTCATATGACTCCCTTCCCCAAATTGATACTTGCCAGAACTAATAATCTGTCTCATTTCTGACTGGATATCCTCATTCCAATATTTTTCAATAAATTTACTTTTGAAATCTTCAAAATTTATCAAGGTATGTTTGTATACTAAAAACCATCCCTTAGTATCTCCTATAAAAGCCTGGTCCAATAGCTCTACTACCATCTTCCATTCAACTTGCCCATCTATCAGTCTTTCTTTAAATCTATCCTGTACTATATTCAAGAACTCCATAGGACACCCATGTTTATTTGAAAATTTAGGCAGTTCAGTCTCTTTCATGCTACTAGAATATATTATCCTATCCTGACTTCCTCCCTGCCTTATCTGCTTCTTTAATCTTGCTTCCATTTCTTGAAAACTACTCTCTTTATCCATTAATTCATTTCTTAATACATTCTGTTTTTCCTGTATCTCTTGATAATTTTCAATACTCTTTAAGTGATTTTCTTCTACTTTCTTTATAACTTCTGTTTCAACTTCCTTAATCTTATCCCTCAACTTTTCTCTCACCTGCCTAGTTTCCGCTTGTATTTATTTGCTAAAACTCTCACCTTGGGTTACTATTCTTTCCCCAATCTTACTTTCTACGGCTTCTATTTGTTTATTTACTTTTTCAATCTCGCCCCCCATATCTAGTCTCATCTGCCTAGTTTCCTCATTTAATTTGCTAAAACTCTCATTCTGCGTTACTATTCTCTCTTCAGTCTTACTTTCTACCGTTTTAAATTTTTTATCTATCTGTTCGATAATATCCTTAGCCTTCACTTCTAATTCACCCTTGATTTCATCTCTAATTTCCTGTTTCACAACCTGAATACTTTGCTGTAGTACCTCATACTTCTTACTCAACCCTTCATTGACTTTAACCACACTGTCTAGTTTTACATTATTCTCTTCCAGCTTCTGATTTATTTTACTCATATCCTCTCTCATCTCTTGATTACTCTTATCTAATTTCTCACCTAAATCTCTACTCAATTCCTTCCTACTTTCCAAATTATCTTTCTTACTCTCTTCCATATTTTTATTCATATCTTTATCTAATTTCTCAAATTTATCATTGAATTCCTTCCTACTTTCTAAATTATCTTTCTTATTCTCTTCCATATTTTGATTTAGCCTATCAATATCTTCTTTCATCTCCTTACTATTAATTCTCATCTCCCTCATAAACACAGTTAATGGATCTTCAGGAATCTCTATAGACTTTTCTTTCTCTAGACTACCACTAGTCTCAGGATGTACCTCTGTATTCGTCTCAAGATTTACCTCCGACATCTTGGTATTATTCTCTACGCTCTCAACATCGCTACTGCTATCAACCTCCTTATAATTAACTTTCTCGACTTTATTCCTACTTCTCAACTGCCTCTGTTCCTCTTCCGACATCTCGAAGTACACCGTATAACAATTGCCCTTCCAAAATTTCACTTCACTTCACTTCACTGTCCCCCAAAAGCACTGACAATTTGCACTGAAATTATACACTCCTCTCCTAAATACCGAATGGTTTTCGTGTCCTACTTTGTGGCGCCAAATGTAACATTTCTTTAATGTGTCGTTGAACGTGGTAGATGACTATTGTGGTTCAATAATACAAACATGATAATAATAAATAATATACACTGTGGTGTGACCTTACCTGCGATAGTATAATATAATAAGTTGTTGTTGAGCGCCAGATTCCTATTTAAGACAGTGAATCGAAATTTGTGAATTAACCTCGGCTATCAGCAGTAGAGTTCGAGACCACTTACCCGGGCCGTAGTGTAACTGAGTTGACTAACCATTCAGTATTTATTTATAAGGAGTCGTTGAATTTTGCCTATAGTATGTGCTAACTACAAGAAAAGTTACAGTCATGAAGTTAAAGAAAATGAATTTATTATATGCAAAACAAAATATTAATAGTTACAAAAAAGAATTTAATTTACCAACTGCGGTTTAATTATTTAAAAGAAATTGAACATTTAAAATGAATTGAAAGTTAATTGAAGTTAAGTTATAATAGAGACGATAGTTTTATTGAATTGTTTGCTCACCCAGTCGAAGATTCGTCATATTTAAGAAATGATCGATGATCTCGATGTTACGTCGCTTATGTTTAAAAAAATGATGTGATATCTCAATTACTATGAAATATCCTCATTAAATACGTTGCCATCTGTAGAAAGACTCTGGATCAGGGATATTACCCATTATGTATTGATATAGGTTTCGGCAAGACATCGTACTGTGCCAACTCCGTTTGCTCAGTTCATTAAGACCCAGAAAGCAAGGTTACCACTTCCTCCCTTCATTGAGAGCTGTAGATCAATGCTCCTCTTGTCCGATGTCGCAGGTACAAATACTAATGACTTCCTTGTCACGTGGTGTCACAGCTTCCCTCTCTTATTAGCCTTCTCCATTCTTGACTCATAACTTGCAATATATATTGACGCGTATATACTGTAGAAAATGGCGTGTTGGTTACACCATAGTGGGTTTCTTAGTATCTCAGGAAAATGACGCAGTTTGCCGTGGTGAAATTATTACTACGTCGTTCAGTTTGTGACGCATAGGGTTAGTCCATATCGCCAGTCTTGTTGCAATATATAATACTTCGTCTCTTTACAAGTAATTGTTAATAAAAATCTAATTGAATATAATAATAAAAACCGCTTACAATTATCTGATATAAAAATCATCTCATCGATGTACTAATTAATAAGAATAATAAATATGATAATAAATGAATAACCCTATAAATATAATAGCTATGGGATCGAATCGTTACACTGCAACACACGGGAATCTTGCAGTGCGGCCAATATTAAGTACGACATGAAGTCGCTGACTTAATGCTTTTCTCCTCTGTTCACACTACATGTAGCAGTGGTTTCTGGTTAAACAGAAGGCTGACTTAATTCTTTCCTATGCCGTTCTAAGGCCCTTGGGTCAATGCTTCAGAAATCTGTTTAAAAATACTACGTTTGACTTAATTCTTTTCAGCTCCAACCGATTGAATTATTGTCAAATAAGCCACTAGTCATTTGTTTATGTGCAGGGTCAACACAATAGACACTAAAGTCACTCGATAGGGTTGGCAAACATGAGCTTCCACGCGCTAAATAGGCGCATTTCATTTGTTTTGCTGATGGCCATTGGCTGTCGCTTTGTAAATATTGTTCTTGGATTCGTAACCAAACAATAAAATAACGATCGTTACGTGGTTATACGGATGCAAAACTTGGATTCTAAAGAAACAGGACATACAACGCCTCGAAGCAGCGGAAATGTGGATGTGGAGAAGGATGCTGGACGGACAAAAAGACTACCGAATGGGTCCTCAAGGAAGTAGACGAAACAAGACAATTGATCACTACTATCAAAAAGAGGGAAGCAAAATTCGTTGGCCACACCCTACGTCATAATGAGTTCCTGATCACCATACTGGAACGAAATGTTCTTGGAAAGAAAGGAAGAGGAAGACCGCTGAAAGCTCTGTGATGCATGGACTTCAATTTAAACAGTATGCTGACTTGAAACGTTCAGCAAGTGAGAGACAAATGTGATTGCACCTTTAGATGATGATGATGATGATGACGTGGTAATCTATGTTTCCTGCCCATGAGACAGCCTAGCCCAGAGAGGCAGGGGCCAGTCTGCCGGCGTGCCGTGCAGCATAGCTAGCACGCCGAGCGTGCAAAGGCAGCTCGCCACAGACCTAGTAGTAAGGAAGCTGCTATGGCAACAAAAGCAGGGCTGTGTGATGTGGACAGAAGCCCCTCTGTCTCTTTCCCGCACGTGGAAAAACGTCATTCTCCAACAGAACCATGGGCCTCCATGCCTATACGGCGTTAGCGTTGCTTCTTCATTGACTTCATCGTCATTACAACGTACAGATCGCCTGCGGGCGTCAACTTAAGGGGGGATGTAACCGAAAATGCATAGCTGGCTTTAACAGTTCACTGAGTTCACAATATAAAATACAGAGCATTGAAATTTTGTACTGTTGTCTAATGGTGTTTGATCTATTACGTGGCAAGCAACGGCTATCTTGCTTGGCAAAATGGCACCAGTACAGTCACTGCAAAAAGTTTGTTACATCCTCCTATTTAGGTTCACTTTACAACATAACTATAAAAGATACTAGCCTGAGCTATGACTAGTTTAAATGTATGTCACTATCTCTAACTTTATCTAGAATTATCCAAACACGGTGAAAAGATTTTATATATGGTCATTTGAATTTTGGATTCTATAAACCTCAGTGAAAATATGAATTTAAATGCATACAAATTCTACAAATGGTGAAATAGAAGCACAATTCTAGATAAATATGTGTATAATTACTCAATAAAAATCCCTGAAAATTTCTGTTATGTAGCATTTAGGGTTTCAGAGAGAAGTGTACCTATGTGGTGGAAAAATTGATATAAGAAAGAACAAGATTTGAAAGTTGGATATGTTCTATCACTCACATTTAAGTAACTTTGTGTATAGGCATGCAGCATCAGATATAAATTTATTTTAAAAATACTTCCAGTTGAGTAATGAGCTTGAATTTTTTCAAAGAGACCATACATACAAAAAAACACATGTTTCAAAATTTTGATATTTTGACCCCTCATCGGTTACATTCCCCGTTAAAAGATCTGTTACGTTCAAAGGTAGGTTAGAGTTATTTTTGAAATGAAACTTGCACTTTTTGCAGAAAGAGAGTATTAAAATTTGCATGAATACGTTTAGTTGAATAGCGCACCAAAGGAAAGGCCATGAAAGATCTGCTGCAACTAAAGTCTATTCGCCGAGTCGAGACAGTGCAGGTCAATACTTACACGTGATCACTTGACTGCCCGGACAGGGATACACGCTCAGTTCACGTGATCAGCTCAGTCGCATACGGCTAACCAAGATGATTCGAGAAAAGCAAGTCTGTACTGCGGCCTGCGTTAACTATTTACAGTTACTTTCTTTCTACTATGTAGTAACGAATATTGTCAATATATGGTAACCTACAGCACACAGGAATCACAAAATAAATGCGAAACATTTAATTACGCTCACGGTAATGTAATACCGTATATTGCGATAGATACGGTTTTCAGTAGACTGTGTCTGACCAGCTGCTGCTGCTAGCATGGTTGGCATTTATAATTAGGTGATCTTCAGTTTCTTCGATAATGTCATCGAGTTCCCATATTCCCACAGCAGGAGACAATACGGGTGTTGTTAGTCCTGCTGCATCTACCACGGAACAGCGACTGTATAAAACCCGCGTACACACGATCAAAGTTAATTCTTGCCGATACTAAGCAGTTTAGAAGTACTTGCATTATTACTTAATTAAATACATTAACAATAGTTAATACAATCATAGCTCCGAATAAAAATAGAAATCATACTGTACAATAATAATAATAATAATAATAATAATATCGTATGGCCTCGGGTGCCTGGTGCAAGCTTTGTAATTTTACACCCAGAGGGTAGCTTGCATGTCGAATTTCGTTGTTCCTTGAATCACTATGAAAGTCAAGGAGGTTAGATAATAGATATCTAAGCTCCTTGAACATTATAGCGCTTTCTAGTAGAGAAATGAGGAACTTTGTGTTGGCGGAAACTTCCGAGATTAATTTTGCCATTATGAACTCGGCCTACTGAATTCAAATGGGTTTTTGACATGCCAACATCGTATGACATGCGTATCGTATTTTTGCCGCCTTTCAAAAATCACTTACCACGGCGAGGGGCGAACCTGCAATCTTGGGGTTAGTAGACCGACACGTTATCCACTCACCCACCGTGGCAAGCTTGTGTCGCGTTGAGCCCGCATAACAGTAAAGCCAGGCGGTTGGTCCATATACAAAGGGTGCTCACAAGTAACCAATCGTAACAAATTAACATTCAAAAAATGAGAATTACCCACAGCAGCAATGAATTGCACTCGAATTTCGTAAATATCGACAGTTTGTTTAAATAGTGTGTTTAAACAAACAAGGCGACAGACCCCACCAGGACTGTGTAGCGTTGAGCCTGCATAACAGTTAAACCGGGCGGGTGGATTATCACCAGCAAGATTTCCGCGACAGGCCCTCTAGTTATCTGTATTTTTCCCTTCTTCTGGTGTACCGGCTGGCGTTCTTGGCTGACGCCCCGTTGGTCCGGGTACGATCCCAGGCTCTGCCAAGAAATTTGGTCTGAGAGCAGTCTCGTGAGGCAAAACTGATAATAGATGGGTTTGATTCTCATCTCAGCCATCCTGGAAGTGGCTTTCCGTAGTTTCTCACTTCCACTTCAGGCAAATGTCGAGATGGTTTCTATCTTAAGGCCACGGCTGCCTCCTTCCCAATCCTCGCCTGAATTACAAATACACACACTACTACAGACACTACTACAAAATAGAATGCCGGTGAAACAATTCGCACAGCCGTCATGTTGGATTAGTGAGACGTAATACAATTTGAAGGGCACGGTCTGGGTTGGATGAAGTACTGAGTTTCATTGAAATCGCTTCAGCAGTTTAGATGTTATTAGAGGGGTGGGGGGAGGGGGGATGGACACACACACATACGCACACACACACATATACCCAAACGGACAAAAGGTGATCTCATTAGCCTATTTATTCATAAATTAAAATAGGCTAAGAATATTATTTAAAAATTAATCAAATCGGTCCGGTTGTTACTAAATTCAAAATCAACAGAGGGACGCGAGAATTTTTAATATTTCATCTGAAACGAATAACTATCCGGTCACTTTACAGAAATAATCACTATATAGCCTGCACAAGCAAATTCAACGGTTCTATTACTGTAATAGGCCTATAAATTACCTGTATTATAAGGCGTGATCGAAAAGTTTGTTTGACGGCGTTCCTGCAGCGCATATGCAACCTAGCGCGACTTCGATGCGGGTAGGCTATACTGTATAAGCACGGACACATAGACAAGGAATTAGTGTGGCAGTCGTGTCTTCTCAAAGTGCGTGCGTCAAACTTGGCAACGGGAACTATGACGAAGTTATTACCAATGGGTCCAAACAGGACCAACGTGCTGTTATTCTTTTCATGGCTTCCGAAGGACAAACACCGGAAAATGACGAATGTGTACTGCATGTCTGTTGAAATCTACTGTAGTTCCTTGATTACCGGGGTCCATTGCTTATCGATTTCAAGGAACCTGGTATCTCCATCACTGGGGAACGGTACTGCGCAACCCTGGAGAAATTACGGCGAGCAATTAAGGCAAAACAAGTGCTGCTGCTGATTCATGATAACGCACGTCCCCATGCCGCCTAGGTCGTAATGCAGATGGTTCGCCAACTTAAGAGGGAGACACTGGAGAAATCGTCCTATAGTCCTGACCTCTCCCCATGCAATTATCACGCGTTCGGTCACTTAAAAAGGCCTTGAAGGGTCGACAATTCCTGCCGGACGAGGATGTGCAGCAGGCGGTTACGGAATTTTTCACGCAGCAGGACACGTCATTTTACCACACGGGGATGCCTGATTGGCATACAGATTCTGTGTTGTACGGCTGTCCGAAGAAAAGGAAACTTTTTGATCACGCTTTTTATTTTCATAAACTGTGTGTTTAGAATTCCTACTACGAAGGACATTTTTATTAAAGTTTCGTTTGTTAGCACAGTATAGTTTTAAGTGTCAAAGATTCGCAGTAATACGCTTGCGCAAGGACTTCCGGAGTCACTAAAATTGTCATTAAATCTATGAAGCCCCTAGTCTCTGTTCCATAAATGTTGTCATCAAATGACCTCTAAAATCTGCTAATTTAGAAGATATGTAGCTTAAGTTGGCAACGGTGCTTACAAGATCCCGAGGAAAACAAAAGCATAGACATACTGGAGTTTCTGGGAGCCGATCAGGATAGCTACACGCGATTAAAGTGCAAGGATGGGCCAGGAAAATCAGTGGGTTCGAAACCCACCGTCAGCCGCCCTTGAAATTGTTTTCTTTGCTGTTTCATTTCCAACTCCAGCCAAATGAAAGGATGGTACTGTGCCCGTTTGGACCGAGATCCAACGACCACATTTTGTAAAATACCGAAATCAGATCAGCTCGAGAAAATATATCTCAGGGTCTATCTAGGTGAATACTTGGGTCTAATCTGGCATCCCTGATCTCGGTAATTCACAAGTAAGGTAAGGCGAGAAATTATTTTTGAACTAGCACATTCCTTAAAATTCTCAATTTATTTCTAAATAAAAAATATGATTCAACTGGTAAAGACCCTCAACAAAGATAAAAACACATCACACATAAGAAATCAACGGTCCCTATAATATTATTAGAATTGTCGTAGATGTGATACCCAGAAAAAATTAATTAGTCCATTCTGAGATTCATAAAAAAATCAAAAAGAATATTTACACTCGGTAATCACTGTTCAATAAAGAGTTCTGAGTGATCCCTACTATTTACACGTTCGTAGTTCACTTTACAAAGATTGCAATTTGATTTTATCAAATATTCGTAGCAAAAATTTCTCAAAATAAATAGTCACTTGATTCATTCGGTGATATTCCAAAATTAAACTTATTTGGAAAATTATCATAGCACTGATTCGTTTTTTCATAACAATATCAATACTCGACTGACATAAAGTCGAATGTTAATAATTGTTCATAAAGATTTTCAAATTAAAAAAAAAAACAAGATTTGTTTAAAAACTTTCATATTATTTTGAAAATTCAACTTTCTTCTTTTATCACTTTCATTTGTTTAAATGTCTTAAACGATTTTAAATTATTCTCATATGTTATTAACATTACACAAAAATTGTTGTAAACAATGTTGTTATTTCTATCCACCATCAGCGGATTAAATCATCTAACTCTTCACCAATTTTTATGTTAACAAAATTTTCTATCACGAAACTTTTCATACAAACTCACAATTTTTTTTGGACATATTATATTTTTTCTTGTAATATTCTGTCAATTACTAGACTGTGGTTCTTCAGTATTATTTTACCAATTAAATAAATTCTGGTCAATATCTCCTTGCCTCCCATTTACATAAATTCTCCCTATTTGATACATTAAATACCTGCCGTTCCCTTATTTTTTATATGAATATTTTCTTTTCTCTTTTTTTAAGTGCTTTTGAAAAAAATAATTCTGAGCTCAAAATCTAATACTTCATTCTCTTCATCCATAAACTCATTTAAATTTATTTAAACTTCCAAACAAAGTTATTTAATTTAATTCCTTCCAACTAATTAAATTCAACCACAAATTATTATTATTACCACAAAAAATATTTAAGCATCATCAATGCCAAATGATTATAATCGCCCTATTCTTTTAAATAAATAAATATTTCAGTCTCATCTGTGAATTATTATTATCAACGTCTCCTATTAATTTTTATTTAATGCATTAATTATTTAATCACAATAAACAATTAACAAAATTTAATTTAATTCCTAATGTTCGGTATTATCACTCCCTAATTATTTATAACTTTAAATCGCGTTGTTATTTATAAATATTATTAACTTATTCACTTCACGCTTGATTATTATTATTATATTATTATTAACTTATTCACTTCACACTCTATTATTATTATATTATTATATTATTATTATTATTATTATTATTATTATTATTAAATACATCAAATTATTTAAATAATCCAAGCCTCAATTACTTCCGTTCTCATAATCAGAATTAAGGAAAAATATTTATATCCCTTGGAATAATCGAAATATTTCATGTCGAAACATGAACTAATGCCTGTCCTAACAAAAATCTTAGATCGAAAAATAAATTGTCAGACAGCAGTTCCATTTTTCATCCAGACATATACAATCGAAGATCTAGCTAATATCTAGCTATGGTGAAAATGTGTGTGTAGTTCTGATCGTGACTGTTCAATAATATGGAATTCTCTAATACTACTGGTTAGTGGATAGTACGTGAAATGGTTGTCTTACTTCATTCTTGATGTAGATGACGGACGTGTCCTGCGGTGTACACTATTCCCACAGTGTCTTCCCATGGCCATCTGCCGCATCCAAATACCTCGTTCGTCTCCATGTCCTTCCAGTCCTACGAGTAGTTTTAGCGGCGCATGATGATGTTTGCGGTCATCCTTTCGAAATAACTCCCGTTATCACTAGTACCGTGTAACATGACAAAAAGTTGCTCAGTCATAGACAGGTACAGTACTCCTGTAGATTCGAGAATAAATCTCATGTTCCAATAATGCGGTTTCGTTTGCACGCTAAGATAGGAATACCTATTAGCTGCATAAACGAACAAAATGAAATAAACTTCTCCTAATGAATTCAAAGTGCCTGATGTATAGTCACCACAAGAAATACATCGTTATGTAGGCTAACTTCTGTGAATGGTTTCGACACTACCATCACCTGACTATAGAATAAGTGACCTGAAAGTCAGTGAATATTCTAAGTCCATTCGCTGCTAAAAGTTAAGTTCGTTCACTTGAACAAAAACTACGTCGTGCTGACCACTGGTACGGCGACTAAGTCCTCCGAACGTCAGAATCTCGGCGTGTATACTGTCACTTTCACGCAGCGTAGATCCGAACATAAGCAAATGCTTTGAAGATATGATGACTCTCTGCTCAGCAACGTAGCCTTTTATTGTTCAGCGAGACATTGTTCGAGAACATTCCATCTCGTATCTCGGCTTCTACTGGACCGATTTTAATGCTTGATAGCTCAAAATCCTCCTCTTGTTATAGCCAGAAAAGTGTGCTGATTTCCTAGCGTCCATCTCTTCTCCTTAAGGTAATTCTAAAAAATTATTTCTCATGACGTATTCAGGCTCCACGTCATAATCTCGCGTCACTCGCCCCTGCGATGTATGCTTCCCTCAGGACTCTTGAGTCTCCTCCGCGCGTTATTCAAATCATCCATTCCTTCAACCTCTTCAATTAACAACTCCTCTTTCCAAAATAAGAATATCAACAATGTCACGGACGTGTGAACGATCCGGGTATAGTACATCCCAATACAGTGAGGGC
Source organism: Meconema thalassinum (assembly GCA_946902985.2). Lineage (NCBI taxonomy): Eukaryota > Metazoa > Arthropoda > Insecta > Orthoptera > Tettigoniidae > Meconema > Meconema thalassinum. Next base: position 1,417,582,100 of record OX336389.2, read on the forward strand.
CTTCTCTATAGAACAGAACCTTGCAGGCACCGTGTTACAACCAGGTCACTGTGGCTCTCAAGCCGCACTGGTGCTAGCAGCAGCGTAGTGCCCAACTAGTTCAACACATTTCCTCTTTTTAACGTATTTAATAATCATCATTATTTACATGAATTTCAGAGTAGTTGCTGGAAATGCTGTCCTCCATTTTCAAAACCAAACATTGCACTATCGTAGGAAGTTTGGGTAACCTCGCTGTAATTCATCCTCACTGATATTTCGTTCTCAAGAGCCTCCAGAGTACGCAGATTGTTTCTGTATACCTTTCGTTTGAGGTACCCTCACAAGTAGAAATCGCATGGCGTTGAAACGTACGAACACATTTTGCTGTAAGACTTCTTCTTGAGGAGATATGTTCCCACAAGGAAAATTTGATGTTTTGTTCCATACCTAACCATGTTCACGGGATACGAGATAGGCTACAGTACTTCACCACAAGTCTTAAGTATCTCAACTTTCTTGCCAGCTCCGTATGTAATTAATGATATTACAGCATCCGGTGCTTCCCGACCCACTCTTGTGTAATCAGCAGTTGATAGTCATCTGGCGTTGACTCAACGCTCTCCGGTCGTCACACGGCCCTGGCAAGGTTCCGTTCTATAGAGTAGACCCTCACTGAAGAACAAGGCAACTTCCTTCCAATTGTTTGTTCTATTTCACTCATCGTCAATCGCTTCATTAACTCCTCTCATGATGTTTGCGTCGGGATAGGCATCCAGCCATAAAAGCCATTACCACATAGAAACTCATATCGCCTACTGTAAAATTATCAAATGGCCCCCAGCTACATACAGTAACTTGGTGTAGATCTTTTGAGTTGTAGCTATTTACTCTCAAATTTCAACGTTCCACTTGTCCTGCCACCTAGGAACGAAACAGGAAATCTACTGGGTGACCTTATGTTGAAATTCAATTCATTAACTTTGTCTTGTAATTATTTTATGTGATATGAACGGTCTTTAACCCACCGACTTCGTACGATTCGGGGTGCCGTTGAATTTTGCCACCCTTAGAAATCCGATTTCCATGGTCGGGAATCAAACCCATGATTTTAGGACACACCACTGATTCGCCACGCAAGTTTAACGGACATACTGTCTACTGTCAAGCGTTTCAGCAACCTGGAATTTGCATGGTTTCTCCATCTTCCTTGTTTAAAGGAACGAATTCAAGAAATTACCTACTACAATTTGCATGTGTGGCCAATTGAGGAGAAGCAATAAATTAAGCGGTTTGCTGTCGTCTTGCAAGCAGAGAGGTGTCCAGTAGGTCTGAAAGGCGTCAAGCAAGGGTATCTCTTGAATTTGAAAATCGTAGTCCCGCGGCGTTGCCGTGCTCGTTGAATCGTGCACCACGGCCGTGAGGGCAGCTGCAGCAAGTCCGAACATCGCAGGTTCCAATCCTGGCGCTGACAGTGGCTATCCTGTGTGTGGTGTTTCCCCGTTTTCTTCTACTCTCCCTCTAGGCAAATGCCGGGATAGTACCTTACCTCAAGTCCCGGGGCACCTGTCCCATCCCTGTACCTAATTCAGTTACACTACCACAATCATCACATAAATACAGGTGATTAGACAAGTTCAACACATACCAACGACACGGGGCTGATTACCAATATGCCCCAAGCCCCTAATATGAATTAACAACAAAGCAACAACATGAAAATTATAGTTCTCATTTTAAACATATTGTCCCATAAGAAAACCTATCGGGTAACTGTCATTAGTAGTCTAATTAGGACAATCCCTAAGGAGCAATCTCACAAGTATATATTACGAGGTCCTGTTCCTTAAGAAAACGCCAATAAGGACCAAGGCCAGGCAAATAAGAAATATCAGTTACGCAGCATCATTTCACAAAAACCGGGTGGGTTAGCCATGGTCGTTACGGCGTGGAGGTTCGAATCCCCCCGCCAGCGACCTTGAAGATGGTCTTCTGTGGTTTACCATCTTCCATCCAGGCAAATGCTGGGGTTGGTCCCTAACTATAGGCCACAGCCGCTACCTTCCAACTCCTTGTCCTTACATTCAAACTTTCCTCCCCAGACAGCACTCCACACGTGACGTTACTTGTAGCTCACCCCATGGGTGTGCGCATAGAAGTAGCTATAAATCTGGCGAGTTGAACATGTCCTCGGACACTCCCGGCACTAAAAGCCATACGCTATAACACACAAAAGACTATAATGAAGAAGATAGTCATCACAGAACGGCTATAGATTATTCAAGAAAGGGAGCTTGTTGTTTAGTGTGACCATCAATCTTGCGATCATAAACAAAGGGACCTCCTTTTTATATGGAATCAGAGCCTCCGGAGTGAAATTTCGTCTCGGAAATCCCACATACATTAAGCAGGAATCTGACCCAGTCAGGATTGATGAGATACATGCAACTTGACCGCTGCGCCATCATGCCCCTATGTAGGTTATTCAGTAAAACATGGCCGATTCTTGGTGAAGCACGCAGACTTCATCCGGACCTGGGTAGTATTGTGAACTGCAGTTTGAGGAAAATCCAGAAGAATAGTCAAACTTAGCTAGATTCTTACAAAACCAATAGATAATATTAGGTATTTTGTTGTTAAACAGAGTTCAAAAGTTCGCTAGAACTCTATTTGAAAAATATTAAGTTTTGAATATCTTGTCCCCGAAAGGTGTTTAGAAGTTCCTTTACCTGGCTTCAATTTCTCAATTGGCAACACTGCCTCTAAGAGACAAACAATGAGAGGACATTATAATCTTCTGTGAAACGATATTTCTTATTTGCCTGGCCTTGATCCTTATTGGTATTTTCCTAAGGAACTGGACCACGTAATATACAGGGTGTCACCTAAAACTTGCACCGCAAATATTTCGGAAATGGGAAGTGCTATTGATGTGCGGTTTTCACAGACTGGCTTGGTAGTCGGTGGCTCGTATGTTTGGCCTATAAGCTTATTTGAATAATACTTCGAACGTGTATTGTTTGAGCAAACATACACTTTTTTTAATGGAACAATGCCTATTGACATTAACAAAATAAAAGTAGGGTAAATTAGAATGTCAATGGCGTTTGTTGCAGGATTCTAGTGCAAGTGTTTTGCGAGAGGTCGTATGTTGAAAATGTTCCACACCGACACTTGTACATACTGTGCCTGTGGAGCACAAACTAAGAAAACCAAACGTGAATACACTCCTTATGTGGGTTCTGACAAGTAAAGAACACACTGACCTGCAAAGGTTGTGTTCAGAATGACCGAAATATTCTCAGTGCAAGTTCTAGGTAACTCACCCTCCTGTATACTGGTGAGATTGATCCTTAAGGTTTGTCCTTTTTCTTGAGTGGTTCATTTCTGGGCAAAAGTTCTGCTATAATTTCTCCCTAGGATTTCCATACTTACGCCATGTAATTGGTGCACTTTTATAATAATGTAGTGACAAAAAGAGATGATTTGGTGGAATGTGCAACTGATTTCTACAGATCCTTATATTCCATGCCAACAAAAGAATTACAAGAACTTGCAGAAAGTCATCTGAATCATACGGATGCCGAAACAGACGAAGTGTTGCCCATTCTTCCGAGCGAAGTGAGATCTGTGATCTCGGACTTGAAACTTGAAAAGAGCCCTGGAGATTATGGTATTTACAACGAACTCTTGAAAATAGGAATAGAGGAACGTAATTCACCAGTAACCGAAATATTTAATAACATTTTGTCCAGGGAAGAAATCCCAGAGCAGTGGACAGCGAACACCATCATCTTATTACATAAGAGAGGCAACAGAGATAGCCTAGACAAATACAGACCGGTGAGTCTTATGTCCAATCTATACAAGCCATTCTCAAAAATAATACTTCGCCGAATTACGAGAACTCTGGATGAAAATCAAACCAGAGAGCAAGCTGGATTCCGAGCAGGACACTCGACAGCAGATCACCTGCAAACCATGATGCAAATAATAGAGAAGACCGAAGAGTATAATCTTAAGTTGTACATAGCATTCATAGATTATTCGAAAGCCTTCGACTCGGTGGACGAACCAAGCGTCGTTAAAGCGCTACACAACCAAGGGATCCCCACGAAGTACTTGCGAGTGCTTTCAAAACTGTATTTAAACAGCTGGGCAAAAGTCCAAATGGAAAAAGAAGGCGATAAATTCTATCTACAGCGAGGCGTAAGACAAGGCGATCCATTATCACCTAAACTGTTCACGAGCGTTTCGGAAGTTACAGTGGGGGCACAAATACGGAATCACAATCAATGGAAATAGACTGGCGAACTTACGATTCGCCGATGATGTGATCCTGTTTGCAAAGTCGAGTTCAAGGCTGGAAGAAATGTTAAACGATCTGCATGAGAAGAGCAACAAAGTGGGCTGAGCCTCAATCCCAGCAAGACAAAAGTTATGACAATTCATGAAGGAAAGAAACTCATGGTGAAAGGAAAAGAAGTAGCATATGTGTCAAACTTTGCCTATCTGGGCCAGTCACTATCTTTTCAGCAAAATATGGATAAGGAAATCAACAGGCGGATATCGTCAGCATGGCAAAAATTCTGGAGCCTGTCCTTATTGAACAGCAGAGAGCATTGCCTTAAGACAAAAAGGCGAGTGATGGACTCGTGTGTACTTCCCGTTCTCCTCTATGGAGCACAAACGTGGTCAATAACTAAGAAGCAAGCTTCGAAGTTGGAAGTGTGCCAGAGGAAAATGGAGAGAAAACTTCTAAACATTACATTAAGGAACAGAATTAGAAACGAGGAAATCAGGAAGAGGGCAGGGCTAGAGGATGTCATCATGAGGGCCAAGAAACTGAAATGGACTTGGGCAGGCCATGTACTGAGAATGGATCACACGAGATGGGCCTACTCAACTACAGTATGGGAGCCCAGAGATGGAACAAGAAACCCCGGCCGTCCGAAGAACAGATGGTCAGACGAGTTCCAGTCGACAATCGGGAAGCAGTGGATGAGAGCGGCAGGTCAACGGAATTCGTGGAGGACTGTCGTCGAAACAGTTTGTTTGAATCATCTCTAGACTCATCGTCAGCTAGATAGGCCTAAATCTTCAGGCAAATATGAACTAGGTCCGAGTATTACGTGTGAAAATGTTTAACATATACAATCATTTGTGAGGAAGATGAATAAGAGAGTAAATAGTCAGTACAATTAGTTTTAAGATAATATTAAGGTAAATGTTCATCAGCCAAGCTCATCTGATGAAATATCTCAGAGCTACCCTGCTAGCAGAAGGCCTTTGCCCTTTTTGGGATTTACCAATGGCTAATCTCTACTCCTTACTATAAAACGAAGTCCCCGATTCTTGGATGTTACGGGTAAACTCGAGAACCACTACATGGATTTTGATGCGGTTTTCACCATTCTGTAAAGGATATCTCGAGGACGATTTCTGTAGAAAATAATTTATTTATGATCAAAGGAAGCCGAGCAGTAACGATTTCAGTGGAAAAGTTGAAATAAAACCTGGCGTCCGAGCGCTTTGCAAGCTTACGCTGAGCAAACCGTAAAAAATGTCTAAATACTATGAGTGTAGTCTAAGAATTGTTCAGCATGAAACGTTCTACAAAAAAGTCCGCGAGAGCATATGTCTATCTTCAATACATCGCCCACTATAAGTGTTTTCAAGTTTTAATTTCTTCCAACCATGTCCAATCAACTACTGAGGCAACAGTTTACGAGCTAGCTAAGGGCGAGTCTATCATCCCTGTTACAGTCTAGCTAGCGGGCGAACCTATTGCCCCCAGATACAGCCAGCAGCAAACCGTCGAATCGTGTTGAGTTAAGACTTCTGAGAAGGGTGGTTGTGTTTGGAGTTTCCCTGGATGTGCAACTCGGGTTTTCTTCATTTCGCCTGTGAAACCCAGTCAAGTTAAGATTGGACGAAAGGGGGATTTGAGTTTCATTCACCTCGCCATTCCCTGTAAGTGCAACTCTCATTTCGCCAGTGAACATTTCGTTCCGCAAAACTCACAGTCAATTTAAGGTTGGACGGAAGGGGGATTATATTATATTATATTAAGTTATACTGATTGGCGTATAATCTCTACTTAGTATAAAACAAAGTCCAGGATCCTTGGATGTCACGGGTAGTCTCGAGAACCACTGCATGGATTTTGATGCGGTTTTCACCATTCTGTAAAGGATACCTCGAGGAAGGTTTCTGTTAAAAAATATTTATTTATGATCAAAGGAAGCCAAGCAGTAACGATTTCAGAGAAAAGTCGAAAAAATCCTGGAGTCCGTGCGCTTTTTCAGCTTACGCTGGGCAAACCGTTAAAAATATCAATATACAATGAGTGTAAGAATTGTTCAGCATGAAAAGTTCTACAAAAACGTACGCGAGAGCACATCTCTATATTCAATATATCGTCCACTATAAGTGATTTTAGATTGGACGGAAGGGGGATTTGTGTTTCATGCACCTCGCCATTCTTAAATTACGTCTGACAAGAATGTGTTGCACATGCATCTCCATGATAATATAGTTAATAGTCCAGTCAGTGATTTTAACCCATCATGCCGAGATGTAAAACGGATATAATTCGTAGTTCATTGACATCGTAAAGAAGCGCTTATCACGTAATGCATTCACAAATGTTCCCGGGCGAAGCCGGGCCGGGTTGCTAGTTTTAGATAAGAGTTAATTGTAAAATTCTAAGTTTATTAGCGTAGCCTACAATAATTAGTGGCAATACAAAAATAAAAACCAGTTGTTCAAATCTTTAAAGGAATTACAATTTAATGAAACTTGCACGCAGATATTCAACGCAGGATATGCTAATTATTATTATTATTATTATTATTATTATTATTATTATTATTACTATTACACCCTGAGCTTTATAGTGGAGTCGAAACTTTCCCCTTCACGTCCTGGCAAAGTGGCAATCTCTCCCGGAATCAGCGCCAAAGGTTCAGATAGCTGCAAAATATAAACCTAGATGGCAGGCGCATCGTATTCTTTGTGTGAAGTGATTTTATCAAATACGCGTAATATTGACGTTAAAGTTATGCAAAAGGAAACATATAAATGAATTTTGGAAACAATGTTACAATGCTGTATCCATAATTCTCCACTGTTAATCAGTGGCAATGACAGAATTTGGCAGGTATTTACTAGAGATCTCACGATAAAGTTATGATCAAAGTTTTATTAATAAAGATGTATCATAGATTTTGTTAACTTGAAGTACATTATTATATATTGAAGTTACATTTTGTAATTGTTTTATGAAGTACAGTCTGCAGTAGAGGAGTGTTAAGGAACATCATTTAAATAAAAGTATACGAGCCTTACAGTAGTCGCATATGATGTGTAACATCTGGCATGTTATCCTACTATGAAATCGAGATGAAATATATGTGAAGTCATCTGACAGTTATCCTACTCGTATACTACACAGCTTGGACATGATTAAAATGTTAATTTCCGCTCTGTTTTTTTTTTTTTTTTACTGGTACTATGATGAATGTATAGATTGAATTGGAGATATGCTACTGTCACACTTGTTTCAACAAACATCACATATTATACTGTAAATTAAGAGGAGGAATGAAACCATAGTCTCTTGCCTATCTATATATATATATATTTTTTTAGTCGTTTACCCTCCAGGTTGGTGGAACCCACGGACTCAGCGAGGGAACTCACCACTACCGCCTCTACGGGCAGTGTCCTAGAGCTGGGAACATCGAATCGGAGGGGATACAACTGGTGAGGTGGGATTGGCACCTCGCCCAGGCGGCCTCACCTGCAAAGCGAACAGGGGCCTCATGAGGGAAGGTAAAGGATGGTTAGGATGGATAGACGGCCGTGGCCTTGAAGAAGGTACCATCCCGGCATTTGCCCGAAAACGAGGTGGGAAAACACGGAAAACCACTTCGAGGATGGCTGAGGGGGAATCGAACCCCCTCTACTCATTTGGGCCACCCGAGGCTGAGTAGACCCCGTTCCAGTCCTCGTACCACTTTTCAAATTTCGTGGCAGAGCCGGGAATCGAACCCAGGACCTCCGGGGCGGCAGCTAACCATGCTGACCGCTACGCTACGGTACGGAGGCGACGCCTATCTATATACTACTAGAAATATATATATATATATATATATATTTTATTTAGTCAATTTACCCTCTAGGTTGGTGGTTCCCACGGACTCAGCGAGGGAACTCACCACTACCGCCTCTATGGGCAGTGTCCTGGAGCTTGGAACATCTGGTCGGGATGGATACAACTGGGGAGGTGTGATCAGCACTTCGCCCAGGCGGCCTCGCCTGCAAAGCGAACAGGGGCCTCATGAGGGATGGGAAGGAATAGAAGATTGGGATGGATAGGCTAGGAAGAGGGAAGGAGGCGGCCGTGGCCTTACAGTAGGTACTGCCCCCGTAAATTGAATTATATTGAGACCACGATGGCTGTATTGGCAAATATGAGTAAAGTTATGGATGTCATAGTTGTGACGTGGATATTCATGACGTAGGCACGGATGACGCAGATTTCATGCAAGTAGGCTGATTGAGCTGAGATTCTTGGTGACGTCATGATTTTGTTCGAGAAAGATCGGAGATTTACGACGCAGTCGCAGGAAACAAGGTATTGTGCTAAGGAAGAAGTTACGCTATTGGAGGGGAGACTCGAACCAATGAACGATAGTTTGGAAGGAAGACGGAGATTGCTGAAACTACGATATTTGATTACTTTTGGCATGCAGATTTGTGGAAATCTATTTTCAGTTATGGCATTGATTTGGAATTTTGAAGAAATTAATTTTGAGTTTTTGAAATTTGAAAATCCGTCAAGTATAGCCAAAGTTAAAACTTCTAGCAATGACGCAGCAACAGGCTATGGAAGGGATGGATACGCCCCTTAAGAAGTTGATAAAAGGTCGTGCACAGAAGAGAGGAGCTCTCAGAACTCAGAACTCATACTCAGAACTCAGAAGTCAGAACTCATACTCAGAACTCAGAACTCATACTCAGAACTCATACGGATCATACCGCTGATACCGCATATATATTTCAGATGATATAGAGTCATTTTCGAGTGAACAAGTGAAGCAAGTTGTCTTTAGCGTGTGGTTAAAGCCCGGCGCATCGAACGAACACGGAGCCGTTCCATTTTACGCTGCTCGAAACTAGGTGAAGTTGAAACGCTCACATTAACGTTTCCACCAGATAAGATATCAAGAGTTACCTTCAGCCTTTATTATAATTCAATTGGGCAGTACAACATTGAGGTGTGTAGAAGATTTGAACAATTTCACAGTTATACTTCGAAAGATATTGGCACTTTAAGGCTGCCAACAAAAGTGATTTTCTCGCCACATGAGAAACACTTTTAAAATTCTACATTATACACTACGGCTGACACGTGGATTGCAACAGTGATATTGGAGAATACGTTTGGTAATACAACGATACAGTCTACTATGGAACATTATAATCTTGCAGTGCTTTCAATGATTAACAGAAGTTGAGATGGAAGGCTAAGGCTTTAATGCAATTGGGACATATATCGTTGGAGTGAAATAACAGCATGGAACTTCGTTAATCGTCTTTCTACAAAAGCGAGCATGTAATGAACATCCAACTACACTCATGCATCGTGAATCCATCGCTGAATTATACCAGATGACAGTGGAAATATTTTCATACTCCACGATTATGAATATTTCTGCGGAAATAACTACAATAAACTTCATGGCGATTTACGACCGGAACTTCAGGGAACTTTCAAGAGAGGCTAGGGTGGACCCGGCTCACAAAGAAGAGTTTTGCCAGAAGGATGTTTTCGTATCCACGGAGCAGTGCAATTTCCGGAGAAGGAAGCAGTTCGATTCTCCGAGGACGCTGATTCCAGGTTCGAGGTCGGAGCACATCTTCACGCTGGTGAAATGGAACCAACAGCAGTTTTCTTTGAAAACTTTCCTCTAGAACTTCAATCAACAGATAAGGTAGTCGTGAACGTTTCTTGTATTATTTGAGTCATGTAGCGATATCTGAGCAACAATTTTTCCCATATTTTTTGTCCCATATTTTGCCCCATTTTCTTGCTTGATATTTCTGTACTCAGTACACTTCGATGATTTATGCCTTTTTCTTCGATTTGTTGAGACATTGTTATGTCATTGGCATAGTTAAATTAATTTTGGATCAGTTGAGACTGATAATTAGATTCTTTCAGTAATTTGCATATTTTTGTAGTCACGATTTGACTGTAAAGTTAACGATTTTCTATGGCAGATTTGAATTCAGACAGCGTGTCATTTTATTAAAGTAATTCTACTCAGTAAATTACTTTGACCAATTTTCTGTCATCCTCAAGAAAGAAGAATGATTAAATGATTTTAGAGCGTTAAAATCTATTACGATATCGACGATCTTTGAAATACTAGTCGTCTTATGAACATGATTGCAACATAGACATTTATCATTGCATTATAGACAATTTTATGAAATATGAACTTTGAATACGATTTATTGAATACACTATAGTAATGAACTTTTGATAGGAGTTTTTCTCAATTATAGATTGGAACAATAATGTTTGCATTCCACAGTCTAATTGTATTCTATTCGACTATTCATACAGTTTAGATGAACTTTGATTGAAGATAGTATTTTTATACTGCGTTACTTTGAAGATATTAATCTCAATTTTGATAGACCAGGGAGGAGTGTCTAATCGTATTTGCTATTAAATTTATTTGTGATTGGCAAGTTTTTACTTCATATCGATTCATGAATGAAACCCACGAAGGTTAAATAATAACAGTCATTAATACAATTGATGAATATAAGAATTTTTAAAGAGGAACAATGGATGTATAATCGTTAGTTCAGTGGACATGTAAAAGTCGCTGATGAATAATGCCCTTGAATTATGAAGGAGGTTCCCACAGTAAGAAATGAAGTTGATGAATTTATAAGTGGAGGATGTTTGTATGTAGTTTGGAAGATTTTTATGCCATATATATGAAGATATATGATGAATTCTGGGCCTATTGTTGTGCAATTTTGTGCGTTTTGAGCGAAGTATTTTGCCGCTGAATGTATTGTCCTGGTTCTTTGAAAGTTATTCATATGAAGACACTGTTAAAATTAACAAGAGTGTTAAATAATTTGAGATAAAGATTTTGAATGGAGGTTACCGTCACAAATATTAATAATTATTATTAAACCTTATTAAACCTGAATTTGACAGTTAAATATAACTAACCTTCATTGGTCGATTATATCACCACGATTTGAGTAATTATCAACCGGATAAATGTGTGGTTTAATGTATTTCTTGTATAAATAATATAAACAATATAATATTGTAAAATAATTTTGTAAATATCTTTGTTAAATAATTTGAAATGAAAAGGATTAATAGAGGCGTGTATAAGTTTTCCAATTGTCGTTTGACATTGTTATAAACAATTTATTATTGTTATAAATAATTAATGAACTTTTGTTATTAACATTAAGAGTTTTGTTTTTATACTCTAAACAACGCTAATTAAACAAGTGGTTTGAACAATTAAACATGATTTGGGATTGTTGGAGTAATCCACTGGTGTTTGAATGGAGCATTTAAAACATTTGCGTGATAATATTTCAGTTGAGATGTGAACATTTACGTGTTTTGAAAAGGAGAGCCAAGCTCTGAGGTAACTCGCTTATGCTACGGTTGAACGAACGGGGTGAGTCCGCTTTGACGATGCAGGTGCATTGCAGCTGGCCCGGATAACTGTATGACAGAGGCCAAGGACGTTTCCATAATAGCCTTGTGGCTATAAATAAAATGTGAAGTATATAAACACGCAAAACAATTGATATATGTGTCTCGTCCCAAATCCCGTTTCCATTCCAAGTGCATTATTATTTTTACGCTATTTTGAGCTTAAGAAAGCTGAAACATTATATGTAGAGTATACAAGTCCTACAGGAGGACATGGTTATATGGGCGATGGCTTCTGATTGCCACGTGGATTTTGTTGTTTATTTTTGTTAAAATCATTCTTTATGTGAAATAAATTATTGTGCAGTTTAAAGTTTCTCGTCTTCGTTCTGGTTCATTTTAAATATCATGGTGGAGGTTATTGTGAGGGCATACTTTAAGTGATCCAGTTGACAACCCAGTCCCCGAGATAAATTTAAGAGATAAGTAAAGGTAAGTATGAACCCCCGTATATTTTGGTGTGTTCCACAATAATTTCTTGTTAACTATTGTGCTCTAATCTCGATAGTATCTGTCAGTGCCATTTTCATTGATGTAGCTGTGCCGGTGCGATTGATTATTGGCAATCCGATTGAGGGGGCGGATATCTGACAGCCTACTATACGGATATCGGGTACAGTAGGATTGGCGACTTTATAACGTGGGGCATGTTCAACAAAACTGGATTACCAGGTTGAACACCAGTAGGATTGGCGCCGCAATTCGGTGGGGCTCGATTGACAACACTGGATTACCAGGTTGAACGCCAGTAGAATTGGCACAATCGAAGTTCGGAGTGCTTGAATAACATTGGATTACCAAGTTATTGCAGTATAATTGACACCGCAATTTTTGTGGAGTGTTCGAATAACATTGGATTACCAAGTTATCGATGTCAAAGGGATTGTGAAGACTCAAATAAAGAGGTTGATTCTTTGTTAGATGTCTTAGCCAATTGTAGAATTTGAGAGTGTGATTATATAGGAATAAAATGTTGTATTGTATTAGGAAAATTACACTCAAGAAAGATCAGATCTTATACAACTTGAGAGAGGTTAAATAGGCTGGAAACTTAGAAAAATCGCCTATGATCTGGAGTCTTATTTTATTTGACCGGCTTATGACATGTTTAGTCATATTAAAGATAAAATTAAACTATTTGGATTGTAAATGTAAATTATTTGTGTTAGGATATTTTAAAATGAACCAAAGAAACTTGAACATGTGCTTGAGTTTATTTCAACATGAAGTGTCTACGAAAGTTAATTATAAGGTAATTATAAGTTAGATTTAAGACAGAAAATTGCTCAAACTTATATATGGTGAAAAATGTTGCTCAGATGTTGTTATTTTGCTCTGTTTGATGTATGTCCCTAAAGCAGTTTATTATTGAAATATTATTGAAATGGCAGACGAGAGTCTGAGAAAAATGTTGGAGGAGATGAAAGCTAGCATGAAAAGCAGTATGAAGCAGATGATGGAGGAGAATTCTAGTAGTTTGTCAGCTAATTTGTCTATTAGGCTGGATGAAAGCATGAGGGAGATGGAAGCTAGGAATACTAGTCGAATGGAGGAGAATGCTAGTAATATGTCTGCTAATTTGAAAGCTAGCATGAATGAAAGTGTAAAGCAGATGCTGGATGAAAATCTGAAAGTTCTTCAGACCAGTTCTGCAAACTTAGAAAATAATATGTCGCGTTTACAGATCAATACCCAGGGAATCGAGAATGCTGTAACTGACATGCGCACAGACGAGTCCAATGTGCATAAAGAAGTTTCTGAGGTTAAAATTGATGTTTCTAAGGTACAGAAAGATCTTACCATGTTGAATCTTGATGTTGCTAATGTCCGGGGTGATATTTCATGTGCTAGAGCTGAAGTAATTGTTGTTAGGAATGATGTTGCTACTGTACAAGACAAAGTAGAAGAAGTTCAAAAAGAGGTTAGAAATGCTCGAACTGATGTGTCAAATGTTCAAGTAGACATCAATAATATTCATTCAGATGTTAACGATATGCAAAGCGATATCAATAAAATACAAGTAGAAGTCAATACTGTTTTTGTAGACATTGCTAAAGTTCAAACTGATGTTAACAAAGTTAGGGAGGAAATTGAAACTTCAAAAACGCTTTGTACTCGTAACATTAGTGCATTAACAACTCGATTAGTTGACGAGTCTGTTAGGACAACAGCTTCTTTAGCTGGTTTAAAATACGATGTAGAGGTCATGAGAACCCAAGTATTAGATCACAATCGTTTACTTAAGGAGGACATCGAAGTAGATATCGCGGAAATGTTAACTGCAAATGTAACGGTTTGGAAAGATGAATGGAACAGGTCAAGTGGGGAACATGTAGATCAGATTCAGGAACGAATTGAAAGAAAACTTGCCAGTACACAAGTAGACATTAATAATGAAGTAGTTCAGATTAGGAAAGACTTGAATGTAAGGATGGATTCGCTATCCGAAAAGCAGGTAGAGGATAGAACTCAAATGGGTCAGGACGTGCAAGCATTAAAAACTGCGTTAGAGGAACAGATTCATAAGGTTGTCTCTGATGTTAATGAAACTACGAGCAAGCTGCAGAATTTGAAACTAGGAGAAGCTAGCATGATGGAAACCTATAAGGAAGAGTTGATTAGGAAAGTCATCACGGAAATCACAGACAAGGATACCGAAGGATTGACTGGTGAAGAGGAGAGAAATTACGTGAGAAGAGGCAACCTTACTACAGAAGAGAGAGATATTAGTCCTGAGGAACGTATATCCAGATTCAGGGAAGAAGAAGAAGATCGGAATATTGAACCCGAATGGAAGTATCGTGACAGAGGGAGGAATTATATGGATTCATATCCGAGAAATGTGACAGTCATCCGGAATTTTGAAGACAAACCTCAAAAATTTAGCAACACTGATAGTCTCTCACCGATCGAATATATCAGGAATCTTAAAGACTATTTCATAGAAGCCCACATTCCTAGAGAGTGAGAGAGAGATGAGAATCGTAGAAAGATTTCTAGCTGGAGGACCCCTTGAATGGTTTAGAGCATTTCGGTACACTTTCAGCAATTTTGACGAATTTGCAGAGGCACTGATAAAACGATTCTGGTCAATAGAAGCTCAGAATTCACTAAGAGCTGAGGTATACTCGAGGAAGTATTCAGGTACTCTTCCAACACGGTACGCTGATTTCTTCACGAGCCAACTATCACGCTTGAGATTTTTGCAACCCCCATTGTCAACAGAGCAGTTGATAGATGCGATTTCACATATGCTGCCTGTGGAGGTAAGAAGACTGATCATATCGTCAAATATCAGAGATTTGACAAGTATGGACGAATTGTTGAGAAGGCTTGACTACACGAGTCCAATGCCAAATTTGGTACAAAAAGGTCAGAGGCACGAATTCAAAGACGTTAATACAGTCTACATGGATCAAGTGCAGCAAACTGATAAGCCTGAGGAAGGAAAAACTGAAAATGTAGGTCCTCACAGGAATAATTATTTCCGCAACAACAGATCCCAAGGTTACCGTCCATATCAGCAAAGACGAGGCTGGAATAATAATAGAGGGAATTACAACAACGGAAGAGGTAGATACTATAACAATGGTTATAATAGAAACTACAATCGAAATAACCAGTACCAGAATCAAAATCAGAATTCTCAAGGTCAGGTTATGACACCCGACAAGTATCAAGAAAGAGAGAAAGAAAGTCAGCAGTATCTGAAGGAATTACGAGAAAAGGAAGCTGAAAACCAAAAGAAAAGACAGGATGTAGTGATCGATCCTGGTCCTTCTACAAGTCAGCAGAACTTAGAAAACAGGAATTCAGGACAGAAGAGAAATTAGAGAGGAGAGAATGCATTAGCCACACACAAAACCAGAGAAGAAGAGACTTATGATTAAGGAACATAGAAGAAATATCATACAAGAGTAAGCCAATAATAATTCAATTTCGTGTTCAAGTGAATTCTGAGATATTTATAACACAGAGTTTAAAAACAATTTGCAACTGTTTTTAAAACGTGGTGAAGGGAGAATGCCCCCGTAAATTGAATTATATTGAGACCACGATGGCTGTATTTGCAAATATGAGTAAAGTTATGGATGTCATAGTTGTGACGTGGATATTCATGACGTAGGCACGGATGACGCAGATTTCATGCAAGTAGGCTGATTGAGCTGAGATTCTTGGTGACGTCATGATTTTGTTCGAGAAAGATCGGAGATTTACGACGCAGTCGCAGGAAACAAGGTATTGTGCTAAGGAAGAAGTTACGCTATTGGAGGAGAGACTCGAACCAATGAACGATAGTTTGGAAGGAAGACGGAGATTGCTGAAACTACGATACTTGATTACTTTTGGCATGCAGATTTGTGGAAATCTATTTTCAGTTATGGCATTGATTTGGAATTTTGAAGAAATTAATTTTGAGTTTTTGAAATTTGAAAATCCGTCAAGTATAGCCAAAGTTAAAACTTCTAGCAATGACGCAGCAACAGGCTATGGAAGGGATGGATACGCCCCTTAAGAAGTTGATAAAAGGTCGTGCACAGAAGAGAGGAGCTCTCAGAACTCAGAACTCAGAACTCAGAACTCATACTCAGAACTCAGAACTCAGAACTCATACGGATCATACCGCTGATACCGCATATATATTTCAGATGTTATAGAGTCATTTTCGAGTGAACAAGTGAAGCAAGTTGTCTTTAGCGTGTGGTTAAAGCCCGGCGCATCGAACGAACACGGAGCAGTTCCATTTTACGCTGCTCGAAACTAGGTGAAGTTGAAACGCTCACATTAACGTTTCCACCAGATAAGATATCAAGAGTTAACTTCAGCCTTTATTATAATTCAATTGGGCAGTACAACATTGAGGTGTGTAGAAGATTTGAACAATTTCACAGTTATACTTCGAAAGATATTGGCACTTTAAGGCTGCCAACAAAAGTGATTTTCTCGCCACATGAGAAACACTTTTAAAATTCCACATTATACACTACGGCTGACACGTGGATTACAACAGTGATATTGGAGAATACGTTTGGTAATACAACGATACAGTCTACTATGGAACATTATAATCTTGCAGTGCTTTCAATGATTATAACAGAAGTTGAGATGGAAGGCTAAGGCTTTAATGCAATTGGGACATATATCGTTGGAGTGAAATAACAGCATGGAACTTCGTTAATCGTCTTTCTACAAAAGCGAGCATGTAATGAACATCCAACTACACTCATGCATCGTGAATCCATCGCTGAATTATACCAGATGACAGTGGAAATATTTTCATACTCCACGATTATGAATATTTCTGCGGAAATAACTACAATAAACTTCATGGCGATTTACGACCGGAACTTCAGGGAACTTTCAAGAGAGGCTAGGGTGGACCCGGCTCACAAAGAAGAGTTTTGCCAGAAGGATGTTTTCGTATCCACGGAGCAGTGCAATTTCCGGAGAAGGAAGCAGTTCGATTCTCCGAGGACGCTGATTCCAGGTTCGAGGTCGGAGCACATCTTCACGCTGGTGAAATGGAACCAACAGCAGTTTTCTTTGAAAACTTTCCTCTAGAACTTCAATCAACAGATAAGGTAGTCGTGAACGTTTCTTGTATTATTTGAGTCATGTAGCGATATCTGAGCAACAATTTTTCCCATATTTTTTGTCCCATATTTTGCCCCATTTTCTTGCTTGATATTTCTGTACTCAGTACACTTCGATGATTTATGCCTTTTTCTTCGATTTGTTGAGACATTGTTATGTCATTGGCATAGTTAAATTAATTTTGGATCAGTTGAGACTGATAATTAGATTCTTTCAGTAATTTGCATATTTTTGTAGTCACGATTTGACTGTAAAGTTAACGATTTTCTATGGCAGATTTGAATTCAGACAGCGTGTCATTTTATTAAAGTAATTCTACTCAGTAAATTACTTTGACCAATTTTCTGTCATCCTCAAGAAAGAAGAATGATTAAATGATTTTAGAGCGTTAAAATCTATTACGATATCGACGATCTTTGAAATACTAGTCGTCTTATGAACATGATTGCAACATAGACATTTATCATTGCATTATAGACAATTTTATGAAATATGAACTTTGAATACGATTTATTGAATACACTATAGTAATGAACTTTTGATAGGAGTTTTTCTCAATTATAGATTGGAACAATAATGTTTGCATTCCACAGTCTAATTGTATTCTATTCGACTATTCATACAGTTTAGATGAACTTTGATTGAAGATAGTATTTTTATACTGCGTTACTTTGAAGATATTAATCTCAATTTTGATAGACCAGGGAGGAGTGTCTAATCGTATTTGCTATTAAATTTATTTGTGATTGGCAAGTTTTTACTTCATATCGATTCATGAATGAAACCCACGAAGGTTAAATAATAACAGTCATTAATACAATTGATGAATATAAGAATTTTTAAAGAGGAACAATGGATGTATAATCGTTAGTTCAGTGGACATGTAAAAGTCGCTGATGAATAATGCCCTTGAATTATGAAGGAGGTTCCCACAGTAAGAAATGAAGTTGATGAATTTATAAGTGGAGGATTTTTGTATGTAGTTTGGAAGATTTTTATGCCATATATATGAAGATATATGATGAATTCTGGGCCTATTGTTGTGCAATTTTGTGCGTTTTGAGCGAAGTATTTTGCCGATGAATGTATTGTCCTGGTTCTTTGAAAGTTATTCATATGAAGACACTGTTAAAATTAACAAGAGTGTTAAATAATTTGAGATAAAGATTTTGAATGGAGGTTACCGTCACAAATATTAATAATTATTATTAAACCTTATTAAACCTGAATTTGACAGTTAAATATAACTAACCTTCATTGGTCGATTATATCACCACGATTTGAGTAATTATCAACCGGATAAATGTGTGGTTTAATGTATTTCTTGTATAAATAATATAAACAATATAATATTGTAAAATAATTTTGTAAATATCTTTGTTAAATAATTTGAAATGAAAAGGATTAATAGAGGCGTGTATAAGTTTTCCAATTGTCGTTTGACATTGTTATAAACAATTTATTATTGTTATAAATAATTAATGAACTTTTGTTATTAACATTAAGAGTTTTGTTTATATACTCTAAACAACGCTAATTAAACAAGTGGTTTGAACAATTAAACATGATTTGGGATTGTTGGAGTAATCCACTGGTGTTTGAATGGAGCATTTAAAACATTTGCGTGATAATATTTCAGTTGAGATGTGAACATTTACGTGTTTTGAAAAGGAGAGCCAAGCTCTGAGGTAACTCGCTTATGCTAGGGTTGAACGAACGGGGTGAGTCCGCATTGACGATGCAGGTGCATTGCAGCTGGCCCGGACAACTGTATGACAGAGGCCAAGGACGTTTCCATAATAGCCTTGTGGCTATAAATAAAATGTGAAGTATATAAACACGCAAAACAATTGATATATGTGTCTCGTCCCAAATCCCGTTTCCATTCCAAGTGCATTATTATTTTTACGCTATTTTGAGCTTAAGAAAGCTGAAACATTATATGTAGAGTATACAAGTCCTACAGGAGGACATGGTTATATGGACGATGGCTTCTGATTGCCACGTGGATTTTGTTGTTTATTTTTGTTAAAATCATTCTTCATGTGAAATAAATTATTGTGCAGTTTAAAGTTTCTCGTCTTCGTTCTGGTTCATTTTAAATATCATGGTGGAGGTTATTGTGAGGGCATACTTTAAGTGATCCAGTTGACAACCCAGTCCCCGAGATAAATTTAAGAGGTAAGTAAAGGTAAGTATGAACCCCCGTATATTTTGGTGTGTTCCACAATAATTTCTTGTTAACTATTGTGCTCTAATCTCGATAGTATCTGTCAGTGCCATTTTCATTGATGTAGCTGTGCCGGTGCGATTGATTATTGGCAATCCGATTGAGGGGGCGGATATCTGACAGCCAACTATCCGGATATCGGGTACAGTACCATCCCGGCATTTGCCCGAAGACGAAGTGGGAAACCACGGAAAACCACATCGAGGATGGCTGAGGTGGGAATCGAACCCCCTCTACTCATTTGGACCACCCGAGGCTGAGTAGACCCCGTTCCAGTCTTCATACCACTTTTCAAATTTCGTGGCAGAGCCGGGAATCGAACCCAGGACCTCCGGGGCGGCAGCTAACCATGCTGACCGCTACGCTACGGAGGCGACGATTCTGTTAAAATGACGCATAATGTTATGATAAATATTGTTTAAATCGATAATCTGGTAGCAAGAATAATTGCCGGGATTGGGGTTCGAACCTGAGACCTCATAATTCGCAGACCAAGCCGCTATCATCGTAGCTATTACAACCTCAGATATTTAGAGTACAAGACGGTTACTTATTTTCACGTACCGCCATGAAAGGCTAGCCCAGTTCCCGTGCAATGTGGGTTATATCTGAATAGCCATTGTGCAGAAACATAATACTGGCATTGCCGAGTAGTAATAATAATAATAATAATAATAATATGGCATATTGGCCGATCCTAGACTTTATCTAATTATTTATAGATGCATACAAAATACAAATATCGTGGTTATTTAGCCCCGTGTACTTGGGTGTGTGTAAAATTTGTCAAATAATCTGGGTTCTTGTAGTAGTGTGTGTAGATTTTCATTCAGTTAGGATTGGGAAGGAGGTGACTGTGGCCTTATATTATGAACCATTTCAGCATTTGTCTGGAGTAGAGGTGGGAAACCACGGAAAACCGCTTCTTTGACGACTGAGGCGGGAATTGAACGCACCTATTTTCATGTTTGCCTCGCCATCCCTCTGACCAGAATTAAGCTTCTTGGCAAAGTCAGGAATCGAACCCGGACCCCCGAGGCTTAGCCATGAGTTGTGCGAGATACTTAAAATATGTAGCCTATAGTTAAAAGAACAAGCAAGGTGTACAAGAAAACAGAATCATTCCGCAACACCTACTACTGGACGTAAACCCGGGAACAAGATAACACGTAACTGAGATATAGCCTGCTGGTATCCAGGTGAAGGTTACTCAGACAGACTACTGTATGTGAACGCCGATCTCGTGGAGGGAGAGAGAACCAATCCAATCACATCTCCGGTGACACGAATGCTTGTAAAAAATAAGAACATTTCTTGTTTTGAAAAAATGATGTGAGTTTTGTAATTGAGCTTATTTCCGAAGTGACGTAAATCCAAAATTGACGGTTTTTCAGTGTTTTCTTAAAAAAGTGTATAGGTTCTCTCAACGTATAGCAAAGGATTTAATCCTATATTAACAGAAATCTAAAAACTAAGTATATTTGCAAAGTAAATTAACTCCAACGTGTATTTATTTCCAAAGTCTCTTATATCCATGTTGACCAATCCGATGGCTCTCTGGACAACACATGATATCACGTGATAAATCAGGGCCATGGCTAACTTTGAAGAATATGTACAGCATCAGTTTGTGTTTGTTGTGTTCAAACCAGGGACGGTGCGTCATTAAGGGCAAAGGGGCCCTGCCCACCCTAGGCCGTTAGGCAGCAAAGCAATGAATTTGTGTAATTAATGTTTTTTAAAATTACTTTATATTGCAGATATTCTACTTAAAATAAGTGTTTTACCCTTCTAGAATCTCTAAAGAGAATTCATTATAAATAATTGATCCCTAGGTTAAGATCTTGACAGTCTCGTACGGTGTATTGTCATAGCGAGGGCCGGTCCACAGAAAGTCCCTTGTAAAGTATATGGCTCGATGGGCCAGGTGAGGAAACAGTGGACATAGCATTGTCTTGCACGCGAATTCTTCAGTGCTATTAAGGGAATTTTCTGTCTCTTTAAGGGCCAGCAGATTGGGCTCATAGCGTTGCTTTGAAGCGAAACAGAAGATCTCTTCAATTCACTTCCTGCTTCTGTCCACCCCACCCCACGCCCTTAAACAGGTATTCAGCCATTGGTCGCAGCTTTCTGACATTAGACAAAACTATATTTATACGTTTTCAGTTGTCTGAAGTTAATTTCTACTATATAAATGTGTTTTTAACTTTTGTGGCACGGTACGTAGTTATTTAATATGCCGATTGTATGTGACATAGGAAAATGGAAGTGGATTTTTTATTAACAAATCCATTTTATTCTATAGCTCTGAACACAAAGTTTGTAATTAAATATTTATGACCTCATAAACCAAGCTGAAGGATAAATTTGCTTCATCCAAGCACAGGAGAGAATATATTTATAAACAAGAAGTTCCGTGACGAACTAAAGAGCCTACATTTCTTAAAATTTAAGATTCATGCCAATGATTAATCTATATGGATCTATCTAGAATAATGACGAAATTAAGTTGGTAATATCGAAATTTCTAATTAGTTCGAAATACTGTATACCTGGCATAATGTAGCCTAATAGAGAACTACAGTTGACAGCCCTGGTGACTGAATATATTCTAAGTTCCATCTCTTAAAGTACAGAATACAAAATTTGGTTGAAGTCCAATGGATAGCATGGACGTTACATGCAGTTAAACATTGGATCTAACAGCGCGCGTAAAATCATGTTGGCAACAATGACATACATGTATTGGTCAGAAATAATCTGAAATAATATGATCTATTGTTGTGTCAATTTTGAATGAAATCCATTAGTTGGTATAGAAGTTACATGCATTTGAAAATTGCACCTATCAGCAGGCTTAGAATCATGTTGGTAGCACTGACGTATATAAGTTACTCCAAATTAATATAGAATGTCAGCTACTATACGTGTGCATAGTTTAAAGCTGTCGGCTTGCATACTTTCTGATATATGGGTATTTGGATTTAAAAAATTGAGAGCATTTATTAACCGTTGGCAGCCCTGGTGGCTCTTAAGAATACGCTCAGTCATATCTGTTTATGTACACATAGCACATACGAATATTGGTTGAAATCCAATTGAGAGTTTAGAAGTTATATGCATTTAAAATTTGGACCTATCAGCAGGCTTATAATCATTTTGGCAACACTGCCTTGTATGTCCTCTTGGAAATTAAACTGAAATATTATTATATATACGTGTGCCAATTTTGAAATAGCTCCCATTCATACCTTCCAAGATATCCAACATGGAGCTCAAATTTCAATTGCGATTTTTCAGCAGTTGGTAGCACTGACATCATTTTCAAACATGGCCGTGAGATATTCAGGTATAGATCTTTACTCCTACCAAATTTTGTTTCGATTGCTGCAGCCGTTTAGGAGTTGATGGGGGGGGGGGGGGCAACACACACAGCCAGCCAGCCAGACAGACAGACAGACAGAAGGACAGACAGACACACATTTGCCCGATCTCATAAGTCTACTTTTTCCTCATTTTTGCAAAATGTGAAAAGTAGGCTAAAAAGGAGCCATGTGAATACAGTTTTTAATGCATCAACTATTTATTAAAACTTGTTTCAAATGTTGTGTTGTGTGGAATGATGATAATGGCAATATCGGCAACAATAAATGGCAAATATAAAACAATATTTAATATGAAACAACAATAGTATCATTTGGCCTACCCTTAAATTTTAATCAGGAGCCGCCCCTGGTTGAAACCATTTAAATGCTCACAAATATGTCAATATATGATTTATTCCCAAAACGTCCTAACTTCAATTTACAGGAGACGATTACCACCATTTCCATTGATAGGAAATTTTTAAAACACTGTGTCAGGATGGGCATAAAAGTAATGAATGAAATAATTATGTTCATATTCATATCTGAATTTAATTATACGAAGAAACAAAAACGCGATTTCTAATGTTTTGCATTTCATGGTTTTACGTAACTTTGGAAATAAGCTCTTCAATTTTAATCATCACTCCAAGAAAACACGAATATACTTAAATTATTTGTCGTTAATTTCTACTGCTGTAGCAGATGTATTGTTAAAACAAAAATCAAACCAAATGACTATTGCAAAGTCTTTTCCTGACATTGTCATGGCTTGAATGAAAACTAGCTGCACTCATTCTTGCGATAGAAAGGATATATTAAATTCTCTTTCACTATAGATTTCACGAAACGTACAGAAAACAAAACTAGAGTAGTTCATGCCAGTGTTGTGACGTTTTCATTAAGCGCTGTAAAAATTCCAAAAATTAATTGGTCTCTTTAACAGAAGACAATTACGGGTTTTGGTTTCAACAGATTCTGGTACATCTGCAAGGTCATCGTATAAGGAATTACACCGAAGCCAAATGCTGGAGTAAGTCTGTTTCTGTCTCTCTTGTGGATTCTCCTATGAGTAGACCAGCCAAGGAGTTACAAGGAGATGCCCTAATGGACACCACAGTATGAAGCCTACTAAGATGTTCAAAACATCGCTGGCAAGTGTTAGGAATAGGACTGTTATCCGACCAAAACGTGCTTAGTAATGTAAGTAGATGCCTAATGCTCATAATTCATAATGCACTATTGCTCTTTAATTTTAAAAGTGCTTTTAGCGCAATCAAGCTGAAACTGATCGAAATGGATATACATTCTGAACCCGCTATGAGTACTTCACACGGTTCTCCTTCTAGTTACTGTTCATTTCTCAGTACGCTACTGAGATATCCAAATATACAGTACTATGGCGGATATGAGGGAATATTTACAGCGAAAATTCACCCTCATGTATATGGTGCGTTCAAAAAGAAACGAGGATACCATTCCTGCACTCGTGTGGATGGCCTTGCCTTTTTTTTTTTTGCTGGTGGTGGCCCTGGATGCTTCAACTGGAGGCTTTGTCGTTTAGATTCTGGTTCGAAGTGATGACACTATGACTCATCTCCAGCCACCACTCGTGCCAGGAACCCATTCGCTTCCCTCGCATAGCGCTGCAGATGACCAAGACATTGGGCCATTCGACATGCTTCCTGGTGTGGTTGAAGACTGTGGGGCACCCATTGGGCACACACTTTGCACAAGTGCAGTCGTTCCTTTATGACCGACCACGGCAGCTATGGCGTTCACTGTCACTCGGTGGTCCTGGGTAATGAGTGCATCAACCAGCTGGACGTTGTCATCGGTAATGCAGCGGGGTGCCCCAGGCCCGTCCTTCCCTGAAGCGCTTGTGCCACCTCTTGACCCTTGCAAGGGACATGCAGTGTTCGCCGTACACTTGTGACATTCGGCGATGAATGTCTGTTCCCCCCACTCCTTCCGCTGTCAGAAACCGAACAACACCTCTTTGCTCTTCGTTTGACGCCTCAATGTCACTGTTTGCAATGCGACTGGCAGCGTTGGACGATTTATGCATGCCGCTGCTCGCTTTGTATCGTCACGTGACGTGTACGCGTGCCCTCTAGCGACGGGCTGTGACCTTCCACGCTCTGGTCGGAACCACACCTTGTTACACACGCCACAATTAGCCGATGTCGTCACCGGTTTGCGCATTCCAGCCTGCGGCTCGTTACTTTTTGAACACACCTTATAGGCCATGTAAATGATTGCGCATATTGCTTAATCAGTCTAGTGTCCAAGGAAATGCATGATTTTGATGTTCATATCTGTAACAGGGCAACTCCTCATAAGTTACTCCTTGAGACCAGCGGCTAATCACGGGGGTATACCGAGAAGTTTAGATGCCAGAAATCGTATCAGTTGATCACATTCGTTTTTGTATGTAGTTCACTAAATATCACTACAAGCGATACTGTTGACCCATAGTCTACATAGTCAAATCAAAGTCAAAATATCTACTTCCGTTATGACTGACAAGTCATGAACAATAACAGTTAGACCACACCCTTTGTCGTACGGTATGCAGTTCACAAAATTGATGTAAAGTTCATTATTTCTTTTCTTTTTTATCCTAAAATCTAGCCACGGTGGGTGAGTGGTTATCGTGTCGGTCTACCAACCCCAGGCATGCAGGTTCGCTCCTGGCCATGGTAGTGATTTCTGAAAGGCGACAAAAGTCGCGACACGCATGTCATACGATGTTGGCGTGTTAGAGAACCCATTTGAATTCAGTAGGCCGTGTTCATAATGACAAAATTAATCTCGGGATTTTCCGCCAACACAAAAGTTCCTCCTTTCTCTACTAGAAAGCGCTTAGTGTCAAAGAGCTTAGATATCTAATCTCCTTGACTTTCATAGCGCTCCAAGTAATAACAAAATTTGACATGCAAGCTGCCCTCTGGGCGTCAAATAACAAAGATTGCACCCGACATCCAAGGCCATACGATATTGTAACCTAAAATGTTAATTCCCAAGTCTTGTTTCCAACATCAAGTTCCCAGCCTGTGAATTGTTTTCCAATGCTCGCATTCGTCGAAGGATTGGAACCTCTCGTTGTTTTCTGATTCCCCTTATTCTCCGTGATCAGTAACAGGGCTGTGGCATAGCTGCTGAATCCCTTTACTGAAACATCGATCGTCAGTCATTAATCTGCACGAGACTAAAGACCTAGTTCCAACTACACCGCCCAGCGTTGATCGTGTTTTATAGCACAAATTTAGGTTTTACTCGCTAACCGTTGGAGATACAAGAAAAGTGATCAGGACATTTCGGATAGAAAATTAAATTTTAAACCTCGCATATGCCATCAAATGTTTGCTATTTCTTAGCGTTCTCTTTTTTAGCCTACTTTTCACATTTTGCAAAAATGAGGAAAAAGTAGACTTATGAGATCGGGCAAATGTGTGTCTGTCTGTCTGTCTGTCTGTCCTTCTGTCTGTCTGTCTGGCTGGCTGTGTGTGTGTGTCCCCCCCTATCAACTCCTAAACGGCTGCAGCAATCGAAACAAAATTTGGTAGGAGTAAAGATCTATACCTGAATATCTCACGGCTATATTTGAAAATGATGTCAGTGCTACCAACTGCTGAAAAATCGCAATTGAAATTTGAGCTCCATGTTGTATATCTTGAAAGGCATTCATGGGAGCTATACCAAAATTGGCACATATATTGATAATAATATTTCAGCTTAATTTCCAGGAGGCCATATATGACAGTGTTGCCAAACTGATTCTAAGCCTGCTGATAGGTCCAATGTTTTAATGTATATAACTTCTACACTATCAATTGGATTTCAACAAAATTTCGTATGCACTATGTGTAGATGGACATATATGACTGAGCGTAATCTTAAGAGCCACCAGGGATGCCAACTGTTAATAAATACTGTCTCTATTTTTGTTACCCTAATATCAATCTATCCGAAAGTATGCAAGCCAATAGCTCTAAACTTTGCACACGTATAGTACCAGGCATTCTAGATTAATTTGGAGTAACTAATATAGGCCTACGCCAGTGCTGCCAACATGATTCTAAGCCTGCTGATAGGTCCAATTTTAAAATGCATGTAACTTCTATACTAACTAATGGATTTCAATCAAAATTGACACAACAATAGATCATATTATTTCAGATTATTTCTGACCAATACATGTATGTCATTGTTGCCAACATGATTTTACGCGCACTGTTAGATCCAATGTTTAACTGCATGTAACGTCCATGCTATCCATTGGACTTCAACCAAATTATGTATTCTGTACCTTAAGAGATGGATCAAAGAATATATTCAGTCACCAGGGCTGCCAACTGTAGTTCTCTATGAGGCTACATTATGCCAGGTATACAGTATTTCGAACTAATTAGAAATTTCGATATTACCAATTTAATTTCGTCATTATTCTAGATAGATCCATATAGATTAATCATTGTTATGAATCTTAAATTATAAGAAAAGTAGGCTCTTTAGTTCGTCACGGAACTTCTTGTTTTATTTGAAATGGAATTATGAAAGTTTGAAACCAAAGGGTGTAGTGCCGTCACTAAAATGGTCGCCATTTTTAAATAGTACAAAGTATGGAAATCAAAAGTAGCTTATATGTTAACCAGGTAAATCAGCTACTTCCATGTAAAATTGCATGTAAATTGGATCAGTGGTTCTTGCGTGATTGAGTAATACACAGACACACACCATCTCATTTTTAGCCTACTTTTCACATTTTGCAAAAATGAGGAAAAAGTAGACTTATGAGATCGGGCAAATGTGTGTCTGTCTGTCTGTCTGTCTGGCTGGCTGGCTGGCTGTGTGTGTGTGTCCCCCCCCTATCAACTCCTAAACGGCTGCAGCAATCGAAACAAAATTTGGTAGGAGTAAAGATCTATACCTGAATAGCTCACGGCCATATTTGAAAATTATGTCAGTGCTACCAACTGCTGAAAAATCGCAATTGAAATTTGAGCTCCATGTTGGATATCTTGGAAGGTATGAATGGGAGCTATTTCAAAATTGGCACACGTATAGATAATAATATTTCAGTTTAATTTCCAGGAGACCATAAATGGCAGTGTTGCCAAAATGATTATAAGCCTGCTGAAAGTCGATATTTTAAATGCATACAACTTCTACACTATCAATTGGAATTCAACCAAATTTCGTATGTGCAATGTGTACATGAACATATATGACTGAGCGAATTCTTATGAGCCACCAGGGCAGCCAACTGTTAATAAATGCTTTCAATTTCTTTTATCCAAATACCCATATATCAGAAAGTATGCAAGCCGACAGCTTTAAACTATGCACACGTATAGTACCTGACATTTTAGATTAATTTGGAGTAACTTATATACTTCAGTTCCACCAACATGATTCTAAGCCTGCTGATAGGACCAATTTTTAAATACATGTAACTTCTATACACTCAGTTGGATTTCATCCAAATTTCGTATGTGCTATGTGTAACATAACATATATGACTATACGTATTCTTAAGAGCAATCAGGGCTGCCAACTGTTAATAAATGCTGTCTATATTTTTTTAACCCTAATATCAATATATCAGAAAGTATGCACGCCAACAGCTCTATACTTTGCACACTTATAGCACCTAACATTCTAGATTTATTTGGAGCAATTAATATAAGTCAGTGCTGGCAACATGATTATATGCTTGCTGATAGCTCCAATTTTAAAATACATATAACTTCTATACTAACAAATGGATTTCATCCAAAATGGCACAAAAAGATATCATAATATTTCCGATTATTTCTAACCAGCACACGCATGACATTGTTGTCATCATGATTTTACGCGTGCTGATAGATCCAATGCCTAACTGCATGTAACGTCCATTGGACTTCAACCAAATTTTGTATTCTGTACCTTAAGAGATGGAACTAAGAATATATTCAGTCACCAGGGCTGCCAACTGTAGTGCTCTATTAGGCTACATTATACCGGGAATATTTCGAACTAATTAGACATTTCGATATTACCAACTTAATTTCGTCATTATTCTAGATAGGTTCATATACTGTAGAATAATCATTGGCATGAAAAGTAGGCTCTTTAGTTCGTCACGGAACTTCTTGTTATATATTAGTAGAGATTTATTCGGTCGTTTGGGCCATCTATGGACCACGGTGCTTGTGCTTTAGCAGTTATCTGCTACTTCTGTTGTTTCTGGTGGATTCTTTGGCGGCTGCGTTTTTCCTGAAATCTTAAGGCTTACTATTGGACCAGTAGGCCTAATCTTTCATTTCCTTGCTGAACTCTATCTTACGTTCCTCGGCCCATTTCCTGGACACGTTGTGCTGAGCTTCTGTAATGGATGTGAGCCAAGTCTTGTGTCAGCAAGGACCCAGTGGCTTTACCCTCTTGGCTACCTTGAAGATCTTATAAGACAGTCTGTGGTGGTCCATTCTGTACAGGTGGCCGCAGAAAGCCAGCCGCCTCCTTCTGATGGCATCGGTGAGATTTTCGTGGTGTTTTTAGAGTTCGCAATTTGGTTTGTGCCATCGCCTTATACTGTATATTTTATGCTTCTTCTTGCTCTTAATTTACATATTCATATTTCATTCTTAGCTTGTATTGTATTACTTGCGTAGGTTTTAAGGGTTGTTTCCGTTTTACGCGAAAAACTTTGCCATGAGTAGAAGTGGGAAAATCAAGGGAAATTACTTTTTCGGTGGCTGAAGTGAGAATTGAACCAACCTCTTCTCAATACTGTTTCACGAGGATGAGCATACACCATCCCAGACATCAAGTTAGGATAACATTTCTTGGAACACCACGGTGACAGCCAAGATTGCAGGCCACTGCGCCACGAGGTGGACTCACAAATATTCGAGTGGTCGGTAAGTAGAGGGTACTTTATTTATTTACTTATTTACTAGCAACCCGGTCTGGCTTCGCCCGGGAACAGTTGTGAATGCATTACGTGATAAGTGCTTCTTTACGATGTCAATGAACTACGATCTATATCCGTTTTACGCATGATGGGTTAAAATCACTGACTGGACAATTAACAATATTATCATGGAGATGCATATGCAACAAATTTTTGTCAGACGTAATTTAAGAATGGCGAGGTGCATGAAACACATATCCCCCTTCCGTCCAATCTAAAAACACTTATAGTGGACGATATATCGAATATAGAGATGTGCTGTCGCGTACGTTTTTGTAGAACTTTTCATGCTGAACAATTCCTACAATCTTTGTATATTGATATTTGTAATGGTTTGCCCAGTGTAAGCTTAAAAAGCGCACGGACGCCAGGATTTGTTCGACTTTTCCTCTGAAATCGTTACTGCTTGGCTCTCTTTGATCATAAATAAATTATTTTCAACAGAAACCTTCCTCGAGGTATGCTTTACAGAATGGTGAAAATCGCATCAAAATCCATCCAGTGGTTCACGAGTTTACCCGTAACATCCAAGAATCGGCGACTTGGTTTTATACTAAGTAGAGATTAGTGGAGACGTCAGGGGACATGACTCCTTCTTACACTTAACCACTCAATATGGTAAAAATGGAACAATGTCTTGAAATGCAACAAATACAATGCATGACGATAATGATGATGAGTAAATAGATTATGTTAATACCAATATTAATGATGATGATGATAATTGTTGTTTTAAGGGGCCTAATATCTAAGTTATAGCCCCTAATGGTTTGGGTGATAGTGAAAGATGAGATGAGAAAGAAAACTATTACTAATACAAACTTCAGGCTTACAAAGTCTACTAGAAGGAGAAATGGTAAAAAAGGCAAATAAAGGAAAGGAAGGAAAGAAATGCCCTCAACCCTCGAAGAATGAGGATTGAGGAACTTGGAAAGAAGGAGAGCCATGAAAGGCAGATAGGAAAGGGGGAAAAAGGAGAGGGCCCACCCCAAAGTCAGAGGAAAAAGGGGACAAAACGGACCCAGCTCAGAAATCCTTCGGGGTCGCAAACTCCCAAACTCACCAGCCATGAGCCCTTGAGGGTGTAGCACTATCCAGGGTGCACCAGAAGTGGTGGGGCTACATACACCCTGCCTCCTTGAGAGCCTTGTGCGGAAGACAGGAGATAACAGGAAAAGAAAAAGAAGGCTGACCCCTCGAAGAATGAGGGTATCAGGAAAGATGAGACAAAGGCCAATTAAGGCGGGAAAGTGAAAGACTCCCTAGGCCTCAGATACCCTTATACCGTCGGGGTCGGAAGAGGTCAAGAGTTGACCAAGAGAGGTCGAACGGAAAGAAGACAGAGAGGAGCCCGCCACAAGTAAGTGGAAGCAATATTCTGGACTCAGCTGGGTCCCGTGTTCGCCAACCCACGTCCCACTAGATGTGATCCCCTGGGGGGTAATATTAATGAATACGGCACATTAACATTATTATTAATAATAATAACGATAATAGTTACATTGTCACAAACATTTCTATAATAGGCCTATCCTAAATATTACCCTAGCTCAGTCATACGTCCAAACATTCATCACCATTCACACGAGCAGTATTCAACAGGTATTTTAGCATGCGGCCTTGTATTTCACTATTGTTTTAGAATTTCTGGTATCGGCAGGAGTTTGTTTCCATATTCGGGACCCAGCTGCAGTATACAACGGCTGAACATTGATCAGTGATTGGAGTTGGTATATATTGCAATATCATATATATTATAGGATTTTTTATTATGGATACTCGAGTTTAGGTCTTAATTACAAGCAAACCGACAGACCTATTGAAAAACGAGTTATACCAATATGTTCCTTGTGTAATTCTGCGTTAGACTATATAAGCCAACTATTCTCAAGTTTAATTTTTTTATTTTATTTGTGGTTGTATGAAAAATTGTCTGGGGTTTTGACGTCTTTTCTAGGAACCACTCTCTTAAAACTATATACATTGAATACTACTTGGCTGAGAGTAATGAAATTTTTATATGTTATAAACACAAGTATTGGTAGTGTAAATCTCATGTTTGAATTTCTTTCAACTACCCAAAAAAAAAAGTTCTTATACTTTTTCTGACGTACCGTACCGTTTTCTCAGCCTAGGATAAACGTACAGCAGGAAACTTGGCCTCATTTTTAAGATCTCATTCGTCATTATCGGAAACTACGTCCACTGTAAACGTACAGTGTGATGACAAATTTATTAAGAGTAATATTAATAGTCTTTGATTTGGTGTTGGCTTATGTTGGAATATCATATTTACTCCTTGATTTGGGCCGTTAACTTTGTGAAGTGGAAGTTGGAATGCCCATCGCGTGGGGCTGGTGACTACATTAAGGGATACGGAGAGAAACTCAGCAAGTAGGCTGTCCTGTCCCACTTGTGCTGGTGATGCTGCTTTGCGTGACAGCAGTATGTCGTGTCGTGACTGAGATGCACCGGCACCAAGACCTATATACAGTCGGACACTAAAGTCTACATACACCCCCATTTTGTAGCATGTTGTGTACAACTTTGGATGCACAGACGTGGACGTACACCTATGTCTGCGTCCACGTTCACAACAACATAAACCAAGGTCTTCAGACCAGTATCGTGCACTACAAGCGTGCTAGATGCAACAGTGTGTGTTTACTGCGGTAAATAAGTCAACATACACGTCAGTTGTAGGAGAGCCGAACATAGTCCAAGTGGTGTGGTTTGTATTGCAATACATAATTCGATCGCGTAACATGGATCCAAAGAGAACTGAAATACCAGTGGTGGTGTGGAAAAATATCATTGAGCTCAGTAAAAAGGGCTTTTCACTGCGGAAAATTGGGGACATTATTAGAAGGAGCCATGCAAGTGTCCAAACCGTAATAAGAAACTACAATGATCGAGGAAGTGTAGAAGACAAAGCTAGATGTGGACGACCACCTAAATTATGTAACAGGGAGCGCCGACACATCATTAGAAAAGTGAATGCAGATCCCAGAATTACAGCTACGGAGTTGGCGGTAGATGTCACAAATACTAGTGGAAATATCATTCATTCCATCACAGTACGAAGACTTCTGCGCAATCATGAGTTTAACAATAGAACAGCAAGGAAGAAACCGTTCATAAGCAGGGTCAATGACCAGAAGCGCCTTGACTTTGCTACTCTGCATCGAAATAAAGATTCCACATTTTGGAATACAGTGCTTTTCACGGATGAGAGTAAGTTCAACATCTTCCAGTGTGATGGAAAGCAAATGGTGTGGCGAAAAAGGAACGAAAGTTTGAAGAAGAAAAATCTTGTCCCATCAGTGAAGCATGGTGGTGGAAACATTCTTGTGTGGGGTTGCATGTCTGGAGGTGGGGTTGGAAATTTAGTATTTATTGAGGACATTATGGATAAATGGAAGTATCTGACCATCTTAAAGGAGAATTTGAAACAATCTGCGGAGAAACTGGGACTCGGAACAGACTGGGTGTTTCAGCAAGACAATGACCTGAAGCTACTTTACAATGTACCAAAACAGTTGCATTCACCTCCCCAGTCACCAGACATCAACCCAATTGAACATCTGTGGTGAGAACTGAAGCAACAGCAAAAGCAAAGCTGATTTGAAAGCAGCCTTAGTGAAAGAGTGGCACAAATATTGGTGGAATCGATGCCTCGCCGTTTGGAAGTTGTGATCGAAGCAAAGAGCGGCAATACAAAATATTAAATCGTGCCTGCAAGTGAACAATATTACGGTGTATGTTTACTTTTGTACCAGACCGATGTTCAATTTGTATGCTCAAGATGTCAGTATATGGAACTATTATTCAGTATGAAGTATATTTGTTGTTTTTCGTTCCTAAGATGCCTTGTTTATGTCACAGAAAGTGAATACAGAATATTTTCTTGATTGATTGTGACTTTATGTGTTAATTTTAGGGTGTAGGTAGACTTAAGTGTCCGACTGTAGCATGTGTAGGTGGAGGACTCGACCCCAAGTCACCATCCAATTGACACTGATAGCGTACGGTACCCGAACTTGATTGACTAGTATTCTTGAACCCACTCAAAACACTGCATAGTATGTCTGTGACTCTCCCGGAAGCTATGGCTGTTAATTGGGCACTAATCATCATTAGCTGAAAGTTAGATCATTAGCTACTCATAAATACTACAAGTAGGTTACTTTTGATACAATCAACACCTAAACGGGAGCCCAGTTTTATTATTAATACCACCGCAGAGGCCTGGGTTCGATTCCCAGCTCTGCCAAGAAATTTAATTCTTGTCTGAGGGCTGGAACGGGTTAGCCTCGCGAGGCTAAAATTAGAAGAGGCAGGTTCAATTCCTACCTCAGCCATCCTGGAAGTGGTTTTCCGTGGTTTTCCACTTCTACTACAGGTAAATGCCTGGATAGTACCGCACATTAGGCCACGGCCGCTTCCTACCCAAATCCTGCCCCCATTACAAACACACACACTAGTACAGAGATCACAGTGACACCAGTTATCAGAAATAGTGTACACACACCCAAGTACATGGGGATATATGTCCACGATGTTACAATGCTCCTAAAATAATCAACAACTTCATTATTATTAATATTATATTCGGGTGAGTTAGCCGTGGACGTTACGGCATGGCTGCAGGCAGTCGCTCACATCCGGGAGGCGAGAAGTTTCGAATCCCCCCGCCGGCAAACTTGAAGATGGTTTTCTGTTGTTTCCCATCTTCCTTCCAAGCAAATTCCGGGGTTGGTCCCTAACTATAGGCCACAGCCGCTACCTTCCAACTCCTCGTCCTTACATTCGAAACTTTCCTCCCCAGACAACACTCCAAGCGCGACGGTACTTGTAGCTCACCCATTGGGTGTCCGCCTAGAAGCAGCTACAAACTGGCGAGCCGAACCTGTCCTCGGACACTCCCGGCACTAAAAGCCATACGATAAAGAAAATAGTATTATTGATTCCATCTCATGGATTGATGGCTATCATTCACGGCTGTCTCGTCTCGTGGTGTAGTGGTTAGCATAAATGGCTATTACCTTCAAGCCTCGGGTTAGATTCCTGACTCTGACAAAAGAAATAATTCCGGTTTTAGATACTGGAACAGTGTCGTTGTCATAGAAGTCGTCCCACTTGCGTGAATTTCGAAGATTTGTAAAAGGCTAGTGTTGCCGTTAAATCATCGTTAACTTTACTTATGAGCTTAAAGTTCCATTCCTTTCTTTATCATGAAATTTGATTCAAGTCTGAGGGATGAAAATAATGGGGTACTCAACATCGTACCAATTTTTATTCAAAGCAAATGATAAGATGGTTTCTAACTTACGTCTATAGCCGCCTCTTTCCCAATTCTAGACTGGATAATAAATAACCACCTCGTGATGTAGCGGCTAACGTTCTTGGCAGCCTTACCGGAAGTCCGGGTTCAATTCTCAGCTTCACCAAGAAATTTGAAGTCTGGTGTGAGTACACTCAGCCTCGTGAGGCAAAACTGACAAGAGGTGAGTTCCAATTACCCCCTCAGCTATCCTGGAAGTGGCTTTCCGTGGTCTCTCCAACTTCTACTCCAGGCAAATGCTGGGATGGTTCCTAACTCAAGGCCATGGCTGCCTCCTTCCCAATCCTATCCCCAATTTACAATACACGCACACTAGTACAGCCATCACAATAACACAGGTTATCACACGAATTCCAAACACACCCAAATAGCCTACCGTGACCACGATGTCACATCCCTTAAAATAAGCAACAATAACAACGATTATAAATACACACTCTACTACTGTAAAGGGCACCACAAATACTACACACACCACAATGCATGGGGCTGATATCCATGACGTCCAAGTCCCTAAAAGAATGAAACAACAGCAACGACATTTCAGGGCCGTGGAGAGCGATCACCAACAGGCCCTTCAGAGACACCTCACTTTTTTCTATTTACTCAAAATTCAAAAATTGACTATGGAGAATGGTTTACATGATTTATTGGCTTTTAGTCATTCAATTTGTGGGCTTAATTTCTCACGACTTATGTTTTATTTTCTTAATTCATTGTTTTGGGACTCGCCTCAATTTGCTATGATTGCCTTAAATTACTTTTCTGTTGGATTGGAAACATCAATTTAGCAATGAATGAGGTGGAATGTTTTATTTCAAACAAATGAAAAATTGGACAAAGGTAACATTTCTGCTCTATACCAATCTCCAGATTATTCAAAAGTCCAATAATTTGTCCTTGCAATGTCTTCCATAACGTAAAATTAGAATGCAGTGCTAATTTCCAAAATTCAGATCAACTTCTACTGTACTTCAGTATTTTGAACTAATTTTTCTTTATTTTCGGAGGAAAATCTAGATTAAATCTGTGAGTATTCTGTAAAGTGAGGATACTTTTCAAGGCCCTATGTTCATTTCTTTTCTTGTTGTTATAAACAAAATAATACTTTTCATCATTGCCAATTAACCAGCTGTGATAGGGAAAAATCAAACTGCATTTTTGAATTCAGCACAGCAAATTTAATCAAACACACCTGTTTTCTTTTGTACCGCAAATTCTTTTTCTTTTTTGCAGGCCAGGCCAGTATGATTTTGCGGTAAAAAGAAAAATCAGGCCATGTTGTTAGAGATTAATGCACTGAATTTGAAAATGGTGTCAGTTTTGAAATATCACATCTCGTTCAAGCTCAATTCCATTTTTAGCTTATTTTCATCATATGCAAAAATAGGTTTATGAGATCGGCTTTTGTCCGTGTGTGTGTGTGTGTGTGTGTGTGTGTATGTGTGCTCCCCCCTATTAAATCTAAATGGATGAAGCGATTTCAATCAACCTCGGCAAGGACACAATACTATTTTGTCCGACCCAGACCATGCCTTTTAAATATGTACGTTTTACTAATCCAACATGGCGGCCGCGTGAAATATTTCTCCGGCATTCTATATCTCCGAAACTAATACTGACGTCACCCTGAAATTTTGTATTTAATGTAAGTATAGCCATGTTACTATTAGAAACATAATAATAACCCCTGGCACTACAGCCCATGAGGGGCCTAGGCCTATCAAGCGACCGCTGCACAGCCAATTAATTGACCTGCAGATATTGGGGTGACACGTGATCTGCGCATCGGGTCCCCTCGGCCGTTAATCTTGGTTTTCGTGATCGGGGCACTTCCTCACTGTCAGACAGCTACTCAATAGTCCTCACGAGGCTGAGTGCACCCCGTTCCAGCCCCACGTCAGTTTCAAAAATCCCTGATGGAGCCGGGAATCGAACCCTTGGCTTCCGGGTGAGAGGCAGGCGCGCTACCCCAACACCACGGGGCCGGCCTACTAGAAACATGTTAAGTACAAAAATAATAACATGGCAGCTAAGTGAAGTTGAATATTTTAAGTAGCGTTTTCTTGAGATTTAATCAAGCGAGCGCAGTAAAACCAAACACCCTACATGTCTATAGCCTACAAGATTTAATCTACTGGCATCTAATTCAATTTTGATAATTATTCAAACAGAACGACGGCGGTTGTGCAACAGTTTAAAATTAAGTTATTATTTTTTGTCCTAATCATGCTATCAAAATGAAAGACTGAATAGATTAATGAACCTATGCAATAACCTTCATTTTTTAATGGTTCATAACTCCATGAGCTACATATAGAACAACCCAACATGGTGATACCGGTCCGTATTTAAACGGTTCTCATATCTGCGAATCTATTCCAGCAATCAAATTGAAATTTTGTAGGTTGATAGAGGCTATTACCATACGTTCACCTATGGGACTTTCAATAACTTGATGAACTCAAATAGAACATGACGGTGACGCAAAATTTAAATATTTATATGGATTCTTCTCTCGACTTAATTATTTGAGTGCAGTGAAACCTAGCACGGTAATTGTTCATATAGCCTATGGATTAATACATTGGCGTCTAGTTTAATGCAATTTCTATGAATACTTTAGTATGGCGGCTGTGCTAGAATTTTTAAATCACGATTATACTTCTCGTGTGCTAAACAAGCGATAGAAATGTAGGTTGGTATAATGAGCCACGATTATAATATTCATCTGCTGGCATATAATTCTATAGCATATACTGTACATAAATGAAACCAACATGGCGTCCATAAGATACATTTCACCGGTTCTCAATACCTCCGAAACTATTTGAGCAATCAAACTGAAATTTTGCGTAGTGTTAATGGAATAGTAAGCAAGGACAAGTAGGCTATGTAACTTTCCAAATCCAGAGAAACAGAGAAACATCATGACGGCCAAGTGATTTTCAAATTTAAAATAACTTTACTGGCGATCTAACCACTCGAGTGCAATGAAACTGGGCACAGCGAATCTTGATTCAGAACTTAGTATAGAGACATCTAATGCTGTTCATCTGTTTTCAAAAATACAAGATGGCATCAGTTTGAAATGTTATAACCTTATTTTTATTTCTCGTATCTTACTCAGTCGACTGAAAAGGTGTTTCATATGCTGGGCATTGATAACAATCATTATCAATGGCACTAAATTCTGTAGCTTACTTTTCGTAAATCATAGAAGCCGCGCATTTGACTCGTCTGAAATTTAATTCCCGTGGTTCCTTACAGAAAGAGGCCATCTCGCGGGAGAAGTCTTAATCACCGATATGAAAGCTATATATTCTAGCCCATAATTGCTCATGTATTGGAGTTGTTGAAGACATACGTTGTGAACCAAAAGCTATTTAGTATATCGCTTGGAAAATCCTTTTAAGGGGCGGGAAAGTTTTAATGTGGAAGAATAAAGCGAAGTTACTCAAACTCACCTATTTTCGTTTTTACCGAAGAATTTCTTTTCGTGCTAGTAATTTGGTAAGTTCTGTAGATTTGAAAATTGAAAATACACTTAATTTCGTCTACTCAATACTTTATGTTTTTATTTATATACTACTACATGTTTCGAGGATATTTTTTTTCATAGAAAAATTGCCCCTTCATTGCCCTTACAAATTTTTACACACGTTAAAATTCCCTTAACGTGTGTGCAACTATCTCATATGTTTTCATCACATTTCATCCACATCAACCATTTTTCATTAATTTTGAATGTTCATAGTGACTGGCCATTATCCTACTAGCTGATGAAGGGGCTAATTTTCTATGAAAATAATAAGCCTTGAAACAATCTTATCAATCCCAAGGTCTGTAGTGTGTACCGTTATATCTGGTTTTATAATAAGTTTTTCCATGCAAGTCCTTGTTACCTTATTTTTTGAACCTCCTTTGTAGATTCACAGCTGGTTGCATACAACACGCTGCTGCTACCTACACCCGGATGCTGTTAATATTCCTAGCATAATTCAATGCTAATTTGGTATTGGCCGATCAGTTTTGTTGCATCTGGCGAAGAAACCTGTTCATAAAGAATATTTGCATGAAAGTTAACATGCTTGCATATGAGTGTACAGTTCATCTCCCTTCCGCCTTCCACATCTGGTTCTGCTTCATAATTCGCCTTGCTGCCCGCAATCCTACAAAATGCTATGTTGCCATCTAATGTGAAATTAGATTTTGCGTATTCCCACAAACTACAGTAGTTGGAATTCTCACGCGTTAACAGCTTCATGTGGAAGGTCAGTGTTCTGATTTCCTTATCCATTATACTTAGCTCATCTCTTACACACCTGAACGTTGTTTGGCATAGGCTACTGAGAGGCCCTATATGTCCACACCTAGTAAATAAGAACACACTTTAATTTTTCAATTCTTTTTATTACAATTGTATGTTTTTACAAGAAGAAACCAAAACATC
This sequence comes from Meconema thalassinum, assembly GCA_946902985.2. NCBI lineage: Eukaryota > Metazoa > Arthropoda > Insecta > Orthoptera > Tettigoniidae > Meconema > Meconema thalassinum. The sequence continues at coordinate 1,417,621,800 of OX336389.2, forward strand.
TTTTGTGAATGCTGTAATCTGGTGGACTGACTCTCAAATAAATACTTAACAATATTTGATTCAAGGTTATTTCTTTGTCCTTTTCCTCGCTAATCCACAACCACCACCAATCATTAGCTTTGACTTCATAGCTCCTGCCACGATCAAGGCTGCAATCTTTTCACCAATGGAAGCAGTAGATGATGTCACGCGCTGCACAGTAGGAAATACTGGGGTATTTTCATAAGTAACACTATTCCTATATACCAGACATAGGCAAACGTTTTAGGGGCAGGGCCAGATTCAATACAAAATAAAAACATATTTTAAAGATAGATTAAAACCTTTTTATTCTGAATTTTAAATCAAACAACACTTCTAGGCTACAATCGTAGAAAACTTAGGAAATAAAATGGCTATTTGAATGATGGTATGAAACTGGAAATTGTATCTTGCTGTGACGGCACTATTGATACAATTTATATTTACATCCCTTGGTACTACAAAATAGTAAGTGGCATTACGATGAATTGTGGTTATGTTACTGCGTACATTAATCTACCTTGTTTACCGTAGTGTCCTGGTTGGTGTCGGAGACACGTCACGCCTGGGGAAAAGAGTATTCTCGTGCAGCATATTAAAATATGTTTCATAGTGTATAACCTATGAAATGGCGCCCTTCCGGATTATATCTCCTTGGTGATATCTATTTAATTTTTAAAACATTGCACCACGGTCGGCCGGTAGAAGCATAGCGGGCGCACTCTCTATCCTATTGTATGCTCGAAGCATTCCACAGCAAAAGTATAAAGGAGAATGTGATGGGAACTTACCAAAAAATACTGATATCAAAACAGTTCTTTAGGAATACTATGAAACCTTTTAATACCTGGGGTATTCCGGCGCTGACATACACGTTTGCTCTACTAAGACGGTCAAAGACAGTACCCAATGACACTGACATAAATACAAGAATAACAAAGAGCAAATGCTGAGTCTTTCGTCGGAAATCTACAATTGGGTCAGCGATGTTTCCTCAATTTCATAGACACCAGAGTTCGCATGAGCGTTTACCGTTCAGTATGTCATATACATTCCTCATTGTTTCCTCTAACCACTGCCAGCTAGATTGTTTCGATCCATTTCCATCCCATTTTTCAAAATCACTCCCACAAAAATATCCAGCAACCGAGTGGAAAGATGTTACACATCAAAAAGAACACACCTACACTATTTGTTAGAAGAGGACGGAGTATGTGAGAAGTGAAATGTGCCCGTGTTTCTAATAGTATTTTTAATAATCTTGTTGAAATTGGGATGAGCTGATTATTGGTAGCACAGCTAAATGGTGGTCCGTCAATCCATTTCTGACGCTAATTTTGCGAAGTTTCACTGTAGAAAACCCCTCTTCACGGATATAGTAAGATGTGAACATTGCAGTTATCTTATGTGCATGAGATTTCAAGTTTGGTTAGTTAGTTAATGTTGTTTAAAGGGGCGGAACTACGAGGTCATCTACCCCTTCAAGTTTGGGAAGCTTGATTTTGGTAGGGCCTTGTAGAACACAATTCTTGAAACGTTGAGGAATAGTTGCTTCAATTCATTGTTACATTGTATTTCAGCCAGTTGTAGCTGCAACTCTAGTACACAAAACGCATAAACACAACGCAGCCCCTAAACTGAGGAACCAACCAATAATGAGATTGATACAGTTTTTCACTTCTAGGCACACAGAACAGTAAATATGACCTATGTGTAATTGTAGGTAGTAGGCTATAATACGAAATCATGTGGCGGTCCGTACTTTTCCCATGAATGCCATATACAGGGTCTTTCATATCAAATAAGAGCGCCAAGCGGCGGCTTTGATAACCTCAGCTGCGGTCACCTTGGCCGAGCTTGTGGCGCGCAAAGGCCGGCTGCTTTAAGCGTGTGTACAATCCTATATGATGCAGCGGCCTTGCTAGCGTGTGTGCAATGCGGAAATCTTACTTTAGTTAGTTAGTTAGTTAGTTATTGTTGATGAAACCGAAACCCCTACTTGTGCTAATTTTGTGAGTGATTTATTTGGAGACCGTTCAAGATTCTCGCCAATGTCATCTAGCTAATCCTCTGATAAACCTGTTCGTGTGCGGGCAGTTTTTTTATTGAGCACCGAGCCAGTAGTGTCAAGCTTATTTGCAATTACGTGAATCTGTGCTAGTGAAGGTGGCACTTCATCAGGAAATTGCTGAACAAATGCATCACGTACCCGCCGAGCCGACTCGTACTTAAAATATGTTTTACATAAAAAATACGATGTTGCAATGATAACTTTCTCACCATGTTAGCACTTGAGGTTTAGACTGGCGACTGAGCACCTGCACGCTTATTGCAAGTTCAAGTTTGGTAAAGTCAATCTGTTATTAAAACTCAGCAATTCTTCTAGGATTGTGCCGTGTCTTGTGTGGGGTTTCGCCTAGGACACCAAGCTAGGCTCATCGGCGGGCTCTTGGTGTCCCTGCCCGGACCCCCACAGGAGTATCGAACTGCGCGATACCTCCCTTTATATAGAGTGCAACTGAGTAGGGAGGCTGGGGGGGGTTTGACTCAAATACCGTTATTTATGCAAATTAGGGGGGCGTGGCAAGGTCAAGGACCTTGAGGTAGGTCATGCTCAATGACCTTGAGGTAGGTCATTGACCCCCAAGGTCGCCGGGACCCCGGAAGGTAAACAAACCTTGGAGGGTCCAGGAACCGGTTTGAGGGGGTGTGGGTGGAGGGGAGGAGTGGGGGTGGGGAGGGGGAGGGGGTGGTGGCGAGGGTGGGGGATGAGGGGGAAGGATGGAAGAGGCTCTGCACGAGACCCTCCTCGACCCAGTCTCCCTGTTGGACTGAGCGCCTTCTCTGATATTATCCTGGGCTATATAGCTTTGCTTTGAGCCCGATGAGATCCGAGTGTTGCCGAAGGTTTCCGAATCCTTGGTTGTGAATGAATTGTCAGAGAATTGAACGGTCAACTGGTGTGTGTGTGTGTGACGTCACAGCAGATTACGGGATGTGAGGTAGGTCATGAACGGGAGTGTTTTGAATGGAAAACATTAGTGTAACTGCTGTGTGTGTGTGACGTCACAGCAGATTACGGGATGTGGGGTAGGTCATGAACGGGAGTGTTTTGAATGGAAAACATGAATGGCGGTGGATGGCGGTGGTTGTTGAACCCTGACGTGGTAGGTTGGTTAGGTGTGAATGGGTCTGAGAGACAAACAAGATGGGGTTGAAAGCGCTCAATGGTAAATAAACACCAATGGTATCGGGAGTAGTGAATGGAATTGAGAGAGAGGGGGAATGAACTGGTTGTTGAATGTGCTCAATGGTAAACAAACATCAATGAATCTGGAGTAGTATTTCCTGTAAATGGTAGGGTGGGGGGTAGGATACAAATCGCATGGCATGTTGAGTCGGCCAGCTCGACATGAAATAAAAACAAGAAGGTGTACACCAGATCTGATTTATTAATCCATGAATTATATGTGGCATTAAAACCTAGCCACTTAACAAAAAGTTTATTGCCACGTTTTTGTACAATTTTTTCAACAAGATAATGCTTGGGATATTGCGTCCTTTGCAGTTCCTCCATGTAGAATCCTCCTTGGATTGGCTGCTTGTTGAGGTCATCAAGTAAATAAATAACTGGATTAGAAAGTTTTACCTTGCGAATACGAAATATTTCTGTGCTCCAGTTTGGTGTGTATCCTTTGGCGAAGATTGTTTTATGTTTACTGATGCGCACATAATCACCAATACGTAATTGATGACGTCGTGGATCTACTGTTTTGATTTTGTGATGAATGCGATCCAATTGCGCAATGTTCTTGGTTACAAGGCGTGGTTTCATTTTGATGGTTCTATGTTTAGTGTTGTTGTAACGTGTCACTAGGTCGCCTACAAGTTCAAGCCAGCGATAGGATCCTCTTGCTGTAAATTGTTCCCACATGCGCGTCTTGAGTGTGCGGTTGAAACGTTCTACAACACTTGCCTTTAGATTGCTAAAAGTGGAATAGTGATGGATGTCAAGCGATTTGAGATAAGCGGAAAAAGTCTTGTTGAAAAATTCTTTGCCTTGATCTGTTTGAAGCAAACGAGGTTGTCGTCTTGATCGCTGAACGATGGTCTTGAATGCAGCGGTGACCAGTTGTGCAGATTTATTCCGAACAGGTTCAACAAAGGCCATTTTGGAATAAACGTCGATGACGGTGAGCAGATAGTTGACCCCGTTGTTAGCTTTGGCATAGGGAATCATTTCAACCAGATCAGCTTGCCAAAGATCGTCAACGCCCCGTGTGATGACACGACGACGATGGTAGAGACGACGAGCTGGTCTATGCAACTCGCGAGCAATGGCAGCCTTAACAGGCGAGGGTGTATGAACACGTTGACTCATTAGACAATAATGCCAGCATGACGAAGCTCCTCTTCTATTTCTAAAACTTCCGCCTCGTGTCCGGTATGACCAGCCTGTTCCGATGCACGCAACAGTTGCAGACGTTTAACCAACTTATTTGGATTGTTCCAATAGGCGAAATCGATGAATGGTTTCAAAGTATTAAACGTGATACCGGACGCTGAATTTGCACGGCGAACACTTGCATAGGTGGGAAACAATTTTGATATGATGGTTTTATATTTGAAGCCCTTATTAGCATTTATTGCTTCAGAACGTTTATAATTACGTCTAAAACCATTTGTAGCCATCAAGATGTCTTTATACTTTTCAAGATCTTCTTTATCATAGTCCTCGGTAGAAGGTGTACGTGAAAATAAAAGTTCTAAAAGCCCTGGCGTCAATTTGTAACGAACTGTTTTAACAATCAAAACATTGTCACTTATCTTGATTGCTGAATCGCCAATTCGAAATCTATTGTTTTCATAGCGAACACCATAGGTAGTACCGGTATCAGTTTTCTTAGTAAAAAGATCTTCAAGGAAGGGGGTAACCAACGCACCATAATTTTGTAGTAAAATGGATTTTAACCGCACATATTGTTCGGGCGTATTCAATATTTCTTTAAGAGTAGGCTGCTTTTCTTTGGTTCTAGTGGGTGTTTCAGCAAGTATTGATGTTTTCAAAAACTGGGGCAGCGGGGATTCTTTGGAGTCAGAAGACGGAAGCAATGGAGAAAAAACATCCTCAGGTTCTTCATCATTTTCTTCCTCCTCCTCCTCTTCAATTGTTTGTGTTTCTTTTGAGCGTGTACTAGGCTTTGTTGTTCCTTTCAACACAGCTTCCAGAGGTGATTTCAAATGTTTTTCGTCAAACAATTCACTGTCGGCATGTGCACGTTTTAGATAGCGAAACTTTTGTGGAATGCTATTTCGCGCACGGATTATGTGCTTTTTTAATTGACTCCCTGTTGTCGCCATGACATCTGAACTAATGATGTTTAGAAAAGCGATGCAGCTACTTAAATACGAATGAAATGATCAAATCCCATGCGGTAGCGTCCATTGTTGATGTTGCTCTGCTTATCAATAACAAGACAACTGTGGTGATGAGCGTTCCAACACATGGCACACAACTGTGTAAAGGCTTGAAAGGTCATGTCTGGGTTCACGTGATCATCGTAGACGTGATGCATATTGCGCTCATCCTGACGGAAGAGAACAATCACGTTGGCATTGTCACGAATCAACTGTTTTGGTATTCGCGAATAGGTTTGAGCGAGATAAAAACAATCAATATATTTATGACGTCCCATGCTAAAGTAAGCCTGAATAATGCCCTGTCGTTCTGTGGCCACATCGTCAAAAATCATAAGCGAATGGGGGCGAACATTGTCTGGAGAAATGACATCTTCGTGCGCTGCGAATGTGAAGTAGCCCATGTTGCGCAGACCTGACATGACCTGTTCCAAGAACACATACAGCGGTTGATACAGCGATTTGGCAAAAATATAGATATTTTGAAAGCGCACTCCGTTTAAGGAGGTGATGAGGGTAAGCAGAAGATTGGTTTTTCCACATCCCGACGGGCCGGCGATGAGACAGCGAATGGAGGATGGGAAGAGTGATCCATGACGTTGTTCGGACGATGTTGAGAAGAGGTGTGAAACCAAGTCTCCCACCGGAAGTGAATGTTGTTGCTTAATAATCTGCATATCAACTAAATGTGAAAGGGGAAGAGCTGGTCTCTATATACATGAGGCAAACGGGTGTTTCAGTTCCAGTGTAACCATGGACGCCTTTGGAAGAACTCTCAAAACAAATGAACGATTTGCTTTGACAAACGATCCAAAACATGATACAGATCCGGCTACTAAACGATATGTCGATGCTAATGTATTGTCACGCACTACAGATGGCAATTACAACTTTAATGGAAAGCGATTGACCAATATAACAGAACCCGTATTACCCTCGGACGCATGTTCAAAAAAGTATGTAGATTATTACCGATTACGACGTATCAAAGGAGATTATGAGGCTCAGAATAAACGTATTACGGGCGTTGCAGATCCTGTGAACGATCAAGATGTGTGCACCAAAGCCTATGTGTTAACCAATGCTGTGGTGTTAACAGAAGCAAAGGACTATGACGTACACCAACGTCGAATCACTCAGCTGGCTCTTCCAACAAACAACACGGACGCTGCTCGAAAGGACTATGTAGATAACAATGTGAAACAGGTGCTCAGTATTGTGCCCACCCTAACTGTAAAGGGCTATACAGCAAATAATGCACGCTTTGTGCATGTGGCCGATCCTGAAGATGATCAAGATGTTTGTACAAAACGGTTTTTAAACTCTGAAATGGAAAAGGTGTGGGAAATTAAGGAGAACGCTCTACAGATGAAGCGAAGACGAATAGCCGAAGTTGCTGATCCTGTGCAACCTCACGACGTGACGACCAAACGATTTTTGGAACAACGGTTATCGCATTTTATTAAATCAATACCCTCTATATTTCTGCTTCACATTGTAAACCAACAACCGGTAAAAGATCCCAATAACCTCGCCTACATACTACGTTCGGGGTATGACAATTACCGTTTAATGTATGATGGTGCCATTCGTGTAATTGAGTATGCACCAGATTTGAAACATTTAGAGGTACGATTAAACGGTAGTGTTCAACCACTTATTGATCAACCGGTGAAAGCCGGAGACAAATTATTCTTTCACTTGAAACTCTCGTCTGAAGAAAAAGAGGCGGGGAAAACGATGAACGATTTTCCTCTGTATATAGAACTTGAATATACAGCCACCATTGAATAAATAACTACAGGTTCCCTTCCTGAGGAGTGTTAGTTGTGTTCTATACTTTGCGGTGTGAGGTTGTCTTGTTCTTTGGTCACGATGGTGAAACAGAGATATGTGGTGAAGAAGAGGAAGAAGTTGTCCAGAAAGGGAGGTTTTAAAGCTATTCTTCATGCGGCACGTCAAGCTTCGCGCGGAGAAACAAATAGTGAGTTGGCTATTAAGAAAGCACTCCGAGCAGCACGATTGCATGCGAATCCCAAAAGTAAACTACGTTTTAGAAAACGTGCCCGAGTTATTCCTGTGCCGAAACGTGGTGGATTTTTACCTGCACTGTTTGCTGGACTAGCAGCCCTTGGTTCACTTCTTGGAGGAGCAAGTGCGGTAGCACGAACGGTGAAAGCTGTTGAGGAGGCGAAGCAACAGTTGAAGGAAAGTGAAAGGCATAATAAAACTATGGAGGCCATAGCACTGCGCGGCAAAGGTGTGAACATGAAGCTAGCACCCTACAAGAAAGGACTCGGCATTTACATGTCGCCAAAAAACGGTTAATCGATGCACTGCCACGACGAGCCATGACGCATGAGGAAGTTATAAGATATGCAAAACAGCTTAAGATCTCCCACTTTCGAGGCGTGTTTATGCGCAACCAACTACCGTCTCGACCACGGAGCCATGAAAGTGCAGTTGTCAATTTGGATGACAGTCATGGACCGGGAACGCATTATGTGGCCTACATAAAGCATGGGCGAACCGTGTGGTACTTTGACAGTTTTGGAAATCTTCCTCCTCCGACAGAGCTTGTTCGCTATTTTGGAAGCAGTGCAACAATACACTATAATGTGAAACGAGTGCAAAATTTTAACACGCAACAGTGTGGTCGTCTATGTTTGACTTTTCTATATAAGACCGAGCACGGCGGGTGACGTGGTCATTATGACAACAGAAAGTAGAACGTTTACAGTGCACGGACAAGGTGCGGAAGTAACTGTTGACTTTTATCCTCCTATTGAATTGGGACGACGACCCTACGTGCTGGGACTTGTTTCGTTTGAAGGCTATAATAGAATCTGCAACGTAATTGAAGACGTCAATGATAAGTTCTACTACGATGACTATGTGTTAACTCTACCGTCTGGCAGCTACACCGTAGATGATATTCACGATCACATCTACACAACTCTCACCAAAGAATTTAGTCTAAAAGCATTTCTGGACGGGACACGCAAGTTTGAACTCATAGCCAACAACGTGACACATCGCTGCAGTATTCTTTCTTCTTTTAGGATTGATTTTAAATCTCAACCAGATTCGATTGGGTCATTGTTAGGCTATTCACCACAAGTGTTAGTACCAAACGTGATACACAAGTCTGACCAACCGGTGAAAATAATTGAAGATCATCACATATCTGTCACGTGTAATATTATTACAGACGTCTACACCAATCAAGATCCCTCGCATTCGCTTTATGATTTTATTGTTACTTCACCTGGTGGTTATATCATCCGCGAAAACCCGTCGGTGGTGCTCTATCATCCTGTGAGTGTGACCAACATCAGGAATATTACCTTAAGACTGGTGAATAGAAACCAACGTCTCATCCGGTTAGACCCTCATACACCTGTGACCTACAAACTGTATTTGAAGCCAGCATGAAACAAGTGTATAAAGCGGCAACGCTGTCAAGAGCAGGTGTTAGTTGTGCTCAACGCGTGTACAGGTTAACACGTGTCAACAAGCAGATCCTACAACAACTTGGTTACATCTTACGTCATGAATTCGATTCTAGACGTGACAAACCCTGTCGAAGTACAGGAGGGTATTGTAAGAATTGAACACCATTCCTACCAACCGTATACTCAGGGACTAAATAATAATGATGAGATTCGAATTACTATTAACCAACAAGATATCTACACGCTTCCACATGAAAGTTACATCCAGATTGAAGGGCAACTCACCAAATTGGATGGTACCATTCCAACAACGTCAAAGTTGGCCAACAATGCTTTGGCCTTTTTGTTTTCTGAGGTTCGCTACGTGATCAACGGTATTGAAGTGGATACTACTCGAAATGTTGGCATAACAAGTGTCATGAAACTTTATCCCTCGTACGGAAGCGAAGAGAGTAAAGCTTTTTGTATGGCTGGTTGGTGTCCCAACTCAACCAACGACTGGATGATTAACGATGATGGTACATTTACTGGACATTTACCTCTAAAATTAATACTAGGCTTTGCAGAGGATCATAAGCGCATTGTTGTGAACGCAAGACAGGATCTGATTCTTGTACGAGACAGGAGTGATTATAATGCGCTAAAGGGAGCTGATACAGCGCCAATAGATACAAAAATTCTACTGCAACGAATTCTATGGAAAGTACCGCACGTTACTCTATCAGATCAGAAAAAATTGAGTCTGCTCAAGATTGTGGAGAAGGATACAGCTTTACCCATTCAATTTAGAAGCTGGGAGCTGCATGAATACCCGGTATTACCACTCTCCGATACACATACTTGGTCTATAAAAACCTCACGGTATACAGAGCGGCCACTCTACGTCCCGGTTGGATTTCAAACAGATCGCAAATATCAACAGAATAAAGATGCATCAAAATTTGACCACATCCAATTACGAAATATACGACTCTTTTTGAACGGAGTTACCTTTCCCTATGAGGGAATGGATTTAAACTTTAACAAGAACAAATATGGTAAGCTCTATGACATGTTTGTAAACTTTCAGTCTTCCTATTATCAGAAAGAGGCATGTCCGCTATTATCACCACAAGACTTCAAGTCCAAGGCGCCTCTGGTGGTGATGGACTGTTCGTATTTGGAGGAGTCGATGAAGGAAACAACAATTGATATCAGACTAGAATTTGAAACATCGACAGTTATTCCAGAAAAAACAACAGCCTATTGCCTTATTGTTCACGAGGCGCAAGTGTTTTATCAACCGCTGTCCAATATGGTGATCAGAGTATAAATAGCATGTCTTCCTGTATTGCCCTTCACAGTCATGGAAAGCTACGATGAAGTCACAACCCCCTCTGCGAGGTGGGTCTGCAAATGTGAAAGTGATTCACCAGGTTCAGATGAAGATTCAAGGTTTACCATTTATCGCGCCCTAGTGAGTGAAGCTATAACTGCCTATCACAAGAATCATACTGTGCTTAGAATGTCGCCGCATCTGGTTCACTATTTACCAGATGGATTCATGTCTACGTTTGGTATTCATGACAGGGGCTACAACAACAAGCCCATCACTAATCAAACAAATAATGTGGACGATGGCGTTGCCAAAGCTTCATCTTGTCATGTTGGAGAGCGGGTAGATTGTATGGACTGCAAATGCGATCGTTGCTCAACAAGTCGAGACGCTGATGCAGCATTTGAGATTTATCGCACCCTGGTGAGTTTAGCAATACGCGCCTACCATAAAGCACAATTTCTTCGTGAAATGCCGCAGCATCTGATTGCCTATTTACCAGCTGGATTTCTGACCGCGTACGGTGCACACGACATTGACCTTAATTGGGATAAGCTACCATTACACCTCCGTATGTCGGCGGATGTTGCAGCCTGCCGTCCTTGTCGTAGACACTTTATGCATCGAGGAGATTCTCACTGTGATTGGGATGGTCCAAATCCTATGATAAAAAATTGTAAGCGATGTACTGATAACTTTATGAATAAAATTGTGTAATTGATTCTTTGCGTGTATATTATTTTCCCGCTCCTATCCAATCAGTTAGTTGTTAAGAAGCAGCGGTGGTGGAAGGTGTGATATCCGTCGCCATGCCGAAAACATTGATTGTCGACGTGCAGGGTTTCAAGGTGAACGGAAACAAGTTTGTATTTAAAGAAGTAGGAATTATTGACTGCACAACCATGTGGGCACCAAGAGTAACCAGTTTTGTCTTTGAACCACCGTTTCCATTGCATTTGCAGTCAGACGAGGACAGAAGACAAACAGAGTGGTTGCAACGCAATTTGGGACTAGTCTGGAAAGAAGGCGACATTCCTTACCAGCATCTATCACTTGTTCTGAAAGCTCACTTGTTTGGTGCTGACCTTGTATTTGTAAAGGGAAGTGAAAAAAAGGAATGGTTGCGTCAGTATGTTAATTCAACATGTCAACTTGTTGACCTTCATGATCTGGGATGTCCTGCACTGTACAACCTGTCCGTGCCTGATGAACCTCTACAAAATAAAACACTTCAAAATGTTTGGAAGCTTTTTGATTGGCTAGCTCGCAGAGCATGTCAAAACTTGCATGTTGAGTGCAAAGCGTTGTAACGTCAGCTTCAGTGTGAGACATACCAGTGATCAGTGTGGACGTGTAGTAATATGGCAGCAATTGAAGGTTTGGACGCAAACCCCACAGAGCGAGCTATTGTCAAGTATTTTGCCTGTAAAAAAAAGCTTGACAGTTTCACAGATGAGGAATTGAACGCTTTGCCCAAGGCGTTCCTTTTTATGTTGCTACAAACGCGGTGAAAAATATTTGGCACAGTGTACCTAGTGAATGGAGCAGAGATCCTGGTCTGCGTGAACTACAACCATGCACTGACTTTAGTCATCACCAGCAAGTGTCTATTACTAAAATGCCATCCATTAGACAGTGTGGAACGTGTCAGCTCATCAAATTGTACCACGGCCATACAAATATACCGTCCTGTAAAGACTTTGCTTCATCATTCCATGGTTGCGATGAAGAAGAGGAAGAAGAGACAGCAGCGGCAGTATCGCCAGCTCCAAAAAGTAAGACAACGATTGAAAAAGATATATCGGACCTTTGCTGATCATGGTCTAGTTAACAAGGCCATTGATGTACTTCCCATTGAACTGCATATTCCCGGCTATCAATTTTGTGGACCTGGGACTAAACTAAACCAACGTCTAGCACAAGGTAATTCTGGAATCAACAAATTGGATGCTGCGTGTAGAGATCATGACATTGCTTACAGCGACAAGAATGCAGAAGTACGTCGAGTTGCAGACCACATTCTTCTAAGAAAGGCTGTGCAGCGCGTGACATCATCTACTGCTTCCATTGGTGAAAAGATTGCAGCCTTGATCGTGGCAGGAGCTATGAAGTCAAAGCTAATGATTGGTGGTGGTTGTGGATTAGCGAGGAAAAGGACAAAGAAATAACCTTGAATCAAATATTGTTAAGTATTTATTTGAGAGTCAGTCCACCAGATTACAGCATTCACAAAAGATGTTTTGGTTTCTTCTTGTAAAAACATACAATTGTAATAAAAAGAATTGAAAAATTAAAGTGTGTTCTTATTTACTAGGTGTGGAAATGTCCAAAAGGCAAGCTATTTACACCATCCCACAGACGTTTATTGTCATATGTAGACAGCGATGTTTTATTTTGATTTACTGTAAATATATTATGGTTCTTTGAAAGAATGCGTGTTTGCTGGTACAAGCGAGAGGTGTTTGTGTAGAGTACACATCGATATTCCTCAACATTGAGGAATTGTGTGACGCTACGAAGAACACCCTTCGCTTTGCATTGACCTTTATTCTTTTGTGTTGAAAATGCGTACATTTTCGGCGCCAAAGCCACAAATTCCGTCATAACATCACCAGCACACTCATCCTTAAATATACCAATGTGTTTTTTATTCATGGGAATTATGCAAAACATATTGTTAACCTCATAGTTTGAGGTATCAAAGTAACTTGGATGTTCTCTCATCACAGAGTAAATATCCGTCTTATTGGTTTGATAAATAAGACTGTCTGTATCCATATACAGTAATTTTACATCTCCAAACTTTTGTTTGGCAAACTCATAATGAAATTGATACATTACAAATTTTGAATAGTCAAGTATTACCATTCCTAAGTAAATTGGTTTGTTATACATGATTTCTGTCTTTGACAATTCAATGGTTACTAAATCAGTTTCAATAACTCGTACTGAATGGAAATTGGGCATAGCAATATATTTTCGTGCGCCATATCGACCATCCCAGTGGTTTATCAAATGAATAGTTCTTTGCTTTCTAATATTTTCCATAGATTTACCGTAGCATGCATTGTTCATTAATTCATAAAAATTTGAATCGAATGTAGTCTTGGCATGCTGCCGATAATGAGTATTTAATTGCATGTACGGTTGTAACCATGGTTTCTGGTCAAAACAAATAATGCGGTGAATGGTTTGTAGCTTCAAACCGTGTTTCAAACATTGCATTAAATTTTCGATGTGTATGACGTAGCGATTTTTCGGATTTAACGTTGCCAGCAACTTTTTATTGTTGGAACGTGACCTGGGAGGTTGTAGTTTTTCAACACAAAATGGTAGATCAGAATGATCATTGTGTATCTCGCGGGGATATAATATGTCAACTTCTAGAACATAGCCACGTGTGTTATTGCTCAACGCGTCCTGTAAATTAAAATTTGAAACTTCATCTGAAGTCAGCCATCGAAAATTTTGATACGGAAGCGGTTTTTCCATAGCATATCCGTATAAATTGTTACAATCCAGGTAGGTGAGGTATGTTGTAGGTTGCTTTGGTTTGTATGTATCCATATATGGATTATTTGCTTTGGCATGCTTTTGCACAAGCGGTACAAGCCCGCCACGTATCCCGCGTTCAAAAAAGAGCAACATGTCGATGTCAGTTAATAGTTCCAGTTCTATTTCAGTCACCTTCAACATACAGTCCCAACTGTATCCGGCAAGGGTGTAGTAATGGGCTGGATCTAGATTGTAGATTTCAAGACACAGTTTGCGAAAGTGTTCAAACACGTCTGTCAAAAGTAGTGTATCAATTTTGAGGTATAAATCAGCATACTCGCCCAAAGTTGATATCTTGAACACGTCCCATACTTTTTGGGCGTGTAAATAGTCTTCTTCAGAAATATGACTTTTTGTTAAGTCATTGTAAAATTTATCCTTTGAAGGGAGTGCAGTTTCCTGCAAACATGCCCAATTGTTTACATGATTATAGGGAAACACCCCTTTTCGAATGCATAATTCAAATTGTTCGTCACCAGTAAAGTTTTGACGTACAGAATTCAAATTGTTTGGGTGAAGCCCTTGAACCAGCGCATCCAATGATGATGCGAGGAATCTATACGAATCTAAAAATCGTATACTAATTCCATTTCGCCATTTTGTAAACGAAATAAAATTTTCATGATTTTGTTGAATTAAAGAAAACTTTTGGTTTTCAAGGTTAACAAATTCCTTAATAATTAGATGACTGTCATACCGAGACATGTTGTGCAAGAAACAAGAAATATAGCGTGCTCTTTTATAGGCCAAATTACATGCACTATGAGCCGCTCCTCTAAATTTGCCAGTGTACCGATTATGGTCCCTCACCGGCGTGTCACAAGTTGCTATTGGTTTTTGACAAATGTGGCAAGTGGTTCCTGTTGCAAAAGCCACCTCGTCTGCATCCAACATTTGAAGCGGAATTGGGTTTTCCAGGATATTGTACACCCGATCTGCCAAGGCGTCCAATTCATTTAAAAACCAAGCAGCAGCATTTGCATCGCGATAAGATTTGAAGTAAGAAAGCGAAGGGTCATATGAGCAAATCACGTTTAGAGCACAACTGAATGGCACATGTTGCTGTACTTGTTGAGTGTACGGGCGTGCTGGATCCGGGTTACATGTGTCAATGGGTGTGGTTAAACATTCAAAATCTGCATATACTGTAAATGGAAGCGGTTCTTGACGAGACACATTTTGAAATTTCATACTGGCTTTATCCTTTTCTGGGAATGTAATTTTTACAGCTGGTTGTGTAATGCAATCAATAGTATGGGCTGTCAACTTTTGATTGCTAGTAAAATATTGCAAACAGCGATCACATATATATAACCTATTTTTACTCTTTGTAACTTGTGAACGAACTAGTCTGGAAAGATCTTTGATATAACAATAATGGTTGCACAATTCCCCTTCAATGTACAATAAATTAAAATGCTTTTCTTTTTTTTCCTTTGTCACATAGAGTGGCCCAATAACTTTGTCCCCTTCAACTCCGTATACATTAATGGAGTAAAGCAGATTTTTAGATTCAAAACGAGAAAAGGCGTTGAGGTCCATTGGGAATTCTATGTCTGCTAAATTTAGACTGATCATTAATTCCATAAATTTCTGGTGATATTTGCCCATTCTGTGAACATTTTTACTTGCAGAACATAGCCCAGCAGCCAGGGACCAAATAAAGCAGAAAACATCATTATTATCCACATTGATAACCGCGTGACGGTTTTCCAACTGTTTAGGCAAATTAACATGAGATGACCCACTATTTATGGGATCAAAGGTGCATACATTAATTTTAAGATGATTGATAGCTTCCAGCGATTTGCCGCTTTCTAATTCTTGAAACTCAGCAAAGCGTGTTGTGAGTTTATCAACAATGTTTTTACTATACCAACTGTGTATATTATCAGTGCGGTATAATTTAGTCATGTGTGTGTGTAAATAGATTGGCTGAATGATTTCGACACCTTGTTTCAAAATAGCAAAGTCACATAATAATTCAGCGTTAACCTTTAACGCTACATGTTCTCTTAAACAGTCTTGTATTTTGTTTTGAAAAATGTTGTAACTAGTGTTTAAATATTCATTGAGATTTAAAATGTTTGCATCATTATTGACTTTAGTGCAACAGATATTGTTATTGAAACAACTATCCACATCTTGCCAACTTTGTATCGGTGGCGACATGATGTCCCTTAGTACTTAACAATTACAAAAACTGAACGGTTTGCAGAGAGAGTGAACCAAAGTTTATTTTTCCTGCAAATTCCGTTTTTACATAAACTAATTTTAAATTTTATTTTTTTCTTCTATGAATTCCACAAGATATCTTTTGTTTTCTAGTCCCAAGTATTTTAAATAGATGGTCCCTTTGTTGAGATCGGCTACATCTTCCTCGCTGAGTTCCTTGAATCTCGACGGTAGAAATACTGCAAAGTCCTCCAGTTCACAAAGAATACGTTCCCCAAATTTGGTCCTGACTCGACGAACAGCAGTTACCAAATACGACTCGTTTACCTGCAGATCCTGTAGTCGTTTAGTCTCTGGTCCAGCATCTTTCCCTATGGAATTCGCATTTTTTATTGCCGACATTCTGAAATCGAATTTGATATCTATAATAGTGTTTTAGTATACCTAAGCCATTAGCAAATATGTATATACACACAAAAGTTATCAAAACCCTTCTACACACCCATTATCGCTAGCCACTAATTTAATTGTCAGCAGCTTGCGTTCACCATTTTCCTACTTCTCCTCAATCCATTACAAGAACACAGGTTATCAAACAAGTTATACACCCAGGTGCTACATGGTCAGGAGCTGGCCATGACTGTACTTTGGTGAAGTCGGGCCAGATTGCTTGTATAATTTAACTGTTCCCGGGCAAAGCCGGGGTAAACTGCTTGTGTAATTTAACTGTCGCCCGGGCGAAGCCGGAGCGGGTTACTAGTATAATATATAACTGTTCCCGGGTGAAGCCGGGGTGAATTTCTTGTATAATTTAACTGTTCCCGGGCGAAGCCGGAGCGGGTTTCTAGTATAATATATGACTGTTCCCGGGTGAAGCCATGGCAGATTGCCTGTATAATTTAACTGTTCCCGGGCGAAGCCAGGGCGGATTGCTTGTATAGTTTAACTGTCCCCCGGGTGAAGCCGGATCGGGTTTCTAGTATAATATATAAATGTTCCCGGGTGAAGCCGGGCAGATTGCTTGTATAATTTAACTGTTCCCAGACGAAGCCGGAGCGGGTTTTTAGTATAATATATAATTGTTTACGGGCGAAGCCGGGGAAGATTACTTATATCATTTAACTGTCTCCCGGGCGAAGCCGGAGCGGGTTTCTAGTATAATATATAACTGTTCCCGGGCGAAGCCGGAGCAGGTTTCTAGTATAATGTATAACTGTTCCCGGGCGAAGCCGGAGCAGGTTTCTAGTATAATATATAACTGTTTCCCAGGCGAAGCCGGAGCAGGTTTCTAGTATAATGTATAACTGTTCCCGGGCGAAGCCGGAGCAGGTTTCTAGTATAATATATAACTGTTTCCCAGGCGAAGCCGAAGCAGATTGCTTGTATAATTTAACAGTCCCCCGGGCGAAGCCGGAGCGGGTTTCTAGTATAATATATAACTGTTCACGGGTGAAGCCGGAGCTGATTGCTTCTATAATTTAACTGTTCTCGGGAGAAGCCAGAGCGGGTTTCTAGAATAATATATAACTGTTCCCGGGCGAAGCCGGAGCGGTTTTCTAGAATAATATATAACTGTTCCCGGGCGAAGCCGGAGCAGGTTTCTAGTATAATGTATAACTGTTCCCGGGCGAAGCCGGAGCAGGTTTCTAGTATAATATATAACTGTTTCCCAGGCGAAGCCGAAGCAGATTGCTTGTATAATTTAACAGTCCCCCGGGCGAAGCCGGAGCGGGTTTCTAGTATAATATATAACTGTTCACGGGTGAAGCCGGAGCTGATTGCTTCTATAATTTAACTGTTCTCGGGAGAAGCCAGAGCGGGTTTCTAGAATAATATATAACTGTTCCCGGGCGAAGCCGGAGCGGTTTTCTAGTATAATGTATAACTGTTCCCGGGCGAAGCCGGAGCAGGTTTCTAGTATAATGTATAACTGTTCCCGGGCGAAGCCGGAGCAGGTTTCTAGTATAATATATAACTGTTTCCCAGGCGAAGCCGAAGCAGATTGCTTGTATAATTTAACAGTCCCCCGGGCGAAGCCGGAGCGGGTTTCTAATATAATATATAACTGTTCACGGGTGAAGCCGGAGCTGATTGCTTCTATAATTTAACTGTTCTCGGGAGAAGCCAGAGCGGGTTTCTAGAATAATATATAACTGTTCCCGGGCGAAGCCGGAGTGGTTTTCTAGTATAATCTATAACTGTTTCCGGGCGAAGCTGGGGCAGATTGCTTGTATAATTTAACTGTTCTCGGGTGAAGCCGAGGCGGATATTTTTTGTATAATTTAACTGTCCCCCGGGTGAAGCCGGAGCGGGTTTTTAGTATAATATATATAACTGTTCACGGGTGAAGCCGGAGCAGATTGCTTCTATAATTTAACTGTTCCCGGGAGAAGCCAGAGCGGGTTTCTAGAATAATATATAACTGTTCCCGGGCGAAGCCGGAGCGGTTTTCTAGTATAATCTATAACTGTTTCCGGGCGAAGCTGGGGCAGATTGCTTGTATAATTTAACTGTTCCCGGGAGAAGCCAGTGCGGTTTTCTAGTATAATCTATAACTGTTTCCGAGCGAAGCTGGGGCAGATTTCTTGTATAATTTAACTGTTTCCGGGCGAAGCTGGGCAGATTGCATGTATAATTTAACTGTTCTCGGGTGAAGCCGAGGCGGATATTTTTTGTATAATTTAACTGTCCCCCGGGTGAAGCTGGAGCTGGTTTCTAGTATAATATATATATCTGATCCCGGGTGAAGCCGGGGTGGATTGCTTGTATAATTTAACTATCCCCCGGGCGAAGCCGGAGCGGGTTTCTAGTATAATATATAACTGTTCCCGGGCAAAGCCGGGGCGGATTGTTTGTATAATTTAACTGTTCCCGGACAAAGCCGGGGCAGATTGCTTGTATAATTTAACTGTTCTCGAGCGAAGTCGGTGCATGCTTTTGGTATAATATAACTGTTCCCGGGCGAAGCCGGGTTGGGTTTCTGGTATAACATAACTGTTCCCGGGCGAAGCCGGGTCGGGTTGTTTGTATATTATATCTGTTCCCGGGTGAAGCCGGGACATGTTGCTTAAATAATTTATCTGTTCAATACACCCAAGTGCATGGGGGGGCTACATTGGTCGGGAGGTGATGATTTAAATGTCCTTAACTAAATAGGTTACTTGACCTGGAGCGGATGTATAAAAGTGAATGCATGTCTCGGTGCTAATGTTACATAAATCCTTCACCTTTGCAATACATAAGAGATCATTATCTATTCCGTGACTGTGTGTCGAGCACTGTAATTATCTCGCGGGCAATGCAGTGAAATCGGCAACATTTAATTGGATAATAACAGTAATTATATATAATTGAGCTGCATTCATTTTATATATCCCAGGCAGCTAGTGGTTTAAGATGCAAGTCACGTTAAAACCAATCTTATTACATGCTATGAATTCTGCTCGTTTCATACTTGAAGTAATTATTGCTTGTCTGATTCATACCGTCTAACTTTTAAACTAGCTTTGTCAATAGGCCATTATACTATTAAAATTCTAAACATCTTCATGTGGATTTAAACCTACCATCTCAGCATTTACAAGTACTGTAATGTACAGTTGTTGTTTGAGTCTTCAGTCTTTTGACTGGTTTGATGCAGCGCTCCATGCCTCCCTGTCCTGAGCTAATCGTTTCATCTCTACATAGCTCCGACACCCTACACCCGACACAATCTGTTTAACATATTCTAACCTTGGTCTACCCCTACAGTTTTTGTCCTCGACCCTTCCTTCCATAACTTAGCTTGCTATTCCTGGTGTCTTAATATGTGTCCTACCAATCTATCTCTTCTCTTCATTAGCAGTCGCCAGAAACATCTCTCCTCTCCCACTCGTCTTAATACCTCTTTATTTGTTACTCTCTCTACCCATCTGATCTTCATCATTCTCCTGTAACACCACATTTCAAATGCTTCAATTCTCCTCTTTTCTGTACAGTACAATCACTTATTTTGTAAACCATTTGGCTGAGTTAGTCTCCCAGTAGCACATAGTCAAATATATACACTAGGATATACTTTAAAGTTATATACTTAAGTATGTTGAATATTACCTGATAGACAAGGATCCAATTGCAATCTGGTGTGAATGCTGTAAGCTCCTAGTTAACTCTACTTTCATTTCAATTCTGCTCGACTATTTATACCCCTCCGAATACAGGAAACGTCCCTGGATTACCGTTCCTTTCACACAAACATGACCTCCATACAGCATTACCCTGCATTAATACAGGAATCGTTACTGACCTTCCTTTCACCAGAAATAGCTCCACACTGTATAACCCTGTACAACTACCTTAAACACTCCTAATTAATCCACCTTTCACCAGAAAACACACAGTATATAAAGAGAATGTTCCTTTTCACAACATATCATTCGCTGCAATGTCTGGCAACAAGATCGATGAAGTCATGGGGCTGGAAGAAGAAGAAAACCAGGAGGAGTTGACGCTTGATCTGTTAATGTAAGTATTATTTATTTACTAAAGCCTTATGTAGCAGCACGCCAGTCTCTCACGGCTGGGTGCGTGGTTCAATTAGAGTCACTTTATGTTAGATCTGTGCTGGGCAAACCAAAAGCAGACAGGTTTTTCTCTGGGAACACCAGTTTTCCCTGTCAAAATTTTCTTCCGGCAACACCCTCCACTATCATTTCTTTTTATCTGTCATTCATTTAAACATTGACTGACAAAAGTGAGACAGGCTTTGGCAGCCAACACAGATCTTTCTCGCCGCTAGATGGAGTTTAATTCATTCCATTCCTGATCTGGTCAAATACTGGAAGCAAGCGGCGTTTTTTTTTTCTTCTTCAAAATGATTAGAAATACTGAGCGTAGTTACCGCCTTTGTAGCCCATGTTTACTTGGGTGTGAGTAGAATTTGTCTGATAACCCGTATTATTGCGATGAATAAAAAAGGATTGGGAAGGAAGTCAGATTTTTTTAAAGTGTGTTAAAATCCTTCAGTATGCCTTCCTTTGGAGGGGGAGTAAAGCCAGTGGTTACATGTTCTCACTTTATGACATGTAAATGATCCGTCCACAGACTAAACTTGTGTGAAGCTAAATTGACAGGTTAGATTTTGTCAAAACAAGTTACAACATTTACCACTAGATGGCATTATTATCTGGTAGCATAAAACTTGGAACTTGTAGCTCACCCTAAAGGCGTTCGCTGGAAGCAGCTACATACTCAAGTGAGTCACACATGTTCGTGAACACTGCCAGCACTGAAACCCATACTCAAGTTCCAACATTCACCACTAGGTATCATTAATATCTAGTAGCAAAATTTTGAAACTACTTAAAATGAACAGAACTTGTAGCTCACCCTAAGGGCGTCCGCTGGAAGCTGCTGCAGACTTAGGTGAACTGTACTTGCTCTCACACACTCCCAGCAATTCACAATACAATATTTAGATAAACAAGCGTTATAAAACAATTTTGTTGTACTCTTTATTGTATACATTTTTTTATAGCTTTGGAAATGATCCAGTTTTGGTGGAGTTTTTTACGGAGTTAATGTCAGCGATGGAAGGGCGTGGGAGAGAAGAAGAAGAAGATGAAGAAGAAGAAGAAGATGATGATGATGAAGAGGAAGATGAAGAGTCAAAATAAAACATAATTTTACTTTTTTTGCTTCTGGTTTTATTTGTTTTTACATTCACCCTACCAAGCAAGCCAGAGTTCAACACCCACCATCCATCTCCATTCATGATTCAGACACGTTTACCTCATCATTTGTCCCGCACCCTCTCAATCACCGTAAGGTCATTCCCAGACATGACCTACCATACAACTCGTTGTCAATCTCAGGATTCGTCATCCCATGTGACGTCACACACAGGTTAACCGTTCAAATCTGTTTATTCATTCACACAAACACCTGTGTTCATTAAACATCCACCCACGCATCGATGTTTATTTACCATTGAGCGCTTTCAACCCCATCTTGTTTGTCTCTCAGACCCATTCACACCTAACCAACCTACCACGTCAGGGTTCAACAACCACCGCCATCCACCGCCATTCATGTTTTCCATTCAAAACACTCCCGTTCATGACCTACCCCACATCCCGTAATCTGCTGTGACGTCACACACACACCCACAGCAGTTACACTAATGTTTTCCATTCAAAACACTCCCGTTCATGACCTACCTCACATCCCGTAATCTGCTGTGACGTCACACACACACACACCAGTTGACCGTTCAATTCTCTGACAATTCATTCACAACCAAGGATTCGGAAACCTTCGGCAACACTCGGATCTCATCGGGCTCAAAGCAAAGCTATATAGCCCAGGATAATATCAGAGAAGGCGCTCAGTCCAACAGGGAGACTGGGTCGAGGAGGGTCTCGTGCAGAGCCCCTTCCATCCTTCCCCCTCATCCCCCACCCTCGCCACCACCCCCTCCCCCTCCCCCTCCCCACCACCACTCCCCCCTCCCCACCCCCACTCCTCCCCTCCACCCACACCCCCTCAAACCGGTTCCTGGACCCTCCAAGGTTTGTTAACCTTCCGGGGTCCCGGCGACCTTGGGGGTCAATGACCTACCTCAAGGTCATTGAGCATGACCTACCTCAAGGTCATTGACTTTGCCACGCCCCCCTAATTTGCATAAATAACGGTATTTGAGTCAAAACCCCCCCAGCCTCCCTACTCAACTGCACTCCTTGACTGCGAGAACCAAAAGCTCAAGCAGTCATAACCTCCCTATGAAGGCTTCCAAAAAGATGGTGTATTGGCTTTCACGGCCGGTGAATTAAAACTCAGCTATTCTTCTAGGTTTGTGCCGTGTCTTGTGTGGGGTTTCGCCTAGGACACCAAGCTAGGCTCATCGGCGGGCTCTTGGTGTCCCTGCCCGGACCCCCACAGGAGTATCGAACTGCGCGATACCTCCCTTTATATAGAGTGCAACTGCACTCCTTGACTGCGAGAACCAAACGCTCAAGCAGCCATAACCTCCCTATGAAGGCTTCCAAAAAGATGGTGTATTGGCTTTCACGGCCGGTGAATTAAAACTCAGCAATTCTTCTAGGTTTGTGCCGTGTCTTGTGTGGGGTTTCGCCTAGGACACCAAGCTAGGCTCATCGGCGGGCTCTTGGTGTCCCTGCCCGGACCCCCACAGGAGTATCGAACTGCGCGATACCTCCCTTTATATAGAGTGCAACTGCACTCCTTGACTGCGAGAACCAAAAGCTCAAGCAGCCATAACCTCCCTATGAAGGCTTCCAAAAAGATGGTGTATTGGCTTTCACGGCCGGTGAATTAAAACTCAGCAATTCTTCTTGGTTTGTGCCGTGTCTTGTGTGGGGTTTCGCCTAGGACACCAAGCTAGGCTCATCGGCGGGCTCTTGGTGTCCCTGCCCGGACCCCCACAGGAGTATCGACCTGCGCGATACCTCCCTTTATATAGAGTGCAACTGCACTCCTTGACTGCGAGAACCAAAAGCTCAAGCAGCCATAACCTCCCTATGAAGGCTCCCAAAAAGATGGTGTATTGGCTTTCACGGCCGGTGAATTAAAACTCAGCAATTCTTCTAGGTCTGTGCCGTGTCTTGTGTGGGGTTTCGCCTAGGACACCAAGCTAGGCTCATCGGCTGGCTCTTGGTGTCCCTGCCCGGACTCCCACAGGAGTATCGAACTGCGCGATACCTCCCTTTATATAGAGTGCAACTGCACTCCTTGACTGCGAGAACCAAAAGCTCAAGCAGCCATAACCTCCCTATGAAGGCTTCCAAAAAGATGGTGTATTGGCTTTCACGGTCGGTGAATTAAAACTCAGCAATTCTTCTAAGTTTGTGCCGTGTCTTGTGTGGGGTTTCGCCTAGGACACCAAGCTAGGCTCATCGGCGGGATCTTGGTGTCCCTGCCCGGACCCGCACAGGAGTATCGAACTGCGCGATACCTCCCTTTATATAGAGTGCAACTGCACTACTTGACTGCGAGAACCAAAAGCTCAAGCAGCCATAACCTCCCTATGAAGGCTCCCAAAAAGATGGTGTATTGGCTTTCACGGCCGGTGAATTAAAACTCAGCAATTCTTCTAGGTTTGTGCCGTGTCTTGTGTGGGGATTCGCCTAGGACACCAAGCTAGGCTCATCGGCGGGCTCTTGGTGTCCCTGCCCGGACCCCCACAGGAGTATCGAACTGCGCGATACCTCCCTTTATATAGAGTGCAACTGCACTCCTTGACTGCGAGAACCAAAAGCTCAAGCAGCCATAACCTCCACATGAAGGCTTCCAAAAAGATGGTGTATTGGCTTTCACGGCCGGTGAATTAAAACTCAGCAATTCTTCTAGGTTTGTGCCGTGTCTTGTGTGGGGTTTCGCCTAGGTCACCAAGCTAGGCTCATCGGCGGGCTCTTGGTGTCCCTGCCCGGACCCCCACAGGAGTATCGAACTGCGCTATACCTCCCTTTATACAGAGTGCAACTGCACTCCTTGACTGCGAGAACCAAAAGCTCAAGCAGCCATAACCTCCCTATGAAGGCTTCCAAAAAGATGGTGTATTGGCTTTCACGGCCGGTGAATTAAAACTCAGCAATTCTTCTAGGTTTGTGCCGTGTCTTGTGTGGGGTTTCGCCTAGGACACCAAGCTAGGCTCATCGGCGGGCTCTTGGTGTCCCTGCCCGGACCCCCACAGGAGTATCGAACTGCGCGATACCTCCCTTTATATAGAGTGCAACTGCACTCCTTGACTGCGAGAACCAAAAGCTCAAGCAGCCATAACCTCCCTATGAAGGCTTCCAAAAAGATGGTGTATTGGCTTTCACGGCCGGTGAATTAAAACTCAGCAATTCTTCTAGGTTTGTGCCGTGTCTTGTGTGGGGTTTCGCCTAGGACACCAAGCTAGGCTCATCGGCGGGCTCTTGGTGTCCCTGCCCGGACCCCCACAGGAGTATCGAACTGCGCGATACCTCCCTTTATATAGAGTGCAACTGCACTACTTGACTGCGAGAACCAAAAGCTCAAGCAGCCATAACCTCCCTATGAAGGCTCCCAAAAAGATGGTGTATTGTCTTTCACGGCCGGTGAATTAAAACTCAGCAATTCTTCTAGGTTTGTGCCGTGTCTTGTGTGGGGTTTCGCCTAGGACACCAAGCTAGGCTCATCGGCGGGCTCTTGGTGTCCCTGCCCGGACCCCCACAGGAGTATCGAACTGCGCGATACCTCCCTTTATATAGAGTGCAACTGCACTCCTTGACTGCGAGAACCAAAAGCTCAAGCAGCCATAACCTCCACATGAAGGCTTCCAAAAAGATGGTGTATTGGCTTTCACGGCCGGTGAATTAAAACTCAGCAATTCTTCTAGGTTTGTGCCGTGTCTTGTGTGGGGTTTCGCCTAGGTCACCAAGCTAGGCTCATCGGCGGGCTCTTGGTGTCCCTGCCCGGACCCCCACAGGAGTATCGAACTGCGCTATACCTCCCTTTATACAGAGTGCAACTGCACTCCTTGACTGCGAGAACCAAAAGCTCAAGCAGCCATAACCTCCCTATGAAGGCTTCCAAAAAGATGGTGTATTGGCTTTCACGGCCGGTGAATTAAAACTCAGCAATTCTTCTAGGTTTGTGCCGTGTCTTGTGTGGGGTTTCGCCTAGGACACCAAGCTAGGCTCATCGGCGGGCTCTTGGTGTCCCTGCCCGGACCCCCACAGGAGTATCGAACTGCGCGATACCTCCCTTTATATAGAGTGCAACTGCACTCCTTGACTGCGAGAACCAAAAGCTCAAGCAGCCATAACCTCCCTATGAAGGCTTCCAAAAAGATGGTGTATTGGCTTTCACGGCCGGTGAATTAAAACTCAGCAATTCTTCTAGGTTTGTGCCGTGTCTTGTGTGGGGTTTCGCCTAGGACACCAAGCTAGGGTCATCGGCGGGCTCTTGGTGTCCCTGCCCGGACCCCCACAGGAGTATCGAACTGCGCGATACCTCCCTTTATATAGAGTGCAACTGCACTCCTTGACTGCGAGAACCAAAAGCTCAAGCAGCCATAACCTCCCTATGAAGGCTTCCAAAAAGATGGTGTATTGGCTTTCACGGCCGGTGAATTAAAACTCAGCAATTCTTCTAGGTTTGTGCCGTGTCTTGTGTGGGGTTTCGCCTAGGACACCAAGCTAGGCTCATCGGCGGGCTCTTGGTGTCCCTGCCCGGACCCCCACAGGAGTATCGAACTGCGCGATACCTCCCTTTATATAGAGTGCAACTGCACTCCTTGACTGCGAGAACCAAAAGCTCAAGCAGCCATAACCTCCCTATGAAGGCTTCCAAAAAGATGGTGTATTGGCTTTCACGGCCGGTGAATTAAAACTCAGCAATTCTTCTTGGTTTGTGCCGTGTCTTGTGTGGGGTTTCGCCTAGGACACCAAGCTAGGCTCATCGGCGGGCTCTTGGTGTCCCTGCCCGGACCCCCACAGGGGTATCGAACTGCGCGATACCTCCCTTTATATAGAGTGCAACTGCACTCCTTGACTGCGAGAACCAAAAGCTCAAGCAGCCATAACCTCCCTATGAAGGCTCCCAAAAATATGGTGTATTGGCTTTCACGGCCGGTGAATTAAAACTCAGCAATTCTTCTAGGTTTGTGCCGTGTCTTGTGTGGGGTTTCGCCTAGGACACCAAGCTAGGCTCATCGGCGGGCTCTTGGTGTCCCTGCCCGGACCCCCACAGGAGTATCGAACTGCGCGATACCTCCCTTTATATAGAGTGCAACTGCACTCCTTGACTGCGAGAACCAAAAGCTCAAGCAGCCATAACCTCCCTATGAAGGCTTCCAAAAAGATGGTGTATTGGCTTTCACGGCCGGTGAATTAAAACTCAGCAATTCTTCTAGGTTTGTGCCGTGTCTTGTGTGGGGTTTCGCCTAGGACACCAAGCTAGGCTCATCGGCGGGCTCTTGGTGTCCCTGCCCGGACCCCCACAGGAGTATCGAACTGCGCGATACCTCCTTTTATATAGAGTGCAACTGCACTACTTGACTGCGAGAACCAAAAGCTCAAGCAGCCATAACCTCCCCATGAAGGCTTCCAAAAAGATGGTGTATTGGCTTTCACGGCCGGTGAATTAAAACTCAGCAATTCTTCTAGGTTTGTGCCGTGTCTTGTGTGGGGTTTCGCCTAGGTCACCAAGCTAGGCTCATCGGCGGGCTCTTGGTGTCCCTGCCCGGACCCCCACAGGAGTATCGAACTGCGCGATACCTCCTTTTATATAGAGTGCAACTGCACTCCTTGACTGCGAGAACCAAAAGCTCAAGCAGCCATAACCTCCCTATGAAGGCTTCCAAAAAGATGGTGTATTGGCTTTCACGGCCGGTGAATTAAAACTCAGCAATTCTTCTTGGTTTGTGCCGTGTCTTGTGTGGGGTTTCGCCTAGGACACCAAGCTAGGCTCATCGGCGGGCTCTTGGTGTCCCTGCCCGGACCCCCACAGGAGTATCGAACTGCGCGATACCTCCCTTTATATAGAGTGCAACTGCACTCCTTGACTGCGAGAACCAAAAGCTCAAGCAGCCATAACCTCCCTATGAAGGCTCCCAAAAAGATGGTGTATTGGCTTTCACGGCCGGTGAATTAAAACTCAGCAATTCTTCTAGGTTTGTGCCGTGTCTTGTGTGGGGTTTCGCCTAGGACACCAAGCTAGGCTCATCGGCGGGCTCTTGGTGTCCCTGCCCGGACCCCCACAGGAGTATCGAACTGCGCGATACCTCCCTTTATATAGAGTGCAACTGCACTCCTTGACTGCGAGAACCAAAAGCTCAAGCAGCCATAACCTCCCTATGAAGGCTTCCAAAAAGATGGTGTATTGGCTTTCACGGCCGGTGAATTAAAACTCAGCAATTCTTCTAGGTTTGTGCCGTGTCTTGTGTGGGGTTTCGCCTAGGACACCAAGCTAGGCTCATCGGCGGGCTCTTGGTGTCCCTGCCCGGACCCCCACAGGAGTATCGAACTGCGCGATACCTCCCTTTATATAGAGTGCAACTGCACTCCTTGACTGCGAGAACCAAAAGCTCAAGCAGCCATAACCTCCCTATGAAGGCTTCCAAAAAGATGGTGTATTGGCTTTCGCGGCCGGTGACTTAAAACTCAGCAATTCTTCTAGGTTTGTGCCGTGTCTTGTGTGGGGTTTCGCCTAGGACACCAAGCTAGGCTCATCGGCGGGCTCTTGGTGTCCCTGCCCGGACCCCCACAGGAGTATCGAACTGCGCGATACCTCCCTTTATATAGAGTGCAACTGCACTCCTTGACTGCGAGAACCAAAAGCTCAAGCAGCCATAACCTCCCCATGAAGGCTTCCAAAAAGATGGTGTATTGGCTTTCACGGCCGGTGAATTAAAACTCAGCAATTCTTCTAGGTTTGTGCCGTGTCTTGTGTGGGGTTTCGCCTGGGTCACCAAGCTTGGCTCATCGGCGGGCTCTTGGTGTCCCTGCCCGGACCCCCACAGGAGTATCGAACTGCGCGATACCTCCCTTTATATAGAGTGCAACTGCACTCCTTGACTGCGAGAACCAAAAGCTCAAGCAGCCATAACCTCCCTATGAAGGCTTACAAAAAGATGGTGTATTGGCTTTCACGGCCGGTGAATTAAAACTCAGCAATTCTTCTAGGTTTGTGCCGTGTCTTGTGTGGGGTTTCGCCTAGGACACCAAGCTAGGCTCATCGGCGGGCTCTTGGTGTCCCTGCCCGGACCCCCACAGGAGTATCGAACTGCGCGATACCTCCCTTTATATAGAGTGCAACTGCACTCCTTGACTGCGAGAACCAAAAGCTCAAGCAGCCATAACCTCCCTATGAAGGCTTCCAAAATGATGGTGTATTGGCTTTCACGGCCGGTGAATTAAAACTCAGCAATTCTTCTAGGTTTGTGCCGTGTCTTGTGTGGGGTTTCGCCTAGGACACCAAGCTA
The DNA here is from genome assembly GCA_946902985.2 of Meconema thalassinum. NCBI lineage: Eukaryota > Metazoa > Arthropoda > Insecta > Orthoptera > Tettigoniidae > Meconema > Meconema thalassinum. Next base: position 1,417,650,685 of record OX336389.2, read on the forward strand.
GGCTCATCGGCGGGCTCTTGGTGTCCCTGCCCGGACCCCCACAGGAGTATCGAACTGCGCGATACCTCCCTTTATATAGAGTGCAACTGCACTCCTTGACTGCGAGAACCAAAAGCTCAAGCAGCCATAACCTCCCTATGAAGGCTTCCAAAAAGATGGTGTATTGGCTTTCACGGCCGGTGAATTAAAACTCAGCAATTCTTCTAGGTTTGTGCCGTGTCTTGTATGGGGTTTCGCCTAGGTCACCAAGCTAGGCTCATCGGCGGGCTCTTGGTGTCCCTGCCCGGACCCCCACAGGAGTATCGAACTGCGCGATACCTCCTTTTATATAGAGTGCAACTGCACTCCTTGACTGCGAGAACCAAAAGCTCAAGCAGCCATAACCTCCCTATGAAGGCTTCCAAAAAGATGGTGTATTGGCTTTCACGGCCGGTGAATTAAAACTCAGCAATTCTTCTAGGTTTGTGCCGTGTCTTGTGTGGGGTTTCGCCTAGGACACCAAGCTAGGCTCATCGGCGGGCTCTTGGTGTCCCTGCCCGGACCCCCACAGGAGTATCGAACTGCGCGATACCTCCCTTTATATAGAGTGCAACTGCACTCCTTGACTGGGAGAACCAAAAGCTCAAGCAGCCATAACCTCCCTATGAAGGCTCCCAAAAAGATGGTGTATTGGCTTTCACGGCCGGTGAATTAAAACTCAGCAATTCTTCTAGGTTTGTGCCGTGTCTTGTGTGGGGTTTCGCCTAGGACACCAAGCTAGGCTCATCGGCGGGCTCTTGGTGTCCCTGCCCGGACCCCCACAGGAGTATCGAACTGCGCGATACCTCCCTTTATATAGAGTGCAACTGCACTCCTTGACTGCGAGAACCAAAAGCTCAAGCAGCCATAACCTCCCTATGAAGGCTTCCAAAAAGATGGTGTATTGGCTTTCACGGCCGGTGAATTAAAACTCAGCAATTCTTCTAGGTTTGTGCCGTGTCTTGTGTGGGGTTTCGCCTAGGACACCAAGCTAGGCTCATCGGCGGGCTCTTGGTGTCCCTGCCCGGACCCCCACAGGAGTATCGAACTGCGCGATACCTCCCTTTATATAGAGTGCAACTGCACTCCTTGACTGCGAGAACCAAAAGCTCAAGCAGCCATAACCTCCCTATGAAGGCTTCCAAAAAGATGGTGTATTGGCTTTCACGGCCGGTGAATAAAACTCAGGAATTCTTCTAGGTTTGTGCCGTGTCTTGTGTGGGGTTTCGCCTAGGACACCAAGCTAGGCTCATCGGCGGGCTCTTGGTGTCCCTGCCCGGACCCCCACAGGAGTATCGAACTGCGCGATACCTCCCTTTATATAGAGTGCAATTGCACTCCTTGACTGCGAGAATCAAAAGCTCAAGCAGCCATAACCTCCCTATGAAGGCTTCCAAAAAGATGGTGTATTGGCTTTCACGGCCGGTGAATTAAAACTCAGCAATTCTTCTAGGTTTGTGCCGTGTCTTGTGTGGGGTTTCGCCTAGGACACCAAGCTAGGCTCATCGGCGGGCTCTTGGTGTCCCTGCCCGGACCCCCACAGGAGTATCGAACTGCGCGATACCTCCCTTTATATAGAGTGCAACTGCACTCCTTGACTGCGAGAACCAAAAGCTCAAGCAGCCATAACCTCCCTATGAAGGCTTCCTAAAAGATGGTGTATTGGCTTTCACGGCCGGTGAATTAAAACTCAGCAATTCTTCTAGGTTTGTGCCGTGTCTTGTGTGGGGTTTCGCCTAGGACACCAAGCTAGGCTCATCGGCGGGCTCTTGGTGTCCCTGCCCGGACCCCCACAGGAGTATCGAACTGCGCGATACCTCCCTTTATATAGAGTGCAACTGCACTCCTTGACTGCGAGAACCAAAAGCTCAAGCAGCCATAACCTCCCTATGAAGGCTTCCAAAAAGATGGTGTATTGGCTTTCAGGGCCGGTGAATTAAAACTCAGCAATTCTTCTAGGTTTGTGCCGTGTCTTGTGTGGGGTTTCGCCTAGGACACCAAGCTAGGCTCATCGGCGGGCTCTTGGTGTCCCTGCCCGGACCCCCACAGGAGTATCGAACTGCGCGATACCTCCCTTTATATAGAGTGCAACTGCACTCCTTGACTGCGAGAACCAAAAGCTCAAGCAGCCATATCCTCCCTATGAAGGCTTCCAAAAAGATGGTGTATTGGCTTTCACGGCCGGTGAATTAAAACTCAGCAATTCTTCTAGGTTTGTGCCGTGTCTTGTGTGGGGTTTCGCCTAGGACACCAAGCTAGGCTCATCGGCGGGCTCTTGGTGTCCCTGCCCGGACCCCCACAGGAGTATAGAACTGCGCGATACCTCCCTTTATATAGAGTGCAACTGCACTCCTTGACTGCGAGAACCAAAAGCTCAAGCAGCCATAACCTCCCTATGAAGGCTTCCAAAAAGATGGTGTATTGGCTTTCACGGCCGGTGAATTAAAACTCAGCAATTCTTCTAGGTTTGTGCCGTGTCTTGTGTGGGGTTTCGCCTAGGACACCAAGCTAGGCTCATCGGCGGGCTCTTGGTTTCCCTGCCCGGACCCCCACAGGAGTATCGAACTGCGCGATACCTCCCTTTATATAGAGTGCAACTGCACTCCTTGACTGCGAGAACCAAAAGCTCAAGCAGCCATAACCTCCCTATGAAGGCTTCCAAAAAGATGGTGTATTGGCTTTCACGGCCGGTGAATTAAAACTCAGCAATTCTTCTAGGTTTGTGCCGTGTCTTGTGTGGGGTTTCGCCTAGGACACCAAGCTAGGCTCATCGGCGGGCTCTTGGTGTCCCTGCCCGGACCCCCACAGGAGTATCGAACTGCGCGATACCTCCCTTTATATAGAGTGCAACTGCACTCCTTGACTGCGAGAACCAAAAGCTCAAGCAGCCATAACCTCCCTATGAAGGCTTCCAAAAAGATGGTGTATTGGCTTTCACGGCCGGTGAATTAAAACTCAGCAATTCTTCTAGGTTCGTGCCGTGTCTTGTGTGGGGTTTCGCCTAGGACACCAAGCTAGGCTCATCGGCGGGCTCTTGGTGTCCCTGCCCGGACCCCCACAGGAGTATCGAACTGCGCGATACCTCCCTTTATATAGAGTGCAACTGCACTCCTTGACTGCGAGAACCAAAAGCTCAAGCAGCCATAACCTCCCTATGAAGGCTTCCAAAAAGATGGTGTATTGGCTTTCACGGCCGGTGAATTAAAACTCAGCAATTCTTCTAGGTTTGTGCCGTGTCTTGTGTGGGGTTTCGCCTAGGACACCAAGCTAGGCTCATCGGCGGGCTCTTGGTGTCCCTGCCCGGACCCCCACAGGAGTATCGAACTGCGCGATACCTCCCTTTATATAGAGTGCAACTGCACTCCTTGACTGCGAGAACCAAAAGCTCAAGCAGCCATAACCTCCCTATGAAGGCTTCCAAAAAGATGGTGTATTGGCTTTCACGGCCGGTGAATTAAAACTCAGCAATTCTTCTAGGTTTGTGCCGTGTCTTGTGTGGGGTTTCGCCTAGGACACCAAGCTAGGCTCATCGGCGTGCTCTTGGTGTCCCTGCCCGGACCCCCTCAGGAGTATCGAACTGTGCGATACCTCCCTTTATATAGAGTGCAACTGCACTCCTTGACTGCGAGAACCAAAAGCTCAAGCAGCCATAACCTCCCTATGAAGGCTTCCAAAAAGATGGTGTATTGGCTTTCACGGCCGGTGAATTAAAACTCAGCAATTCTTCTAGGTTTGTGCCGTGTCTTGTGTGGGGTTTCGCCTAGGACACCAAGCTAGGCTCATCGGCGGGCTCTTGGTGTCCCTGCCCGGACCCCCACAGGAGTATCGAACTGTGCGATACCTCCCTTTATATAGAGTGCAACTGCACTCCTTGACTGCGAGAACCAAAAGCTCAAGCAGCCATAACCTCCCTATGAAGGCTTCCAAAAAGATGGTGTATTGGCTTTCACGGCCGGTGAATTAAAACTCAGCAATTCTTCTAGGTTTGTGCCGTGTCTTGTGTGGGGTTTCGCCTAGTACACCAAGCTAGGCTCATCGGCGGGCTCTTGGTGTCCCTGCCCGGACCCCCACAGGAGTATCGAACTGCGCGATACCTCCCTTTATATAGAGTGCAACTGCATTCCTTGACTGCGAGAACCAAAAGCTCAAGCAGCCATAACCTCCCTATGAAGGCTTCCAAAAAGATGGTGTATTGGCTTTCACGGCCGGTGAATTAAAACTCAGCAATTCTTCTAGGTTTGTGCCGTGTCTTGTGTGGGGTTTCGCCTAGGACACCAAGCTAGGCTCATCGGCGGGCTCTTGGTGTCCCTGCCCGTACCCCCACAGGAGTATCGAACTGCGCGATACCTCCCTTTATATAGAGTGCAACTGCACTCCTTGACTGCGAGAACCAAAAGCTCAAGCAGCCATAACCTCCCTATGAAGGCTTCCAAAAAGATGGTGTATTGGCTTTCACGGCCGGTGAAATAAAACTCAGCAATTCTTCTAGGTTTGTGCCGTGTCTTGTGTGGGGTTTCGCCTAGGACACCAAGCTAGTCTCATCGGCGGGCTCTTGGTGTCCCTGCCCGGACCCCCACAGGAGTATCGAACTGCGCGATACCTCCCTTTATATAGAGTGCAACTGCACTCCTTGACTGCGAGAACCAAAAGCTCAAGCAGCCATAACCTCCCTATGAAGGCTTCCAAAAAGATGGTGTATTGGCTTTCACGGCCGGTGAATTAAAACTCAGCAATTCTTCAAGGTTTGTGCCGTGTCTTGTGTGGGGTTTCGCCTAGGACACCAAGCTAGGCTCATCGGCGGGCTCTTGGTGTCCCTGCCCGGACCCCCACAGGAGTATCGAACTGCGCGATACCTCCCTTTATATAGAGTGCAACTGCACTCCTTGACTGCGAGAACCAAAAGCTCAAGCAGCCATATCCTCCCTATGAAGGCTTCCAAAAAGATGGTGTATTGGCTTTCACGGCCGGTGAATTAAAACTCAGCAATTCTTCTAGGTTTGTGCCGTGTCTTGTGTGGGGTTTCGCCTAGGACACCAAGCTAGGCTCATCGGCGGGCTCTTAGTGTCCCTGCCCGGACCCCCACAGGAGTATCGAACTGCGCGTTACCTCCCTTCATATAGAGTGCAACTGCACTCCTTGACTGCGAGAACCAAAAGCTCAAGCAGCCATAACCTCCCTATGAAGGCTTCCAAAAAGATGGTGTATTGGCTTTCACGGCCGGTGAATTAAAACTCAGCAATTCTTCTAGGTTTGTGCCGTGTCTTGTGTGGGGTTTCGCCTAGGACACCAAGCTAGGTTCATCGGCGGGCTCTCGGTTTCCCTGCCCGGACCCCCACAGGAGTATCGAACTGCGCGATACCTCCCTTTATATAGAGTGGAACTGCACTCCTTGACTGCGAGAACCAAAAGCTCAAGCAGCCATAACCTCCCTATGAAGGCTTCCAAAAAGATGGTGTATTGGCTTTCACGGCCGGTGAATTAAAACTCAGCAATTCTTCTAGGTTTGTGCCGTGTCTTGTGTGGGGTTTCGCCTAGGACGCCAAGCTAGGCTCATCGGCGGGCTCTTGGTGTCCCTGCCCGGACCCCCACAGGAGTATCGAACTGCGCGATACCTCCCTTTATATAGAGTGCAACTGCACTCCTTGACTGCGAGAACCAAAAGCTCAAGCAGCCATAACCTCCCTATGAAGGCTTCCAAAAAGATGGTGTATTGGCTTTCACGGCCGGTGAATTAAAACTCAGCAATTCTTCTAGGTTTGTGCCGTGTCTTGTGTGGGGTTTCGCCTAGGACACCAAGCTAGGCTCATCGGCGGGCTCTTGGTGTCCCTGCGCGGACCCCCACAGGAGTATCGAACTGCGCGATACCTCCCTTTATATAGAGTGCAACTGCACTCCTTGACTGCGAGAACCAAAAGCTCAAGCAGCCATAACCTCCCTATGAAGGCTTCCAAAAAGTTGGTGTATTGGCTTTCACGGCCGGTGAATTAAAACTCAGCAATTCTTCTAGGTTTGTGCCGTGTCTTGTGTGGGGTTTCGCCTAGGACACCAAGCTAGGGTCATCGGCGGGCTCTTGGTGTCCCTGCCCGGACCCCCACAGGAGTATCGAACTGCGCGATACCTCCCTTTATATAGAGTGCAACTGCACTCCTTGACTGCGAGAACCAAAAGCTCAAGCAGCCATAACCTCCCTATGAAGGCTTCCAAAAAGATGGTGTATTGGCTTTCACGGCCGGTGAATTAAAACTCAGCAATTCTTCTAGGTTTGTGCCGTGTCTTGTGTGGGGTTTCGCCTAGGACACCAAGCTAGGCTCATCGGCGGGCTCTTGGTGTCCCTGCCCGGACCCCCACAGGAGTATCGAACTGCGCGATACCTCCCTTTATATAGAGTGCAACTGCACTCCTTGACTGCGAGAACCAAAAGCTCAAGCAGCCATAACCTCCCTATGAAGGCTTCCAAAAAGATGGTGTATTGGCTTTCACGGCCGGTGAATTAAAACTCAGCAATTCTTCTTGGTTTGTGCCGTGTCTTGTGTGGGGTTTCGCCTAGGACACCAAGCTAGGCTCATCGGCGGGCTCTTGGTGTCCCTGCCCGGACCCCCACAGGGGTATCGAACTGCGCGATACCTCCCTTTATATAGAGTGCAACTGCACTCCTTGACTGCGAGAACCAAAAGCTCAAGCAGCCATAACCTCCCTATGAAGGCTCCCAAAAATATGGTGTATTGGCTTTCACGGCCGGTGAATTAAAACTCAGCAATTCTTCTAGGTTTGTGCCGTGTCTTGTGTGGGGTTTCGCCTAGGACACCAAGCTAGGCTCATCGGCGGGCTCTTGGTGTCCCTGCCCGGACCCCCACAGGAGTATCGAACTGCGCGATACCTCCCTTTATATAGAGTGCAACTGCACTCCTTGACTGCGAGAACCAAAAGCTCAAGCAGCCATAACCTCCCTATGAAGGCTTCCAAAAAGATGGTGTATTGGCTTTCACGGCCGGTGAATTAAAACTCAGCAATTCTTCTAGGTTTGTGCCGTGTCTTGTGTGGGGTTTCGCCTAGGACACCAAGCTAGGCTCATCGGCGGGCTCTTGGTGTCCCTGCCCGGACCCCCACAGGAGTATCGAACTGCGCGATACCTCCCTTTATATAGAGTGCAACTGCACTACTTGACTGCGAGAACCAAAAGCTCAAGCAGCCATAACCTCCCCATGAAGGCTTCCAAAAAGATGGTGTATTGGCTTTCACGGCCGGTGAATTAAAACTCAGCAATTCTTCTAGGTTTGTGCCGTGTCTTGTGTGGGGTTTCGCCTAGGTCACCAAGCTAGGCTCATCGGCGGGCTCTTGGTGTCCCTGCCCGGACCCCCACAGGAGTATCGAACTGCGCGATACCTCCTTTTATATAGAGTGCAACTGCACTCCTTGACTGCGAGAACCAAAAGCTCAAGCAGCCATAACCTCCCTATGAAGGCTTCCAAAAAGATGGTGTATTGGCTTTCACGGCCGGTGAATTAAAACTCAGCAATTCTTCTTGGTTTGTGCCGTGTCTTGTGTGGGGTTTCGCCTAGGACACCAAGCTAGGCTCATCGGCGGGCTCTTGGTGTCCCTGCCCGGACCCCCACAGGAGTATCGAACTGCGCGATACCTCCCTTTATATAGAGTGCAACTGCACTCCTTGACTGCGAGAACCAAAAGCTCAAGCAGCCATAACCTCCCTATGAAGGCTCCCAAAAAGATGGTGTATTGGCTTTCACGGCCGGTGAATTAAAACTCAGCAATTCTTCTAGGTTTGTGCCGTGTCTTGTGTGGGGTTTCGCCTAGGACACCAAGCTAGGCTCATCGGCGGGCTCTTGGTGTCCCTGCCCGGACCCCCACAGGAGTATCGAACTGCGCGATACCTCCCTTTATATAGAGTGCAACTGCACTCCTTGACTGCGAGAACCAAAAGCTCAAGCAGCCATAACCTCCCTATGAAGGCTTCCAAAAAGATGGTGTATTGGCTTTCACGGCCGGTGAATTAAAACTCAGCAATTCTTCTAGGTTTGTGCCGTGTCTTGTGTGGGGTTTCGCCTAGGACACCAAGCTAGGCTCATCGGCGGGCTCTTGGTGTCCCTGCCCGGACCCCCACAGGAGTATCGAACTGCGCGATACCTCCCTTTATATAGAGTGCAACTGCACTCCTTGACTGCGAGAACCAAAAGCTCAAGCAGCCATAACCTCCCTATGAAGGCTTCCAAAAAGATGGTGTATTGGCTTTCGCGGCCGGTGAATTAAAACTCAGCAATTCTTCTAGGTTTGTGCCGTGTCTTGTGTGGGGTTTCGCCTAGGACACCAAGCTAGGCTCATCGGCGGGCTCTTGGTGTCCCTGCCCGGACCCCCACAGGAGTATCGAACTGCGCGATACCTCCCTTTATATAGAGTGCAACTGCACTCCTTGACTGCGAGAACCAAAAGCTCAAGCAGCCATAACCTCCCCATGAAGGCTTCCAAAAAGATGGTGTATTGGCTTTCACGGCCGGTGAATTAAAACTCAGCAATTCTTCTAGGTTTGTGCCGTGTCTTGTGTGGGGTTTCGCCTGGGTCACCAAGCTTGGCTCATCGGCGGGCTCTTGGTGTCCCTGCCCGGACCCCCACAGGAGTATCGAACTGCGCGATACCTCCCTTTATATAGAGTGCAACTGCACTCCTTGACTGCGAGAACCAAAAGCTCAAGCAGCCATAACCTCCCTATGAAGGCTTACAAAAAGATGGTGTATTGGCTTTCACGGCCGGTGAATTAAAACTCAGCAATTCTTCTAGGTTTGTGCCGTGTCTTGTGTGGGGTTTCGCCTAGGACACCAAGCTAGGCTCATCGGCGGGCTCTTGGTGTCCCTGCCCGGACCCCCACAGGAGTATCGAACTGCGCGATACCTCCCTTTATATAGAGTGCAACTGCACTCCTTGACTGCGAGAACCAAAAGCTCAAGCAGCCATAACCTCCCTATGAAGGCTTCCAAAAAGATGGTGTATTGGCTTTCACGGCCGGTGAATTAAAACTCAGCAATTCTTCTAGGTTTGTGCCGTGTCTTGTGTGGGGTTTCGCCTAGGACACCAAGCTAGGCTCATCGGCGGGCTCTTGGTGTCCCTGCCCGGACCCCCACAGGAGTATCGAACTGCGCGATACCTCCCTTTATATAGAGTGCAACTGCACTCCTTGACTGCGAGAACCAAAAGCTCAAGCAGCCATAACCTCCCTATGAAGGCTTCCAAAAAGATGGTGTATTGGCTTTCACGGCCGGTGAATTAAAACTCAGCAATTCTTCTAGGTTTGTGCCGTGTCTTGTATGGGGTTTCGCCTAGGTCACCAAGCTAGGCTCATCGGCGGGCTCTTGGTGTCCCTGCCCGGACCCCCACAGGAGTATCGAACTGCGCGATACCTCCTTTTATATAGAGTGCAACTGCACTCCTTGACTGCGAGAACCAAAAGCTCAAGCAGCCATAACCTCCCTATGAAGGCTTCCAAAAAGATGGTGTATTGGCTTTCACGGCCGGTGAATTAAAACTCAGCAATTCTTCTAGGTTTGTGCCGTGTCTTGTGTGGGGTTTCGCCTAGGACACCAAGCTAGGCTCATCGGCGGGCTCTTGGTGTCCCTGCCCGGACCCCCACAGGAGTATCGAACTGCGCGATACCTCCCTTTATATAGAGTGCAACTGCACTCCTTGACTGGGAGAACCAAAAGCTCAAGCAGCCATAACCTCCCTATGAAGGCTCCCAAAAAGATGGTGTATTGGCTTTCACGGCCGGTGAATTAAAACTCAGCAATTCTTCTAGGTTTGTGCCGTGTCTTGTGTGGGGTTTCGCCTAGGACACCAAGCTAGGCTCATCGGCGGGCTCTTGGTGTCCCTGCCCGGACCCCCACAGGAGTATCGAACTGCGCGATACCTCCCTTTATATAGAGTGCAACTGCACTCCTTGACTGCGAGAACCAAAAGCTCAAGCAGCCATAACCTCCCTATGAAGGCTTCCAAAAAGATGGTGTATTGGCTTTCACGGCCGGTGAATTAAAACTCAGCAATTCTTCTAGGTTTGTGCCGTGTCTTGTGTGGGGTTTCGCCTAGGACACCAAGCTAGGCTCATCGGCGGGCTCTTGGTGTCCCTGCCCGGACCCCCACAGGAGTATCGAACTGCGCGATACCTCCCTTTATATAGAGTGCAACTGCACTCCTTGACTGCGAGAACCAAAAGCTCAAGCAGCCATAACCTCCCTATGAAGGCTTCCAAAAAGATGGTGTATTGGCTTTCACGGCCGGTGAATAAAACTCAGGAATTCTTCTAGGTTTGTGCCGTGTCTTGTGTGGGGTTTCGCCTAGGACACCAAGCTAGGCTCATCGGCGGGCTCTTGGTGTCCCTGCCCGGACCCCCACAGGAGTATCGAACTGCGCGATACCTCCCTTTATATAGAGTGCAATTGCACTCCTTGACTGCGAGAATCAAAAGCTCAAGCAGCCATAACCTCCCTATGAAGGCTTCCAAAAAGATGGTGTATTGGCTTTCACGGCCGGTGAATTAAAACTCAGCAATTCTTCTAGGTTTGTGCCGTGTCTTGTGTGGGGTTTCGCCTAGGACACCAAGCTAGGCTCATCGGCGGGCTCTTGGTGTCCCTGCCCGGACCCCCACAGGAGTATCGAACTGCGCGATACCTCCCTTTATATAGAGTGCAACTGCACTCCTTGACTGCGAGAACCAAAAGCTCAAGCAGCCATAACCTCCCTATGAAGGCTTCCTAAAAGATGGTGTATTGGCTTTCACGGCCGGTGAATTAAAACTCAGCAATTCTTCTAGGTTTGTGCCGTGTCTTGTGTGGGGTTTCGCCTAGGACACCAAGCTAGGCTCATCGGCGGGCTCTTGGTGTCCCTGCCCGGACCCCCACAGGAGTATCGAACTGCGCGATACCTCCCTTTATATAGAGTGCAACTGCACTCCTTGACTGCGAGAACCAAAAGCTCAAGCAGCCATAACCTCCCTATGAAGGCTTCCAAAAAGATGGTGTATTGGCTTTCAGGGCCGGTGAATTAAAACTCAGCAATTCTTCTAGGTTTGTGCCGTGTCTTGTGTGGGGTTTCGCCTAGGACACCAAGCTAGGCTCATCGGCGGGCTCTTGGTGTCCCTGCCCGGACCCCCACAGGAGTATCGAACTGCGCGATACCTCCCTTTATATAGAGTGCAACTGCACTCCTTGACTGCGAGAACCAAAAGCTCAAGCAGCCATATCCTCCCTATGAAGGCTTCCAAAAAGATGGTGTATTGGCTTTCACGGCCGGTGAATTAAAACTCAGCAATTCTTCTAGGTTTGTGCCGTGTCTTGTGTGGGGTTTCGCCTAGGACACCAAGCTAGGCTCATCGGCGGGCTCTTGGTGTCCCTGCCCGGACCCCCACAGGAGTATAGAACTGCGCGATACCTCCCTTTATATAGAGTGCAACTGCACTCCTTGACTGCGAGAACCAAAAGCTCAAGCAGCCATAACCTCCCTATGAAGGCTTCCAAAAAGATGGTGTATTGGCTTTCACGGCCGGTGAATTAAAACTCAGCAATTCTTCTAGGTTTGTGCCGTGTCTTGTGTGGGGTTTCGCCTAGGACACCAAGCTAGGCTCATCGGCGGGCTCTTGGTTTCCCTGCCCGGACCCCCACAGGAGTATCGAACTGCGCGATACCTCCCTTTATATAGAGTGCAACTGCACTCCTTGACTGCGAGAACCAAAAGCTCAAGCAGCCATAACCTCCCTATGAAGGCTTCCAAAAAGATGGTGTATTGGCTTTCACGGCCGGTGAATTAAAACTCAGCAATTCTTCTAGGTTTGTGCCGTGTCTTGTGTGGGGTTTCGCCTAGGACACCAAGCTAGGCTCATCGGCGGGCTCTTGGTGTCCCTGCCCGGACCCCCACAGGAGTATCGAACTGCGCGATACCTCCCTTTATATAGAGTGCAACTGCACTCCTTGACTGCGAGAACCAAAAGCTCAAGCAGCCATAACCTCCCTATGAAGGCTTCCAAAAAGATGGTGTATTGGCTTTCACGGCCGGTGAATTAAAACTCAGCAATTCTTCTAGGTTCGTGCCGTGTCTTGTGTGGGGTTTCGCCTAGGACACCAAGCTAGGCTCATCGGCGGGCTCTTGGTGTCCCTGCCCGGACCCCCACAGGAGTATCGAACTGCGCGATACCTCCCTTTATATAGAGTGCAACTGCACTCCTTGACTGCGAGAACCAAAAGCTCAAGCAGCCATAACCTCCCTATGAAGGCTTCCAAAAAGATGGTGTATTGGCTTTCACGGCCGGTGAATTAAAACTCAGCAATTCTTCTAGGTTTGTGCCGTGTCTTGTGTGGGGTTTCGCCTAGGACACCAAGCTAGGCTCATCGGCGGGCTCTTGGTGTCCCTGCCCGGACCCCCACAGGAGTATCGAACTGCGCGATACCTCCCTTTATATAGAGTGCAACTGCACTCCTTGACTGCGAGAACCAAAAGCTCAAGCAGCCATAACCTCTCTATGAAGGCTTCCAAAAAGATGGTGTATTGGCTTTCACGGCCGGTGAATTAAAACTCAGCAATTCTTCTAGGTTTGTGCCGTGTCTTGTGTGGGGTTTCGCCTAGGACACCAAGCTAGGCTCATCGGCGTGCTCTTGGTGTCCCTGCCCGGACCCCCTCAGGAGTATCGAACTGTGCGATACCTCCCTTTATATAGAGTGCAACTGCACTCCTTGACTGCGAGAACCAAAAGCTCAAGCAGCCATAACCTCCCTATGAAGGCTTCCAAAAAGATGGTGTATTGGCTTTCACGGCCGGTGAATTAAAACTCAGCAATTCTTCTAGGTTTGTGCCGTGTCTTGTGTGGGGTTTCGCCTAGGACACCAAGCTAGGCTCATCGGCGGGCTCTTGGTGTCCCTGCCCGGACCCCCACAGGAGTATCGAACTGTGCGATACCTCCCTTTATATAGAGTGCAACTGCACTCCTTGACTGCGAGAACCAAAAGCTCAAGCAGCCATAACCTCCCTATGAAGGCTTCCAAAAAGATGGTGTATTGGCTTTCACGGCCGGTGAATTAAAACTCAGCAATTCTTCTAGGTTTGTGCCGTGTCTTGTGTGGGGTTTCGCCTAGTACACCAAGCTAGGCTCATCGGCGGGCTCTTGGTGTCCCTGCCCGGACCCCCACAGGAGTATCGAACTGCGCGATACCTCCCTTTATATAGAGTGCAACTGCATTCCTTGACTGCGAGAACCAAAAGCTCAAGCAGCCATAACCTCCCTATGAAGGCTTCCAAAAAGATGGTGTATTGGCTTTCACGGCCGGTGAATTAAAACTCAGCAATTCTTCTAGGTTTGTGCCGTGTCTTGTGTGGGGTTTCGCCTAGGACACCAAGCTAGGCTCATCGGCGGGCTCTTGGTGTCCCTGCCCGGACCCCCACAGGAGTATCGAACTGCGCGATACCTCCCTTTATATAGAGTGCAACTGCACTCCTTGACTGCGAGAACCAAAAGCTCAAGCAGCCATAACCTCCCTATGAAGGCTTCCAAAAAGATGGTGTATTGGCTTTCACGGCCGGTGAAATAAAACTCAGCAATTCTTCTAGGTTTGTGCCGTGTCTTGTGTGGGGTTTCGCCTAGGACACCAAGCTAGTCTCATCGGCGGGCTCTTGGTGTCCCTGCCCGGACCCCCACAGGAGTATCGAACTGCGCGATACCTCCCTTTATATAGAGTGCAACTGCACTCCTTGACTGCGAGAACCAAAAGCTCAAGCAGCCATAACCTCCCTATGAAGGCTTCCAAAAAGATGGTGTATTGGCTTTCACGGCCGGTGAATTAAAACTCAGCAATTCTTCAAGGTTTGTGCCGTGTCTTGTGTGGGGTTTCGCCTAGGACACCAAGCTAGGCTCATCGGCGGGCTCTTGGTGTCCCTGCCCGGACCCCCACAGGAGTATCGAACTGCGCGATACCTCCCTTTATATAGAGTGCAACTGCACTCCTTGACTGCGAGAACCAAAAGCTCAAGCAGCCATATCCTCCCTATGAAGGCTTCCAAAAAGATGGTGTATTGGCTTTCACGGCCGGTGAATTAAAACTCAGCAATTCTTCTAGGTTTGTGCCGTGTCTTGTGTGGGGTTTCGCCTAGGACACCAAGCTAGGCTCATCGGCGGGCTCTTAGTGTCCCTGCCCGGACCCCCACAGGAGTATCGAACTGCGCGTTACCTCCCTTCATATAGAGTGCAACTGCACTCCTTGACTGCGAGAACCAAAAGCTCAAGCAGCCATAACCTCCCTATGAAGGCTTCCAAAAAGATGGTGTATTGGCTTTCACGGCCGGTGAATTAAAACTCAGCAATTCTTCTAGGTTTGTGCCGTGTCTTGTGTGGGGTTTCGCCTAGGACACCAAGCTAGGTTCATCGGCGGGCTCTCGGTTTCCCTGCCCGGACCCCCACAGGAGTATCGAACTGCGCGATACCTCCCTTTATATAGAGTGGAACTGCACTCCTTGACTGCGAGAACCAAAAGCTCAAGCAGCCATAACCTCCCTATGAAGGCTTCCAAAAAGATGGTGTATTGGCTTTCACGGCCGGTGAATTAAAACTCAGCAATTCTTCTAGGTTTGTGCCGTGTCTTGTGTGGGGTTTCGCCTAGGACGCCAAGCTAGGCTCATCGGCGGGCTCTTGGTGTCCCTGCCCGGACCCCCACAGGAGTATCGAACTGCGCGATACCTCCCTTTATATAGAGTGCAACTGCACTCCTTGACTGCGAGAACCAAAAGCTCAAGCAGCCATAACCTCCCTATGAAGGCTTCCAAAAAGATGGTGTATTGGCTTTCACGGCCGGTGAATTAAAACTCAGCAATTCTTCTAGGTTTGTGCCGTGTCTTGTGTGGGGTTTCGCCTAGGACACCAAGCTAGGCTCATCGGCGGGCTCTTGGTGTCCCTGCGCGGACCCCCACAGGAGTATCGAACTGCGCGATACCTCCCTTTATATAGAGTGCAACTGCACTCCTTGACTGCGAGAACCAAAAGCTCAAGCAGCCATAACCTCCCTATGAAGGCTTCCAAAAAGTTGGTGTATTGGCTTTCACGGCCGGTGAATTAAAACTCAGCAATTCTTCTAGGTTTGTGCCGTGTCTTGTGTGGGGTTTCGCCTAGGACACCAAGCTAGGCTCATCGGCGGGCTCTTGGTGTCCCTGCCCGGACCCCACAGGAGTATCGAACTGCGCGATACCTCCCTTTATATAGAGTGCAACTGCACTCCTTGACTGCGAGAACCAAAAGCTCAAGCAGCCATAACCTCCCTATGAAGGCTTCCAAAAAGATGGTGTATTGGCTTTCACGGCCGGTGAATTAAAACTCAGCAATTCTTCTAGGTTTGTGCCGTGTCTTTTGTGGGGTTTCGCCTAGGACCTCAAGCTAGGCTCATCGGCGGGCTCTTGGTGTCCCTACCCGGACCCCCACAGGAGTATCGAACTGCGCGATACCTCCCTTTATATAGAGTGCAACTGCACTCCTTGACTGCGAGAACCAAAAGCTCAAGCAGCCATAACCTCCCTATGAAGGCTTCCAAAAAGATGGTGTATTCTCTTTCACGGCCGGTGAATTAAAACTCAGCAATTCTTCTAGGTTTGTGCCGTGTCTTGTGTGGGGTTTCGCCTAGGACACCAAGCTAGGCTCATTGGCGGGCTCTTGGTGTCCCTGCCCGGACCCCCACAGGAGTATCGAACTGCGCGATACCTCCCTTTATATAGAGTGCAACTGCACTCCTTGACTGCGAGAACCAAAAGCTCAAGCAGCCATAACCTCCCTATGAAGGCTTCCAAAAAGATGGTGTATTGGCTTTCACGGCCGGTGAATTAAAACTCAGCAATTCTTCTAGGTTTGTGCCGTGTCTTGTGTGGGGTTTCGCCTAGGACACCAAGCTAGGCTCATCGGCGGGCTCTTGGTGTCCCTGCCCGGACCCCCACAGGAGTATCGAACTGTGCGATACCTCCCTTTATATAGAGTGCAACTGCACTCCTTGACTGCGAGAACCAAAAGCTCAAGCAGCCATAACCTCCCTATGAAGGCTTCCAAAAAGATGGTGTATTGGCTTTCACGGCCGGTGAATTAAAACTCAGCAATTCTTCTAGGTTTGTGCCGTGTCTTGTGTGGGGTTTCGCCTAGTACACCAAGCTAGGCTCATCGGCGGGCTCTTGGTGTCCCGGCCCGGACCCCCACAGGAGTATCGAACTGCGCGATACCTCCCTTTATATAGAGTGCAACTGCACTCCTTGACTGCGAGAACCAAAAGCTCAAGCAGCCATAACCTCCCTATGAAGGCTTCCAAAAAGATGGTGTATTGGCTTTCACGGCCGGTGAATTAAAACTCAGCAATTCTTCTAGGTTTGTGCCGTGTCTTGTGTGGGGTTTCGCCTAGGACACCAAGCTAGGCTCATCGGCGGGCTCTTGGTGTCCCTGCCCGGACCCCCACAGGAGTATCGAACTGCGCGATACCTCCCTTTATATAGAGTGCAACTGCACTCCTTGACTGCGAGAACCAAAAGCTCAAGCAGCCATAACCTCCCTATGAAGGCTTCCAAAAAGATGGTGTATTGGCTTTCACGGCAGGTGAATTAAAACTCAGCAATTCTTCTAGGTTTGTGCCGTGTCTTGTGTGGGGTTTCGCCTAGGTCACCAAGCTAGGCTCATCGGCGGGCTCTTGGTGTCCCTGCCCGGACCCCCACAGGAGTATCGAACTGCGCGATACCTCCCTTTATATAGAGTGCAACTGCACTCCTTGACTGCGAGAACCAAAAGCTCAAGCAGCCATAACCTCCCTATGAAGGCTTCCAAAAAGATGGTGTATTGGCTTTCACGGCCGGTGAATTAAAACACAGCAATTCTTCTAGGTTTGTGCCGTGTCTTGTGTGGGGTTTCGCCTAGGACACCAAGCTAGGCTCATCGGCGGGCTCTTGGTGTCCCTGCCCGGACCCCCACAGGAGTATCGAACTGCGCGATACCTCCCTTTATATAGAGTGCAACTGCACTCCTTGACTGCGAGAACCAAAAGCTCAAGCAGCCATAACCTCCCTATGAAGGCTTCCAAAATGATGGTGTATTGGCTTTCACGGCCGGTGAATTAAAACTCAGCAATTCTTCTAGGTTTGTGCCGTGTCTTGTGTGGGGTTTCGCCTAGGACACCAAGCTAGGCTCATCGGCGGGCTCTTGGTGTCCCTGCCCGGACCCCCACAGGAGTATCGAACTGCGCGATACCTCCCTTTATATAGAGTGCAACTGCACTCCTTGACTGCGAGAACCAAAAGCTCAAGCAGCCATAACCTCCCTATGAAGGCTTCCAAAAAGATGGTGTATTGGCTTTCACGGCCGGTGAAATAAAACTCAGCAATTCTTCTAGGTTTGTGCCGTGTCTTGTGTGGGTTTTCGCCTAGGACACCAAGCTAGGCTCATCGGCGGGCTCTTGGTGTCCCTGCCCGGACCCCCACAGGAGCATCGAACTGCGCGATACCTCCCTTTATATAGAGTGCAACTGCACTCCTTGACTGCGAGAACCAAAAGCTCAAGCAGCCATAACCTCCCTATGAAGGCTTCCAAAAAGATGGTGTATTGGCTTTCACGGCCGGTGAATTAAAACTCAGCAATTCCTCAAGGTTTGTGCCGTGTCTTGTGTGGGGTTTCGGCTAGGACACCAAGCTAGGCTCATCGGCGGGCTCTTGGTGTCCCTGCCCGGACCCCCACAGGAGTATCGAACTGCGCGATACCTCCCTTTATATAGAGTGCAACTGCACTCCTTGACTGCGAGAACCAAAAGCTCAAGCAGCCATATCCTCCCTATGAAGGCTTCCAAAAAGAAGGTGTATTGGCTTTCACGGCCGGTGAATTAAAACTCAGCAATTCTTCTAGGTTTGTGCCGTGTCTTGTGTGGGGTTTCGCCTAGGACACCAAGCTAGGCTCATCGGCGGGCTCTTAGTGTCCCTGCCCGGACCCCCACAGGAGTATCGAACTGCGCGATACCTCCCTTTATATAGAGTGCAACTGCACTCCTTGACTGCGAGAACCAAAAGCTCAAGCAGCCATAACCTCCCTATGAAGGCTTCCAAAAAGATGGTGTATTGGCTTTCACGGCCGGTGAATTAAAACTCAGCAATTCTTCTAGGTTTGTGCCGTGTCTTGTGTGGGGTTTCGCCTAGGACACCAAGCTAGGCTCATCGGCGGGCTCTTGGTGTCCCTGCCCGGACCCCCACAGGAGTATCGAACTGCGCGATACCTCCCTTTATATAGAGTGCAACTGCACTCCTTGACTGCGAGGACCAAAAGCTCAAGCAGCCATAACCTCCCTATGAAGGCTTCCAAAAAGATGGTGTATTGGCTTTCACGGCCGGTGAATTAAAACTCAGCAATTCTTCTAGGTTTGTGCCGTGTCTTGTGTGGGGTTTCGCCTAGGACACCAAGCTAGGCTCATCGGCGGGCTCTTGGTGTCCCTGCCCGGACCCCCACAGGAGTATCGAACTGCGCGATACCTCCCTTTTTATAGAGTGCAACTGCACTCCTTGACTGCGAGAACCAAAAGCTCAAGCAGCCATAACCTCCCTATGAAGGCTTCCAAAAAGATGGTGTATTGGCTTTCACGGCCGGTGAATTAAAACTCAGCAATTCTTCTAGGTTTGTGCCGTGTCTTGTGTGGGGTTTCGCCTAGGTCACCAAGCTAGGCTCATCGGCGGGCTCTTGGTGTCCCTGCCCGGACCCCCACAGGAGTATCGAACTGCGCGATACCTCCTTTTATATAGAGTGCAACTGCACTCCTTGACTGCGAGAACCAAAAGCTCAAGCAGCCATAACCTCCCTATGAAGGCTTCCAAAAAGATGGTGTATTGGCTTTCACGGCCGGTGAATTAAAACTCAGCAATTCTTCTAGGTTTGTGCCGTGTCTTGTGTGGGGTTTCGCCTAGGACACCAAGCTAGGCTCATCGGCGGGCTCTTGGTGTCCCTGCCCGGACCCCCACAGGAGTATCGAACTGCGCGATACCTCCCTTTATATAGAGTGCAACTGCACTCCTTGACTGCGAGAACCAAAAGCTCAAGCAGCCATAACCTCCCTATGAAGGCTTCCAAAAAGATGGTGTATTGGCTTTCGCGGCCGGTGAATTAAAACTCAGCAATTCTTCTAGGTTTGTGCCGTGTCTTGTGTGGGGTTTCGCCTAGGACACCAAGCTAGGCTCATCGGCGGGCTCTTGGTGTCCCTGCCCGGACCCCCACAGGAGTATCGAACTGCGCGATACCTCCCTTTATATAGAGTGCAACTGCACTCCTTGACTGCGAGAACCAAAAGCTCAAGCAGCCATAACCTCCCTATGAAGGCTTCCAAAAAGTTGGTGTATTGGCTTTCACGGCCGGTGAATTAAAACTCAGGAATTCTTCTAGGTTTGTGCCGTGTCTTGTGTGGGGTTTCGCCTAGGACACCAAGCTAGGCTCATCGGCGGGCTCTTGGTGTCCCTGCCCGGACCCCCACAGGAGTATGGAACTGCGCGATACCTCCCTTTATATAGAGTGCAACTGCACTCCTTGACTGCGAGAACCAAAAGCTCAAGCAGCCATAACCTCCCCATGAAGGCTTCCAAAAAGATGGTGTATTGGCTTTCACGGCCGGTGAATTAAAACTCAGCAATTCTTCTAGGTTTGTGCCGTGTCTTGTGTGGGGTTTCGCCTGGGTCACCAAGCTTGGCTCATCGGCGGGCTCTTGGTGTCCCTGCCCGGACCCCCACAGGAGTATCGAACTGCGCGATACCTCCCTTTATATAGAGTGCAACTGCACTCCTTGACTGCGAGAACCAAAAGCTCAAGCAGCCATAACCTCCCTATGAAGGCTTCCAAAAAGATGGTGTATTGGCTTTCACGGCCGGTGAATTAAAACTCAGCAATTCTTCTAGGTTTGTGCCGTGTCTTGTGTGGGGTTTCGCCTAGGACACCAAGCTAGGCTCATCGGCGGGCTCTTGGTGTCCCTGCCCGGACCCCCACAGGAGTATCGAACTGCGCGATACCTCCCTTTATATAGAGTGCAACTGCACTCCTTGACTGCGAGAACCAAAAGCTCAAGCAGCCATAACCTCCCTATGAAGGCTTCCAAAAAGATGGTGTATTGGCTTTCACGGCCGGTGAATTAAAACTCAGCAATTCTTCTAGGTTTGTGCCGTGTCTTGTGTGGGGTTTCGCCTAGGACACCAAGCTAGGCTCATCGGCGGGCTCTTGGTGTCCCTGCCCGGACCCCCACAGGAGTATCGAACTGCGCGATACCTCCCTTTATATAGAGTGCAACTGCACTCCTTGACTGCGAGAACCAAAAGCTCAAGCAGCCATAACCTCCCTATGAAGGCTTCCAAAAAGATGGTGTATTGGCTTTCACGGCCGGTGAATTAAAACTCAGCAATTCTTCTAGGTTTGTGCCGTGTCTTGTGTGGGGTTTCGCCTAGGACACCAAGCTAGGCTCATCGGCGGGCTCTTGGTGTCCCTGCCCGGACCCCCACAGGAGTATCGAACTGCGCGATACCTCCCTTTATATAGATTGCAACTGCACTCCTTGACTGCGAGAACCAAAAGCTCAAGCAGCCATAACCTCCCTATGAAGGCTTCCAAAAAGATGGTGTATTGGCTTTCACGGCCGGTGAATTAAAACTCAGCAATTCTTCTAGGTTTGTGCCGTGTCTTGTGTGGGGTTTCACCTAGGACACCAAGCTAGGCTCATCGGCGGGCTCTTGGTGTCCCTGCCCGGACCCCCACAGGAGTATCGAACTGCGCGATACCTCCCTTTATATAGAGTGCAACTGCACTCCTTGACTGCGAGAACCAAAAGCTCAAGCAGCCATAACCTCCCTATGAAGGCTTCCAAAAAGATGGTGTATTGGCTTTCACGGCCGGTGAATTAAAACTCAGCAATTCTTCTAGGTTTGTGCCGTGTCTTGTGTGGGGTTTCGCCTAGGACACCAAGCTAGGCTCATCGGCGGGCTCTTGGTGTCCCTGCACGGACCCCCACAGGAGTATCGAACTGCGCGATACCTCCCTTTATATAGAGTGCAACTGCACTCCTTGACTGCGGAAACCGAAAGCTCAAGCAGCCATAACCTCCCTATGAAGGCTTCCAAAAAGATGGTGTATTGGCTTTCACGGCCGGTGAATTAAAACTCAGCAATTCTTCTAGGTTTGTGCCGTGTCTTGTGTGGGGTTTCGCCTAGGACACCAAGCTAGGCTCATCGGCGGGCTCTTGGTGTCCCTGCCCGGACCCCCACAGGAGTATCGAACTGCGCGATACCTCCCTTTATATAGAGTGCAACTGCACTCCTTGACTGCGAGAACCAAAAGCTCAAGCAGCCATAACCTCCCTATGAAGGCTTCCAAAAAGATGGTGTATTGGCTTTCACGGCCGGTGAATTAAAACTCAGCAATTCTTCTTGGTTTGTGCCGTGTCTTGTGTGGGGTTTCGCCTAGGACACCAAGCTAGGCTCATCGGCGGGCTCTTGGTGTCCCTGCCCGGACCCCCACAGGAGTATCGAACTGCGCGATACCTCCCTTTATATAGAGTGCAACTGCACTCCTTGACTGCGAGAACCAAAAGCTCAAGCAGCCATAACCTCCCTATGAAGGCTCCCAAAAAGATGGTGTATTGGCTTTCACGGCCGGTGAATTAAAACTCAGCAATTCTTCTAGGTTTGTGCCGTGTCTTGTGTGGGGTTTCGCCTAGGACACCAAGCTAGGCTCATCGGCGGGCTCTTGGTGTCCCTGCCCGGACTCCCACAGGAGTATCGAACTGCGCGATACCTCCCTTTATATAGAGTGCAACTGCACTCCTTGACTGCGAGAACCAAAAGCTCAAGCAGCCATAACCTCCCTATGAAGGCTTCCAAAAAGATGGTGTATTGGCTTTCACGGCCGGTGAATTAAAACTCAGCAATTCTTCTAGGTTTGTGCCGTGTCTTGTGTGGGGTTTCGCCTAGGACACCAAGCTAGGCTCATCGGCGGGATCTTGGTGTCCCTGCCCGGATCCTCACAGGAGTATCGAACTGCGCGATACCTCCCTTTATATAGAGTGCAACTGCACTACATGACTGCGAGAACCAATAGCTCAAGCAGCCATAACCTCCCTATGAAGGCTTCCAAAAAGATGGTGTATTGGCTTTCGCGGCCGGTGAATTAAAACTCAGCAATTCTTCTAGGTTTGTGCCGTGTCTTGTGTGGGGTTTCGCCTAGGACACCAAGCTAGGCTCATCGGCGGGCTCTTGGTGTCCCTGCCCGGACCCCCACAGGAGTATCGAACTGCGCCATACCTCCCTTTATATAGAGTGCAACTGCACTCCTCGACTGCGAGAACCAAAAGCTCAAGCAGCCATAACCTCCCTATGAAGGCTTCCAAAAAGATGGTGTATTGGCTTTCACGGCCGGTGAATTAAAACTCAGCAATTCTTCTAGGTTTGTGCCGTGTCTTGTGTGGGGTTTCGCCTAGGACACCAAGCTAGGCTCATCGGCGGGCTCTTGGTGTCCCTGCCCGGACCCCCACAGGAGTATCGAACTGCGCGATACCTCCCTTTATATAGAGTGCAACTGCACTCCTTGACTGAGAGAACCAAAAGCTCGAGCAGCCATAACCTCCCCATGAAGGCTTCCAAAAAGATGGTGTATTGGCTTTCACGGCCGGTGAATTAAAACTCAGCAATTCTTCTAGGTTTGTGCCGTGTCTTGTGTGGGGTTTCGCCTAGGTCACCAAGCTAGGCTCATCGGCGGGCTCTTGGTGTCCCTGCCCGGACCCCCACAGGAGTATCGAACTGCGCGATACCTCCCTTTATACAGAGTGCAACTGCACTCCTTGACTGCGAGAACCAAAAGCTCAAGCAGCCATAACCTCCCTATGAAGGCTTCCAAAAAGATGGTGTATTGGCTTTCACGGCCGGTGAATTAAAACTCAGCAATTCTTCTAGGTTTGTGCCGTGTCTTGTGTGGGGTTTCGCCTAGGACACCAAGCTAGGCTCATCGGCGGGCTCTTGGTGTCCCTGCCCGGACCCCCACAGGAGTATCGAACTGCGCGATACCTCCCTTTATATAGAGTGCAACTGCACTCCTTACTGCGAGAACCAAAAGCTCAAGCAGCCATAACCTCCCTATGAAGGCTTCCAAAAAGATGGTGTATTGGCTTTCACGGCCGGTGAATTAAAACTCAGCAATTCTTCTAGGTTTGTGCCGTGTCTTGTGTGGGGTTTCGCCTAGGACACCAAGCTAGGCTCATCGGCGGGCTCTTGGTGTCCCTGCCCGGACCCCCACAGGAGTATCGAACTGCGCGATACCTCCCTTTTTATAGAGTGCAACTGCACTCCTTGACTGCGAGAACCAAAAGCTCAAGCAGCCATAACCTCCCTATGAAGGCTTCCAAAATGATGGTGTATTGGCTTTCACGGCCGGTGAATTAAAACTCAGCTATTCTTCTAGGTTTGTGCCGTGTCTTGTGTGGGGTTTCGCCTAGGACACCAAGCTAGGCTCATCGGCGGGCTCTTGGTGTCCCTGCCCGGACCCCCACAGGAGTATCGAACTGCGCGATACCTCCCTTTATATAGAGTGCAACTGCACTCCTTGACTGCGAGAACCAAAAGCTCAAGCAGCCATAACCTCCCTATGAAGGCTTCCAAAAAGATGGTGTATTGGCTTTCACGGCCGGTGAATTAAAACTCAGCAATTCTTCTAGGTTTGTGCCGTGTCTTGTGTGGGGTTTCGCCTAGGACACCAAGCTAGGCTCATCGGCGGGCTCTTGGTGTCCCTGCCCGGACCCCCACAGGAGTATCGAACTGCGCGATACCTCCCTTTATATAGAGTGCAACTGCACTCCTTGACTGCGAGAACCAAAAGCTCAAGCAGCCATAACCTCCCTATGAAGGCTTCCAAAAAGATGGTGTATTGGCTTTC
This sequence comes from Meconema thalassinum, assembly GCA_946902985.2. Lineage (NCBI taxonomy): Eukaryota > Metazoa > Arthropoda > Insecta > Orthoptera > Tettigoniidae > Meconema > Meconema thalassinum. The sequence continues at coordinate 1,417,674,635 of OX336389.2, forward strand.
ACGGCCGGTGAATTAAAACTCAGCAATTCTTCTTGGTTTGTGCCGTGTCTTGTGTGGGGTTTCGCCTAGGACACCAAGCTAGGCTCATCGGCGGGCTCTTGGTGTCCCTGCCCGGACCCCCACAGGAGTATCGAACTGCGCGATACCTCCCTTTATATAGAGTGCAACTGCACTCCTTGACTGCGAGAACCAAAAGCTCAAGCAGCCATAACCTCCCTTTGAAGGCTCCCAAAAAGATGGTGTATTGGCTTTCACGGCCGGTGAATTAAAACTCAGCAATTCTTCTAGGTTTGTGCCGTGTCTTGTGTGGGGTTTCGCCTAGGACACCAAGCTAGGCTCATCGGCGGGCTCTTGGTGTCCCTGCCCGGACTCCCACAGGAGTATCGAACTGCGCGATACCTCCCTTTATATAGAGTGCAACTGCACTCCTTGACTGCGAGAACCAAAAGCTCAAGCAGCCATAACCTCCCTATGAAGGCTACCAAAAAGATGGTGTATTGGCTTTCACGGCCGGTGAATTAAAACTCAGCAATTCTTCTAGGTTTGTGCCGTGTCTTGTGTGGGGTTTCGCCTAGGACACCAAGCTAGGCTCATCGGCGGGCTCTTGGTGTCCCTGCCCGGACCCCCACAGGAGTATCGAACTGCGCGATACCTCCCTTTATATAGAGTGCAACTGCACTACTTGACTGCGAGAACCAAAAGCTCAAGCAGCCATAACCTCCCCATGAAGGCTTCCAAAAAGTTGGTGTATTGGCTTTCACGGCCGGTGAATTAAAACTCAGCAATTCTTCTAGGTTTGTGCCGTGTCTTGTGTGGGGTTTCGCCTAGGTCACCAAGCTAGGCTCATCGGCGGGCTCTTGGTGTCCCTGCCCGGACCCCCACAGGAGTATCGAACTGCGCGATACCTCCTTTTATATAGAGTGCAACTGCACTCCTTGACTGCGAGAACCAAAAGCTCAAGCAGCCATAACCTCCCTATGAAGGCTTCCAAAAAGATGGTGTATTGGCTTTCACGGCCGGTGAATTAAAACTCAGCAATTCTTCTTGGTTTGTGCCGTGTCTTGTGTGGGGTTTCGCCTAGGACACCAAGCTAGGCTCATCGGCGGGCTCTTGGTGTCCCTGCCCGGACCCCCACAGGAGTATCGAACTGCGCGATACCTCCCTTTATATAGAGTGCAACTGCACTCCTTGACTGCGAGAACCAAAAGCTCAAGCAGCCATAACCTCCCTATGAAGGCTCCCAAAAAGATGGTGTATTGGCTTTCACGGCCGGTGAATTAAAACTCAGCAATTCTTCTAGGTTTGTGCCGTGTCTTGTGTGGGGTTTCGCCTAGGACACCAAGCTAGGCTCATCGGCGGGCTCTTGGTGTCCCTGCCCGGACCCCCACAGGAGTATCGAACTGCGCGATACCTCCCTTTATATAGAGTGCAACTGCACTCCTTGACTGCGAGAACCAAAAGCTCAAGCAGCCATAACCTCCCTATGAAGGCTTCCAAAAAGATGGTGTATTGGCTTTCACGGCCGGTGAATTAAAACTCAGCAATTCTTCTAGGTTTGTGCCGTGTCTTGTGTGGGGTTTCGCCTAGGACACCAAGCTAGGCTCATCGGCGGGCTCTTGGTGTCCCTGTCCGGACCCCCACAGGAGTATCGAACTGCGCGATACCTCCCTTTATATAGAGTGCAACTGCACTCCTTGACTGCGAGAACCAAAAGCTCAAGCAGCCATAACCTCCCTATGAAGGCTTCCAAAAAGATGGTGTATTGGCTTTCGCGGCCGGTGAATTAAAACTCAGCAATTCTTCTAGGTTTGTGCCGTGTCTTGTGTGGGGTTTCGCCTAGGACACCAAGCTAGGCTCATCGGCGGGCTCTTGGTGTCCCTGCCCGGACCCCCACAGGAGTATCGAACTGCGCGATACCTCCCTTTATATAGAGTGCAACTGCACTCCTTGACTGCGAGAACCAAAAGCTCAAGCAGCCATAACCTCCCTATGAAGGCTTCCAAAAAGTTGGTGTATTGGCTTTCACGGCCGGTGAATTAAAACTCAGGAATTCTTCTAGGTTTGTGCCGTGTCTTGTGTGGGGTTTCGCCTAGGACACCAAGCTAGGCTCATCGGCGGGCTCTTGGTGTCCCTGCCCGGACCCCCACAGGAGTATCGAACTGCGCGATACCTCCCTTTATATAGAGTGCAACTGCACTCCTTGACTGCGAGAACCAAAAGCTCAAGCAGCCATAACCTCCCCATGAAGGCTTCCAAAAAGATGGTGTATTGGCTTTCACGGCCGGTGAATTAAAACTCAGCAATTCTTCTAGGTTTGTGCCGTGTCTTGTGTGGGGTTTCGCCTGGGTCACCAAGCTTGGCTCATCGGCGGGCTCTTGGTGTCCCTGCCCGGACCCCCACAGGAGTATCGAACTGCGCGATACCTCCCTTTATATAGAGTGCAACTGCACTCCTTGACTGCGAGAACCAAAAGCTCAAGCAGCCATAACCTCCCTATGAAGGCTTCCAAAAAGATGGTGTATTGGCTTTCACGGCCGGTGAATTAAAACTCAGCAATTCTTCTAGGTTTGTGCCGTGTCTTGTGAGGGCTTTCGCCTAGGACACCAAGCTAGGCTCATCGGCGGGCTCTTGGTGTCCCTGCCCGGACCCCCACAGGAGTATCGAACTGCGCGATACCTCCCTTTATATAGAGTGCAACTGCACTCCTTGACTGCGAGAACCAAAAGCTCAAGCAGCCATAACCTCCCTATGCAGGCTTCCAAAAAGATGGTGTATTGGCTTTCACGGCCGGTGAATTAAAACTCAGCAATTCTTCTAGGTTTGTGCCGTGTCTTGTGTGGGGTTTCGCCTAGGACACCAAGCTAGGCTCATCGGCGGGCTCTTGGTGTCCCTGCCCGGACCCCCACAGGAGTATCGAACTGCGCGATACCTCCCTTTATATAGAGTGCAACTGCACTCCTTGACTGCGAGAACCAAAAGCTCAAGCAGCCATAACCTCCCTATGAAGGCTTCCAAAAAGATGGTGTATTGGCTTTCACGGCCAGTGAATTAAAACTCAGCAATTCTTCTAGGTTTGTGCCGTGTCTTGTGTGGGGTTTCGCCTAGGACACCAAGCTAGGCTCATCGGCGGGCTCTTGGTGTCCCTGCCCGGACCCCCACAGGAGTATCGAACTGCGCGATACCTCCCTTTATATAGAGTGCAACTGCACTCCTTGACTGCGAGAACCAAAAGCTCAAGCAGCCATAACCTCCCTATGAAGGCTTCCAAAAAGATGGTGTAATGGCTTTCACGGCCGGTGAATTAAAACTCAGCAATTCTTCTAGGTTTGTGCCGTGTCTTGTGTGGGGTTTCCCCTAGGACACCAAGCTAGGCTCATCGGCGGGCTCTTGGTGTCCCTGCCCGGACCCCCACAGGAGTGTCGAACTGCGCGATACCTCCCTTTATATAGAGTGCAACTGCACTCCTTGACTGCGAGAACCAAAAGCTCAAGCAGCCATAACCTCCCTATGAAGGCTTCCAAAAAGATGGTGTATTGGCTTTCACGGCCGGTGAATTAAAACTCAGCAATTCTTCTAGGTTTGTGCCGTGTCTTGTGTGGGGTTTCGCCTAGGACACCAAGCTAGGCTCATCGGCGGGCTCTTGGTGTCCCTGCCCGGACCCCCACAGGAGTATCGAACTGCGCGATACCTCCCTTTATATAGAGAGCAACTGCACTCCTTGACTGCGGAAACCAAAAGCTCAAGCAGCCATAACCTCCCTATGAAGGCTTCCAAAAAGATGGTGTATTGGCTTTCACGGCCGGTGAATTAAAACTCAGCAATTCTTCTAGGTTTGTGCCGTGTCTTGTGTGGGGTTTCGCCTAGGAAACCAAGCTAGGCTCATCGGCGGGCTCTTGGTGTCCCTGCCCGGACCCCCACAGGAGTATCGAACTGCGCGATACCTCCCTTCTTATAGAGTGCAACTGCACTCCTTGACTGCGAGAACCAAAAGCTCAAGCAGCCATAACCTCCCTATGAAGGCTTCCAAAAAGATGGTGTATTGGCTTTCACGGCCGGTGAATTAAAACTCAGCTATTCTTCTAGGTTTGTGCCGTGTCTTGTGTGGGGTTTCGCCTAGGACACCAAGCTAGGCTCATCGGCGGGCTCTTGGTGTCCCTGCCCGGACCCCCACAGGAGTATCGAACTGCGCGATACCTCCCTTTATATAGAGTGCAACTGCACTCCTTGACTGCGAGAACCAAAAGCTCAAGCAGCCATAACCTCCCTATGAAGGCTTCCAAAAAGATGGTGTATTGGCTTTCACGGCCGGTGAATTAAAACTCAGCAATTCTTCTAGGTTTGTGCCGTGTCTTGTGTGGGCTTTCGCCTAGGACACCAAGCTAGGCTCATCGGCGGGCTCTTGGTGTCCCTGCCCGGACCCCCACAGGAGTATCGAACTGCGCGATACCTCCCTTTATATAGAGTGCAACTGCACTCCTTGACTGCGAGAACCAAAAGCTCAAGCAGCCATAACCTCCCTATGCAGGCTTCCAAAAAGATGGTGTATTGGCTTTCACGGCCGGTGAATTAAAACTCAGCAATTCTTCTAGGTTTGTGCCGTGTCTTGTGTGGGGTTTCGCCTAGGACACCAAGCTAGGCTCATCGGCGGGCTCTTGGTGTCCCTGCCCGGACCCCCACAGGAGTATCGAACTGCGCGATACCTCCCTTTATATAGAGTGCAACTGCACTCCTTGACTGCGAGAACCAAAAGCTCAAGCAGCCATAACCTCCCTATGAAGGCTTCCAAAAAGATGGTGTATTGGCTTTCACGGCCGGTGAATTAAAACTCAGCAATTCTTCTAGGTTTGTGCCGTGTCTTGTGTGGGGTTTCGCCTAGGACACCAAGCTAGGCTCATCGGCGGGCTCTTGGTGTCCCTGCCCGGACCCCCACAGGAGTATCGAACTGCGCGATACCTCCCTTTATATAGAGTGCAAATGCACTCCTTGACTGCGAGAACCAAAAGCTCAAGCAGCCATAACCTCCCTATGAAGGCTTCCAAAAAGATGGTGTAATGGCTTTCACGGCCGGTGAATTAAAACTCAGCAATTCTTCTAGGTTTGTGCCGTGTCTTGTGTGGGGTTTCGCCTAGGACACCAAGCTAGGCTCATCGGCGGGCTCTTGGTGTCCCTGCCCGGACCCCCACAGGAGTATCGAACTGCGCGATACCTCCCTTTATATAGAGTGCAACTGCACTCCTTGACTGTGAGAACCAAAAGCTCAAGCAGCCATAACCTCCCTATGAAGGCTTCCAAAAAGATGGTGTATTGGCTTTCACGGCCGGTGAATTAAAACTCAGCAATTCTTCTAGGTTTGTGCCGTGTCTTGTGTGGGGTTTCGCCTAGGACACCAAGTTAGGCTCATCGGCGGGCTCTTGGTGTCCCTGCCCGGACCCCCACAGGAGTATCGAACTGCGCGATACCTCCCTTTATATAGAGAGCAACTGCACTCCTTGACTGCGGAAACCAAAAGCTCAAGCAGCCATAACCTCCCTATGAAGGCTTCCAAAAAGATGGTGTATTGGCTTTCACGGCCGGTGAATTAAAACTCAGCAATTCTTCTAGGTTTGTGCCGTGTCTTGTGTGGGGTTTCGCCTAGGAAACCAAGCTAGGCTCATCGGCGGGCTCTTGGTGTCCCTGCCCGGACCCCCACAGGAGTATCGAACTGCGCGATACCTCCTTTTTTATAGAGTGCAACTGCACTCCTTGACTGCGAGAACCAAAAGCTCAAGCAGCCATAACCTCCCTATGAAGGCTTCCAAAAAGATGGTGTATTGGCTTTCACGGCCGGTGAATTAAAACTCAGCTATTCTTCTAGGTTTGTGCCGTGTCTTGTGTGGGGTTTCGCCTAGGACACCAAGCTAGGCTCATCGGCGGGCTCTTGGTGTCCCTGCCCGGACCCCCACAGGAGTATCGAACTGCGCGATACCTCCCTTTATATAGAGTGCAACTGCACTCCTTGACTGCGAGAACCAAAAGCTCAAGCAGCCATAACCTCCCTATCAAGGCTTCCAAAAAGATGGTGTATTGGCTTTCACGGCCGGTGAATTAAAACTCAGCAATTCTTCTAGGTTTGTGCCGTGTCTTGTGTGGGGTTTCGCCTAGGACACCAAGCTAGGCTCATCGGCGGGCTCTTGGTGTCCCTGCCCGGACCCCCACAGGAGTATCGAACTGCGCGATACCTCCCTTTATATAGAGTGCAACTGCACTCCTTGACTGCGAGAACCAAAAGCTCAAGCAGCCATAACCTCCCTATGAAGGCTTCCAAAAAGATGGTGTATTGGCTTTCACGGCCGGTGAATTAAAACTCAGCAATTCTTCTAGGTTTGTGCCGTGTCTTGTGTGGGGTTTCGCCTAGGACACCAAGCTAGGCTCATCGGCGGGCTCTTGGTGTCCCTGCCCGGACCCCCACAGGAGTATCGAACTGCGCGATACCTCCCTTTATATAGAGTGCAACTGCACTCCTTGACTGCGAGAACCAAAAGCTCAAGCAGCCATAACCTCCCTATGAAGGCTTCCAAAAAGATGGTGTATTGGCTTTCACGGCCGGTGAATTAAAACTCAGCAATTCTTCTTGGTTTGTGCCGTGTCTTGTGTGGGGTTTCGCCTAGGACACCAAGCTAGGCTCATCGGCAGGCTCTTGGTGTCCCTGCCCGGACCCCCACAGGAGTATCGAACTGCGCGATACCTCCCTTTATATAGAGTGCAACTGCACTCCTTGACTGCGAGAACCAAAAGCTCAAGCAGCCATAACCTCCCTATGAAGGCTCCCAAAAAGATGGTGTATTGGCTTTCACGGCCGGTGAATTAAAACTCAGCAATTCTTCTAGGTCTGTGCCGTGTCTTGTGTGGGGTTTCGCCTAGGACACCAAGCTAGGCTCATCGGCTGGCTCTTGGTGTCCCTGCCCGGACTCCCACAGGAGTATCGAACTGCGCGATACCTCCCTTTATATAGAGTGCAACTGCACTCCTTGACTGCGAGAACCAAAAGCTCAAGCAGCCATAACCTCCCTATGAAGGCTTCCAAAAAGATGGTGTATTGGCTTTCACGGTCGGTGAATTAAAACTCAGCAATTCTTCTAGGTTTGTGCCGTGTCTTGTGTGGGGTTTCGCCTAGGACACCAAGCTAGGCTCATCGGCGGGATCATGGTGTCCCTGCCCGGACCCCCACAGGAGTATCGAACTGCGCGATACCTCCCTTTATATAGAGTGCAACTGCACTACTTGACTGCGAGAACCAAAAGCTCAAGCAGCCATAACCTCCCTATGAAGGCTTCCAAAAAGATGGTGTATTGGCTTTCGCGGCCGGTGAATTAAAACTCAGCAATTCTTCTAGGTTTGTGCCGTGTCTTGTGTGGGGTTTCGCCTAGGACACCAAGCTAGGCTCATCGGCGGGCTCTTGGTGTCCCTGCCCGGACCCCCACAGGAGTATCGAACTGCGCGATACCTCCCTTTATATAGAGTGCAACTGCACTCCTTGACTGCGAGAACCAAAAGCTCAAGCAGCCATAACCTCCCTATGAAGGCTTCCAAAAAGATGGTGTATTGGCTTTCACGGCCGGTGAATTAAAACTCAGCAATTCTTCTAGGTTTGTGCCGTGTCTTGTGTGGGGTTTCGCCTAGGACACCAAGCTAGGCTCATCGGCGGGCTCTTGGTGTCCCTGCCCGGACCCCCACAGGAGTATCGAACCGCGCGATACCTCCCTTTATATAGAGTGCAACTGCACTCCTTGACTGCGAGAACCAAAAGCTCAAGCAGCCATAACCTCCCTATGAAGGCTTCCAAAAAGATGGTGTATTGGCTTTCACGGCCGGTGAATTAAAACTCAGCAATTCTTCTTGGTTTGTGCCGTGTCTTGTGTGGGGTTTCGCCTAGGACACCAAGCTAGGCTCATCGGCGGGCTCTTGGTGTCCCTGCCCGGACCCCCACAGGAGTATCGAACTGCGCGATACCTCCCTTTATATAGAGTGCAACTGCACTCCTTGACTGCGAGAACCAAAAGCTCAAGCAGCCATAACCTCCCTATGAAGGCTCCCAAAAAGATGGTGTATTGGCTTTCACGGCCGGTGAATTAAAACTCAGCAATTCTTCTAGGTTTGTGCCGTGTCTTGTGTGGGGTTTCGCCTAGGACACCAAGCTAGGCTCATCGGCGGGCTCTTGGTGTCCCTGCCCGGACCCCCACAGGAGTATCGAACTGCGCGATACCTCCCTTTATATAGAGTGCAACTGCACTCCTTGACTGCGAGAACCAAAAGCTCAAGCAGCCATAACCTCCCCATGAAGGCTTCCAAAAAGATGGTGTATTGGCTTTCACGGCCGGTGAATTAAAACTCAGCAATTCTTCTAGGTTTGTGCCGTGTCTTGTGTGGGGTTTCGCCTAGGACACCAAGCTAGGCTCATCGGCGGGCTCTTGGAGTCCCTGCCCGGACCCCCACAGGAGTATCGAACTGCGCGATACCTCCCTTTTTATAGAGTGCAACTGCACTCCTTGACTGCGAGAACCAAAAGCTCAAGCAGCCATAACCTCCCTATGAAGGCTTCCAAAATGATGGTGTATTGGCTTTCACGGCCGGTGAATTAAAACTCAGCTATTCTTCTAGGTTTGTGCCGTGTCTTGTGTGGGGTTTCGCCTAGGACACCAAGCTAGGCTCATCGGCGGGCTCTTGGTGTCCCTGCCCGGACCCCCACAGGAGTATCGAACTGCGCGATACCTCCCTTTATATAGAGTGCAACTGCACTCCTTGACTGCGAGAACCAAAAGCTCAAGCAGCCATAACCTCCCTATGAAGGCTTCCAAAAAGATGGTGTATTGGCTTTCACGGCCGGTGAATTAAAACTCAGCAATTCTTCTAGGTTTGTGCCGTGTCTTGTGTGGGGTTTCGCCTAGGACACCAAGCTAGGCTCATCGGCGGGCTCTTGGTGTCCCTGCCCGGACCCCCACAGGAGTATCGAACTGCGCGATACCTCCCTTTATATAGAGTGCAACTGCACTCCTTGACTGCGAGAACCAAAAGCTCAAGCAGCCATAACCTCCCTATGAAGGCTTCCAAAAAGATGGTGTATTGGCTTTCACGGCCGGTGAATTAAAACTCAGCAATTCTTCTTGGTTTGTGCCGTGTCTTGTGTGGGGTTTCGCCTAGGACACCAAGCTAGGCTCATCGGCGGGCTCTTGGTGTCCCTGCCCGGACCCCCACAGGAGTATCGAACTGCGCGATACCTCCCTTTATATAGAGTGCAACTGCACTCCTTGACTGCGAGAACCAAAAGCTCAAGCAGCCATAACCTCCCTATGAAGGCTCCCAAAAAGATGGTGTATTGGCTTTCACGGCCGGTGAATTAAAACTCAGCAATTCTTCTAGGTTTGTGCCGTGTCTTGTGTGGGGTTTCGCCTAGGACACCAAGCTAGGCTCATCGGCGGGCTCTTGGTGTCCCTGCCCGGACCCCCACAGGAGTATCGAACTGCGCGATACCTCCCTTTATATAGAGTGCAACTGCACTCCTTGACTGCGAGAACCAAAAGCTCAAGCAGCCATAACCTCCCTATGAAGGCTTCCAAAAAGATGGTGTATTGGCTTTCACGGCCGGTGAATTAAAACTCAGCAATTCTTCTAGGTATGTGCCGTGTCTTGTGTGGGGTTTCGCCTAGGACACCAAGCTAGGCTCATCGGCGGGCTCTTGGTGTCCCTGCCCGGACCCCCACAGGAGTATCGAACTTCGCGATACCTCCCTTTATATAGAGTGCAACTGCACTACTTGACTGCGAGAACCAAAAGCTCAAGCAGCCATAACCTCCCCATGAAGGCTTCCAAAAAGATGGTGTATTGGCTTTCACGGCCGGTGAATTAAAACTCAGCAATTCTTCTAGGTTTGTGCCGTGTCTTGTGTGGGGTTTCGCCTAGGTCACCAAGCTAGGCTCATCGGCGGGCTCTTGGTGTCCCTGCCCGGACCCCCACAGGAGTATCGAACTGCGCGATACCTCCTTTTATATAGAGTGCAACTGCACTCCTTGACTGCGAGAACCAAAAGCTCAAGCAGCCATAACCTCCCTATGAAGGCTTCCAAAAAGATGGTGTATTGGCTTTCACGGCCGGTGAATTAAAACTCAGCAATTCTTCTTGGTTTGTGCCGTGTCTTGTGTGGGGTTTCGCCTAGGACACCAAACTAGGCTCATCGGCGGGCTCTTGGTGTCCCTGCCCGGACCCCCACAGGAGTATCGAACTGCGCGATACCTCCCTTTATATAGAGTGCAACTCCACTCCTTGACTGCGAGAACCAAAACTCAAGCAGCCATAACCTCCCTATGAAGGCTCCCAAAAAGATGGTGTATTGGCTTTCACGGCCGGTGAATTAAAACTCAGCAATTCTTCTAGGTGTGTGCCGTGTCTTGTGTGGGGTTTCGCCTAGGACACCAAGCTAGGCTCATCGGCGGGCTCTTGGTGTCCCTGCCCGGACCCCCACAGGAGTATCGAACTGCGCGATACCTCCCTTTATATAGAGTGCAACTGCACTCCTTGACTGCGAGAACCAAAAGCTCAAGCAGCCATAACCTCCCTATGAAGGCTTCCAAAAAGATGGTGTATTGGCTTTCACGGCCGGTGAATTAAAACTCAGCAATTCTTCTAGGTTTGTGCCGTGTCTTGTGTGGGGTTTCGCCTAGGACACCAAGCTAGGCTCATCGGCGGGCTCTTGGTGTCCCTGCCCGGACCCCCACAGGAGTATCGAACTGCGCGATACCTCCCTTTATATAGAGTGCAACTGCACTCCTTGACTGCGAGAACCAAAAGCTCAAGCAGCCATAACCTCCCTATGAAGGCTTCCAAAAAGATGGTGTATTGGCTTTCGCGGCCGGTGAATTAAAACTCAGCAATTCTTCTAGGTTTGTGCCGTGTCTTGTGTGGGGTTTCGCCTAGGACACCAAGCTAGGCTCATCGGCGGGCTCTTGGTGTCCCTGCCAGGACCCCCACAGGAGTATCGAACTGCGCGATACCTCCCTTTATATAGAGTGCAACTGCACTCCTTGACTGCGAGAACCAAAAGCTCAAGCAGCCATAACCTCCCTATGAAGGCTTCCAAAAAGTTGGTGTATTGGCTTTCACGGCCGGTGAATTAAAACTCAGGAATTCTTCTAGGTTTGTGCCGTGTCTTGTGTGGGGTTTCGCCTAGGACACCAAGCTAGGCTCATCGGCGGGCTCTTGGTGTCCCTGCCCGGACCCCCACAGGAGTATCGAACTGCGCGATACCTCCCTTTATATAGAGTGCAACTGCACTCCTTGACTGCGAGAACCAAAAGCTCAAGCAGCCATAACCTCCCCATGAAGGCTTCCAAAAAGATGGTGTATTGGCTTTCACGGCCGGTGAATTAAAACTCAGCAATTCTTCTAGGTTTGTGCCGTGTCTTGTGTGGGGTTTCGCCTGGGTCACCAAGCTTGGCTCATCGGCGGGCTCTTGGTGTCCCTGCCCGGACCTCCACAGGAGTATCGAACTGCGCGATACCTCCCTTTATATAGAGTGCAACTGCACTCCTTGACTGCGAGAACCAAAAGCTCAAGCAGCCATAACCTCCCTATGAAGGCTTACAAAAAGATGGTTTATTGGCTTTCACGGCCGGTGAATTAAAACTCAGCTATTCTTCTAGGTTTGTGCCGTGTCTTGTGTGGGGTTTCGCCTAGGACACCAAGCTAGGCTCATCGGCGGGCTCTTGGTGTCCCTGCCCGGACCCCCACAGGAGTATCGAACTGCGCGATACCTCCCTTTATATAGAGTGCAACTGCACTCCTTGACTGCGAGAACCAAAAGCTCAAGCAGCCATAACCTCCCTATGAAGGCTTCCAAAAAGATGGTGTATTGGCTTTCACGGCCGGTGAATTAAAACTCAGCAATTCTTCTAGGTTTGTGCCGTGTCTTGTGTGGGGTTTCGCCTAGGACACCAAGCTAGGCTCATCGGCGGGCTCTTGGTGTCCCTGCCCGGACCCCCACAGGAGTATCGAACTGCGCGATACCTCCCTTTATATAGAGTGCAACTGCACTCCTTGACTGCGAGAACCAAAAGCTCAAGCAGCCATAACCTCCCTATGAAGGCTTCCAAAAAGATGGTGTATTGGCTTTCACGGCCGGTGAATTAAAACTCAGCAATTCTTCTAGGTTTGTGCCGTGTCTTGTGTGGGGTTTCGCCTAGGTCACCAAGCTAGGCTCATCGGCGGGCTCTTGGTGTCCCTGCCCGGACCCCCACAGGAGTATCGAACTGCGCGATACCTCCTTTTATATAGAGTGCAACTGCACTCCTTGACTGCGAGAACCAAAAGCTCAAGCAGCCATAACCTCCCTATGAAGGCTTCCAAAAAGATGGTGTATTGGCTTTCACGGCCGGTGAATTAAAACTCAGCAATTCTTCTTGGTTTGTGCCGTGTCTTGTGTGGGGTTTCGTCTAGGACACCAAGCTAGGCTCATCGGCGGGCTCTTGGTGTCCCTGCCCGGACCCCCACAGGAGTATCGAAATGCGCGATACCTCCCTTTATATAGAGTGCAACTGCACTCCTTGACTGCGAGAACCAAAAGCTCAAGCAGCCATAACCTCCCTATGAAGGCTCCCAAAAAGATGGTGTATTGGCTTTCACGGCCGGTGAATTAAAACTCAGCAATTCTTCTAGGTTTGTGCCGTGTCTTGTGTGGGGTTTCGCCTAGGACACCAAGCTAGGCTCATCGGCGGGCTCTTGGTGTCCCTGCCCGGACCCCCACAGGAGTATCGAACTGCGCGATACCTCCCTTTATATAGAGTGCAACTGCACTCCTTGACTGCGAGAACCAAAAGCTCAAGCAGCCTTAACCTCCCTATGAAGGCTTCCAAAAAGATGGTGTATTGGCTTTCACGGCCGGTGAATTAAAACTCAGCAATTCTTCTAGGTTTGTGCCGTGTCTTGTGTGGGGTTTCGCCTAGGACACCAAGCTAGACTCATCGGCGGGCTCTTGGTGTCCCTGCCCGGACCCCCACAGTAGTATCGAACTGCGCGATACCTCCCTTTATATAGAGTGCAACTGCACTCCTTGACTGCGAGAACCAAAAGCTCAAGCAGCCATAACCTCCCTATGAAGGCTTCCAAAAAGATGGTGTATTGGCTTTCGCGGCCGGTGAATTAAAACTCAGCAATTCTTCTAGGTTTGTGCCGTGTCTTGTGTGGGGTTTCGCCTAGGACACCAAGCTAGGCTCATCGGCGGGCTCTTGGTGTCCCTGCCCGGACCCCCACAGGAGTATCGAACTGCGCAATACCTCCCTTTATATAGAGTGCAACTGCACTCCTTGACTGCGAGAACCAAAAGCTCAAGCAGCCATAACCTCCCTATGAAGGCTTCCAAAAAGTTGGTGTATTGGCTTTCACGGCCGGTGAATTAAAACTCAGGAATTCTTCTAGGTTTGTGCCGTGTCTTGTGTGGGGTTTCGCCTAGGACACCAAGCTAGGCTCATCGGCGGGCTCTTGGTGTCCCTGCCCGGACCCCCACAGGAGTATCGAACTGCGCGATACCTCCCTTTATATAGAGTGCAACTGCACTCCTTGACTGCGAGAACCAAAAGCTCAAGCAGCCATAACCTCCCCATGAAGGCTTCCAAAAAGATGGTGTATTGGCTTTCACGGCCGGTGAATTAAAACTCAGCAATTCTTCTAGGTTTGTGCCGTGTCTTGTGTGGGGTTTCGCCTAGGACACCAAGCTAGGCTCATCGGCGGGCTCTTGGTGTCCCTGCCCGGACCCCCACAGGAGTATCGAACTGCGCGATACCTCCCTTTATATAGAGTGCAACTGCACTCCTTGACTGCGAGAACCAAAAGCTCAAGCAGCCATAACCTCCCTATGAAGGCTTCCAAAAAGATGGTGTATTGGCTTTCACGGCCGGTGAATTAAAACTCAGCAATTCTTCTAGGTTTGTGCCGTGTCTTGTGTGGGGTTTCGCCTAGGACACCAAGCTAGGCTCATCGGCGGGCTCTTGGTGTCCCTGCCCGGACCCCCACAGGAGTATCGAACTGCGCGATACCTCCCTTTATATAGAGTGCAACTGCACTCCTTGACTGCGAGAACCAAAAGCTCAAGCAGCCATAACCTCCCTATGAAGGCTTCCAAAAAGATGGTGTATTGGCTTTCACGGCCGGTGAATTAAAACTCAGCAATTCTTCTAGGTTTGTGCCGTGTCTTGTGTGGGGTTTCGCCTAGGACACCAAGCTAGGCTCATCGGCGGGCTCTTGGTGTCCCTGCCCGGACCCCCACAGGAGTATCGAACTGCGCGATACCTCCCTTTATATAGATTGCAACTGCACTCCTTGACTGCGAGAACCAAAAGCTCAAGCAGCCATAACCTCCCTATGAAGGCTTCCAAAAAGATGGTGTATTGGCTTTCACGGCCGGTGAATTAAAACTCAGCAATTCTTCTAGGTTTGTGCCGTGTCTTGTGTGGGGTTTCACCTAGGACACCAAGCTAGGCTCATCGGCGGGCTCTTGGTGTCCCTGCCCGGACCCCCACAGGAGTATCGAACTGCGCGATACCTCCCTTTATATAGAGTGCAACTGCACTCCTTGACTGCGAGAACCAAAAGCTCAAGCAGCCATAACCTCCCTATGAAGGCTTCCAAAAAGATGGTGTATTGGCTTTCACGGCCGGTGAATTAAAACTCAGCAATTCTTCTAGGTTTGTGCCGTGTCTTGTGTGGGGTTTCGCCTAGGACACCAAGCTAGGCTCATCGGCGGGCTCTTGGTGTCCCTGCACGGACCCCCACAGGAGTATCGAACTGCGCGATACCTCCCTTTATATAGAGTGCAACTGCACTCCTTGACTGCGGAAACCAAAAGCTCAAGCAGCCATAACCTCCCTATGAAGGCTTCCAAAAAGATGGTGTATTGGCTTTCACGGCCGGTGAATTAAAACTCAGCAATTCTTCTAGGTTTGTGCCGTGTCTTGTGTGGGGTTTCGCCTAGGACACCAAGCTAGGCTCATCGGCGGGCTCTTGGTGTCCCTGCCCGGACCCCCACAGGAGTATCGAACTGCGCGATACCTCCCTTTATATAGAGTGCAACTGCACTCCTTGACTGCGAGAACCAAAAGCTCAAGCAGCCATAACCTCCCTATGAAGGCTTCCAAAAAGATGGTGTATTGGCTTTCACGGCCGGTGAATTAAAACTCAGCAATTCTTCTTGGTTTGTGCCGTGTCTTGTGTGGGGTTTCGCCTAGGACACCAAGCTAGGCTCATCGGCGGGCTCTTGGTGTCCCTGCCCGGACCCCCACAGGAGTATCGAACTGCGCGATACCTCCCTTTATATAGAGTGCAACTGCACTCCTTGACTGCGAGAACCAAAAGCTCAAGCAGCCATAACCTCCCTATGAAGGCTCCCAAAAAGATGGTGTATTGGCTTTCACGGCCGGTGAATTAAAACTCAGCAATTCTTCTAGGTTTGTGCCGTGTCTTGTGTGGGGTTTCGCCTAGGACACCAAGCTAGGCTCATCGGCGGGCTCTTGGTGTCCCTGCCCGGACTCCCACAGGAGTATCGAACTGCGCGATACCTCCCTTTATATAGAGTGCAACTGCACTCCTTGACTGCGAGAACCAAAAGCTCAAGCAGCCATAACCTCCCTATGAAGGCTTCCAAAAAGATGGTGTATTGGCTTTCACGGCCGTTGAATTAAAACTCAGCAATTCTTCTAGGTTTGTGCCGTGTCTTGTGTGGGGTTTCGCCTAGGACACCAAGCTAGGCTCATCGGCGGGATCTTGGTGTCCCTGCCCGGACCCTCACAGGAGTATCGAACTGCGCGATACCTCCCTTTATATAGAGTGCAACTGCACTACATGACTGCGAGAACCAATAGCTCAAGCAGCCATAACCTCCCTATGAAGGCTTCCAAAAAGATGGTGTATTGGCTTTCGCGGCCGGTGAATTAAAACTCAGCAATTCTTCTAGGTTTGTGCCGTGTCTTGTGTGGGGTTTCGCCTAGGACACCAAGCTAGGCTCATCGGCGGGCTCTTGGTGTCCCTGCCCGGACCCCCACAGGAGTATCGAACTGCGCCATACCTCCCTTTATATAGAGTGCAACTGCACTCCTCGACTGCGAGAACCAAAAGCTCAAGCAGCCATAACCTCCCTATGAAGGCTTCCAAAAAGATGGTGTATTGGCTTTCACGGCCGGTGAATTAAAACTCAGCAATTCTTCTAGGTTTGTGCCGTGTCTTGTGTGGGGTTTCGCCTAGGACACCAAGCTAGGCTCATCGGCGGGCTCTTGGTGTCCCTGCCCGGACCCCCACAGGAGTATCGAACTGCGCGATACCTCCCTTTATATAGAGTGCAACTGCACTCCTTGACTGAGAGAACCAAAAGCTCGAGCAGCCATAACCTCCCCATGAAGGCTTCCAAAAAGATGGTGTATTGGCTTTCACGGCCGGTGAATTAAAACTCAGCAATTCTTCTAGGTTTGTGCCGTGTCTTGTGTGGGGTTTCGCCTAGGACACCAAGCTAGGCTCATCGGCGGGCTCTTGGTGTCCCTGCCCGGACCCCCACAGGAGTATCGAACTGCGCGATACCTCCCTTTATATAGAGTGCAACTGCACTCCTTGACTGCGAGAACCAAAAGCTCAAGCAGCCATAACCTCCCTATGAAGGCTTCCAAAAAGATGGTGTATTGGCTTTCACGGCCGGTGAATTAAAACTCAGCAATTCTTCTTGGTTTGTGCCGTGTCTTGTGTGGGGTTTCGCCTAGGACACCAAGCTAGGCTCATCGGCGGGCTCTTGGTGTCCCTGCCCGGACCCCCACAGGAGTATCGAACTGCGCGATACCTCCCTTTATATAGAGTGCAACTGCACTCCTTGACTGCGAGAACCAAAAGCTCAAGCAGCCATAACCTCCCTATGAAGGCTCCCAAAAAGATGGTGTATTGGCTTTCACGGCCGGTGAATTAAAACTCAGCAATTCTTCTAGGTTTGTGCCGTGTCTTGTGTGGGGTTTCGCCTAGGACACCAAGCTAGGCTCATCGGCGGGCTCTTGGTGTCCCTGCCCGGACTCCCACAGGAGTATCGAACTGCGCGATACCTCCCTTTATATAGAGTGCAACTGCACTCCTTGACTGCGAGAACCAAAAGCTCAAGCAGCCATAACCTCCCTATGAAGGCTTCCAAAAAGATGGTGTATTGGCTTTCACGGCCGGTGAATTAAAACTCAGCAATTCTTCTAGGTTTGTGCCGTGTCTTGTGTGGGGTTTCGCCTAGGACACCAAGCTAGGCTCATCGGCGGGATCTTGGTGTCCCTGCCCGGATCCTCACAGGAGTATCGAACTGCGCGATACCTCCCTTTATATAGAGTGCAACTGCACTACATGACTGCGAGAACCAATAGCTCAAGCAGCCATAACCTCCCTATGAAGGCTTCCAAAAAGATGGTGTATTGGCTTTCGCGGCCGGTGAATTAAAACTCAGCAATTCTTCTAGGTTTGTGCCGTGTCTTGTGTGGGGTTTCGCCTAGGACACCAAGCTAGGCTCATCGGCGGGCTCTTGGTGTCCCTGCCCGGACCCCCACAGGAGTATCGAACTGCGCCATACCTCCCTTTATATAGAGTGCAACTGCACTCCTCGACTGCGAGAACCAAAAGCTCAAGCAGCCATAACCTCCCTATGAAGGCTTCCAAAAAGATGGTGTATTGGCTTTCACGGCCGGTGAATTAAAACTCAGCAATTCTTCTAGGTTTGTGCCGTGTCTTGTGTGGGGTTTCGCCTAGGACACCAAGCTAGGCTCATCGGCGGGCTCTTGGTGTCCCTGCCCGGACCCCCACAGGAGTATCGAACTGCGCGATACCTCCCTTTATATACAGTGCAACTGCACTCCTTGACTGAGAGAACCAAAAGCTCGAGCAGCCATAACCTCCCCATGAAGGCTTCCAAAAAGATGGTGTATTGGCTTTCACGGCCGGTGAATTAAAACTCAGCAATTCTTCTAGGTTTGTGCCGTGTCTTGTGTGGGGTTTCGCCTAGGTCACCAAGCTAGGCTCATCGGCGGGCTCTTGGTGTCCCTGCCCGGACCCCCACAGGAGTATCGAACTGCGCGATACCTCCCTTTATACAGAGTGCAACTGCACTCCTTGACTGCGAGAACCAAAAGCTCAAGCAGCCATAACCTCCCTATGAAGGCTTCCAAAAAGATGGTGTATTGGCTTTCACGGCCGGTGAATTAAAACTCAGCAATTCTTCTAGGTTTGTGCCGTGTCTTGTGTGGGGTTTCGCCTAGGACACCAAGCTAGGCTCATCGGCGGGCTCTTGGTGTCCCTGCCCGGACCCCCACAGGAGTATCGAACTGCGCGATACCTCCCTTTATATAGAGTGCAACTGCACTCCTTACTGCGAGAACCAAAAGCTCAAGCAGCCATAACCTCCCTATGAAGGCTTCCAAAAAGATGGTGTATTGGCTTTCACGGCCGGTGAATTAAAACTCAGCAATTCTTCTAGGTTTGTGCCGTGTCTTGTGTGGGGTTTCGCCTAGGACACCAAGCTAGGCTCATCGGCGGGCTCTTGGTGTCCCTGCCCGGACCCCCACAGGAGTATCGAACTGCGCGATACCTCCCTTTTTATAGAGTGCAACTGCACTCCTTGACTGCGAGAACCAAAAGCTCAAGCAGCCATAACCTCCCTATGAAGGCTTCCAAAATGATGGTGTATTGGCTTTCACGGCCGGTGAATTAAAACTCAGCTATTCTTCTAGGTTTGTGCCGTGTCTTGTGTGGGGTTTCGCCTAGGACACCAAGCTAGGCTCATCGGCGGGCTCTTGGTGTCCCTGCCCGGACCCCCACAGGAGTATCGAACTGCGCGATACCTCCCTTTATATAGAGTGCAACTGCACTCCTTGACTGCGAGAACCAAAAGCTCAAGCAGCCATAACCTCCCTATGAAGGCTTCCAAAAAGATGGTGTATTGGCTTTCACGGCCGGTGAATTAAAACTCAGCAATTCTTCTAGGTTTGTGCCGTGTCTTGTGTGGGGTTTCGCCTAGGACACCAAGCTAGGCTCATCGGCGGGCTCTTGGTGTCCCTGCCCGGACCCCCACAGGAGTATCGAACTGCGCGATACCTCCCTTTATATAGAGTGCAACTGCACTCCTTGACTGCGAGAACCAAAAGCTCAAGCAGCCATAACCTCCCTATGAAGGCTTCCAAAAAGATGGTGTATTGGCTTTCACGGCCGGTGAATTAAAACTCAGCAATTCTTCTTGGTTTGTGCCGTGTCTTGTGTGGGGTTTCGCCTAGGACACCAAGCTAGGCTCATCGGCGGGCTCTTGGTGTCCCTGCCCGGACCCCCACAGGAGTATCGAACTGCGCGATACCTCCCTTTATATAGAGTGCAACTGCACTCCTTGACTGCGAGAACCAAAAGCTCAAGCAGCCATAACCTCCCTTTGAAGGCTCCCAAAAAGATGGTGTATTGGCTTTCACGGCCGGTGAATTAAAACTCAGCAATTCTTCTAGGTTTGTGCCGTGTCTTGTGTGGGGTTTCGCCTAGGACACCAAGCTAGGCTCATCGGCGGGCTCTTGGTGTCCCTGCCCGGACTCCCACAGGAGTATCGAACTGCGCGATACCTCCCTTTATATAGAGTGCAACTGCACTCCTTGACTGCGAGAACCAAAAGCTCAAGCAGCCATAACCTCCCTATGAAGGCTACCAAAAAGATGGTGTATTGGCTTTCACGGCCGGTGAATTAAAACTCAGCAATTCTTCTAGGTTTGTGCCGTGTCTTGTGTGGGGTTTCGCCTAGGACACCAAGCTAGGCTCATCGGCGGGCTCTTGGTGTCCCTGCCCGGACCCCCACAGGAGTATCGAACTGCGCGATACCTCCCTTTATATAGAGTGCAACTGCACTACTTGACTGCGAGAACCAAAAGCTCAAGCAGCCATAACCTCCCCATGAAGGCTTCCAAAAAGTTGGTGTATTGGCTTTCACGGCCGGTGAATTAAAACTCAGCAATTCTTCTAGGTTTGTGCCGTGTCTTGTGTGGGGTTTCGCCTAGGTCACCAAGCTAGGCTCATCGGCGGGCTCTTGGTGTCCCTGCCCGGACCCCCACAGGAGTATCGAACTGCGCGATACCTCCTTTTATATAGAGTGCAACTGCACTCCTTGACTGCGAGAACCAAAAGCTCAAGCAGCCATAACCTCCCTATGAAGGCTTCCAAAAAGATGGTGTATTGGCTTTCACGGCCGGTGAATTAAAACTCAGCAATTCTTCTTGGTTTGTGCCGTGTCTTGTGTGGGGTTTCGCCTAGGACACCAAGCTAGGCTCATCGGCGGGCTCTTGGTGTCCCTGCCCGGACCCCCACAGGAGTATCGAACTGCGCGATACCTCCCTTTATATAGAGTGCAACTGCACTCCTTGACTGCGAGAACCAAAAGCTCAAGCAGCCATAACCTCCCTATGAAGGCTCCCAAAAAGATGGTGTATTGGCTTTCACGGCCGGTGAATTAAAACTCAGCAATTCTTCTAGGTTTGTGCCGTGTCTTGTGTGGGGTTTCGCCTAGGACACCAAGCTAGGCTCATCGGCGGGCTCTTGGTGTCCCTGCCCGGACCCCCACAGGAGTATCGAACTGCGCGATACCTCCCTTTATATAGAGTGCAACTGCACTCCTTGACTGCGAGAACCAAAAGCTCAAGCAGCCATAACCTCCCTATGAAGGCTTCCAAAAAGATGGTGTATTGGCTTTCACGGCCGGTGAATTAAAACTCAGCAATTCTTCTAGGTTTGTGCCGTGTCTTGTGTGGGGTTTCGCCTAGGACACCAAGCTAGGCTCATCGGCGGGCTCTTGGTGTCCCTGTCCGGACCCCCACAGGAGTATCGAACTGCGCGATACCTCCCTTTATATAGAGTGCAACTGCACTCCTTGACTGCGAGAACCAAAAGCTCAAGCAGCCATAACCTCCCTATGAAGGCTTCCAAAAAGATGGTGTATTGGCTTTCGCGGCCGGTGAATTAAAACTCAGCAATTCTTCTAGGTTTGTGCCGTGTCTTGTGTGGGGTTTCGCCTAGGACACCAAGCTAGGCTCATCGGCGGGCTCTTGGTGTCCCTGCCCGGACCCCCACAGGAGTATCGAACTGCGCGATACCTCCCTTTATATAGAGTGCAACTGCACTCCTTGACTGCGAGAACCAAAAGCTCAAGCAGCCATAACCTCCCTATGAAGGCTTCCAAAAAGTTGGTGTATTGGCTTTCACGGCCGGTGAATTAAAACTCAGGAATTCTTCTAGGTTTGTGCCGTGTCTTGTGTGGGGTTTCGCCTAGGACACCAAGCTAGGCTCATCGGCGGGCTCTTGGTGTCCCTGCCCGGACCCCCACAGGAGTATCGAACTGCGCGATACCTCCCTTTATATAGAGTGCAACTGCACTCCTTGACTGCGAGAACCAAAAGCTCAAGCAGCCATAACCTCCCCATGAAGGCTTCCAAAAAGATGGTGTATTGGCTTTCACGGCCGGTGAATTAAAACTCAGCAATTCTTCTAGGTTTGTGCCGTGTCTTGTGTGGGGTTTCGCCTGGGTCACCAAGCTTGGCTCATCGGCGGGCTCTTGGTGTCCCTGCCCGGACCCCCACAGGAGTATCGAACTGCGCGATACCTCCCTTTATATAGAGTGCAACTGCACTCCTTGACTGCGAGAACCAAAAGCTCAAGCAGCCATAACCTCCCTATGAAGGCTTCCAAAAAGATGGTGTATTGGCTTTCACGGCCGGTGAATTAAAACTCAGCAATTCTTCTAGGTTTGTGCCGTGTCTTGTGAGGGCTTTCGCCTAGGACACCAAGCTAGGCTCATCGGCGGGCTCTTGGTGTCCCTGCCCGGACCCCCACAGGAGTATCGAACTGCGCGATACCTCCCTTTATATAGAGTGCAACTGCACTCCTTGACTGCGAGAACCAAAAGCTCAAGCAGCCATAACCTCCCTATGCAGGCTTCCAAAAAGATGGTGTATTGGCTTTCACGGCCGGTGAATTAAAACTCAGCAATTCTTCTAGGTTTGTGCCGTGTCTTGTGTGGGGTTTCGCCTAGGACACCAAGCTAGGCTCATCGGCGGGCTCTTGGTGTCCCTGCCCGGACCCCCACAGGAGTATCGAACTGCGCGATACCTCCCTTTATATAGAGTGCAACTGCACTCCTTGACTGCGAGAACCAAAAGCTCAAGCAGCCATAACCTCCCTATGAAGGCTTCCAAAAAGATGGTGTATTGGCTTTCACGGCCAGTGAATTAAAACTCAGCAATTCTTCTAGGTTTGTGCCGTGTCTTGTGTGGGGTTTCGCCTAGGACACCAAGCTAGGCTCATCGGCGGGCTCTTGGTGTCCCTGCCCGGACCCCCACAGGAGTATCGAACTGCGCGATACCTCCCTTTATATAGAGTGCAACTGCACTCCTTGACTGCGAGAACCAAAAGCTCAAGCAGCCATAACCTCCCTATGAAGGCTTCCAAAAAGATGGTGTAATGGCTTTCACGGCCGGTGAATTAAAACTCAGCAATTCTTCTAGGTTTGTGCCGTGTCTTGTGTGGGGTTTCCCCTAGGACACCAAGCTAGGCTCATCGGCGGGCTCTTGGTGTCCCTGCCCGGACCCCCACAGGAGTGTCGAACTGCGCGATACCTCCCTTTATATAGAGTGCAACTGCACTCCTTGACTGCGAGAACCAAAAGCTCAAGCAGCCATAACCTCCCTATGAAGGCTTCCAAAAAGATGGTGTATTGGCTTTCACGGCCGGTGAATTAAAACTCAGCAATTCTTCTAGGTTTGTGCCGTGTCTTGTGTGGGGTTTCGCCTAGGACACCAAGCTAGGCTCATCGGCGGGCTCTTGGTGTCCCTGCCCGGACCCCCACAGGAGTATCGAACTGCGCGATACCTCCCTTTATATAGAGAGCAACTGCACTCCTTGACTGCGGAAACCAAAAGCTCAAGCAGCCATAACCTCCCTATGAAGGCTTCCAAAAAGATGGTGTATTGGCTTTCACGGCCGGTGAATTAAAACTCAGCAATTCTTCTAGGTTTGTGCCGTGTCTTGTGTGGGGTTTCGCCTAGGAAACCAAGCTAGGCTCATCGGCGGGCTCTTGGTGTCCCTGCCCGGACCCCCACAGGAGTATCGAACTGCGCGATACCTCCCTTCTTATAGAGTGCAACTGCACTCCTTGACTGCGAGAACCAAAAGCTCAAGCAGCCATAACCTCCCTATGAAGGCTTCCAAAAAGATGGTGTATTGGCTTTCACGGCCGGTGAATTAAAACTCAGCTATTCTTCTAGGTTTGTGCCGTGTCTTGTGTGGGGTTTCGCCTAGGACACCAAGCTAGGCTCATCGGCGGGCTCTTGGTGTCCCTGCCCGGACCCCCACAGGAGTATCGAACTGCGCGATACCTCCCTTTATATAGAGTGCAACTGCACTCCTTGACTGCGAGAACCAAAAGCTCAAGCAGCCATAACCTCCCTATGAAGGCTTCCAAAAAGATGGTGTATTGGCTTTCACGGCCGGTGAATTAAAACTCAGCAATTCTTCTAGGTTTGTGCCGTGTCTTGTGTGGGCTTTCGCCTAGGACACCAAGCTAGGCTCATCGGCGGGCTCTTGGTGTCCCTGCCCGGACCCCCACAGGAGTATCGAACTGCGCGATACCTCCCTTTATATAGAGTGCAACTGCACTCCTTGACTGCGAGAACCAAAAGCTCAAGCAGCCATAACCTCCCTATGCAGGCTTCCAAAAAGATGGTGTATTGGCTTTCACGGCCGGTGAATTAAAACTCAGCAATTCTTCTAGGTTTGTGCCGTGTCTTGTGTGGGGTTTCGCCTAGGACACCAAGCTAGGCTCATCGGCGGGCTCTTGGTGTCCCTGCCCGGACCCCCACAGGAGTATCGAACTGCGCGATACCTCCCTTTATATAGAGTGCAACTGCACTCCTTGACTGCGAGAACCAAAAGCTCAAGCAGCCATAACCTCCCTATGAAGGCTTCCAAAAAGATGGTGTATTGGCTTTCACGGCCGGTGAATTAAAACTCAGCAATTCTTCTAGGTTTGTGCCGTGTCTTGTGTGGGGTTTCGCCTAGGACACCAAGCTAGGCTCATCGGCGGGCTCTTGGTGTCCCTGCCCGGACCCCCACAGGAGTATCGAACTGCGCGATACCTCCCTTTATATAGAGTGCAAATGCACTCCTTGACTGCGAGAACCAAAAGCTCAAGCAGCCATAACCTCCCTATGAAGGCTTCCAAAAAGATGGTGTAATGGCTTTCACGGCCGGTGAATTAAAACTCAGCAATTCTTCTAGGTTTGTGCCGTGTCTTGTGTGGGGTTTCGCCTAGGACACCAAGCTAGGCTCATCGGCGGGCTCTTGGTGTCCCTGCCCGGACCCCCACAGCAGTATCGAACTGCGCGATACCTCCCTTTATATAGAGTGCAACTGCACTCCTTGACTGCGAGAACCAAAAGCTCAAGCAGCCATAACCTCCCTATGAAGGCTTCCAAAAAGATGGTGTATTGGCTTTCACGGCCGGTGAATTAAAACTCAGCAATTCTTCTAGGTTTGTGCCGTGTCTTGTGTGGGGTTTCGCCTAGGACACCAAGCTAGGCTCATCGGCGGGCTCTTGGTGTCCCTGCCCGGACCCCCACAGGAGTATCGAACTGCGCGATACCTCCCTTTATATAGAGAGCAACTGCACTCCTTGACTGCGGAAACCAAAAGCTCAAGCAGCCATAACCTCCCTATGAAGGCTTCCAAAAAGATGGTGTATTGGCTTTCACGGCCGGTGAATTAAAACTCAGCAATTCTTCTAGGTTTGTGCCGTGTCTTGTGTGGGGTTTCGCCTAGGAAACCAAGCTAGGCTCATCGGCGGGCTCTTGGTGTCCCTGCCCGGACCCCCACAGGAGTATCGAACTGCGCGATACCTCCTTTTTTATAGAGTGCAACTGCACTCCTTGACTGCGAGAACCAAAAGCTCAAGCAGCCATAACCTCCCTATGAAGGCTTCCAAAAAGATGGTGTATTGGCTTTCACGGCCGGTGAATTAAAACTCAGCTATTCTTCTAGGTTTGTGCCGTGTCTTGTGTGGGGTTTCGCCTAGGACACCAAGCTAGGCTCATCGGCGGGCTCTTGGTGTCCCTGCCCGGACCCCCACAGGAGTATCGAACTGCGCGATACCTCCCTTTATATAGAGTGCAACTGCACTCCTTGACTGCGAGAACCAAAAGCTCAAGCAGCCATAACCTCCCTATCAAGGCTTCCAAAAAGATGGTGTATTGGCTTTCACGGCCGGTGAATTAAAACTCAGCAATTCTTCTAGGTTTGTGCCGTGTCTTGTGTGGGGTTTCGCCTAGGACACCAAGCTAGGCTCATCGGCGGGCTCTTGGTGTCCCTGCCCGGACCCCCACAGGAGTATCGAACTGCGCGATACCTCCCTTTATATAGAGTGCAACTGCACTCCTTGACTGCGAGAACCAAAAGCTCAAGCAGCCATAACCTCCCTATGAAGGCTTCCAAAAAGATGGTGTATTGGCTTTCACGGCCGGTGAATTAAAACTCAGCAATTCTTCTAGGTTTGTGCCGTGTCTTGTGTGGGGTTTCGCCTAGGACACCAAGCTAGGCTCATCGGCGGGCTCTTGGTGTCCCTGCCCGGACCCCCACAGGAGTATCGAACTGCGCGATACCTCCCTTTATATAGAGTGCAACTGCACTCCTTGACTGCGAGAACCAAAAGCTCAAGCAGCCATAACCTCCCTATGAAGGCTTCCAAAAAGATGGTGTATTGGCTTTCACGGCCGGTGAATTAAAACTCAGCAATTCTTCTTGGTTTGTGCCGTGTCTTGTGTGGGGTTTCGCCTAGGACACCAAGCTAGGCTCATCGGCAGGCTCTTGGTGTCCCTGCCCGGACCCCCACAGGAGTATCGAACTGCGCGATACCTCCCTTTATATAGAGTGCAACTGCACTCCTTGACTGCGAGAACCAAAAGCTCAAGCAGCCATAACCTCCCTATGAAGGCTCCCAAAAAGATGGTGTATTGGCTTTCACGGCCGGTGAATTAAAACTCAGCAATTCTTCTAGGTCTGTGCCGTGTCTTGTGTGGGGTTTCGCCTAGGACACCAAGCTAGGCTCATCGGCTGGCTCTTGGTGTCCCTGCCCGGACTCCCACAGGAGTATCGAACTGCGCGATACCTCCCTTTATATAGAGTGCAACTGCACTCCTTGACTGCGAGAACCAAAAGCTCAAGCAGCCATAACCTCCCTATGAAGGCTTCCAAAAAGATGGTGTATTGGCTTTCACGGTCGGTGAATTAAAACTCAGCAATTCTTCTAGGTTTGTGCCGTGTCTTGTGTGGGGTTTCGCCTAGGACACCAAGCTAGGCTCATCGGCGGGATCATGGTGTCCCTGCCCGGACCCCCACAGGAGTATCGAACTGCGCGATACCTCCCTTTATATAGAGTGCAACTGCACTACTTGACTGCGAGAACCAAAAGCTCAAGCAGCCATAACCTCCCTATGAAGGCTTCCAAAAAGATGGTGTATTGGCTTTCGCGGCCGGTGAATTAAAACTCAGCAATTCTTCTAGGTTTGTGCCGTGTCTTGTGTGGGGTTTCGCCTAGGACACCAAGCTAGGCTCATCGGCGGGCTCTTGGTGTCCCTGCCCGGACCCCCACAGGAGTATCGAACTGCGCGATACCTCCCTTTATATAGAGTGCAACTGCACTCCTTGACTGCGAGAACCAAAAGCTCAAGCAGCCATAACCTCCCTATGAAGGCTTCCAAAAAGATGGTGTATTGGCTTTCACGGCCGGTGAATTAAAACTCAGCAATTCTTCTAGGTTTGTGCCGTGTCTTGTGTGGGGTTTCGCCTAGGACACCAAGCTAGGCTCATCGGCGGGCTCTTGGTGTCCCTGCCCGGACCCCCACAGGAGTATCGAACCGCGCGATACCTCCCTTTATATAGAGTGCAACTGCACTCCTTGACTGCGAGAACCAAAAGCTCAAGCAGCCATAACCTCCCTATGAAGGCTTCCAAAAAGATGGTGTATTGGCTTTCACGGCCGGTGAATTAAAACTCAGCAATTCTTCTTGGTTTGTGCCGTGTCTTGTGTGGGGTTTCGCCTAGGACACCAAGCTAGGCTCATCGGCGGGCTCTTGGTGTCCCTGCCCGGACCCCCACAGGAGTATCGAACTGCGCGATACCTCCCTTTATATAGAGTGCAACTGCACTCCTTGACTGCGAGAACCAAAAGCTCAAGCAGCCATAACCTCCCTATGAAGGCTCCCAAAAAGATGGTGTATTGGCTTTCACGGCCGGTGAATTAAAACTCAGCAATTCTTCTAGGTTTGTGCCGTGTCTTGTGTGGGGTTTCGCCTAGGACACCAAGCTAGGCTCATCGGCGGGCTCTTGGTGTCCCTGCCCGGACCCCCACAGGAGTATCGAACTGCGCGATACCTCCCTTTATATAGAGTGCAACTGCACTCCTTGACTGCGAGAACCAAAAGCTCAAGCAGCCATAACCTCCCCATGAAGGCTTCCAAAAAGATGGTGTATTGGCTTTCACGGCCGGTGAATTAAAACTCAGCAATTCTTCTAGGTTTGTGCCGTGTCTTGTGTGGGGTTTCGCCTAGGACACCAAGCTAGGCTCATCGGCGGGCTCTTGGAGTCCCTGCCCGGACCCCCACAGGAGTATCGAACTGCGCGATACCTCCCTTTTTATAGAGTGCAACTGCACTCCTTGACTGCGAGAACCAAAAGCTCAAGCAGCCATAACCTCCCTATGAAGGCTTCCAAAATGATGGTGTATTGGCTTTCACGGCCGGTGAATTAAAACTCAGCTATTCTTCTAGGTTTGTGCCGTGTCTTGTGTGGGGTTTCGCCTAGGACACCAAGCTAGGCTCATCGGCGGGCTCTTGGTGTCCCTGCCCGGACCCCCACAGGAGTATCGAACTGCGCGATACCTCCCTTTATATAGAGTGCAACTGCACTCCTTGACTGCGAGAACCAAAAGCTCAAGCAGCCATAACCTCCCTATGAAGGCTTCCAAAAAGATGGTGTATTGGCTTTCACGGCCGGTGAATTAAAACTCAGCAATTCTTCTAGGTTTGTGCCGTGTCTTGTGTGGGGTTTCGCCTAGGACACCAAGCTAGGCTCATCGGCGGGCTCTTGGTGTCCCTGCCCGGACCCCCACAGGAGTATCGAACTGCGCGATACCTCCCTTTATATAGAGTGCAACTGCACTCCTTGACTGCGAGAACCAAAAGCTCAAGCAGCCATAACCTCCCTATGAAGGCTTCCAAAAAGATGGTGTATTGGCTTTCACGGCCGGTGAATTAAAACTCAGCAATTCTTCTTGGTTTGTGCCGTGTCTTGTGTGGGGTTTCGCCTAGGACACCAAGCTAGGCTCATCGGCGGGCTCTTGGTGTCCCTGCCCGGACCCCCACAGGAGTATCGAACTGCGCGATACCTCCCTTTATATAGAGTGCAACTGCACTCCTTGACTGCGAGAACCAAAAGCTCAAGCAGCCATAACCTCCCTATGAAGGCTCCCAAAAAGATGGTGTATTGGCTTTCACGGCCGGTGAATTAAAACTC
Source organism: Meconema thalassinum (assembly GCA_946902985.2). Lineage (NCBI taxonomy): Eukaryota > Metazoa > Arthropoda > Insecta > Orthoptera > Tettigoniidae > Meconema > Meconema thalassinum. Next base: position 1,417,703,243 of record OX336389.2, read on the forward strand.
AGCAATTCTTCTAGGTTTGTGCCGTGTCTTGTGTGGGGTTTCGCCTAGGACACCAAGCTAGGCTCATCGGCGGGCTCTTGGTGTCCCTGCCCGGACCCCCACAGGAGTATCGAACTGCGCGATACCTCCCTTTATATAGAGTGCAACTGCACTCCTTGACTGCGAGAACCAAAAGCTCAAGCAGCCATAACCTCCCTATGAAGGCTTCCAAAAAGATGGTGTATTGGCTTTCACGGCCGGTGAATTAAAACTCAGCAATTCTTCTAGGTATGTGCCGTGTCTTGTGTGGGGTTTCGCCTAGGACACCAAGCTAGGCTCATCGGCGGGCTCTTGGTGTCCCTGCCCGGACCCCCACAGGAGTATCGAACTTCGCGATACCTCCCTTTATATAGAGTGCAACTGCACTACTTGACTGCGAGAACCAAAAGCTCAAGCAGCCATAACCTCCCCATGAAGGCTTCCAAAAAGATGGTGTATTGGCTTTCACGGCCGGTGAATTAAAACTCAGCAATTCTTCTAGGTTTGTGCCGTGTCTTGTGTGGGGTTTCGCCTAGGTCACCAAGCTAGGCTCATCGGCGGGCTCTTGGTGTCCCTGCCCGGACCCCCACAGGAGTATCGAACTGCGCGATACCTCCTTTTATATAGAGTGCAACTGCACTCCTTGACTGCGAGAACCAAAAGCTCAAGCAGCCATAACCTCCCTATGAAGGCTTCCAAAAAGATGGTGTATTGGCTTTCACGGCCGGTGAATTAAAACTCAGCAATTCTTCTTGGTTTGTGCCGTGTCTTGTGTGGGGTTTCGCCTAGGACACCAAACTAGGCTCATCGGCGGGCTCTTGGTGTCCCTGCCCGGACCCCCACAGGAGTATCGAACTGCGCGATACCTCCCTTTATATAGAGTGCAACTGCACTCCTTGACTGCGAGAACCAAAACTCAAGCAGCCATAACCTCCCTATGAAGGCTCCCAAAAAGATGGTGTATTGGCTTTCACGGCCGGTGAATTAAAACTCAGCAATTCTTCTAGGTGTGTGCCGTGTCTTGTGTGGGGTTTCGCCTAGGACACCAAGCTAGGCTCATCGGCGGGCTCTTGGTGTCCCTGCCCGGACCCCCACAGGAGTATCGAACTGCGCGATACCTCCCTTTATATAGAGTGCAACTGCACTCCTTGACTGCGAGAACCAAAAGCTCAAGCAGCCATAACCTCCCTATGAAGGCTTCCAAAAAGATGGTGTATTGGCTTTCACGGCCGGTGAATTAAAACTCAGCAATTCTTCTAGGTTTGTGCCGTGTCTTGTGTGGGGTTTCGCCTAGGACACCAAGCTAGGCTCATCGGCGGGCTCTTGGTGTCCCTGCCCGGACCCCCACAGGAGTATCGAACTGCGCGATACCTCCCTTTATATAGAGTGCAACTGCACTCCTTGACTGCGAGAACCAAAAGCTCAAGCAGCCATAACCTCCCTATGAAGGCTTCCAAAAAGATGGTGTATTGGCTTTCGCGGCCGGTGAATTAAAACTCAGCAATTCTTCTAGGTTTGTGCCGTGTCTTGTGTGGGGTTTCGCCTAGGACACCAAGCTAGGCTCATCGGCGGGCTCTTGGTGTCCCTGCCAGGACCCCCACAGGAGTATCGAACTGCGCGATACCTCCCTTTATATAGAGTGCAACTGCACTCCTTGACTGCGAGAACCAAAAGCTCAAGCAGCCATAACCTCCCTATGAAGGCTTCCAAAAAGTTGGTGTATTGGCTTTCACGGCCGGTGAATTAAAACTCAGGAATTCTTCTAGGTTTGTGCCGTGTCTTGTGTGGGGTTTCGCCTAGGACACCAAGCTAGGCTCATCGGCGGGCTCTTGGTGTCCCTGCCCGGACCCCCACAGGAGTATCGAACTGCGCGATACCTCCCTTTATATAGAGTGCAACTGCACTCCTTGACTGCGAGAACCAAAAGCTCAAGCAGCCATAACCTCCCCATGAAGGCTTCCAAAAAGATGGTGTATTGGCTTTCACGGCCGGTGAATTAAAACTCAGCAATTCTTCTAGGTTTGTGCCGTGTCTTGTGTGGGGTTTCGCCTGGGTCACCAAGCTTGGCTCATCGGCGGGCTCTTGGTGTCCCTGCCCGGACCTCCACAGGAGTATCGAACTGCGCGATACCTCCCTTTATATAGAGTGCAACTGCACTCCTTGACTGCGAGAACCAAAAGCTCAAGCAGCCATAACCTCCCTATGAAGGCTTACAAAAAGATGGTTTATTGGCTTTCACGGCCGGTGAATTAAAACTCAGCTATTCTTCTAGGTTTGTGCCGTGTCTTGTGTGGGGTTTCGCCTAGGACACCAAGCTAGGCTCATCGGCGGGCTCTTGGTGTCCCTGCCCGGACCCCCACAGGAGTATCGAACTGCGCGATACCTCCCTTTATATAGAGTGCAACTGCACTCCTTGACTGCGAGAACCAAAAGCTCAAGCAGCCATAACCTCCCTATGAAGGCTTCCAAAAAGATGGTGTATTGGCTTTCACGGCCGGTGAATTAAAACTCAGCAATTCTTCTTGGTTTGTGCCGTGTCTTGTGTGGGGTTTCGCCTAGGACACCAAGCTAGGCTCATCGGCAGGCTCTTGGTGTCCCTGCCCGGACCCCCACAGGAGTATCGAACTGCGCGATACCTCCCTTTATATAGAGTGCAACTGCACTCCTTGACTGCGAGAACCAAAAGCTCAAGCAGCCATAACCTCCCTATGAAGGCTCCCAAAAAGATGGTGTATTGGCTTTCACGGCCGGTGAATTAAAACTCAGCAATTCTTCTAGGTCTGTGCCGTGTCTTGTGTGGGGTTTCGCCTAGGACACCAAGCTAGGCTCATCGGCTGGCTCTTGGTGTCCCTGCCCGGACTCCCACAGGAGTATCGAACTGCGCGATACCTCCCTTTATATAGAGTGCAACTGCACTCCTTGACTGCGAGAACCAAAAGCTCAAGCAGCCATAACCTCCCTATGAAGGCTTCCAAAAAGATGGTGTATTGGCTTTCACGGTCGGTGAATTAAAACTCAGCAATTCTTCTAGGTTTGTGCCGTGTCTTGTGTGGGGTTTCGCCTAGGACACCAAGCTAGGCTCATCGGCGGGATCATGGTGTCCCTGCCCGGACCCCCACAGGAGTATCGAACTGCGCGATACCTCCCTTTATATAGAGTGCAACTGCACTACTTGACTGCGAGAACCAAAAGCTCAAGCAGCCATAACCTCCCTATGAAGGCTTCCAAAAAGATGGTGTATTGGCTTTCGCGGCCGGTGAATTAAAACTCAGCAATTCTTCTAGGTTTGTGCCGTGTCTTGTGTGGGGTTTCGCCTAGGACACCAAGCTAGGCTCATCGGCGGGCTCTTGGTGTCCCTGCCCGGACCCCCACAGGAGTATCGAACTGCGCGATACCTCCCTTTATATAGAGTGCAACTGCACTCCTTGACTGCGAGAACCAAAAGCTCAAGCAGCCATAACCTCCCTATGAAGGCTTCCAAAAAGATGGTGTATTGGCTTTCACGGCCGGTGAATTAAAACTCAGCAATTCTTCTAGGTTTGTGCCGTGTCTTGTGTGGGGTTTCGCCTAGGACACCAAGCTAGGCTCATCGGCGGGCTCTTGGTGTCCCTGCCCGGACCCCCACAGGAGTATCGAACCGCGCGATACCTCCCTTTATATAGAGTGCAACTGCACTCCTTGACTGCGAGAACCAAAAGCTCAAGCAGCCATAACCTCCCTATGAAGGCTTCCAAAAAGATGGTGTATTGGCTTTCACGGCCGGTGAATTAAAACTCAGCAATTCTTCTTGGTTTGTGCCGTGTCTTGTGTGGGGTTTCGCCTAGGACACCAAGCTAGGCTCATCGGCGGGCTCTTGGTGTCCCTGCCCGGACCCCCACAGGAGTATCGAACTGCGCGATACCTCCCTTTATATAGAGTGCAACTGCACTCCTTGACTGCGAGAACCAAAAGCTCAAGCAGCCATAACCTCCCTATGAAGGCTCCCAAAAAGATGGTGTATTGGCTTTCACGGCCGGTGAATTAAAACTCAGCAATTCTTCTAGGTTTGTGCCGTGTCTTGTGTGGGGTTTCGCCTAGGACACCAAGCTAGGCTCATCGGCGGGCTCTTGGTGTCCCTGCCCGGACCCCCACAGGAGTATCGAACTGCGCGATACCTCCCTTTATATAGAGTGCAACTGCACTCCTTGACTGCGAGAACCAAAAGCTCAAGCAGCCATAACCTCCCCATGAAGGCTTCCAAAAAGATGGTGTATTGGCTTTCACGGCCGGTGAATTAAAACTCAGCAATTCTTCTAGGTTTGTGCCGTGTCTTGTGTGGGGTTTCGCCTAGGACACCAAGCTAGGCTCATCGGCGGGCTCTTGGAGTCCCTGCCCGGACCCCCACAGGAGTATCGAACTGCGCGATACCTCCCTTTTTATAGAGTGCAACTGCACTCCTTGACTGCGAGAACCAAAAGCTCAAGCAGCCATAACCTCCCTATGAAGGCTTCCAAAATGATGGTGTATTGGCTTTCACGGCCGGTGAATTAAAACTCAGCTATTCTTCTAGGTTTGTGCCGTGTCTTGTGTGGGGTTTCGCCTAGGACACCAAGCTAGGCTCATCGGCGGGCTCTTGGTGTCCCTGCCCGGACCCCCACAGGAGTATCGAACTGCGCGATACCTCCCTTTATATAGAGTGCAACTGCACTCCTTGACTGCGAGAACCAAAAGCTCAAGCAGCCATAACCTCCCTATGAAGGCTTCCAAAAAGATGGTGTATTGGCTTTCACGGCCGGTGAATTAAAACTCAGCAATTCTTCTAGGTTTGTGCCGTGTCTTGTGTGGGGTTTCGCCTAGGACACCAAGCTAGGCTCATCGGCGGGCTCTTGGTGTCCCTGCCCGGACCCCCACAGGAGTATCGAACTGCGCGATACCTCCCTTTATATAGAGTGCAACTGCACTCCTTGACTGCGAGAACCAAAAGCTCAAGCAGCCATAACCTCCCTATGAAGGCTTCCAAAAAGATGGTGTATTGGCTTTCACGGCCGGTGAATTAAAACTCAGCAATTCTTCTTGGTTTGTGCCGTGTCTTGTGTGGGGTTTCGCCTAGGACACCAAGCTAGGCTCATCGGCGGGCTCTTGGTGTCCCTGCCCGGACCCCCACAGGAGTATCGAACTGCGCGATACCTCCCTTTATATAGAGTGCAACTGCACTCCTTGACTGCGAGAACCAAAAGCTCAAGCAGCCATAACCTCCCTATGAAGGCTCCCAAAAAGATGGTGTATTGGCTTTCACGGCCGGTGAATTAAAACTCAGCAATTCTTCTAGGTTTGTGCCGTGTCTTGTGTGGGGTTTCGCCTAGGACACCAAGCTAGGCTCATCGGCGGGCTCTTGGTGTCCCTGCCCGGACCCCCACAGGAGTATCGAACTGCGCGATACCTCCCTTTATATAGAGTGCAACTGCACTCCTTGACTGCGAGAACCAAAAGCTCAAGCAGCCATAACCTCCCTATGAAGGCTTCCAAAAAGATGGTGTATTGGCTTTCACGGCCGGTGAATTAAAACTCAGCAATTCTTCTAGGTATGTGCCGTGTCTTGTGTGGGGTTTCGCCTAGGACACCAAGCTAGGCTCATCGGCGGGCTCTTGGTGTCCCTGCCCGGACCCCCACAGGAGTATCGAACTTCGCGATACCTCCCTTTATATAGAGTGCAACTGCACTACTTGACTGCGAGAACCAAAAGCTCAAGCAGCCATAACCTCCCCATGAAGGCTTCCAAAAAGATGGTGTATTGGCTTTCACGGCCGGTGAATTAAAACTCAGCAATTCTTCTAGGTTTGTGCCGTGTCTTGTGTGGGGTTTCGCCTAGGTCACCAAGCTAGGCTCATCGGCGGGCTCTTGGTGTCCCTGCCCGGACCCCCACAGGAGTATCGAACTGCGCGATACCTCCTTTTATATAGAGTGCAACTGCACTCCTTGACTGCGAGAACCAAAAGCTCAAGCAGCCATAACCTCCCTATGAAGGCTTCCAAAAAGATGGTGTATTGGCTTTCACGGCCGGTGAATTAAAACTCAGCAATTCTTCTTGGTTTGTGCCGTGTCTTGTGTGGGGTTTCGCCTAGGACACCAAACTAGGCTCATCGGCGGGCTCTTGGTGTCCCTGCCCGGACCCCCACAGGAGTATCGAACTGCGCGATACCTCCCTTTATATAGAGTGCAACTGCACTCCTTGACTGCGAGAACCAAAACTCAAGCAGCCATAACCTCCCTATGAAGGCTCCCAAAAAGATGGTGTATTGGCTTTCACGGCCGGTGAATTAAAACTCAGCAATTCTTCTAGGTGTGTGCCGTGTCTTGTGTGGGGTTTCGCCTAGGACACCAAGCTAGGCTCATCGGCGGGCTCTTGGTGTCCCTGCCCGGACCCCCACAGGAGTATCGAACTGCGCGATACCTCCCTTTATATAGAGTGCAACTGCACTCCTTGACTGCGAGAACCAAAAGCTCAAGCAGCCATAACCTCCCTATGAAGGCTTCCAAAAAGATGGTGTATTGGCTTTCACGGCCGGTGAATTAAAACTCAGCAATTCTTCTAGGTTTGTGCCGTGTCTTGTGTGGGGTTTCGCCTAGGACACCAAGCTAGGCTCATCGGCGGGCTCTTGGTGTCCCTGCCCGGACCCCCACAGGAGTATCGAACTGCGCGATACCTCCCTTTATATAGAGTGCAACTGCACTCCTTGACTGCGAGAACCAAAAGCTCAAGCAGCCATAACCTCCCTATGAAGGCTTCCAAAAAGATGGTGTATTGGCTTTCGCGGCCGGTGAATTAAAACTCAGCAATTCTTCTAGGTTTGTGCCGTGTCTTGTGTGGGGTTTCGCCTAGGACACCAAGCTAGGCTCATCGGCGGGCTCTTGGTGTCCCTGCCAGGACCCCCACAGGAGTATCGAACTGCGCGATACCTCCCTTTATATAGAGTGCAACTGCACTCCTTGACTGCGAGAACCAAAAGCTCAAGCAGCCATAACCTCCCTATGAAGGCTTCCAAAAAGTTGGTGTATTGGCTTTCACGGCCGGTGAATTAAAACTCAGGAATTCTTCTAGGTTTGTGCCGTGTCTTGTGTGGGGTTTCGCCTAGGACACCAAGCTAGGCTCATCGGCGGGCTCTTGGTGTCCCTGCCCGGACCCCCACAGGAGTATCGAACTGCGCGATACCTCCCTTTATATAGAGTGCAACTGCACTCCTTGACTGCGAGAACCAAAAGCTCAAGCAGCCATAACCTCCCCATGAAGGCTTCCAAAAAGATGGTGTATTGGCTTTCACGGCCGGTGAATTAAAACTCAGCAATTCTTCTAGGTTTGTGCCGTGTCTTGTGTGGGGTTTCGCCTGGGTCACCAAGCTTGGCTCATCGGCGGGCTCTTGGTGTCCCTGCCCGGACCTCCACAGGAGTATCGAACTGCGCGATACCTCCCTTTATATAGAGTGCAACTGCACTCCTTGACTGCGAGAACCAAAAGCTCAAGCAGCCATAACCTCCCTATGAAGGCTTACAAAAAGATGGTTTATTGGCTTTCACGGCCGGTGAATTAAAACTCAGCTATTCTTCTAGGTTTGTGCCGTGTCTTGTGTGGGGTTTCGCCTAGGACACCAAGCTAGGCTCATCGGCGGGCTCTTGGTGTCCCTGCCCGGACCCCCACAGGAGTATCGAACTGCGCGATACCTCCCTTTATATAGAGTGCAACTGCACTCCTTGACTGCGAGAACCAAAAGCTCAAGCAGCCATAACCTCCCTATGAAGGCTTCCAAAAAGATGGTGTATTGGCTTTCACGGCCGGTGAATTAAAACTCAGCAATTCTTCTAGGTTTGTGCCGTGTCTTGTGTGGGGTTTCGCCTAGGACACCAAGCTAGGCTCATCGGCGGGCTCTTGGTGTCCCTGCCCGGACCCCCACAGGAGTATCGAACTGCGCGATACCTCCCTTTATATAGAGTGCAACTGCACTCCTTGACTGCGAGAACCAAAAGCTCAAGCAGCCATAACCTCCCTATGAAGGCTTCCAAAAAGATGGTGTATTGGCTTTCACGGCCGGTGAATTAAAACTCAGCAATTCTTCTAGGTTTGTGCCGTGTCTTGTGTGGGGTTTCGCCTAGGTCACCAAGCTAGGCTCATCGGCGGGCTCTTGGTGTCCCTGCCCGGACCCCCACAGGAGTATCGAACTGCGCGATACCTCCTTTTATATAGAGTGCAACTGCACTCCTTGACTGCGAGAACCAAAAGCTCAAGCAGCCATAACCTCCCTATGAAGGCTTCCAAAAAGATGGTGTATTGGCTTTCACGGCCGGTGAATTAAAACTCAGCAATTCTTCTTGGTTTGTGCCGTGTCTTGTGTGGGGTTTCGTCTAGGACACCAAGCTAGGCTCATCGGCGGGCTCTTGGTGTCCCTGCCCGGACCCCCACAGGAGTATCGAAATGCGCGATACCTCCCTTTATATAGAGTGCAACTGCACTCCTTGACTGCGAGAACCAAAAGCTCAAGCAGCCATAACCTCCCTATGAAGGCTCCCAAAAAGATGGTGTATTGGCTTTCACGGCCGGTGAATTAAAACTCAGCAATTCTTCTAGGTTTGTGCCGTGTCTTGTGTGGGGTTTCGCCTAGGACACCAAGCTAGGCTCATCGGCGGGCTCTTGGTGTCCCTGCCCGGACCCCCACAGGAGTATCGAACTGCGCGATACCTCCCTTTATATAGAGTGCAACTGCACTCCTTGACTGCGAGAACCAAAAGCTCAAGCAGCCTTAACCTCCCTATGAAGGCTTCCAAAAAGATGGTGTATTGGCTTTCACGGCCGGTGAATTAAAACTCAGCAATTCTTCTAGGTTTGTGCCGTGTCTTGTGTGGGGTTTCGCCTAGGACACCAAGCTAGACTCATCGGCGGGCTCTTGGTGTCCCTGCCCGGACCCCCACAGTAGTATCGAACTGCGCGATACCTCCCTTTATATAGAGTGCAACTGCACTCCTTGACTGCGAGAACCAAAAGCTCAAGCAGCCATAACCTCCCTATGAAGGCTTCCAAAAAGATGGTGTATTGGCTTTCGCGGCCGGTGAATTAAAACTCAGCAATTCTTCTAGGTTTGTGCCGTGTCTTGTGTGGGGTTTCGCCTAGGACACCAAGCTAGGCTCATCGGCGGGCTCTTGGTGTCCCTGCCCGGACCCCCACAGGAGTATCGAACTGCGCAATACCTCCCTTTATATAGAGTGCAACTGCACTCCTTGACTGCGAGAACCAAAAGCTCAAGCAGCCATAACCTCCCTATGAAGGCTTCCAAAAAGTTGGTGTATTGGCTTTCACGGCCGGTGAATTAAAACTCAGGAATTCTTCTAGGTTTGTGCCGTGTCTTGTGTGGGGTTTCGCCTAGGACACCAAGCTAGGCTCATCGGCGGGCTCTTGGTGTCCCTGCCCGGACCCCCACAGGAGTATCGAACTGCGCGATACCTCCCTTTATATAGAGTGCAACTGCACTCCTTGACTGCGAGAACCAAAAGCTCAAGCAGCCATAACCTCCCCATGAAGGCTTCCAAAAAGATGGTGTATTGGCTTTCACGGCCGGTGAATTAAAACTCAGCAATTCTTCTAGGTTTGTGCCGTGTCTTGTGTGGGGTTTCGCCTAGGACACCAAGCTAGGCTCATCGGCGGGCTCTTGGTGTCCCTGCCCGGACCCCCACAGGAGTATCGAACTGCGCGATACCTCCCTTTATATAGAGTGCAACTGCACTCCTTGACTGCGAGAACCAAAAGCTCAAGCAGCCATAACCTCCCTATGAAGGCTTCCAAAAAGATGGTGTATTGGCTTTCACGGCCGGTGAATTAAAACTCAGCAATTCTTCTAGGTTTGTGCCGTGTCTTGTGTGGGGTTTCGCCTAGGACACCAAGCTAGGCTCATCGGCGGGCTCTTGGTGTCCCTGCCCGGACCCCCACAGGAGTATCGAACTGCGCGATACCTCCCTTTATATAGAGTGCAACTGCACTCCTTGACTGCGAGAACCAAAAGCTCAAGCAGCCATAACCTCCCTATGAAGGCTTCCAAAAAGATGGTGTATTGGCTTTCACGGCCGGTGAATTAAAACTCAGCAATTCTTCTAGGTTTGTGCCGTGTCTTGTGTGGGGTTTCGCCTAGGACACCAAGCTAGGCTCATCGGCGGGCTCTTGGTGTCCCTGCCCGGACCCCCACAGGAGTATCGAACTGCGCGATACCTCCCTTTATATAGATTGCAACTGCACTCCTTGACTGCGAGAACCAAAAGCTCAAGCAGCCATAACCTCCCTATGAAGGCTTCCAAAAAGATGGTGTATTGGCTTTCACGGCCGGTGAATTAAAACTCAGCAATTCTTCTAGGTTTGTGCCGTGTCTTGTGTGGGGTTTCACCTAGGACACCAAGCTAGGCTCATCGGCGGGCTCTTGGTGTCCCTGCCCGGACCCCCACAGGAGTATCGAACTGCGCGATACCTCCCTTTATATAGAGTGCAACTGCACTCCTTGACTGCGAGAACCAAAAGCTCAAGCAGCCATAACCTCCCTATGAAGGCTTCCAAAAAGATGGTGTATTGGCTTTCACGGCCGGTGAATTAAAACTCAGCAATTCTTCTAGGTTTGTGCCGTGTCTTGTGTGGGGTTTCGCCTAGGACACCAAGCTAGGCTCATCGGCGGGCTCTTGGTGTCCCTGCACGGACCCCCACAGGAGTATCGAACTGCGCGATACCTCCCTTTATATAGAGTGCAACTGCACTCCTTGACTGCGGAAACCAAAAGCTCAAGCAGCCATAACCTCCCTATGAAGGCTTCCAAAAAGATGGTGTATTGGCTTTCACGGCCGGTGAATTAAAACTCAGCAATTCTTCTAGGTTTGTGCCGTGTCTTGTGTGGGGTTTCGCCTAGGACACCAAGCTAGGCTCATCGGCGGGCTCTTGGTGTCCCTGCCCGGACCCCCACAGGAGTATCGAACTGCGCGATACCTCCCTTTATATAGAGTGCAACTGCACTCCTTGACTGCGAGAACCAAAAGCTCAAGCAGCCATAACCTCCCTATGAAGGCTTCCAAAAAGATGGTGTATTGGCTTTCACGGCCGGTGAATTAAAACTCAGCAATTCTTCTTGGTTTGTGCCGTGTCTTGTGTGGGGTTTCGCCTAGGACACCAAGCTAGGCTCATCGGCGGGCTCTTGGTGTCCCTGCCCGGACCCCCACAGGAGTATCGAACTGCGCGATACCTCCCTTTATATAGAGTGCAACTGCACTCCTTGACTGCGAGAACCAAAAGCTCAAGCAGCCATAACCTCCCTATGAAGGCTCCCAAAAAGATGGTGTATTGGCTTTCACGGCCGGTGAATTAAAACTCAGCAATTCTTCTAGGTTTGTGCCGTGTCTTGTGTGGGGTTTCGCCTAGGACACCAAGCTAGGCTCATCGGCGGGCTCTTGGTGTCCCTGCCCGGACTCCCACAGGAGTATCGAACTGCGCGATACCTCCCTTTATATAGAGTGCAACTGCACTCCTTGACTGCGAGAACCAAAAGCTCAAGCAGCCATAACCTCCCTATGAAGGCTTCCAAAAAGATGGTGTATTGGCTTTCACGGCCGTTGAATTAAAACTCAGCAATTCTTCTAGGTTTGTGCCGTGTCTTGTGTGGGGTTTCGCCTAGGACACCAAGCTAGGCTCATCGGCGGGATCTTGGTGTCCCTGCCCGGACCCTCACAGGAGTATCGAACTGCGCGATACCTCCCTTTATATAGAGTGCAACTGCACTACATGACTGCGAGAACCAATAGCTCAAGCAGCCATAACCTCCCTATGAAGGCTTCCAAAAAGATGGTGTATTGGCTTTCGCGGCCGGTGAATTAAAACTCAGCAATTCTTCTAGGTTTGTGCCGTGTCTTGTGTGGGGTTTCGCCTAGGACACCAAGCTAGGCTCATCGGCGGGCTCTTGGTGTCCCTGCCCGGACCCCCACAGGAGTATCGAACTGCGCCATACCTCCCTTTATATAGAGTGCAACTGCACTCCTCGACTGCGAGAACCAAAAGCTCAAGCAGCCATAACCTCCCTATGAAGGCTTCCAAAAAGATGGTGTATTGGCTTTCACGGCCGGTGAATTAAAACTCAGCAATTCTTCTAGGTTTGTGCCGTGTCTTGTGTGGGGTTTCGCCTAGGACACCAAGCTAGGCTCATCGGCGGGCTCTTGGTGTCCCTGCCCGGACCCCCACAGGAGTATCGAACTGCGCGATACCTCCCTTTATATAGAGTGCAACTGCACTCCTTGACTGAGAGAACCAAAAGCTCGAGCAGCCATAACCTCCCCATGAAGGCTTCCAAAAAGATGGTGTATTGGCTTTCACGGCCGGTGAATTAAAACTCAGCAATTCTTCTAGGTTTGTGCCGTGTCTTGTGTGGGGTTTCGCCTAGGTCACCAAGCTAGGCTCATCGGCGGGCTCTTGGTGTCCCTGCCCGGACCCCCACAGGAGTATCGAACTGCGCGATACCTCCCTTTATACAGAGTGCAACTGCACTCCTTGACTGCGAGAACCAAAAGCTCAAGCAGCCATAACCTCCCTATGAAGGCTTCCAAAAAGATGGTGTATTGGCTTTCACGGCCGGTGAATTAAAACTCAGCAATTCTTCTAGGTTTGTGCCGTGTCTTGTGTGGGGTTTCGCCTAGGACACCAAGCTAGGCTCATCGGCGGGCTCTTGGTGTCCCTGCCCGGACCCCCACAGGAGTATCGAACTGCGCGATACCTCCCTTTATATAGAGTGCAACTGCACTCCTTACTGCGAGAACCAAAAGCTCAAGCAGCCATAACCTCCCTATGAAGGCTTCCAAAAAGATGGTGTATTGGCTTTCACGGCCGGTGAATTAAAACTCAGCAATTCTTCTAGGTTTGTGCCGTGTCTTGTGTGGGGTTTCGCCTAGGACACCAAGCTAGGCTCATCGGCGGGCTCTTGGTGTCCCTGCCCGGACCCCCACAGGAGTATCGAACTGCGCGATACCTCCCTTTTTATAGAGTGCAACTGCACTCCTTGACTGCGAGAACCAAAAGCTCAAGCAGCCATAACCTCCCTATGAAGGCTTCCAAAATGATGGTGTATTGGCTTTCACGGCCGGTGAATTAAAACTCAGCTATTCTTCTAGGTTTGTGCCGTGTCTTGTGTGGGGTTTCGCCTAGGACACCAAGCTAGGCTCATCGGCGGGCTCTTGGTGTCCCTGCCCGGACCCCCACAGGAGTATCGAACTGCGCGATACCTCCCTTTATATAGAGTGCAACTGCACTCCTTGACTGCGAGAACCAAAAGCTCAAGCAGCCATAACCTCCCTATGAAGGCTTCCAAAAAGATGGTGTATTGGCTTTCACGGCCGGTGAATTAAAACTCAGCAATTCTTCTAGGTTTGTGCCGTGTCTTGTGTGGGGTTTCGCCTAGGACACCAAGCTAGGCTCATCGGCGGGCTCTTGGTGTCCCTGCCCGGACCCCCACAGGAGTATCGAACTGCGCGATACCTCCCTTTATATAGAGTGCAACTGCACTCCTTGACTGCGAGAACCAAAAGCTCAAGCAGCCATAACCTCCCTATGAAGGCTTCCAAAAAGATGGTGTATTGGCTTTCACGGCCGGTGAATTAAAACTCAGCAATTCTTCTTGGTTTGTGCCGTGTCTTGTGTGGGGTTTCGCCTAGGACACCAAGCTAGGCTCATCGGCGGGCTCTTGGTGTCCCTGCCCGGACCCCCACAGGAGTATCGAACTGCGCGATACCTCCCTTTATATAGAGTGCAACTGCACTCCTTGACTGCGAGAACCAAAAGCTCAAGCAGCCATAACCTCCCTTTGAAGGCTCCCAAAAAGATGGTGTATTGGCTTTCACGGCCGGTGAATTAAAACTCAGCAATTCTTCTAGGTTTGTGCCGTGTCTTGTGTGGGGTTTCGCCTAGGACACGAAGCTAGGCTCATCGGCGGGCTCTTGGTGTCCCTGCCCGGACTCCCACAGGAGTATCGAACTGCGCGATACCTCCCTTTATATAGAGTGCAACTGCACTCCTTGACTGCGAGAACCAAAAGCTCAAGCAGCCATAACCTCCCTATGAAGGCTACCAAAAAGATGGTGTATTGGCTTTCACGGCCGGTGAATTAAAACTCAGCAATTCTTCTAGGTTTGTGCCGTGTCTTGTGTGGGGTTTCGCCTAGGACACCAAGCTAGGCTCATCGGCGGGCTCTTGGTGTCCCTGCCCGGACCCCCACAGGAGTATCGAACTGCGCGATACCTCCCTTTATATAGAGTGCAACTGCACTACTTGACTGCGAGAACCAAAAGCTCAAGCAGCCATAACCTCCCCATGAAGGCTTCCAAAAAGTTGGTGTATTGGCTTTCACGGCCGGTGAATTAAAACTCAGCAATTCTTCTAGGTTTGTGCCGTGTCTTGTGTGGGGGTTCGCCTAGGTCACCAAGCTAGGCTCATCGGCGGGCTCTTGGTGTCCCTGCCCGGACCCCCACAGGAGTATCGAACTGCGCGATACCTCCTTTTATATAGAGTGCAACTGCACTCCTTGACTGCGAGAACCAAAAGCTCAAGCAGCCATAACCTCCCTATGAAGGCTTCCAAAAAGATGGTGTATTGGCTTTCACGGCCGGTGAATTAAAACTCAGCAATTCTTCTTGGTTTGTGCCGTGTCTTGTGTGGGGTTTCGCCTAGGACACCAAGCTAGGCTCATCGGCGGGCTCTTGGTGTCCCTGCCCGGACCCCCACAGGAGTATCGAACTGCGCGATACCTCCCTTTATATAGAGTGCAACTGCACTCCTTGACTGCGAGAACCAAAAGCACAAGCAGCCATAACCTCCCTATGAAGGCTCCCAAAAAGATGGTGTATTGGCTTTCACGGCCGGTGAATTAAAACTCAGCAATTCTTCTAGGTTTGTGCCGTGTCTTGGGTGGGGTTTCGCCTAGGACACCAAGCTAGGCTCATCGGCGGGCTCTTGGTGTCCCTGCCCGGACCCCCACAGGAGTATCGAACTGCGCGATACCTCCCTTTATATAGAGTGCAACTGCACTCCTTGACTGCGAGAACCAAAAGCTCAAGCAGCCATAACCTCCCTATGAAGGCTTCCAAAAAGATGGTGTATTGGCTTTCACGGCCGGTGAATTAAAACTCAGCAATTCTTCTAGGTTTGTGCCGTGTCTTGTGTGGGGTTTCGCCTAGGACACCAAGCTAGGCTCATCGGCGGGCTCTTGGTGTCCCTGCCCGGACCCCCACAGGAGTATCGAACTGCGCGATACCTCCCTTTATATAGAGTGCAACTGCACTCCTTGACTGCGAGAACCAAAAGCTCAAGCAGCCATAACCTCCCTATGAAGGCTTCCAAAAAGATGGTGTATTGGCTTTCGCGGCCGGTGAATTAAAACTCAGCAATTCTTCTAGGTTTGTGCCGTGTCTTGTGTGGGGTTTCGCCTAGGACACCAAGCTAGGCTCATCGGCGGGCTCTTGGTGTCCCTGCCCGGACCCCCACAGGAGTATCGAACTGCGCGATACCTCCCTTTATATAGAGTGCAACTGCACTCCTTGACTGCGAGAACCAAAAGCTCAAGCAGCCATAACCTCCCTATGAAGGCTTCCAAAAAGTTGGTGTATTGGCTTTCACGGCCGGTGAATTAAAACTCAGGAATTCTTCTAGGTTTGTGCCGTGTCTTGTGTGGGGTTTCGCCTAGGACACCAAGCTAGGCTCATCGGCGGGCTCTTGGTGTCCCTGCCCGGACCCCCACAGGAGTATCGAACTGCGCGATACCTCCCTTTATATAGAGTGCAACTGCACTCCTTGACTGCGAGAACCAAAAGCTCAAGCAGCCATAACCTCCCCATGAAGGCTTCCAAAAAGATGGTGTATTGGCTTTCACGGCCAGTGAATTAAAACTCAGCAATTCTTCTAGGTTTGTGCCGTGTCTTGTGTGGGGTTTCGCCTGGGTCACCAAGCTTGGCTCATCGGCGGGCTCTTGGTGTCCCTGCCCGGACCCCCACAGGAGTATCGAACTGCGCGATACCTCCCTTTATATAGAGTGCAACTGCACTCCTTGACTGCGAGAACCAAAAGCTCAAGCAGCCATAACCTCCCTATGAAGGCTTCCAAAAAGATGGTGTATTGGCTTTCACGGCCGGTGAATTAAAACTCAGCAATTCTTCTAGGTTTGTGCCGTGTCTTGTGAGGGCTTTCGCCTAGGACACCAAGCTAGGCTCATCGGCGGGCTCTTGGTGTCCCTGCCCGGACCCCCACAGGAGTATCGAACTGCGCGATACCTCCCTTTATATAGAGTGCAACTGCACTCCTTGACTGCGAGAACCAAAAGCTCAAGCTGCCATAACCTCCCTATGCAGGCTTCCAAAAAGATGGTGTATTGGCTTTCACGGCCGGTGAATTAAAACTCAGCAATTCTTCTAGGTTTGTGCCGTGTCTTGTGTGGGGTTTCGCCTAGGACACCAAGCTAGGCTCATCGGCGGGCTCTTGGTGTCCCTGCCCGGACCCCCACAGGAGTATCGAACTGCGCGATACCTCCCTTTATATAGAGTGCAACTGCACTCCTTGACTGCGAGAACCAAAAGCTCAAGCAGCCATAACCTCCCTATGAAGGCTTCCAAAAAGATGGTGTATTGGCTTTCACGGCCAGTGAATTAAAACTCAGCAATTCTTCTAGGTTTGTGCCGTGTCTTGTGTGGGGTTTCGCCTAGGACACCAAGCTAGGCTCATCGGCGGGCTCTTGGTGTCCCTGCCCGGACCCCCACAGGAGTATCGAACTGCGCGATACCTCCCTTTATATAGAGTGCAACTGCACTCCTTGACTGCGAGAACCAAAAGCTCAAGCAGCCATAACCTCCCTATGAAGGCTTCCAAAAAGATGGTGTAATGGCTTTCACGGCCGGTGAATTAAAACTCAGCAATTCTTCTAGGTTTGTGCCGTGTCTTGTGTGGGGTTTCCCCTAGGACACCAAGCTAGGCTCATCGGCGGGCTCTTGGTGTCCCTGCCCGGACCCCCACAGGAGTGTCGAACTGCGCGATACCTCCCTTTATATAGAGTGCAACTGCACTCCTTGACTGCGAGAACCAAAAGCTCAAGCAGCCATAACCTCCCTATGAAGGCTTCCAAAAAGATGGTGTATTGGCTTTCACGGCCGGTGAATTAAAACTCAGCAATTCTTCTAGGTTTGTGCCGTGTCTTGTGTGGGGTTTCGCCTAGGACACCAAGCTAGGCTCATCGGCGGGCTCTTGGTGTCCCTGCCCGGACCCCCACAGGAGTATCGAACTGCGCGATACCTCCCTTTATATAGAGAGCAACTGCACTCCTTGACTGCGGAAACCAAAAGCTCAAGCAGCCATAACCTCCCTATGAAGGCTTCCAAAAAGATGGTGTATTGGCTTTCACGGCCGGTGAATTAAAACTCAGCAATTCTTCTAGGTTTGTGCCGTGTCTTGTGTGGGGTTTCGCCTAGGAAACCAAGCTAGGCTCATCGGCGGGCTCTTGGTGTCCCTGCCCGGACCCCCACAGGAGTATCGAACTGCGCGATACCTCCCTTCATATAGAGTGCAACTGCACTCCTTGACTGCGAGAACCAAAAGCTCAAGCAGCCATAACCTCCCTATGAAGGCTTCCAAAAAGATGGTGTATTGGCTTTCACGGCCGGTGAATTAAAACTCAGCTATTCTTCTAGGTTTGTGCCGTGTCTTGTGTGGGGTTTCGCCTAGGACACCAAGCTAGGCTCATCGGCGGGCTCTTGGTGTCCCTGCCCGGACCCCCACAGGAGTATCGAACTGCGCGATACCTCCCTTTATATAGAGTGCAACTGCACTCCTTGACTGCGAGAACCAAAAGCTCAAGCAGCCATAACCTCCCTATGAAGGCTTCCAAAAAGATGGTGTATTGGCTTTCACGGCCGGTGAATTAAAACTCAGCAATTCTTCTAGGTTTGTGCCGTGTCTTGTGTGGGCTTTCGCCTAGGACACCAAGCTAGGCTCATCGGCGGGCTCTTGGTGTCCCTGCCCGGACCCCCACAGGAGTAACGAACTGCGCGATACCTCCCTTTATATAGAGTGCAACTGCACTCCTTGACTGCGAGAACCAAAAGCTCAAGCAGCCATAACCTCCCTATGCAGGCTTCCAAAAAGATGGTGTATTGGCTTTCACGGCCGGTGAATTAAAACTCAGCAATTCTTCTAGGTTTGTGCCGTGTCTTGTGTGGGGTTTCGCCTAGGACACCAAGCTAGGCTCATCGGCGGGCTCTTGGTGTCCCTGCCCGGACCCCCACAGGAGTATCGAACTGCGCGATACCTCCCTTTATATAGAGTGCAACTGCACTCCTTGACTGCGAGAACCAAAAGCTCAAGCAGCCATAACCTCCCTATGAAGGCTTCCAAAAAGATGGTGTATTGGCTTTCACGGCCGGTGAATTAAAACTCAGCAATTCTTCTAGGTTTGTGCCGTGTCTTGTGTGGGGTTTCGCCTAGGACACCAAGCTAGGCTCATCGGCGGGCTCTTGGTGTCCCTGCCCGGACCCCCACAGGAGTATCGAACTGCGCGATACCTCCCTTTATATAGAGTGCAAATGCACTCCTTGACTGCGAGAACCAAAAGCTCAAGCAGCCATAACCTCCCTATGAAGGCTTCCAAAAAGATGGTGTAATGGCTTTCACGGCCGGTGAATTAAAACTCAGCAATTCTTCTAGGTTTGTGCCGTGTCTTGTGTGGGGTTTCGCCTAGGACACCAAGCTAGGCTCATCGGCGGGCTCTTGGTGTCCCTGCCCGGACCCCCACAGGAGTATCGAACTGCGCGATACCTCCCTTTATATAGAGTGCAACTGCACTCCTTGACTGCGAGAACCAAAAGCTCAAGCAGCCATAACCTCCCTATGAAGGCTTCCAAAAAGATGGTGTATTGGCTTTCACGGCCGGTGAATTAAAACTCAGCAATTCTTCTAGGTTTGTGCCGTGTCTTGTGTGGGGTTTCGCCTAGGACACCAAGCTAGGCTCATCGGCGGGCTCTTGGTGTCCCTGCCCGGACCCCCACAGGAGTATCGAACTGCGCGATACCTCCCTTTATATAGAGAGCAACTGCACTCCTTGACTGCGGAAACCAAAAGCTCAAGCAGCCATAACCTCCCTATGAAGGCTTCCAAAAAGATGGTGTATTGGCTTTCACGGCCGGTGAATTAAAACTCAGCAATTCTTCTAGGTTTGTGCCGTGTCTTGTGTGGGGTTTCGCCTAGGAAACCAAGCTAGGCTCATCGGCGGGCTCTTGGTGTCCCTGCCCGGACCCCCACAGGAGTATCGAACTGCGCGATACCTCCCTTTTTATAGAGTGCAACTGCACTCCTTGACTGCGAGAACCAAAAGCTCAAGCAGCCATAACCTCCCTATGAAGGCTTCCAAAAAGATGGTGTATTGGCTTTCACGGCCGGTGAATTAAAACTCAGCTATTCTTCTAGGTTTGTGCCGTGTCTTGTGTGGGGTTTCGCCTAGGACACCAAGCTAGGCTCATCGGCGGGCTCTTGGTGTCCCTGCCCGGACCCCCACAGGAGTATCGAACTGCGCGATACCTCCCTTTATATAGAGTGCAACTGCACTCCTTGACTGCGAGAACCAAAAGCTCAAGCAGCCATAACCTCCCTATCAAGGCTTCCAAAAAGATGGTGTATTGGCTTTCACGGCCAGTGAATTAAAACTCAGCAATTCTTCTAGGTTTGTGCCGTGTCTTGTGTGGGGTTTCGCCTAGGACACCAAGCTAGGCTCATCGGCGGGCTCTTGGTGTCCCTGCCCGGACCCCCACAGGAGTATCGAACTGCGCGATACCTCCCTTTATATAGAGTGCAACTGCACTCCTTGACTGCGAGAACCAAAAGCTCAAGCAGCCATAACCTCCCTATGAAGGCTTCCAAAAAGATGGTGTATTGGCTTTCACGGCCGGTGAATTAAAACTCAGCAATTCTTCTAGGTTTGTGCCGTGTCTTGTGTGGGGTTTCGCCTAGGACACCAAGCTAGGCTCATCGGCGGGCTCTTGGTGTCCCTGCCCGGACCCCCACAGGAGTATCGAACTGCGCGATACCTCCCTTTATATAGAGTGCAACTGCACTCCTTGACTGCGAGAACCAAAAGCTCAAGCAGCCATAACCTCCCTATGAAGGCTTCCAAAAAGATGGTGTATTGGCTTTCACGGCCGGTGAATTAAAACTCAGCAATTCTTCTTGGTTTGTGCCGTGTCTTGTGTGGGGTTTCGCCTAGGACACCAAGCTAGGCTCATCGGCAGGCTCTTGGTGTCCCTGCCCGGACCCCCACAGGAGTATCGAACTGCGCGATACCTCCCTTTATATAGAGTGCAACTGCACTCCTTGACTGCGAGAACCAAAAGCTCAAGCAGCCATAACCTCCCTATGAAGGCTCCCAAAAAGATGGTGTATTGGCTTTCACGGCCGGTGAATTAAAACTCAGCAATTCTTCTAGGTCTGTGCCGTGTCTTGTGTGGGGTTTCGCCTAGGACACCAAGCTAGGCTCATCGGCTGGCTCTTGGTGTCCCTGCCCGGACTCCCACAGGAGTATCGAACTGCGCGATACCTCCCTTTATATAGAGTGCAACTGCACTCCTTGACTGCGAGAACCAAAAGCTCAAGCAGCCATAACCTCCCTATGAAGGCTTCCAAAAAGATGGTGTATTGGCTTTCACGGTCGGTGAATTAAAACTCAGCAATTCTTCTAGGTTTGTGCCGTGTCTTGTGTGGGGTTTCGCCTAGGACACCAAGCTAGGCTCATCGGCGGGATCATGGTGTCCCTGCCCGGACCCCCACAGGAGTATCGAACTGCGCGATACCTCCCTTTATATAGAGTGCAACTGCACTACTTGACTGCGAGAACCAAAAGCTCAAGCAGCCATAACCTCCCTATGAAGGCTTCCAAAAAGATGGTGTATTGGCTTTCGCGGCCGGTGAATTAAAACTCAGCAATTCTTCTAGGTTTGTGCCGTGTCTTGTGTGGGGTTTCGCCTAGGACACCAAGCTAGGCTCATCGGCGGGCTCTTGGTGTCCCTGCCCGGACCCCCACAGGAGTATCGAACTGCGCGATACCTCCCTTTATATAGAGTGCAACTGCACTCCTTGACTGCGAGAACCAAAAGCTCAAGCAGCCATAACCTCCCTATGAAGGCTTCCAAAAAGATGGTGTATTGGCTTTCACGGCCGGTGAATTAAAACTCAGCAATTCTTCTAGGTTTGTGCCGTGTCTTGTGTGGGGTTTCGCCTAGGACACCAAGCTAGGCTCATCGGCGGGCTCTTGGTGTCCCTGCCCGGACCCCCACAGGAGTATCGAACTGCGCGATACCTCCCTTTATATAGAGTGCAACTGCACTCCTTGACTGCGAGAACCAAAAGCTCAAGCAGCCATAACCTCCCTATGAAGGCTTCCAAAAAGATGGTGTATTGGCTTTCACGGCCGGTGAATTAAAACTCAGCAATTCTTCTTGGTTTGTGCCGTGTCTTGTGTGGGGTTTCGCCTAGGACACCAAGCTAGGCTCATCGGCGGGCTCTTGGTGTCCCTGCCCGGACCCCCACAGGAGTATCGAACTGCGCGATACCTCCCTTTATATAGAGTGCAACTGCACTCCTTGACTGCGAGAACCAAAAGCTCAAGCAGCCATAACCTCCCTATGAAGGCTCCCAAAAAGATGGTGTATTGGCTTTCACGGCCGGTGAATTAAAACTCAGCAATTCTTCTAGGTTTGTGCCGTGTCTTGTGTGGGGTTTCGCCTAGGACACCAAGCTAGGCTCATCGGCGGGCTCTTGGTGTCCCTGCCCGGACCCCCACAGGAGTATCGAACTGCGCGATACCTCCCTTTATATAGAGTGCAACTGCACTCCTTGACTGCGAGAACCAAAAGCTCAAGCAGCCATAACCTCCCCATGAAGGCTTCCAAAAAGATGGTGTATTGGCTTTCACGGCCGGTGAATTAAAACTCAGCAATTCTTCTAGGTTTGTGCCGTGTCTTGTGTGGGGTTTCGCCTAGGACACCAAGCTAGGCTCATCGGCGGGCTCTTGGTGTCCCTGCCCGGACCCCCACAGGAGTATCGAACTGCGCGATACCTCCCTTTTTATAGAGTGCAACTGCACTCCTTGACTGCGAGAACCAAAAGCTCAAGCAGCCATAACCTCCCTATGAAGGCTTCCAAAATGATGGTGTATTGGCTTTCACGGCCGGTGAATTAAAACTCAGCTATTCTTCTAGGTTTGTGCCGTGTCTTGTGTGGGGTTTCGCCTAGGACACCAAGCTAGGCTCATCGGCGGGCTCTTGGTGTCCCTGCCCGGACCCCCACAGGAGTATCGAACTGCGCGATACCTCCCTTTATATAGAGTGCAACTGCACTCCTTGACTGCGAGAACCAAAAGCTCAAGCAGCCATAACCTCCCTATGAAGGCTTCCAAAAAGATGGTGTATTGGCTTTCACGGCCGGTGAATTAAAACTCAGCAATTCTTCTAGGTTTGTGCCGTGTCTTGTGTGGGGTTTCGCCTAGGACACCAAGCTAGGCTCATCGGCGGGCTCTTGGTGTCCCTGCCCGGACCCCCACAGGAGTATCGAACTGCGCGATACCTCCCTTTATATAGAGTGCAACTGCACTCCTTGACTGCGAGAACCAAAAGCTCAAGCAGCCATAACCTCCCTATGAAGGCTTCCAAAAAGATGGTGTATTGGCTTTCACGGCCGGTGAATTAAAACTCAGCAATTCTTCTTGGTTTGTGCCGTGTCTTGTGTGGGGTTTCGCCTAGGACACCAAGCTAGGCTCATCGGCGGGCTCTTGGTGTCCCTGCCCGGACCCCCACAGGAGTATCGAACTGCGCGATACCTCCCTTTATATAGAGTGCAACTGCACTCCTTGACTGCGAGAACCAAAAGCTCAAGCAGCCATAACCTCCCTATGAAGGCTCCCAAAAAGATGGTGTATTGGCTTTCACGGCCGGTGAATTAAAACTCAGCAATTCTTCTAGGTTTGTGCCGTGTCTTGTGTGGGGTTTCGCCTAGGACACCAAGCTAGGCTCATCGGCGGGCTCTTGGTGTCCCTGCCCGGACCCCCACAGGAGTATCGAACTGCGCGATACCTCCCTTTATATAGAGTGCAACTGCACTCCTTGACTGCGAGAACCAAAAGCTCAAGCAGCCATAACCTCCCTATGAAGGCTTCCAAAAAGATGGTGTATTGGCTTTCACGGCCGGTGAATTAAAACTCAGCAATTCTTCTAGGTTTGTGCCGTGTCTTGTGTGGGGTTTCGCCTAGGACACCAAGCTAGGCTCATCGGCGGGCTCTTGGTGTCCCTGCCCGGACCCCCACAGGAGTATCGAACTGCGCGATACCTCCCTTTATATAGAGTGCAACTGCACTACTTGACTGCGAGAACCAAAAGCTCAAGCAGCCATAACCTCCCCATGAAGGCTTCCAAAAAGATGGTGTATTGGCTTTCACGGCCGGTGAATTAAAACTCAGCAATTCTTCTAGGTTTGTGCCGTGTCTTGTGTGGGGTTTCGCCTAGGTCACCAAGCTAGGCTCATCGGCGGGCTCTTGGTGTCCCTGCCCGGACCCCCACAGGAGTATCGAACTGCGCGATACCTCCTTTTATATAGAGTGCAACTGCACTCCTTGACTGCGAGAACCAAAAGCTCAAGCAGCCATAACCTCCCTATGAAGGCTTCCAAAAAGATGGTGTATTGGCTTTCACGGCCGGTGAATTAAAACTCAGCAATTCTTCTTGGTTTGTGCCGTGTCTTGTGTGGGGTTTCGCCTAGGACACCAAGCTAGGCTCATCGGCGGGCTCTTGGTGTCCCTGCCCGGACCCCCACAGGAGTATCGAACTGCGCGATACCTCCCTTTATATAGAGTGCAACTGCACTCCTTGACTGCGAGAACCAAAACTCAAGCAGCCATAACCTCCCTATGAAGGCTCCCAAAAAGATGGTGTATTGGCTTTCACGGCCGGTGAATTAAAACTCAGCAATTCTTCTAGGTGTGTGCCGTGTCTTGTGTGGGGTTTCGCTTAGGACACCAAGCTAGGCTCATCGGCGGGCTCTTGGTGTCCCTGCCCGGACCCCCACAGGAGTATCGAACTGCGCGATACCTCCCTTTATATAGAGTGCAACTGCACTCCTTGACTGCGAGAACCAAAAGCTCAAGCAGCCATAACCTCCCTATGAAGGCTTCCAAAAAGATGGTGTATTGGCTTTCACGGCCGGTGAATTAAAACTCAGCAATTCTTCTAGGTTTGTGCCGTGTCTTGTGTGGGGTTTCGCCTAGGACACCAAGCTAGGCTCATCGGCGGGCTCTTGGTGTCCCTGCCCGGACCCCCACAGGAGTATCGAACTGCGCGATACCTCCCTTTATATAGAGTGCAACTGCACTCCTTGACTGCGAGAACCAAAAGCTCAAGCAGCCATAACCTCCCTATGAAGGCTTCCAAAAAGATGGTGTATTGGCTTTCGCGGCCGGTGAATTAAAACTCAGCAATTCTTCTAGGTTTGTGCCGTGTCTTGTGTGGGGTTTCGCCTAGGACACCAAGCTAGGCTCATCGGCGGGCTCTTGGTGTCCCTGCCAGGACCCCCACAGGAGTATCGAACTGCGCGATACCTCCCTTTATATAGAGTGCAACTGCACTCCTTGACTGCGAGAACCAAAAGCTCAAGCAGCCATAACCTCCCTATGAAGGCTTCCAAAAAGTTGGTGTATTGGCTTTCACGGCCGGTGAATTAAAACTCAGGAATTCTTCTAGGTTTGTGCCGTGTCTTGTGTGGGGTTTCGCCTAGGACACCAAGCTAGGCTCATCGGCGGGCTCTTGGTGTCCCTGCCCGGACCCCCACAGGAGTATCGAACTGCGCGATACCTCCCTTTATATAGAGTGCAACTGCACTCCTTGACTGCGAGAACCAAAAGCTCAAGCAGCCATAACCTCCCCATGAAGGCTTCCAAAAAGATGGTGTATTGGCTTTCACGGCCGGTGAATTAAAACTCAGCAATTCTTCTAGGTTTGTGCCGTGTCTTGTGTGGGGTTTCGCCTGGGTCACCAAGCTTGGCTCATCGGCGGGCTCTTGGTGTCCCTGCCCGGACCTCCACAGGAGTATCGAACTGCGCGATACCTCCCTTTATATAGAGTGCAACTGCACTCCTTGACTGCGAGAACCAAAAGCTCAAGCAGCCATAACCTCCCTATGAAGGCTTACAAAAAGATGGTTTATTGGCTTTCACGGCCGGTGAATTAAAACTCAGCTATTCTTCTAGGTTTGTGCCGTGTCTTGTGTGGGGTTTCGCCTAGGACACCAAGCTAGGCTCATCGGCGGGCTCTTGGTGTCCCTGCCCGGACCCCCACAGGAGTATCGAACTGCGCGATACCTCCCTTTATATAGAGTGCAACTGCACTCCTTGACTGCGAGAACCAAAAGCTCAAGCAGCCATAACCTCCCTATGAAGGCTTCCAAAAAGATGGTGTATTGGCTTTCACGGCCGGTGAATTAAAACTCAGCAATTCTTCTAGGTTTGTGCCGTGTCTTGTGTGGGGTTTCGCCTAGGACACCAAGCTAGGCTCATCGGCGGGCTCTTGGTGTCCCTGCCCGGACCCCCACAGGAGTATCGAACTGCGCGATACCTCCCTTTATATAGAGTGCAACTGCACTCCTTGACTGCGAGAACCAAAAGCTCAAGCAGCCATAACCTCCCTATGAAGGCTTCCAAAAAGATGGTGTATTGGCTTTCACGGCCGGTGAATTAAAACTCAGCAATTCTTCTAGGTTTGTGCCGTGTCTTGTGTGGGGTTTCGCCTAGGTCACCAAGCTAGGCTCATCGGCGGGCTCTTGGTGTCCCTGCCCGGACCCCCACAGGAGTATCGAACTGCGCGATACCTCCTTTTATATAGAGTGCAACTGCACTCCTTGACTGCGAGAACCAAAAGCTCAAGCAGCCATAACCTCCCTATGAAGGCTTCCAAAAAGATGGTGTATTGGCTTTCACGGCCGGTGAATTAAAACTCAGCAATTCTTCTTGGTTTGTGCCGTGTCTTGTGTGGGGTTTCGTCTAGGACACCAAGCTAGGCTCATCGGCGGGCTCTTGGTGTCCCTGCCCGGACCCCCACAGGAGTATCGAAATGCGCGATACCTCCCTTTATATAGAGTGCAACTGCACTCCTTGACTGCGAGAACCAAAAGCTCAAGCAGCCATAACCTCCCTATGAAGGCTCCCAAAAAGATGGTGTATTGGCTTTCACGGCCGGTGAATTAAAACTCAGCAATTCTTCTAGGTTTGTGCCGTGTCTTGTGTGGGGTTTCGCCTAGGACACCAAGCTAGGCTCATCGGCGGGCTCTTGGTGTCCCTGCCCGGACCCCGACAGGAGTATCGAACTGCGCGATACCTCCCTTTATATAGAGTGCAACTGCACTCCTTGACTGCGAGAACCAAAAGCTCAAGCAGCCTTAACCTCCCTATGAAGGCTTCCAAAAAGATGGTGTATTGGCTTTCACGGCCGGTGAATTAAAACTCAGCAATTCTTCTAGGTTTGTGCCGTGTCTTGTGTGGGGTTTCGCCTAGGACACCAAGCTAGACTCATCGGCGGGCTCTTGGTGTCCCTGCCCGGACCCCCACAGTAGTATCGAACTGCGCGATACCTCCCTTTATATAGAGTGCAACTGCACTCCTTGACTGCGAGAACCAAAAGCTCAAGCAGCCATAACCTCCCTATGAAGGCTTCCAAAAAGATGGTGTATTGGCTTTCGCGGCCGGTGAATTAAAACTCAGCAATTCTTCTAGGTTTGTGCCGTGTCTTGTGTGGGGTTTCGCCTAGGACACCAAGCTAGGCTCATCGGCGGGCTCTTGGTGTCCCTGCCCGGACCCCCACAGGAGTATCGAACTGCGCAATACCTCCCTTTATATAGAGTGCAACTGCACTCCTTGACTGCGAGAACCAAAAGCTCAAGCAGCCATAACCTCCCTATGAAGGCTTCCAAAAAGTTGGTGTATTGGCTTTCACGGCCGGTGAATTAAAACTCAGGAATTCTTCTAGGTTTGTGCCGTGTCTTGTGTGGGGTTTCGCCTAGGACACCAAGCTAGGCTCATCGGCGGGCTCTTGGTGTCCCTGCCCGGACCCCCACAGGAGTATCGAACTGCGCGATACCTCCCTTTATATAGAGTGCAACTGCACTCCTTGACTGCGAGAACCAAAAGCTCAAGCAGCCATAACCTCCCCATGAAGGCTTCCAAAAAGATGGTGTATTGGCTTTCACGGCCGGTGAATTAAAACTCAGCAATTCTTCTAGGTTTGTGCCGTGTCTTGTGTGGGGTTTCGCCTGGGTCACCAAGCTTGGCTCATCGGCGGGCTCTTGGTGTCCCTGCCCGGACCCCCACAGGAGTATCGAACTGCGCGATACCTCCCTTTATATAGAGTGCAACTGCACTCCTTGACTGCGAGAACCAAAAGCTCAAGCAGCCATAACCTCCCTATGAAGGCTTCCAAAAAGATGGTGTATTGGCTTTCACGGCCGGTGAATTAAAACTCAGCAATTCTTCTAGGTTTGTGCCGTGTCTTGTGTGGGGTTTCGCCTAGGACACCAAGCTAGGCTCATCGGCGGGCTCTTGGTGTCCCTGCCCGGACCCCCACAGGAGTATCGAACTGCGCGATACCTCCCTTTATATAGATTGCAACTGCACTCCTTGACTGCGAGAACCAAAAGTTCAAGCAGCCATAACCTCCCTATGAAGGCTTCCAAAAAGATGGTGTATTGGCTTTCACGGCCGGTGAATTAAAACTCAGCAATTCTTCTAGGTTTGTGCCGTGTCTTGTGTGGGGTTTCACCTAGGACACCAAGCTAGGCTCATCGGCGGGCTCTTGGTGTCCCTGCCCGGACCCCCACAGGAGTATCGAACTGCGCGATACCTCCCTTTATATAGAGTGCAACTGCACTCCTTGACTGCGAGAACCAAAAGCTCAAGCAGCCATAACCTCCCTATGAAGGCTTCCAAAAAGATGGTGTATTGGCTTTCACGGCCGGTGAATTAAAACTCAGCAATTCTTCTAGGTTTGTGCCGTGTCTTGTGTGGGGTTTCGCCTAGGACACCAAGCTAGGCTCATCGGCGGGCTCTTGGTGTCCCTGCCCGGACCCCCACAGGAGTATCGAACTGCGCGATACCTCCCTTTATATAGAGTGCAACTGCACTCCTTGACTGCGGAAACCAAAAGCTCAAGCAGCCATAACCTCCCTATGAAGGCTTCCAAAAAGATGGTGTATTGGCTTTCACGGCCGGTGAATTAAAACTCAGCAATTCTTCTAGGTTTGTGCCGTGTCTTGTGTGGGGTTTCGCCTAGGACACCAAGCTAGGCTCATCGGCGGGCTCTTGGTGTCCCTGCCCGGACCCCCACAGGAGTATCGAACTGCGCGATACCTCCCTTTATATAGAGTGCAACTGCACTCCTTGACTGCGAGAACCAAAAGCTCAAGCAGCCATAACCTCCCTATGAAGGCTTCCAAAAAGATGGTGTATTGGCTTTCACGGCCGGTGAATTAAAACTCAGCAATTCTTCTTGGTTTGTGCCGTGTCTTGTGTGGGGTTTCGCCTAGGACACCAAGCTAGGCTCATCGGCGGGCTCTTGGTGTCCCTGCCCGGACCCCCACAGGAGTATCGAACTGCGCGATACCTCCCTTTATATAGAGTGCAACTGCACTCCTTGACTGCGAGAACCAAAAGCTCAAGCAGCCATAACCTCCCTATGAAGGCTCCCAAAAAGATGGTGTATTGGCTTTCACGGCCGGTGCATTAAAACTCAGCAATTCTTCTAGGTTTGTGCCGTGTCTTGTGTGGGGTTTCGCCTAGGACACCAAGCTAGGCTCATCGGCGGGATCTTGGTGTCCCTGCCCGGACCCTCACAGGAGTATCGAACTGCGCGATACCTCCCTTTATATAGAGTGCAACTGCACTACATGACTGCGAGAACCAATAGCTCAAGCAGCCATAACCTCCCTATGAAGGCTTCCAAAAAGATGGTGTATTGGCTTTCTCGGCCGGTGAATTAAAACTCAGCAATTCTTCTAGGTTTGTGCCGTGTCTTGTGTGGGGTTTCGCCTAGGACACCAAGCTAGGCTCATCGGCGGGCTCTTGGTGTCCCTGCCCGGACCCCCACAGGAGTATCGAACTGCGCGATACCTCGCTTTATATAGAGTGCAACTGCACTCCTTGACTGCGAGAACCAAAAGCTCAAGCAGCCATAACCTCCCTATGAAGGCTTCCAAAAAGATGGTGTATTGGCTTTCACGGCCGGTGAATTAAAACTCAGCAATTCTTCTAGGATTGTGCCGTGTCTTGTGTGGGGTTTCGCCTAGGACACCAAGCTAGGCTCATCGGCGGGCTCTTGGTGTCCCTGCCCGGACCCCCACAGGAGTATCGAACTGCGCGATACCTCCCTTTATATAGAGTGCAACTGCACTCCTTGACTGCGAGAACCAAAAGCTCGAGCAGCCATAACCTCCCCATGAAGGCTTCCAAAAAGATGGTGTATTGGCTTTCACGGCCGGTGAATTAAAACTCAGCAATTCTTCTAGGTTTGTGCCGTGTCTTGTGTGGGGTTTCGCCTAGGTCACCAAGCTAGGCTCATCGGCGGGCTCTTGGTGTCCCTGCCCGGACCCCCACAGGAGTATCGAACTGCGCGATACCTCCCTTTATACAGAGTGCAACTGCACTCCTTGACTGCGAGAACCAAAAGCTCAAGCAGCCATAACCTCCCTATGAAGGCTTCCAAAAAGATGGTGTATTGGCTTTCACGGCCGGTGAATTAAAACTCAGCAATTCTTCTAGGTTTGTGCCGTGTCTTGTGTGGGGTTTCGCCTAGGACACCAAGCTAGGCTCATCGGCGGGCTCTTGGTGTCCCTGCCCGGACCCCCACAGGAGTATCGAACTGCGCGATACCTCCCTTTATATAGAGTGCAACTGCACTCCTTGACTGCGAGAACCAAAAGCTCAAGCAGCCATAACCTCCCTATGAAGGCTTCCAAAAAGATGGTGTATTGGCTTTCACGGCCGGTGAATTAAAACTCAGCAATTCTTCTAGGTTTGTGCCGTGTCTTATGTGGGATTTCGCCTAGGACACCAAGCTAGGCTCATCGGCGGGCTCTTGGTGTCCCTGCCCGGACCCCCACAGGAGTATCGAACTGCGCGATACCTCCCTTTTTATAGAGTGCAACTGCACTCCTTGACTGCGAGAACCAAAAGCTCAAGCAGCCATAACCTCCCTATGAAGGCTTCCAAAATGATGGTGTATTGGCTTTCACGGCCGGTGAATTAAAACTCAGCTATTCTTCTAGGTTTGTGCCGTGTCTTGTGTGGGGTTTCGCCTAGGACACCAAGCTAGGCTCATCGGCGGGCTCTTGGTGTCCCTGCCCGGACCCCCACAGGAGTATCGAACTGCGCGATACCTCCCTTTATATAGAGTGCAACTGCACTCCTTGACTGCGAGAACCAAAAGCTCAAGCAGCCATAACCTCCCTATGAAGGCTCCCAAAAAGATGGTGTATTGGCTTTCA
This sequence comes from Meconema thalassinum, assembly GCA_946902985.2. Lineage (NCBI taxonomy): Eukaryota > Metazoa > Arthropoda > Insecta > Orthoptera > Tettigoniidae > Meconema > Meconema thalassinum. The sequence continues at coordinate 1,417,733,832 of OX336389.2, forward strand.
CGGCCGGTGAATTAAAACTCAGCAATTCTTCTAGGTTTGTGCCGTGTCTTGTGTGGGGTTTCGCCTAGGACACCAAGCTAGGCTCATCGGCGGGCTCTTGGTGTCCCTGCCCGGACCCCCACAGGAGTATCGAACTGCGCGATACCTCCCTTTATATAGAGTGCAACTGCACTCCTTGACTGCGAGAACCAAAAGCTCAAGCAGCCATAACCTCCCTATGAAGGCTTCCAAAAAGATGGTGTATTGGCTTTCACGGCCGGTGAATTAAAACTCAGCAATTCTTCTAGGTTTGTGCCGTGTCTTGTGTGGGGTTTCGCCTAGGACACCAAGCTAGGCTCATCGGCGGGCTCTTGGTGTCCCTGCCCGGACCCCCACAGGAGTATCGAACTGCGCGATACCTCCCTTTATATAGAGTGCAACTGCACTACTTGACTGCGAGAACCAAAAGCTCAAGCAGCCATAACCTCCCCATGAAGGCTTCCAAAAAGATGGTGTATTGGCTTTCACGGCCGGTGAATTAAAACTCAGCAATTCTTCTAGGTTTGTGCCGTGTCTTGTGTGGGGTTTCGCCTAGGTCACCAAGCTAGGCTCATCGGCGGGCTCTTGGTGTCCCTGGCCGGACCCCCACAGGAGTATCGAACTGCGCGATACCTCCTTTTATATAGAGTGCAACTGCACTCCTTGACTGCGAGAACCAAAAGCTCAAGCAGCCATAACCTCCCTATGAAGGCTTCCAAAAAGATGGTGTATTGGCTTTCACGGCCGGTGAATTAAAACTCAGCAATTCTTCTTGGTTTGTGCCGTGTCTTATGTGGGGTTTCGCCTAGGACACCAAGCTAGGCTCATCGGCGGGCTCTTGGTGTCCCTGCCCGGACCCCCACAGGAGTATCGAACTGCGCGATACCTCCCTTTATATAGAGTGCAACTGCACTCCTTGACTGCGAGAACCAAAAGCTCAAGCAGCCATAACCTCCCTATGAAGACTCCCAAAAAGATGGTGTATTGGCTTTCACGGCCGGTGAATTAAAACTCAGCAATTCTTCTAGGTTTGTGCCGTGTCTTGTGTGGGGTTTCGCCTAGGACACCAAGCTAGGCTCATCGGCGGGCTCTTGGTGTCCATGCCCGGACCCCCACAGGAGTATCGAACTGCGCGATACCTCCCTTTATATAGAGTGCAACTGCACTCCTTGACTGCGAGAACCAAAAGCTCAAGCAGCCATAACCTCCCTATGAAGGCTTCCAAAAAGATGGTGTATTGGCTTTCGCGGCCGGTGAATTAAAACTCAGCAATTCTTCTAGGTTTGTGCCGTGTCTTGTGTGGGGTTTCGCCTAGGACACCAAGCTAGGCTCATCGGCGGGCTCTTGGTGTCCCTGCCCGGACCCCCACAGGAGTATCGAACTGCGCGATACCTCCCTTTATATAGAGTGCAACTGCACTCCTTGACTGCGAGAACCAAAAGCTCAAGCAGCCTTAACCTCCCTATGAAGGCTTCCAAAAAGATGGTGTATTGGCTTTCACGGCCGGTGAATTAAAACTCAGCAATTCTTCTAGGTTTGTGCCGTGTCTTGTGTGGGGTTTCGCCTAGGACACCAAGCTAGACTCATCGGCGGGCTCTTGGTGTCCCTGCCCGGACCCCCACAGTAGTATCGAACTGCGCGATACCTCCCTTTATATAGAGTGCAACTGCACTCCTTGACTGCGAGAACCAAAAGCTCAAGCAGCCATAACCTCCCTATGAAGGCTTCCAAAAAGATGGTGTATTGGCTTTCGCGGCCGGTGAATTAAAACTCAGCAATTCTTCTAGGTTTGTGCCGTGTCTTGTGTGGGGTTTCGCCTAGGACACCAAGCTAGGCTCATCGGCGGGCTCTTGGTGTCCCTGCCCGGACCCCCACAGGAGTATCGAACTGCGCAATACCTCCCTTTATATAGAGTGCAACTGCACTCCTTGACTGCGAGAACCAAAAGCTCAAGCAGCCATAACCTCCCTATGAAGGCTTCCAAAAAGTTGGTGTATTGGCTTTCACGGCCGGTGAATTAAAACTCAGGAATTCTTCTAGGTTTGTGCCGTGTCTTGTGTGGGGTTTCGCCTAGGACACCAAGCTAGGCTCATCGGCGGGCTCTTGGTGTCCCTGCCCGGACCCCCACAGGAGTATCGAACTGCGCGATACCTCCCTTTATATAGAGTGCAACTGCACTCCTTGACTGCGAGAACCAAAAGCTCAAGCAGCCATAACCTCCCCATGAAGGCTTCCAAAAAGATGGTGTATTGGCTTTCACGGCCGGTGAATTAAAACTCAGCAATTCTTCTAGGTTTGTGCCGTGTCTTGTGTGGGGTTTCGCCTGGGTCACCAAGCTTGGCTCATCGGCGGGCTCTTGGTGTCCCTGCCCGGACCCCCACAGGAGTATCGAACTGCGCGATACCTCCCTTTATATAGAGTGCAACTGCACTCCTTGACTGCGAGAACCAAAAGCTCAAGCAGCCATAACCTCCCTATGAAGGCTTCCAAAAAGATGGTGTATTGGCTTTCACGGCCGGTGAATTAAAACTCAGCAATTCTTCTAGGTTTGTGCCGTGTCTTGTGTGGGGTTTCGCCTAGGACACCAAGCTAGGCTCATCGGCGGGCTCTTGGTGTCCCTGCCCGGACCCCCACAGGAGTATCGAACTGCGCGATACCTCCCTTTATATAGATTGCAACTGCACTCCTTGACTGCGAGAACCAAAAGTTCAAGCAGCCATAACCTCCCTATGAAGGCTTCCAAAAAGATGGTGTATTGGCTTTCACGGCCGGTGAATTAAAACTCAGCAATTCTTCTAGGTTTGTGCCGTGTCTTGTGTGGGGTTTCACCTAGGACACCAAGCTAGGCTCATCGGCGGGCTCTTGGTGTCCCTGCCCGGACCCCCACAGGAGTATCGAACTGCGCGATACCTCCCTTTATATAGAGTGCAACTGCACTCCTTGACTGCGAGAACCAAAAGCTCAAGCAGCCATAACCTCCCTATGAAGGCTTCCAAAAAGATGGTGTATTGGCTTTCACGGCCGGTGAATTAAAACTCAGCAATTCTTCTAGGTTTGTGCCGTGTCTTGTGTGGGGTTTCGCCTAGGACACCAAGCTAGGCTCATCGGCGGGCTCTTGGTGTCCCTGCCCGGACCCCCACAGGAGTATCGAACTGCGCGATACCTCCCTTTATATAGAGTGCAACTGCACTCCTTGACTGCGGAAACCAAAAGCTCAAGCAGCCATAACCTCCCTATGAAGGCTTCCAAAAAGATGGTGTATTGGCTTTCACGGCCGGTGAATTAAAACTCAGCAATTCTTCTAGGTTTGTGCCGTGTCTTGTGTGGGGTTTCGCCTAGGACACCAAGCTAGGCTCATCGGCGGGCTCTTGGTGTCCCTGCCCGGACCCCCACAGGAGTATCGAACTGCGCGATACCTCCCTTTATATAGAGTGCAACTGCACTCCTTGACTGCGAGAACCAAAAGCTCAAGCAGCCATAACCTCCCTATGAAGGCTTCCAAAAAGATGGTGTATTGGCTTTCACGGCCGGTGAATTAAAACTCAGCAATTCTTCTTGGTTTGTGCCGTGTCTTGTGTGGGGTTTCGCCTAGGACACCAAGCTAGGCTCATCGGCGGGCTCTTGGTGTCCCTGCCCGGACCCCCACAGGAGTATCGAACTGCGCGATACCTCCCTTTATATAGAGTGCAACTGCACTCCTTGACTGCGAGAACCAAAAGCTCAAGCAGCCATAACCTCCCTATGAAGGCTCCCAAAAAGATGGTGTATTGGCTTTCACGGCCGGTGCATTAAAACTCAGCAATTCTTCTAGGTTTGTGCCGTGTCTTGTGTGGGGTTTCGCCTAGGACACCAAGCTAGGCTCATCGGCGGGATCTTGGTGTCCCTGCCCGGACCCTCACAGGAGTATCGAACTGCGCGATACCTCCCTTTATATAGAGTGCAACTGCACTACATGACTGCGAGAACCAATAGCTCAAGCAGCCATAACCTCCCTATGAAGGCTTCCAAAAAGATGGTGTATTGGCTTTCTCGGCCGGTGAATTAAAACTCAGCAATTCTTCTAGGTTTGTGCCGTGTCTTGTGTGGGGTTTCGCCTAGGACACCAAGCTAGGCTCATCGGCGGTCTCTTGGTGTCCCTGCCCGGACCCCCACAGGAGTATCGAACTGCGCGATACCTCGCTTTATATAGAGTGCAACTGCACTCCTTGACTGCGAGAACCAAAAGCTCAAGCAGCCATAACCTCCCTATGAAGGCTTCCAAAAAGATGGTGTATTGGCTTTCACGGCCGGTGAATTAAAACTCAGCAATTCTTCTAGGATTGTGCCGTGTCTTGTGTGGGGTTTCGCCTAGGACACCAAGCTAGGCTCATCGGCGGGCTCTTGGTGTCCCTGCCCGGACCCCCACAGGAGTATCGAACTGCGCGATACCTCCCTTTATATAGAGTGCAACTGCACTCCTTGACTGCGAGAACCAAAAGCTCGAGCAGCCATAACCTCCCCATGAAGGCTTCCAAAAAGATGGTGTATTGGCTTTCACGGCCGGTGAATTAAAACTCAGCAATTCTTCTAGGTTTGTGCCGTGTCTTGTGTGGGGTTTCGCCTAGGTCACCAAGCTAGGCTCATCGGCGGGCTCTTGGTGTCCCTGCCCGGACCCCCACAGGAGTATCGAACTGCGCGATACCTCCCTTTATACAGAGTGCAACTGCACTCCTTGACTGCGAGAACCAAAAGCTCAAGCAGCCATAACCTCCCTATGAAGGCTTCCAAAAAGATGGTGTATTGGCTTTCACGGCCGGTGAATTAAAACTCAGCAATTCTTCTAGGTTTGTGCCGTGTCTTGTGTGGGGTTTCGCCTAGGACACCAAGCTAGGCTCATCGGCGGGCTCTTGGTGTCCCTGCCCGGACCCCCACAGGAGTATCGAACTGCGCGATACCTCCCTTTATATAGAGTGCAACTGCACTCCTTGACTGCGAGAACCAAAAGCTCAAGCAGCCATAACCTCCCTATGAAGGCTTCCAAAAAGATGGTGTATTGGCTTTCACGGCCGGTGAATTAAAACTCAGCAATTCTTCTAGGTTTGTGCCGTGTCTTATGTGGGGTTTCGCCTAGGACACCAAGCTAGGCTCATCGGCGGGCTCTTGGTGTCCCTGCCCGGACCCCCACAGGAGTATCGAACTGCGCGATACCTCCCTTTTTATAGAGTGCAACTGCACTCCTTGACTGCGAGAACCAAAAGCTCAAGCAGCCATAACCTCCCTATGAAGGCTTCCAAAATGATGGTGTATTGGCTTTCACGGCCGGTGAATTAAAACTCAGCTATTCTTCTAGGTTTGTGCCGTGTCTTGTGTGGGGTTTCGCCTAGGACACCAAGCTAGGCTCATCGGCGGGCTCTTGGTGTCCCTGCCCGGACCCCCACAGGAGTATCGAACTGCGCGATACCTCCCTTTATATAGAGTGCAACTGCACTCCTTGACTGCGAGAACCAAAAGCTCAAGCAGCCATAACCTCCCTATGAAGGCTCCCAAAAAGATGGTGTATTGGCTTTCACGGCCGGTGAATTAAAACTCAGCAATTCTTCTAGGTTTGTGCCGTGTCTTGTGTGGGGTTTCGCCTAGGACACCAAGCTAGGCTCATCGGCGGGCTCTTGGTGTCCCTGCCCGGACCCCCACAGGAGTATCGAACTGCGCGATACCTCCCTTTATATAGAGTGCAACTGCACTCCTTGACTGCGAGAACCAAAAGCTCAAGCAGCCATAACCTCCCTATGAAGGCTTCCAAAAAGATGGTGTATTGGCTTTCACGGCCGGTGAATTAAAACTCAGCAATTCTTCTAGGTTTGTGCCGTGTCTTGTGTGGGGTTTCGCCTAGGACACCAAGCTAGGCTCATCGGCGGGCTCTTGGTGTCCCTGCCCGGACCCCCACAGGAGTATCGAACTGCGCGATACCTCCCTTTATATAGAGTGCAACTGCACTACTTGACTGCGAGAACCAAAAGCTCAAGCAGCCATAACCTCCCCATGAAGGCTTCCAAAAAGATGGTGTATTGGCTTTCACGGCCGGTGAATTAAAACTCAGCAATTCTTCTAGGTTTGTGCCGTGTCTTGTGTGGGGTTTCGCCTAGGTCACCAAGCTAGGCTCATCGGCGGGCTCTTGGTGTCCCTGGCCGGACCCCCACAGGAGTATCGAACTGCGCGATACCTCCTTTTATATAGAGTGCAACTGCACTCCTTGACTGCGAGAACCAAAAGCTCAAGCAGCCATAACCTCCCTATGAAGGCTTCCAAAAAGATGGTGTATTGGCTTTCACGGCCGGTGAATTAAAACTCAGCAATTCTTCTTGGTTTGTGCCGTGTCTTATGTGGGGTTTCGCCTAGGACACCAAGCTAGGCTCATCGGCGGGCTCTTGGTGTCCCTGCCCGGACCCCCACAGGAGTATCGAACTGCGCGATACCTCCCTTTATATAGAGTGCAACTGCACTCCTTGACTGCGAGAACCAAAAGCTCAAGCAGCCATAACCTCCCTATGAAGACTCCCAAAAAGATGGTGTATTGGCTTTCACGGCCGGTGAATTAAAACTCAGCAATTCTTCTAGGTTTGTGCCGTGTCTTGTGTGGGGTTTCGCCTAGGACACCAAGCTAGGCTCATCGGCGGGCTCTTGGTGTCCATGCCCGGACCCCCACAGGAGTATCGAACTGCGCGATACCTCCCTTTATATAGAGTGCAACTGCACTCCTTGACTGCGAGAACCAAAAGCTCAAGCAGCCATAACCTCCCTATGAAGGCTTCCAAAAAGATGGTGTATTGGCTTTCGCGGCCGGTGAATTAAAACTCAGCAATTCTTCTAGGTTTGTGCCGTGTCTTGTGTGGGGTTTCGCCTAGGACACCAAGCTAGGCTCATCGGCGGGCTCTTGGTGTCCCTGCCCGGACCCCCACAGGAGTATCGAACTGCGCGATACCTCCCTTTATATAGAGTGCAACTGCACTCCTTGACTGCGAGAACCAAAAGCTCAAGCAGCCATAACCTCCCTATGAAGGCTTCCAAAAAGTTGGTGTATTGGCTTTCACGGCCGGTGAATTAAAACTCAGGAATTCTTCTAGGTTTGTGCCGTGTCTTGTGTGGGGTTTCGCCTAGGACACCAAGCTAGGCTCATCGGCGGGCTCTTGGTGTCCCTGCCCGGACCCCCACAGGAGTATCGAACTGCGCGATACCTCCCTTTATATAGAGTGCAACTGCACTCCTTGACTGCGAGAACCAAAAGCTCAAGCAGCCATAACCTCCCCATGAAGGCTTCCAAAAAGATGGTGTATTGGCTTTCACGGCCGGTGAATTAAAACTCAGCAATTCTTCTAGGTTTGTGCCGTGTCTTGTGTAGGGTTTCGCCTGGGTCACCAAGCTTGGCTCATCGGCGGGCTCTTGGTGTCCCTGCCCGGACCCCCACAGGAGTATCGAACTGCGCGATACCTCCCTTTATATAGAGTGCAACTGCACTCCTTGACTGCGAGAACCAAAAGCTCAAGCAGCCATAACCTCCCTATGAAGGCTTCCAAAAAGATGGTGTATTGGCTTTCACGGCCGGTGAATTAAAACTCAGCAATTCTTCTAGGTTTGTGCCGTGTCTTGTGTGGGCTTTCGCCTAGGACACCAAGCTAGGCTCATCGGCGGGCTCTTGGTGTCCCTGTCCGGACCCCCACAGGAGTATCGAACTGCGCGATACCTCCCTTTATATAGAGTGCAACTGCACTCCTGGACTGCGAGAACCAAAAGCTCAAGCAGCCATAACCTCCCTATGCAGGCTTCCAAAAAGATGGTGTATTGGCTTTCACGGCCGGTGAATTAAAACTCAGCAATTCTTCTAGGTTTGTGCCGTGTCTTGTGTGGGGTTTCGCCTAGGACACCAAGCTAGGCTCATCGGCGGGCTCTTGGTGTCCCTGCCCGGACCCCCACAGGAGTATCGAACTGCGCGATACCTCCCTTTATATAGAGTGCAACTGCACTCCTTGACTGCGAGAACCAAAAGCTCAAGCAGCCATAACCTCCCTATGAAGGCTTCCAAAAAGATGGTGTATTGGCTTTCACGGCCGGTGAATTAAAACTCAGCAATTCTTCTAGGTTTGTGCCGTGTCTTGTGTGGGGTTTCGCCTAGGACACCAAGCTAGGCTCATCGGCGGGCTCTTGGTGTCCCTGCCCGGACCCCCACAGGAGTATCGAACTGCGCGATACCTCCCTTTATATAGAGTGCAACTGCACTCCTTGACTGCGAGAACCAAAAGCTCAAGCAGCCATAACCTCCCTATGAAGGCTTCCAAAAATATGGTGTAATGGCTTTCACGGCCGGTGAATTAAAACTCAGCAATTCTTCTAGGTTTGTGCCGTGTCTTGTGTGGGGTTTCGCCTAGGACACCAAGCTAGGCTCATCGGCGGGCTCTTGGTGTCCCTGCCCGGACCCCCACAGGAGTATCGAACTGTGCGATACCTCCCTTTATATAGAGTGCAACTGCACTCCTTGACTGCGAGAACCAAAAGCTCAAGCAGCCATAACCTCCCTATGAAGGCTTCCAAAAAGATGGTGTATTGGCATTCACGGCCGGTGAATTAAAACTCAGCAATTCTTCTAGGTTTGTGCCGTGTCTTGTGTGGGGTTTCGCCTAGGACACCAAGCTAGGCTCATCGGCGGGCTCTTGGTGTCCCTGCCCGGACCCCCACAGGAGTATCGAACTGCGCGATACCTCCCTTTATATAGAGTGCAACTGCACTCCTTGACTGCGGAAACCAAAAGCTCAAGCAGCCATAACCTCCCTATGAAGGCTTCCAAAAAGATGGTGTATTGGCTTTCACGGCCGGTGAATTAAAACTCAGCAATTCTTCTAGGTTTGTGCCGTGTCTTGTGTGGGGTTTCGCCTAGGACACCAAGCTAGGCTCATCGGCGGGCTCTTGGTGTCCCTGCCCGGACCCCCACAGGAGTATCGAACTGCGCGATACCTCCCTTTTTATAGAGTGCAACTGCACTCCTTGACTGCGAGAACCAAAAGCTCAAGCAGCCATAACCTCCCTATGAAGGCTTCCAAAAAGATGGTGTATTGGCTTTCACGGCCGGTGAATTAAAACTCAGCTATTCTTCTAGGTTTGTGCCGTGTCTTGTGTGGGGTTTCGCCTAGGACACCAAGCTAGGCTCATCGGCGGGCTCTTGGTGTCCCTGCCCGGACCCCCACAGGAGTATCGAACTGCGCGATACCTCCCTTTATATAGAGTGCAACTGCACTCCTTGACTGCGAGAACCAAAAGCTCAAGCAGCCATAACCTCCCTATGAAGGCTTCCAAAAATATGGTGTATTGGCTTTCACGGCCGGTGAATTAAAACTCAGCAATTCTTCTAGGTTTGTGCCGTGTCTTGTGTGGGGTTTCGCCTAGGACACCAAGCTAGGCTCATCGGCGGGCTCTTGGTGTCCCTGCCCGGACCCCCACAGGAGTATCGAACTGCGCGATACCTCCCTTTATATACAGTGCAACTGCACTCCTTGACTTCGAGAACCAAAAGCTCAAGCAGCCATAACCTCCCTATGAAGGCTTCCAAAAAGATGGTGTATTGGCTTTCACGGCCGGTGAATTAAAACTCAGCAATTCTTCTAGGTTTGTGCCGTGTCTTGTGTGGGGTTTCGCCTAGGACACCAAGCTAGGCTCATCGGCGGGCTCTTGGTGTCCCTGCCCGGACCCCCACAGGAGTATCGAACTGCGCGATACCTCCCTTTATATAGAGTGCAACTGCACTCCTTGACTGCGAGAACCAAAAGCTCAAGCAGCCATAACCTCCCTATGAAGGCTTCCAAAAAGATGGTGTATTGGCTTTCGCGGCGGTGAATTAAAACTCAACAATTCTTCTAGGTTTGTGCCGTGTCTTGTGTGGGGTTTCGCCTAGGACACCAAGCTAGGCTCATCGGCGGGCTCTTGGTGTCCCTGCCCGGACCCCCACAGGAGTATCGAACTGCGCGATACCTCCCTTTATATAGAGTGCAACTGCACTCCTTGACTGCGAGAACCAAAAGCTCAAGCAGCCATAACCTCCCTATGAAGGCTTCCAAAAAGATGGTGTATTGGCTTTCACGGCCGGTGAATTAAAACTCAGCAATTCTTCTAGGTTTGTGCCGTGTCTTGTGTGGGGTTTCGCCTAGGACACCAAGCTAGGCTCATCGGCGGGCTCTTGGTGTCCCTGCCCGGACCCCCACAGGAGTATCGAACTGCGCGATACCTCCCTTTATATAGAGTGCAACTGCACTCCTTGACTGCGAGAACCAAAAGCTCAAGCAGCCATAACCTCCCCATGAAGGCTTCCAAAAGGATGGTGTATTGGCTTTCACGGCCGGTGAATTAAAACTCAGCAAGTCTTCTAGGTTTGTGCCGTGTCTTGTGTGGGGTTTCGCCTAGGTCACCAAGCTAGGCTCATCGGCGGGCTCTTGGTGTCCCTGCCCGGACCCCACAGGAGTATCGAACTGCGCGATACCTCACTTTATATAGAGTGCAACTGCACTCCTTGACTGCGAGAACCAAAAGCTCAAGCAGCCATAACCTCCCTATGAAGGCTTCCAAAAAGATGGTGTATTGGCTTTCACGGCCGGTGAATTAAAACTCAGCAATTCTTCTAGGTTTGTGCCGTGTCTTGTGTGGGGTTTCGCCTAGGACACCAAGCTAGGCTCATCGGCGGGCTCTTGGTGTCCCTGCCCGGACCCCCACAGGAGTATCGAACTGCGCGATACCTCCCTTTATATAGAGTGCAACTGCACTCCTTGACTGCGAGAACCAAAAGCTCAAGCAGCCATAACCTCCCTATGAAGGCTTCCAAAAAGATGGTGTATTGGCTTTCACGGCCGGTGAATTAAAACTCAGCAATTCTTCTAGGTTTGTGCCGTGTCTTGTGTGGGGTTTCGCCTAGGACACCAAGCTTGGCTCATCGGCGGGCTCTTGGTGTCCCTGCCCGGACCCCCACAGGAGTATCGAACTACGCGATACCTCCCTTTATATAGAGTGCAACTGCACTCCTTGACTGCGAGAACCAAAAGCTCAAGCAGCCATAACCTCCCTATGAAGGCTTCCAAAAAGATGGTGTATTGGCTTTCACGGCCGGTGAATTAAAACTCAGCAATTCTTCTAGGTTTGTGCCGTGTCTTGTGTGGGGTTTCGCCTAGGACACCAAGCTAGGCTCATCGGCGGGCTCTTGGTGTCCCTGCCCGGACCCCCACAGGAGTATCGAACTGCGCGATACCTCCCTTTATATAGAGTGCAACTGCACTCCTTGACTGCGAGAACCAAAAGCTCAAGCAGCCATAACCTCCCTATGAAGGCTTCCAAAAAGATGGTGTATTGGCTTTCGCGGCCGGTGAATTAAAACTCAGCAATTCTTCTAGGTTTGTGCCGTGTCTTGTGTGGGGTTTCGCCTAGGACACCTGGCTAGGCTCATCGGCGGGCTCTTGGTGTCCCTGCCCGGACCCCCACAGGAGTATCGAACTGCGCGATACCTCCCTTTATATAGAGTGCAACTGCACTCCTTGACTGCGAGAACCAAAAGCTCAAGCAGCCATAACCTCCCTATGAAGGCTTCCAAAAAGTTGGTGTATTGGCTTTCACGGCCGGTGAATTAAAACTCAGGAATTCTTCTAGGTTTGTGCCGTGTCTTGTGTGGGGCTTCGCCTAGGACACCAAGCTAGGCTCATCGGCGGACTCTTGGTGTCCCTGCCCGGACCCCCACAGGAGTATCGAACTGCGCGATACCTCCCTTTATATAGAGTGCAACTGCACTCCTTGACTGCGAGAACCAAAAGCTCAAGCAGCCATAACCTCCCCATGAAGGCTTCCAAAAAGATGGTGTATTGGCTTTCACGGCCGGTGAATTAAAACTCAGCAATTCTTCTAGGTTTGTGCCGTGTCTTGTGTGGGGTTTCGCCTGGGTCACCAAGCTTGGCTCATCGGCGGGCTCTTGGTGTCCCTGCCCGGACCCCCACAGGAGTATCGAACTGCGCGATACCTCCCTTTATATAGAGTGCAACTGCACTCCTTGACTGCGAGAACCAAAAGTTCAAGCAGCCATAACCTCCCTATGAAGGCTTCCAAAAAGATGGTGTATTGGCTTTCTCGGCCGGTGAATTAAAACTCAGCAATTCTTCTAGGTTTGTGCCGTGTCTTGTGTGGGGTTTCGCCTAGGACACCAAGCTAGGCTCATCGGCGGGCTCTTGGTGTCCCTGCCCGGACCCCCACAGGAGTATCGAACTGCGCGATACCTCGCTTTATATAGAGTGCAACTGCACTCCTTGACTGCGAGAACCAAAAGCTCAAGCAGCCATAACCTCCCTATGAAGGCTTCCAAAAAGATGGTGTATTGGCTTTCACGGCCGGTGAATTAAAACTCAGCAATTCTTCTAGGATTGTGCCGTGTCTTGTGTGGGGTTTCGCCTAGGACACCAAGCTAGGCTCATCGGCGGGCTCTTGGTGTCCCTGCCCGGACCCCCACAGGAGTATCGAACTGCGCGATACCTCCCTTTATATAGAGTGCAACTGCACTCCTTGACTGCGAGAACCAAAAGCTCGAGCAGCCATAACCTCCCCATGAAGGCTTCCAAAAAGATGGTGTATTGGCTTTCACGGCCGGTGAATTAAAACTCAGCAATTCTTCTAGGTTTGTGCCGTGTCTTGTGTGGGGTTTCGCCTAGGTCACCAAGCTAGGCTCATCGGCGGGCTCTTGGTGTCCCTGCCCGGACCCCCACAGGAGTATCGAACTGCGCGATACCTCCCTTTATACAGAGTGCAACTGCACTCCTTGACTGCGAGAACCGAAAGCTCAAGCAGCCATAACCTCCCTATGAAGGCTTCCAAAAAGATGGTGTATTGGCTTTCACGGCCGGTGAATTAAAACTCAGCAATTCTTCTAGGTTTGTGCCGTGTCTTGTGTGGGGTTTCGCCTAGGACACCAAGCTAGGCTCATCGGCGGGCTCTTGGTGTCCCTGCCCGGACCCCCACAGGAGTATCGAACTGCGCGATACCTCCCTTTATATAGAGTGCAACTGCACTCCTTGACTGCGAGAACCAAAAGCTCAAGCAGCCATAACCTCCCTATGAAGGCTTCCAAAAAGATGGTGTATTGGCTTTCACGGCCGGTGAATTAATACTCAGCAATTCTTCTAGGTTTGTGCCGTGTCTTATGTGGGGTTTCGCCTAGGACACCAAGCTAGGCTCATCGGCGGGCTCTTGGTGTCCCTGCCCGGACCCCCACAGGAGTATCGAACTGCGCGATACCTCCCTTTTTATAGAGTGCAACTGCACTCCTTGACTGCGAGAACCAAAAGCTCAAGCAGCCATAACCTCCCTATGAAGGCTTCCAAAATGATGGTGTATTGGCTTTCACGGCCGGTGAATTAAAACTCAGCTATTCTTCTAGGTTTGTGCCGTGTCTTGTGTGGGGTTTCGCCTAGGACACCAAGCTAGGCTCATCGGCGGGCTCTTGGTGTCCCTGCCCGGACCCCCACAGGAGTATCGAACTGCGCGATACCTCCCTTTATATAGAGTGCAACTGCACTCCTTGACTGCGAGAACCAAAAGCTCAAGCAGCCATAACCTCCCTATGAAGGCTCCCAAAAAGATGGTGTATTGGCTTTCACGGCCGGTGAATTAAAACTCAGCAATTCTTCTAGGTTTGTGCCGTGTCTTGTGTGGGGTTTCGCCTAGGACACCAAGCTAGGCTCATCGGCGGGCTCTTGGTGTCCCTGCCCGGACCCCCACAGGAGTATCGAACTGCGCGATACCTCCCTTTATATAGAGTGCAACTGCACTCCTTGACTGCGAGAACCAAAAGCTCAAGCAGCCATAACCTCCCTATGAAGGCTTCCAAAAAGATGGTGTATTGGCTTTCACGGCCGGTGAATTAAAACTCAGCAATTCTTCTAGGTTTGTGCCGTGTCTTGTGTGGGGTTTCGCCTAGGACACCAAGCTAGGCTCATCGGCGGGCTCTTGGTGTCCCTGCCCGGACCCCCACAGGAGTATCGAACTGCGCGATACCTCCCTTTATATAGAGTGCAACTGCACTACTTGACTGCGAGAACCAAAAGCTCAAGCAGCCATAACCTCCCCATGAAGGCTTCCAAAAAGATGGTGTATTGGCTTTCACGGCCGGTGAATTAAAACTCAGCAATTCTTCTAGGTTTGTGCCGTGTCTTGTGTGGGGTTTCGCCTAGGTCACCAAGCTAGGCTCATCGGCGGGCTCTTGGTGTCCCTGGCCGGACCCCCACAGGAGTATCGAACTGCGCGATACCTCCTTTTATATAGAGTGCAACTGCACTCCTTGACTGCGAGAACCAAAAGCTCAAGCAGCCATAACCTCCCTATGAAGGCTTCCAAAAAGATGGTGTATTGGCTTTCACGGCCGGTGAATTAAAACTCAGCAATTCTTCTTGGTTTGTGCCGTGTCTTATGTGGGGTTTCGCCTAGGACACCAAGCTAGGCTCATCGGCGGGCTCTTGGTGTCCCTGCCCGGACCCCCACAGGAGTATCGAACTGCGCGATACCTCCCTTTATATAGAGTGCAACTGCACTCCTTGACTGCGAGAACCAAAAGCTCAAGCAGCCATAACCTCCCTATGAAGACTCCCAAAAAGATGGTGTATTGGCTTTCACGGCCGGTGAATTAAAACTCAGCAATTCTTCTAGGTTTGTGCCGTGTCTTGTGTGGGGTTTCGCCTAGGACACCAAGCTAGGCTCATCGGCGGGCTCTTGGTGTCCATGCCCGGACCCCCACAGGAGTATCGAACTGCGCGATACCTCCCTTTATATAGAGTGCAACTGCACTCCTTGACTGCGAGAACCAAAAGCTCAAGCAGCCATAACCTCCCTATGAAGGCTTCCAAAAAGATGGTGTATTGGCTTTCGCGGCCGGTGAATTAAAACTCAGCAATTCTTCTAGGTTTGTGCCGTGTCTTGTGTGGGGTTTCGCCTAGGACACCAAGCTAGGCTCATCGGCGGGCTCTTGGTGTCCCTGCCCGGACCCCCACAGGAGTATCGAACTGCGCGATACCTCCCTTTATATAGAGTGCAACTGCACTCCTTGACTGCGAGAACCAAAAGCTCAAGCAGCCATAACCTCCCTATGAAGGCTTCCAAAAAGTTGGTGTATTGGCTTTCACGGCCGGTGAATTAAAACTCAGGAATTCTTCTAGGTTTGTGCCGTGTCTTGTGTGGGGTTTCGCCTAGGACACCAAGCTAGGCTCATCGGCGGGCTCTTGGTGTCCCTGCCCGGACCCCCACAGGAGTATCGAACTGCGCGATACCTCCCTTTATATAGAGTGCAACTGCACTCCTTGACTGCGAGAACCAAAAGCTCAAGCAGCCATAACCTCCCCATGAAGGCTTCCAAAAAGATGGTGTATTGGCTTTCACGGCCGGTGAATTAAAACTCAGCAATTCTTCTAGGTTTGTGCCGTGTCTTGTGTAGGGTTTCGCCTGGGTCACCAAGCTTGGCTCATCGGCGGGCTCTTGGTGTCCCTGCCCGGACCCCCACAGGAGTATCGAACTGCGCGATACCTCCCTTTATATAGAGTGCAACTGCACTCCTTGACTGCGAGAACCAAAAGCTCAAGCAGCCATAACCTCCCTATGAAGGCTTCCAAAAAGATGGTGTATTGGCTTTCACGGCCGGTGAATTAAAACTCAGCAATTCTTCTAGGTTTGTGCCGTGTCTTGTGTGGGCTTTCGCCTAGGACACCAAGCTAGGCTCATCGGCGGGCTCTTGGTGTCCCTGTCCGGACCCCCACAGGAGTATCGAACTGCGCGATACCTCCCTTTATATAGAGTGCAACTGCACTCCTGGACTGCGAGAACCAAAAGCTCAAGCAGCCATAACCTCCCTATGCAGGCTTCCAAAAAGATGGTGTATTGGCTTTCACGGCCGGTGAATTAAAACTCAGCAATTCTTCTAGGTTTGTGCCGTGTCTTGTGTGGGGTTTCGCCTAGGACACCAAGCTAGGCTCATCGGCGGGCTCTTGGTGTCCCTGCCCGGACCCCCACAGGAGTATCGAACTGCGCGATACCTCCCTTTATATAGAGTGCAACTGCACTCCTTGACTGCGAGAACCAAAAGCTCAAGCAGCCATAACCTCCCTATGAAGGCTTCCAAAAAGATGGTGTATTGGCTTTCACGGCCGGTGAATTAAAACTCAGCAATTCTTCTAGGTTTGTGCCGTGTCTTGTGTGGGGTTTCGCCTAGGACACCAAGCTAGGCTCATCGGCGGGCTCTTGGTGTCCCTGCCCGGACCCCCACAGGAGTATCGAACTGCGCGATACCTCCCTTTATATAGAGTGCAACTGCACTCCTTGACTGCGAGAACCAAAAGCTCAAGCAGCCATAACCTCCCTATGAAGGCTTCCAAAAAGATGGTGTAATGGCTTTCACGGCCGGTGAATTAAAACTCAGCAATTCTTCTAGGTTTGTGCCGTGTCTTGTGTGGGGTTTCGCCTAGGACACCAAGCTAGGCTCATCGGCGGGCTCTTGGTGTCCCTGCCCGGACCCCCACAGGAGTATCGAACTGCGCGATACCTCCCTTTATATAGAGTGCAACTGCACTCCTTGACTGCGAGAACCAAAAGCTCAAGCAGCCATAACCTCCCTATGAAGGCTTCCAAAAAGATGGTGTATTGGCTTTCACGGCCGGTGAATTAAAACTCAGCAATTCTTCTAGGTTTGTGCCGTGTCTTGTGTGGGGTTTCGCCTAGGACACCAAGCTAGGCTCATCGGCGGGCTCTTGGTGTCCCTGCCCGGACCCCCACAGGAGTATCGAACTGCGCGATACCTCCCTTTATATAGAGTGCAACTGCACTCCTTGACTGCGGAAACCAAAAGCTCAAGCAGCCATAACCTCCCTATGAAGGCTTCCAAAAAGATGGTGTATTGGCTTTCACGGCCGGTGAATTAAAACTCAGCAATTCTTCTAGGTTTGTGCCGTGTCTTGTGTGGGGTTTCGCCTAGGACACCAAGCTAGGCTCATCGGCGGGCTCTTGGTGTCCCTGCCCGGACCCCCACAGGAGTATCGAACTGCGCGATACCTCCCTTTTTATAGAGTGCAACTGCACTCCTTGACTGCGAGAACCAAAAGCTCAAGCAGCCATAACCTCCCTATGAAGGCTTCCAAAAAGATGGTGTATTGGCTTTCACGGCCGGTGAATTAAAACTCAGCTATTCTTCTAGGTTTGTGCCGTGTCTTGTGTGGGGTTTCGCCTAGGACACCAAGCTAGGCTCATCGGCGGGCTCTTGGTGTCCCTGCCCGGACCCCCACAGGAGTATCGAACTGCGCGATACCTCCCTTTATATAGAGTGCAACTGCACTCCTTGACTGCGAGAACCAAAAGCTCAAGCAGCCATAACCTCCCTATGAAGGCTTCCAAAAATATGGTGTATTGGCTTTCACGGCCGGTGAATTAAAACTCAGCAATTCTTCTAGGTTTGTGCCGTGTCTTGTGTGGGGTTTCGCCTAGGACACCAAGCTAGGCTCATCGGCGGGCTCTTGGTGTCCCTGCCCGGACCCCCACAGGAGTATCGAACTGCGCGATACCTCCCTTTATATACAGTGCAACTGCACTCCTTGACTTCGAGAACCAAAAGCTCAAGCAGCCATAACCTCCCTATGAAGGCTTCCAAAAAGATGGTGTATTGGCTTTCACGGCCGGTGAATTAAAACTCAGCAATTCTTCTAGGTTTGTGCCGTGTCTTGTGTGGGGTTTCGCCTAGGACACCAAGCTAGGCTCATCGGCGGGCTCTTGGTGTCCCTGCCCGGACCCCCACAGGAGTATCGAACTGCGCGATACCTCCCTTTATATAGAGTGCAACTGCACTCCTTGACTGCGAGAACCAAAAGCTCAAGCAGCCATAACCTCCCTATGAAGGCTTCCAAAAAGATGGTGTATTGGCTTTCGCGGCGGTGAATTAAAACTCAACAATTCTTCTAGGTTTGTGCCGTGTCTTGTGTGGGGTTTCGCCTAGGACACCAAGCTAGGCTCATCGGCGGGCTCTTGGTGTCCCTGCCCGGACCCCCACAGGAGTATCGAACTGCGCGATACCTCCCTTTATATAGAGTGCAACTGCACTCCTTGACTGCGAGAACCAAAAGCTCAAGCAGCCATAACCTCCCTATGAAGGCTTCCAAAAAGATGGTGTATTGGCTTTCACGGCCGGTGAATTAAAACTCAGCAATTCTTCTAGGTTTGTGCCGTGTCTTGTGTGGGGTTTCGCCTAGGACACCAAGCTAGGCTCATCGGCGGGCTCTTGGTGTCCCTGCCCGGACCCCCACAGGAGTATCGAACTGCGCGATACCTCCCTTTATATAGAGTGCAACTGCACTCCTTGACTGCGAGAACCAAAAGCTCAAGCAGCCATAACCTCCCCATGAAGGCTTCCAAAAGGATGGTGTATTGGCTTTCACGGCCGGTGAATTAAAACTCAGCAAGTCTTCTAGGTTTGTGCCGTGTCTTGTGTGGGGTTTCGCCTAGGTCACCAAGCTAGGCTCATCGGCGGGCTCTTGGTGTCCCTGCCCGGACCCCACAGGAGTATCGAACTGCGCGATACCTCACTTTATATAGAGTGCAACTGCACTCCTTGACTGCGAGAACCAAAAGCTCAAGCAGCCATAACCTCCCTATGAAGGCTTCCAAAAAGATGGTGTATTGGCTTTCACGGCCGGTGAATTAAAACTCAGCAATTCTTCTAGGTTTGTGCCGTGTCTTGTGTGGGGTTTCGCCTAGGACACCAAGCTAGGCTCATCGGCGGGCTCTTGGTGTCCCTGCCCGGACCCCCACAGGAGTATCGAACTGCGCGATACCTCCCTTTATATAGAGTGCAACTGCACTCCTTGACTGCGAGAACCAAAAGCTCAAGCAGCCATAACCTCCCTATGAAGGCTTCCAAAAAGATGGTGTATTGGCTTTCACGGCCGGTGAATTAAAACTCAGCAATTCTTCTAGGTTTGTGCCGTGTCTTGTGTGGGGTTTCGCCTAGGACACCAAGCTTGGCTCATCGGCGGGCTCTTGGTGTCCCTGCCCGGACCCCCACAGGAGTATCGAACTACGCGATACCTCCCTTTATATAGAGTGCAACTGCACTCCTTGACTGCGAGAACCAAAAGCTCAAGCAGCCATAACCTCCCTATGAAGGCTTCCAAAAAGATGGTGTATTGGCTTTCACGGCCGGTGAATTAAAACTCAGCAATTCTTCTAGGTTTGTGCCGTGTCTTGTGTGGGGTTTCGCCTAGGACACCAAGCTAGGCTCATCGGCGGGCTCTTGGTGTCCCTGCCCGGACCCCCACAGGAGTATCGAACTGCGCGATACCTCCCTTTATATAGAGTGCAACTGCACTCCTTGACTGCGAGAACCAAAAGCTCAAGCAGCCATAACCTCCCTATGAAGGCTTCCAAAAAGATGGTGTATTGGCTTTCGCGGCCGGTGAATTAAAACTCAGCAATTCTTCTAGGTTTGTGCCGTGTCTTGTGTGGGGTTTCGCCTAGGACACCTGGCTAGGCTCATCGGCGGGCTCTTGGTGTCCCTGCCCGGACCCCCACAGGAGTATCGAACTGCGCGATACCTCCCTTTATATAGAGTGCAACTGCACTCCTTGACTGCGAGAACCAAAAGCTCAAGCAGCCATAACCTCCCTATGAAGGCTTCCAAAAAGTTGGTGTATTGGCTTTCACGGCCGGTGAATTAAAACTCAGGAATTCTTCTAGGTTTGTGCCGTGTCTTGTGTGGGGCTTCGCCTAGGACACCAAGCTAGGCTCATCGGCGGACTCTTGGTGTCCCTGCCCGGACCCCCACAGGAGTATCGAACTGCGCGATACCTCCCTTTATATAGAGTGCAACTGCACTCCTTGACTGCGAGAACCAAAAGCTCAAGCAGCCATAACCTCCCCATGAAGGCTTCCAAAAAGATGGTGTATTGGCTTTCACGGCCGGTGAATTAAAACTCAGCAATTCTTCTAGGTTTGTGCCGTGTCTTGTGTGGGGTTTCGCCTGGGTCACCAAGCTTGGCTCATCGGCGGGCTCTTGGTGTCCCTGCCCGGACCCCCACAGGAGTATCGAACTGCGCGATACCTCCCTTTATATAGAGTGCAACTGCACTCCTTGACTGCGAGAACCAAAAGCTCAAGCAGCCATAACCTCCCTATGAAGGCTTCCAAAAAGATGGTGTATTGGCTTTCACGGCCGGTGAATTAAAACTCAGCAATTCTTCTAGGTTTGTGCCATGTCTTGTGTGGGGTTTCGCCTAGGACACCAAGCTAGGCTCATCGGCGGGCTCTTGGTGTCCCTGCCCGGACCCCCACAGGAGTATCGAACTGCGCGATACCTCCCTTTATATAGAGAGCAACTGCACTCCTTGACTGCGAGAACCAAAAGCTCAAGCAGCCATAACCTCCCTATGAAGGCTTCCAAAAAGATGGTGTATTGGCTTTCACGGCCGGTGAATTAAAACTCAGCAATTCTTCTAGGTTTGTGCCGTGTCTTGTGTGGGGTTTCGCCTAGGACACCAAGCTAGGCTCATCGGCGGGCTCTTGGTGTCCCTGCCCAGACCCCCACAGGAGTATCGAACTGCGCGATACCTCCCTTTATATAGAGTGCAACTGCACTCCTTGACTGCGAGAACCAAAAGCTCAAGCAGCCATAACCTCCCTATGAAGGCTTCCAAAAAGATGGTGTATTGGCTTTCACGGCCGGTGAATTAAAACTCAGCAATTCTTCTAGGTTTGTGCCGTGTCTTGTGTGGGGTTTCGCCTAGGACACCAAGCTAGGCTCATCGGCGGGCTCTTGGTGTCCCTGCCCGGACCCCCACAGGAGTATCGAACTGCGCGATACCTCCCTTTATATAGAGTGCAACTGCACTCCTTGACTGCGAGAACCAGAAGCTCAAGCAGCCATAACCTCCCTATGAAGGCTTCCAAAAAGATGGTGTATTGGCTTTCACGGCCGGTGAATTAAAACTCAGCAATTCTTCTAGGTTTGTGCCGTGTCTTGTGTGGGGTTTCGCCTAGGACACCAAGCTAGGCTCATCGGCGGGCTCTTGGTGTCCCTGCCCGGACCCCCACAGGAGTATCGAACTGCGCGATACCTCCCTTTATATAGAGTGCAACTGCACTCCTTGACTGCGAGAACCAAAAGCTCAAGCAGCCATAACCTCCCTATGAAGGCTTCCAAAAAGATGGTGTATTGGCTTTCACGGCCGGTGAATTAAAACTCAGCAATTCTTCTAGGTTTGTGCCGTGTCTTGTGTGGGGTTTCGCCTAGGACACCAAGCTAGGCTCATCGGCGGGCTCTTGGTGTCCCTGCCCGGACCCCCACAGGAGTATCGAACTGCGCGATACCTCCCTTTATATAGAGTGCAACTGCACTCCTTGACTGCGGAAACCAAAAGCTCAAGCAGCCATAACCTCCCTATGAAGGCTTCCAAAAAGATGGTGTATTGGCTTTCACGGCCGGTGAATTAAAACTCAGCAATTCTTCTAGGTTTGTGCCGTGTCTTGTGTGGGGTTTCGCCTAGGACACCAAGCTAGGCTCATCGGCGGGCTCTTGGTGTCCCTGCCCGGACCCCCACAGGAGTATCGAACTGCGCGATACCTCCCTTTTTATAGAGTGCAACTGCACTCCTTGACTGCGAGAACCAAAAGCTCAAGCAGCCATAACCTCCCTATGAAGGCTTCCAAATAGATGGTGTATTGGCTTTCACGGCCGGTGAATTAAAACTCAGCTATTCTTCTAGGTTTGTGCCGTGTCTTGTGTGGGGTTTCGCCTAGGACACCAAGCTAGGCTCATCGGCGGGCTCTTGGTGTCCCTGCCCGGACCCCCACAGGAGTATCGAACTGCGCGATACCTCCCTTTATATAGAGTGCAACTGCACTCCTTGACTGCGAGAACCAAAAGCTCAAGCAGCCATAACCTCCCTATGAAGGCTTCCAAAAAGATGGTGTATTGGCTTTCACGGCCGGTGAATTAAAACTCAGCAATTCTTCTAGGTTTGTGCCGTGTCTTGTGTGGGGTTTCGCCTAGGACACCAAGCTAGGCTCATCGGCGGGCTCTTGGTGTCCCTGCCCGGACCCCCACAGGAGTATCGAACTGCGCGATACCTCCCTTTATATAGAGTGCAACTGCACTCCTTGACTTCGAGAACCAAAAGCTCAAGCAGCCATAACCTCCCTATGAAGGCTTCCAAAAAGATGGTGTATTGGCTTTCACGGCCGGTGAATTAAAACTCAGCAATTCTTCTAGGTTTGTGCCGTGTCTTGTGTGGGGTTTCACCTAGGACACCAAGCTAGGCTCATCGGCGGGCTCTTGGTGTCCCTGCCCGGACCCCCACAGGAGTATCGAACTGCGCGATACCTCCCTTTATATAGAGTGCAACTGCACTCCTTGACTGCGAGAACCAAAATCTCAAGCAGCCATAACCTCCCTATGAAGGCTTCCAAAAAGATGGTGTATTGGCTTTCGCGGCGGTGAATTAAAACTCAGCAATTCTTCTAGGTTTGTGCCGTGTCTTGTGTGGGGTTTCGCCTAGGACACCAAGCTAGGCTCATCGGCGGGCTCTTGGTGTCCCTGCCCGGACCCCCACAGGAGTATCGAACTGCGCGATACCTCCCTTTATATAGAGTGCAACTGCACTCCTTGACTGCGAGAACCAAAAGCTCAAGCAGCCATAACCTCCCTATGAAGGCTTCCAAAAAGATGGTGTATTGGCTTTCACGGCCGGTGAATTAAAACTCAGCAATTCTTCTAGGTTTGTGCCGTGTCTTGTGTGGGGTTTCGCCTAGGACACCAAGCTAGGCTCATCGGCGGGCTCTTGGTGTCCCTGCCCGGACCCCCACAGGAGTATCGAACTGCGCGATACCTCCCTTTATATAGAGTGCAACTGCACTCCTTGACTGCGAGAACCAAAAGCTCAAGCAGCCATAACCTCCCCATGAAGGCTTCCAAAAAGATGGTGTATTGGCTTTCACGGCCGGTGAATTAAAACTCAGCAATTCTTCTAGGTTTGTGCCGTGTCTTGTGTGGGGTTTCGCCTAGGTCACCAAGCTAGGCTCATCGGCGGGCTCTTGGTGTCCCTGCCCGGACCCCCACAGGAGTATCGAACTGCGCGATACCTCACTTTATATAGAGTGCAACTGCACTCCTTGACTGCGAGAACCAAAAGCTCAAGCAGCCATAACCTCCCTATGAAGGCTTCCAAAAAGATGGTGTATTGGCTTTCACGGCCGGTGAATTAAAACTCTGCAATTCTTCTTGGTTTGTGCCGTGTCTTGTGTGGGGTTTCGCCTAGGACACCACGCTAGGCTCATCGGCGGGCTCTTGGTGTCCCTGCCCGGACCCCCACAGGAGTATCGAACTGCGCGATACCTCCCTTTATATAGAGTGCAACTGCACTCCTTGACTGCGAAAACCAAAAGCTCAAGCAGCCATAACCTCCCTATGAAGGCTCCCAAAAAGATGGTGTATTGGCTTTCACGGCCGGTGAATTGAAACTCAGCAATTCTTCTAGGTTTGTGCCGTGTCTTGTGTGGGGTTTCGCCTAGGACACCAAGCTAGGCTCATCGGCGGGCTCTTGGTGTCCCTGCCCGGACCCCCACAGGAGTATCGAACTGCGCGATACCTCCCTTTATATAGAGTGCAACTGCACTCCTTGACTGCGAGAACCAAAAGCTCAAGCAGCCATAACCTCCCTATGAAGGCTTCCAAAAAGATGGTGTATTGGCTTTCACGGCCGGTGAATTAAAACTCAGCAATTCTTCTAGGTTTGTGCCGTGTCTTGTGTGGGGTTTCGCCTAGGACACCAAGCTAGGCTCATCGGCGGGCTCTTGGTGTCCCTGCCCGGACCCCCACAGGAGTATCGAACTGTGCGATACCTCCCTTTATATAGAGTGCAACTGCACTCCTTGACTGCGAGAACCAAAAGCTCAAGCAGCCATAACCTCCCTATGAAGGCTTCCAAAAAGATGGTGTATTGGCTTTCACGGCCGGTGAATTAAAACTCAGCAATTCTTCTAGGTTTGTGCCGTGTCTTGTGTGGGGTTTCGCCTAGGACACCAAGCTAGGCTCATCGGCGGGATCTTGGTGTCCCTGCCCGGACCCCCACAGGAGTATCGAACTGCGCGATACCTCCCTTTATATAGAGTGCAACTGCACTCCTTGACTGCGAGAACCAAAAGCTCAAGCAGCCATAACCTCCCTATGAAGGCTTCCAAAAAGATGGTGTATTGGCTTTCACGGCCGGTGAATTAAAACTCAGCAATTCTTCTAGGTTTGTGCCGTGTCTTGTGTGGGGTTTCGCCTAGGACACCAAGCTAGGCTCATCGGCGGGCTCTTGGTGTCCCTGCCCGGACCCCCACAGGAGTATCGAACTGCGCGATACCTCCCTTTATATAGAGTGCAACTGCACTCCTTGACTGCGAGAACCAAAAGCTCAAGCAGCCATAACCTCCCTATGAAGGCTTCCAAAAAGATGGTGTATTGGCTTTCACGGCCGGTGAATTAAAACTCAGCAATTCTTCTAGGTTTGTGCCGTGTCTTGTGTGGGGTTTCGCCTAGGACACCAAGCTAGGCTCATCGGCGGGCTCTTGGTGTCCCTGCCCGGACCCCCACAGGAGTATCGAACTGCGCGATACCTCCCTTTATATAGAGTGCAACTGCACTCCTTGACTGCGAGAACCAAAAGCTCAAGCAGCCATAACCTCCCTATGAAGGCTTCCAAAAAGATGGTGTATTGGCTTTCGCGGCGGTGAATTAAAACTCAGCAATTCTTCTAGGTTTGTGCCGTGTCTTGTGTGGGGTTTCGCCTAGGACACCAAGCTAGGCTCATCGGCGTGCTCTTGGTGTCCCTGCCCGGACCCCCACAGGAGTATCGAACTGCGCGATACCTCCCTTTATATAGAGTGCAACTGCACTCCTTGACTGCGAGAACCAAAAGCTCAAGCAGCCATAACCTCCCTATGAAGGCTTCCAAAAAGATGGTGTATTGGCTTTCACGGCCGGTGAATTAAAACTCAGCAATTCTTCTAGGTTTGTGCCGTGTCTTGTGTGGGGTTTCGCCTAGGACACCAAGCTAGGCTCATCGGCGGGCTCTTGGTGTCCCTGCCCGGACCCCCACAGGTGTATCGAACTGCGCGATACCTCCCTTTATATAGAGTGCAACTGCACTCCTTGACTGCGAGAACCAAAAGCTCAAGCAGCCATAACCTCCCCATGAAGGCTTCCAAAAAGATGGTGTATTGGCTTTCACGGCCGGTGAATTAAAACTCAGCAATTCTTCTAGGTTTGTGCCGTGTCTTGTGTGGGGTTTCGCCTAGGTCACCAAGCTAGGCTCATCGGCGGGCTCTTGGTGTCCCTGCCCGGACCCCCACAGGAGTATCGAACTGCGCAATACCTCACTTTATATAGAGTGCAACTGCACTCCTTGACTGCGAGAACCAAAAGCTCAAGCAGCCATAACCTCCCTATGAAGGCTTCCAAAAAGATGGTGTATTGGCTTTCACGGCCGGTGAATTAAAACTCAGCAATTCTTCTAGGTTTGTGCCGTGTCTTGTGTGGGGTTTCGCCTAGGACACCAAGCTAGGCTCATCGGCGGGCTCTTGGTGTCCCTGCCCGGACCCCCACAGGAGTATCGAACTGCGCGATACCTCCCTTTATATAGAGTGCAACTGCACTCCTTGACTGCGAGAACCAAAAGCTCAAGCAGCCATAACCTCCCTATGAAGGCTTCCAAAAAGATGGTGTATTGGCTTTCACGGCCGGTGAATTAAAACTCAGCAATTCTTCTAGGTTTGTGCCGTGTCTTGTGTGGGGTTTCGCCTAGGACACCAAGCTAGGCTCATCGGCGGGCTCTTGGTGTCCCTGCCCGGACCCCCACAGGAGTATCGAACTGCGCGATACCTCCCTTTATATAGAGTGCAACTGCACTCCTTGACTGCGAGAACCAAAAGCTCAAGCAGCCATAACCTCCCTATGAAGGCTTCCAAAAAGATGGTGTATTGGCTTTCACGGCCGGTAAATTAAAACTCAGCAATTCTTCTAGGTTTGTGCCGTGTCTTGTGTGGGGTTTCGCCTAGGACACCAAGCTAGGCTCATCGGCGGGCTCTTGGTGTCCCTGCCCGGACCCCCACAGGAGTATCGAACTGCGCGATACCTCCCTTTATATAGAGTGCAACTGCACTCCTTGACTGCGAGAACCAAAAGCTCAAGCAGCCATAACCTCCCTATGAAGGCTTCCAAAAAGATGGTGTATTGGCTTTCACGGCCGGTGAATTAAAACTCTGCAATTCTTCTTGGTTTGTGCCGTGTCTTGTGTGGGGTTTCGCCTAGGACACCAAGCTAGGCTCATCGGCGGGCTCTTGGTGTCCCTGCCCGGACCCCCACAGGAGTATCGAACTGCGCGATACCTCCCTTTATATAGAGTGCAACTGCACTCCTTGACTGCGAGAACCAAAAGCTCAAGCAGCCATAACCTCCCTATGAAGGCTCCCAAAAAGATGGTGTATTGGCTTTCACGGCCGGTGAATTGAAACTCAGCAATTCTTCTAGGTTTGTGCCGTGTCTTGTGTGGGGTTTCGCCTAGGACACCAAGCTAGGCTCATCGGCGGGCTCTTGGTGTCCCTGCCCGGACCCCCACAGGAGTATCGAACTGCGCGATACCTCCCTTTAAATAGACTGCAACTGCACTCCTTGACTGCGAGAACCAAAAGCTCAAGCAGCCATAACCTCCCTATGAAGGCTTCCAAGAAGATGGTGTATTGGCTTTCACGGCCAGTGAATTAAAACTCAGCAATTCTTCTAGGTTTGTGCCGTGTCTTGTGTGGGGTCTCGCCTAGGACACCAAGCTAGGCTCATCGGCGGGCTCTTGGTGTCCCTGCCCGGACCCCCACAGGAGTATCGAACTGCGCGATACCTCCCTTTATATAGAGTGCAACTGCACTCCTTGACTGAGAGAACCAAAAGCTCAAGCAGCCATAACCTCCCTATGACGGCTTCCAAAAAGATGGTGTATTGGCTTTCGCGGCCGGTGAATAAAAACTCAGCAATTCTTCTAGGTTTGTGCCGTGTCTTGTGTGGGGTTTCGCCTAGGACACCAAGCTAGGCTCATCGGCGGGCTCTTGGTGTCCCGGCCCGGACCCCCACATGAGTATCGAACTGCGCGATACCTCCCTTTATATAGAGTGCAACTGCACTCCTTGACTGCGAGAACCAAAAGCTCAAGCAGCCATAACCTCCCTATGAAGGCTTCCAAAAAGATGGTGTATTGGCTTTCACGGCCGGTGAATTAAAACTCAGCAATTCTTCTAGGTTTGTGCCGTGTCTTGTGTGGGGTTTCGCCTAGGACACCAAGCTAGGCTCATCGGCGGGCTCTTGGTGTCCCTGCCCGGACCCCCACAGGAGTATCGAACAGCGCGATACCTCCCTTTATATAGAGTGCAACTGCACTCCTTGACTGCGAGAACCAAAAGCTCAAGCAGCCATAACCTCCCTATGAAGGCTTCCAAAAAGATGGTGTATTGGCTTTCACGGCCGGTGAATTAAAACTCAGCAATTCTTCTAGGTTTGTGCCGTGTCTTGTGTGGGGTTTCGCCTAGGACACCAAGCTAGGCTCATCGGCGGGCTCTTGGTGTCCCTGCCCGGACCCCCACAGGAGTATCGAACTGCGCGATACCTCCCTTTATATAGAGTGCAACTGCACTCCTTGACTGCGAGAACCAAAAGCTCAAGCAGCCATAACCTACCTATGAAGGCTTCCAAAAAGATGGTGTATTGGCTTTCACGGCCGGTGAATTAAAACTCAGCAATTCTTCTAGGTTTGTGCCGTTTCTTTTGTGGGGTTTCGCCTAGGACACCAAGCTAGGCTCATCGGCGGGCTCTTGGTGTCCCTGCCCGGACCCCCACAGGAGTATCGAACTGCGCGATACCTCCCTTTATATAGAGTGCAACTGCACTCCTTGACTGCGAGAACCAAAAGCTCAAGCAGCCATAACCTCCCTATGAAGGCTTCCAAAAAGATGGTGTATTGGCTTTCACGGCCGGTGAATTAAAACTCAGCAATTCTTCTAGGTTTGTGCCGTGTCTTGTGTGGGGTTTCGCCTAGGACACCAAGCTAGGCTCATCGGCGGGCTCTTGGTGTCCCTGCCCGGACCCCCACAGGAGTATCGAACTGTGCGATACCTCCCTTTATATAGAGTGCAACTGCACTCCTTGACTGCGAGAACCAAAAGCTCAAGCAGCCATAACCTCCATATGAAGGCTTCCAAAATGATGGTGTATTGGCTTTCACGGCCGGTGAATTAAAACTCAGCAATTCTTCTAGGTTTGAGCCGTGTCTTGTGTGGGGTTTCGCCTAGGACACCAAGCTGGGCTCATCGGCGGGCTCTTGGTGTCCCTGCCCGGACCCCCACAGGAGTATCGAACTGCGCGATACCTCCCTTTATATAGAGTGCAACTGCACTCCTTGACTGCGAGAACCAAAAGCTCAAGCAGCCATAACCTCCCTATGAAGGCTTCCAAAAAGATGGTGTATTGGCTTTCACGGCCGGTGAATTAAAACTCAGCAATTCTTCTAGGTTTGTGCCGTGTCGTGTGTGGGGTTTCGCCTAGGACACCAAGCTAGGCTCATCGGCGGGCTCTTGGTGTCCCTGCCCGGACCCCCACAGGAGTATCGAACTGCGCGATACCTCCCTTTATATAGAGTGCAACTGCACTCCTTGACTGCGAGAACCAAAAGCTCAAGCAGCCATAACCTCCCTATGAAGGCTTCCAAAAAGATGGTGTATTGGCTTTCACGGCCGGTGAATTAAAACTCAGCAATTCTTCTAGGTTTGTGCCGTGTCTTGTGTGGGGTTTCGCCTAGGACACCAAGCTAGGCTCATCGGCGGGCTCTTGGTGTCCCTGCCCGGACCCCCACAGGAGTATCGAACTGCGCGATACCTCCCTTTATATAGAGTGCAACTGCACTCCTTGACTGCGAGAACCAAAAACTCATGCAGCCATAACCTCCCTATGAAGGCTGCCAAAAAGATGGTGTATTGGCTTTCACGGCCGGTGAATTAAAACTCAGCAATTCTTCTAGGTTTGTGCCGTGTCTTGTGTAGGGTTTCGCCTAGGACACCAAGCTAGGCTCATCGGCGGGCTCTTGGTGTCCCTGCCCGGAGCCCCACAGGAGTATCGAACTGCGCGATACCTACCTTTATATAGAGTGCAACTGCACTCCTTGACTGCGAAAACCAAAAGCTCAGGCAGCCATAACCTCCCTATGAAGGCTTCCAAAAAGATGGTGTATTGGCTTTCGCGGCCGGTGAATTAAAACTCAGCAATTCTTCTAGGTTTGTGCCGTGTCTTGTGTGGGGTTTCGCCTAGGACACCAAGCTAGGCTCATCGGCGGGCTCTTGGTGTCCCTGCCCGGACCCCCACAGGAGTATCGAACTGCGCGATACCTCCCTTTATATAGAGTGCAACTGCACTCCTTGACTGCGAGAACCAAAAGCTCAAGCAGCCATAACCTCCCTATGAAGGCTTCCAAAAAGATGGTGTATTGGCTTTCACGGACGGTGAATTAAAACTCAGCAATTCTTCTAGGTTTGTGCCGTGTCTTGTGTGGGGTTTCGCCTAGGACACCAAGCTAGGCTCATCGGCGGGATCTTGGTGTCCCTGCCCGGACCCCCACAGGAGTATCGAACTGCGCGATACCTCCCTTTATATAGAGTGCAACTGCACTCCTTGACTGCGAGAACCAAAAGCTCAAGCAGCCATAACCTACCTATGAAGGCTTCCAAAAAGATGGTGTATTGGCTTTCACGGCCGGTGAATTAAAACTCAGCAATTCTTCTAGGTTTGTGCCGTGTCTTGTGTGGGGTTTCGCCTAGGACACCAAGCTAGGCTCATCGGCGGGCTCTTGGTGTCCCTGCCCGGACCCCCACAGGAGTATCGAACTGCGCGTTACCTCCCTTTATATAGAGTGCAACTGCACTCCTTGACTGCGAGAACCAAAAGCTCAAGCAGCCATAACCTCCCTATGAAGGCTTCCAAAAAGTTGGTGTATTGGCTTTCACGGCCGGTGAATTAAAACTCAGCAATTCTTCTAGGTTTGTGCCGTGTCTTGTGTGGGGTTTCGCCTAGGACACCAAGCTAGGCTCATCGGCGGGCTCTTGGTGTCCCTGCCCGGACCCCCACAGGAGTATCGAACTGCGCGATACCTCCCGTTATATAGAGTGCAACTGCACTCCTTGTCTGCGAGAACCAAAAGCTCAAGCAGCCATAACCTCCCTATGAAGGCTTCCAAAAAGATGGTGTATTGGCTTTCACGGCCGGTGAATTAAAACTCAGCAATTCTTCTAGGTTTGTGCCGTGTCTTTTGTGGGGTTTCGCCTAGGACACCAAGCTAGGCTCATCGGCGGGCTCTTGGTGTCCCTGCCCGGACCCCCACAGGAGTATCGAACTGCGCGATACCTCCCTTTATATAGAGTGCAACTGCACTCCTTGACTGCGAGAACCAAAAGCTCAAGCAGCCATAACCTCCCTATGAAGGCTTCCAAAAAGATGGTGTATTGGCTTTCACGGCCGGTGAATTAAAACTCAGCAATTCTTCTAGGTTTGTGCCGTGTCTTGTGTGGGGTTTCGCCTAGGACACCAAGCTAGGCTCATCGGCGGGCTCTTGGTGTCCCTGCCCGGACCCCCACAGGAGTATCGAACTGTGCGATACCTCCCTTTATATAGAGTGCAACTGCACTCCTTGACTGCGAGAACCAAAAGCTCAAGCAGCCATAACCTCCATATGAAGGCTTCCAAAATGATGGTGTATTGGCTTTCACGGCCGGTGAATTAAAACTCAGCAATTCTTCTAGGTTTGAGCCGTGTCTTGTGTGGGGTTTCGCCTAGGACACCAAGCTGGGCTCATCGGCGGGCTCTTGGTGTCCCTGCCCGGACCCCCACAGGAGTATCGAACTGCGCGATACCTCCCTTTATATAGAGTGCAACTGCACTCCTTGACTGCGAGAACCAAAAACTCATGCAGCCATAACCTCCCTATGAAGGCTTCCAAAAAGATGGTGTATTGGCTTTCACGGCCGGTGAATTAAAACTCAGCAATTCTTCTAGGTTTGTGCCGTGTCTTGTGTAGGGTTTCGCCTAGGACACCAAGCTAGGCTCATCGGCGGGCTCTTGGTGTCCCTGCCCGGAGCCCCACAGGAGTATCGAACTGCGCGATACCTACCTTTATATAGAGTGCAACTGCACTCCTTGACTGCGAAAACCAAAAGCTCAGGCAGCCATAACCTCCCTATGAAGGCTTCCAAAAAGATGGTGTATTGGCTTTCGCGGCCGGTGAATTAAAACTCAGCAATTCTTCTAGGTTTGTGCCGTGTCTTGTGTGGGGTTTCGCCTAGGACACCAAGCTAGGCTCATCGGCGGGCTCTTGGTGTCCCTGCCCGGACCCCCACAGGAGTATCGAACTGCGCGATACCTCCCTTTATATAGAGTGCAACTGCACTCCTTGACTGCGAGAACCAAAAGCTCAAGCAGCCATAACCTCCCTATGAAGGCTTCCAAAAAGATGGTGTATTGGCTTTCACGGACGGTGAATTAAAACTCAGCAATTCTTCTAGGTTTGTGCCGTGTCTTGTGTGGGGTTTCGCCTAGGACACCAAGCTAGGCTCATCGGCGGGATCTTGGTGTCCCTGCCCGGACCCCCACAGGAGTATCGAACTGCGCGATACCTCCCTTTATATAGAGTGCAACTGCACTCCTTGACTGCGAGAACCAAAAGCTCAAGCAGCCATAACCTCCCCATGAAGGCTTCCAAAAAGATGGTGTATTGGCTTTCACGGCCGGTGAATTAAAACTCAGCAATTCTTCTAGGTTTGTGCCGTGTCTTGTGTGGGGTTTCGCCTAGGTCACAAAGCTAGGCTCATCGGCGGGCTCTTGGTGTCCCTGCCCGGACCCCCACAGGAGTATCGAACTGTCCGATACCTCCCTTTATATAGAGTGCAACTGCACTCCTTGACTGCGAGAACCAAAAGCTCAAGCAGCCATAACCTCCCTATGAAGGCTTCCAAAAAGATGGTGTATTGGCTTTCACGGCCGGTGAATTAAAACTCAGCAATTCTTCTAGGTTTGTGCCGTGTCTTGTGTGGGGTTTCGCCTAGGACACCAAGCTAGGCTCATCGGCGGACTCTTGGTGTCCCTGCCCGGACCCCCACAGGAGTATCGAACTGCGCGATACCTCCCTTTATATAGAGTGCAACTGCACTCCTTGACTGCGAGAACCAAAAGCTCAAGCAGCCATAACCTCCCTATGAAGGCTTCCAAAAAGATGGTGTATTGGCTTTCACGGCCGGTGAATTAAAACTCAGCAATTCTTCTAGGTTTGTGCCGTGTTGTGTGTGGGGTTTCGCCTAGGACACCAAGCTAGGCTCATCGGCGGGCTCTTGGTGTCCCTGCCCGGACCCCCACAGGAGTATCGAACTGCGCGATACCTCCCTTTATATAGAGTGCAACTGCACTCCTTGACTGCGAGAACCAAAAGCTCAAGCAGCCATAACCTCCCTATGAAGGCTTCCAAAAAGATGGTGTATTGGCTTTCACGGCCGGTGAATTAAAACTCAGCAATTCTTCTAGGTTTGTGCCGTGTCTTGTGTGGGGTTTCGCCTAGGACACCAAGCTAGGCTCATCGGCGGGCTCTTGGTGACCCTGCCCGGACCCCCACAGGAGTATCGAACTGCGCGATACCTCCCTTTATATAGAGTGCAACTGCACTCCTTGACTGCGAGAACCAAAAGCTCAAGCAGCCATAACCTCCCTATGAAGGCTTCCAAAAAGATGGTGTATTGGCTTTCACGGCCGGTGAATAAAACTCAGCAATTCTTCTAGGTTTGTGCCGTGTCTTGTGTGGGGTTTCGCCTAGGACACCAAGCTAGGCTCATCGGCGGGCTCTTGGTGTCCCTGCCCGGACCCCCACAGGAGTATCGAACTGCGCGATACCTCCCTTTATATAGAGTGCAACTGCACTCCTTGACTGCGAGAACCAAAAGCTCAAGCAGCCATAACCTCCCTATGAAGGCTTCCAAAAAGATGGTGTATTGGCTTTCACGGCCGGTGAATTAAAACTCAGCAATTCTTCTAGGTTTGTGCCGTGTCTTGTGTGGGGTTTCGCCTAGGACACCAAGCTAGGCTCATCGGCGGGCTCTTGGTGTCCCTGCCCGGACCCCCACAGGAGTATCGAACTGCGCGATACCTCCCTTTATATAGAGTGCAACTGCACTCCTTGACTGCGAGAACCAAAAGCTCAAGCAGCCATAACCTCCCTATGAAGGCTTCCAAAGAGATGGTGTATTGGCTTTTACGGCCGGTGAATTAAAACTCAGCAATTCTTCTAGGTTTGTGCCGTGTCTTGTGTGGGGTTTCGCCTAGGACACCAAGCTAGGCTCATCGGCGGGCTCTTGGTGTCCCTGCCCGGACCCCCACAGGAGTATCGAACTGCGCGATACCTCCCTTTATATAGAGTGCAACTGCACTCCTTGACTGCGAGAACCAAAAGCTCAAGCAGCCATAACCTCCCTATGAAGGCTTCCAAAAAGATGGTGTATTGGCTTTCACGGCCGGTGAATTAAAACTCAGCAATTCTTCTAGGTTTGTGCCGTGTCTTGTGTGGGGTTTCGCCTAGGACACCAAGCTAGGCTCATCGGCGGGCTCTTGGTGTCCCTGCCCGGACCCCCACAGGAGTATCGAACTGCGCGATACCTCCCTTTATATAGAGTGCAACTGCACTCCTTGACTGCGAGAACCAAAAGCTCAAGCAGCCATAACCTCCCTATGAAGGCTTCCAAAAAGATGGTGTATTGGCTTTCACGGCCGGTGAATAAAACTCAGGAATTCTTCTAGGTTTGTGCCGTGTCTTGTGTGGGGTTTCGCCTAGGACACCAAGCTAGGCTCATCGGCGGGCTCTTGGTGTCCCTGCCCGGACCCCCACAGGAGTATCGAACTGCGCGATACCTCCCTTTATATAGAGTGCAACTGCACTCCTTGACTGCGAGAATCAAAAGCTCAAGCAGCCATAACCTCCCTATGAAGGCTTCCAAAAAGATGGTGTATTGGCTTTCACGGCCGGTGAATTAAAACTCAGCAATTCTTCTAGGTTTGTGCCGTGTCTTGTGTGGGGTTTCGCCTAGGACACCAAGCTAGGCTCATCGGCGGGCTCTTGGTGTCCCTGCCCGGACCCCCACAGGAGTATCGAACTGCGCGATACCTCCCTTTATATAGAGTGCAACTGCACTCCTTGACTGCGAGAACCAAAAGCTCAAGCAGCCATAACCTCCCTATGAAGGCTTCCAAAAAGATGGTGTATTGGCTTTCACGGCCGGTGAATTAAAACTCAGCAATTCTTCTAGGTTTGTGCCGTGTCTTGTGTGGGGTTTCGCCTAGGACACCAAGCTAGGCTCATCGGCGGGCTCTTGGTGTCCCAGCCCGGACCCCCACAGGAGTATCGAACTGCGCGATACCTCCCTTTATATAGAGTGCAACTGCACTCCTTGACTGCGAGAACCAAAAGCTCAAGCAGCCATAACCTCCCTATGAAGGCTTCCAAAAAGATGGTGTATTGGCTTTCACGGCCGGTGAATTAAAACTCAGCAATTCTTCTAGGTTTGTGCCGTGTCTTGTGTGGGGTTTCGCCTAGGACACCAAGCTAGGCTCATCGGCGGGCTCTTGGTGTCCCTGCCCGGACCCCCACAGGAGTATCGAACTGCGCGATACCTCCCTTTATATAGAGTGCAACTGCACTCCTTGACTGCGAGAACCAAAAGCTCAAGCAGCCATATCCTCCCTATGAAGGCTTCCAAAAAGATGGTGTATTGGCTTTCACGGCCGGTGAATTAAAACTCAGCAATTCTTCTAGGTTTGTGCCGTGTCTTGTGTGGGGTTTCGCCTAGGACACCAAGCTAGGCTCATCGGCGGGCTCTTGGTGTCCCTGCCCGGACCCTCACAGGAGTATCGAACTGCGCGATACCTCCCTTTATATAGAGTGCAACTGCACTCCTTGACTGCGAGAACCAAAAGCTCAAGCAGCCATAACCTCCCTATGAAGGCTTCCAAAAAGATGGTGTATTGGCTTTCACGGCCGGTGAATTAAAACTCAGCAATTCTTCTAGGTTTGTGCCGTGTCTTGTGTGGGGTTTCGCCTAGGACACCAAGCTAGGCTCATCGGCGGGCTCTTGGTTTCCCTGCCCGGACCCCCACAGGAGTATCGAACTGCGCGATACCTCCCTTTATATAGAGTGCAACTGCACTCCTTGACTGCGAGAACCAAAAGCTCAAGCAGCCATAACCTCCCTATGAAGGCTTCCAAAAAGATGGTGTATTGGCTTTCACGGCCGGTGAATTAAAACTCAGCAATTCTTCTAGGTTTGTGCCGTGTCTTGTGTGGGGTTTCGCCTAGGACACCAAGCTAGGCTCATCGGCGGGCTCTTGGTGTCCCTGCCCGGACCCCCACAGGAGTATCGAACTGCGCGATACCTCCCTTTATATAGAGTGCAACTGCACTCCTTGACTGCGAGAACCAAAAGCTCAAGCAGCCATAACCTCCCTATGAAGGCTTCCAAAAAGATGGTGTATTGGCTTTCACGGCCGGTGAATAAAACTCAGGAATTCTTCTAGGTTTGTGCCGTGTCTTGTGTGGGGTTTCGCCTAGGACACCAAGCTAGGCTCATCGGCGGGCTCTTGGTGTCCCTGCCCGGACCCCCACAGGAGTATCGAACTGCGCGATACCTCCCTTTATATAGAGTGCAACTGCACTCCTTGACTGCGAGAATCAAAAGCTCAAGCAGCCATAACCTCCCTATGAAGGCTTCCAAAAAGATGGTGTATTGGCTTTCACGGCCGGTGAATTAAAACTCAGCAATTCTTCTAGGTTTGTGCCGTGTCTTGTGTGGGGTTTCGCCTAGGACACCAAGCTAGGCTCATCGGCGGGCTCTTGGTGTCCCTGCCCGGACCCCCACAGGAGTATCGAACTGCGCGATACCTCCCTTTATATAGAGTGCAACTGCACTCCTTGACTGCGAGAACCAAAAGCTCAAGCAGCCATAACCTCCCTATGAAGGCTTCCAAAAAGATGGTGTATCGGCTTTCACGGCCGGTGAATTAAAACTCAGCAATTCTTCTAGGTTTGTGCCGTGTCTTGTGTGGGGTTTCGCCTAGGACACCAAGCTAGGCTCATCGGCGGGCTCTTGGTGTCCCTGCCCGGACCCCCACAGGAGTATCGAACTGCGCGATACCTCCCTTTATATAGAGTGCAACTGCACTCCTTGACTGCGAGAACCAAAAGCTCAAGCAGCCATAACCTCCCTATGAAGGCTTCCAAAAAGATGGTGTATTGGCTTTCACGGCCGGTGAATTAAAACTCAGCAATTCTTCTAGGTTTGTGCCGTGTCTTGTGTGGGGTTTCGCCTAGGACACCAAGCTAGGCTCATCGGCGGGCTCTTGGTGTCCCTGACCGGACCCCCACAGGAGTATCGAACTGCGCGATACCTCCCTTTATATAGAGTGCAACTGCACTCCTTGACTGCGAGAACCAAAAGCTCAAGCAGCCATAACCTCCCTATGAAGGCTTCCAAAGAGATGGTGTATTGGCTTTTACGGCCGGTGAATTAAAACTCAGCAATTCTTCTAGGTTTGTGCCGTGTCTTGTGTGGGGTTTCGCCTAGGACACCAAGCTAGGCTCATCGGCGGGCTCTTGGTGTCCCTGCCCGGACCCCCACAGGAGTATCGAACTGCGCGATACCTCCCTTTATATAGAGTGCAACTGCACTCCTTGACTGCGAGAACCAAAAGCTCAAGCAGCCATAACCTCCCTATGAAGGCTTCCAAAAAGATGGTGTATTGGCTTTCACGGCCGGTGAATTAAAACTCAGCAATTCTTCTAGGTTTGTGCCGTGTCTTGTGTGGGCTTTCGCCTAGGACACCAAGCTAGGCTCATCGGCGGGCTCTTGGTGTCCCTGCCCGGACCCCCACAGGAGTATCGAACTGCGCGATACCTCCCTTTATATAGAGTGCAACTGCACTCCTTGACTGCGAGAACCAAAAGCTCAAGCAGCCATAACCTCCCTATGAAGGCTTCCAAAAAGATGGTGTATTGGCTTTCACGGCCGGTGAATAAAACTCAGGAATTCTTCTAGGTTTGTGCCGTGTCTTGTGTGGGGTTTCGCCTAGGACACCAAGCTAGGCTCATCGGCGGGCTCTTGGTGTCCCTGCCCGGACCCCCACAGGAGTATCGAACTGCGCGATACCTCCCTTTATATAGAGTGCAACTGCACTCCTTGACTGCGAGAATCAAAAGCTCAAGCAGCCATAACCTCCCTATGAAGGCTTCCAAAAAGATGGTGTATTGGCTTTCACGGCCGGTGAATTAAAACTCAGCAATTCTTCTAGGTTTGTGCCGTGTCTTGTGTGGGGTTTCGCCTAGGACACCAAGCTAGGCTCATCGGCGGGCTCTTGGTGTCCCTGCCCGGACCCCCACAGGAGTATCGAACTGCGCGATACCTCCCTTTATATAGAGTGCAACTGCACTCCTTGACTGCGAGAACCAAAAGCTCAAGCAGCCATAACCTCCCTATGAAGGCTTCCAAAAAGATGGTGTATTGGCTTTCACGGCCGGTGAATTAAAACTCAGCAATTCTTCTAGGTTTGTGCCGTGTCTTGTGTGGGGTTTCGCCTAGGACACCAAGCTAGGCTCATCGGCGGGCTCTTGGTGTCCCTGCCCGGACCCCCACAGGAGTATCGAACTGCGCGATACCTCCCTTTATATAGAGTGCAACTGCACTCCTTGACTGCGAGAACCAAAAGCTCAAGCAGCCATAACCTCCCTATGAAGGCTTCCAAAAAGATGGTGTATTGGCTTTCACGGCCGGTGAATTAAAACTCAGCAATTCTTCTAGGTTTGTGCCGTGTCTTGTATGGGGTTTCGCCTAGGACACCAAGCTAGGCTCATCGGCGGGCTCTTGTTGTCCCTGCCCGGACCCCCACAGGAGTATCGAACTGCGCGATACCTCCCTTTATATAGAGTGCAACTGCACTCCTTGACTGCGAGAACCAAAAGCTCAAGCAGCCATAACCTCCCTATGAAGGCTTCCAAAAAGATGGTGTATTGGCTTTCACGGCCGGTGAATAAAACTCAGGAATTCTTCTAGGTTTGTGCCGTGTCTTGTGAGGGGTTTCGCCTAGGACACCAAGCTAGGCTCATCGGCGGGCTCTTGGTGTCCCTGCCCGGACCCCCACAGGAGTATCGAACTGCGCGATACCTCCCTTTATATAGAGTGCAACTGCACTCCTTGACTGCGAGAATCAAAAGCTCAAGCAGCCATAACCTCCCTATGAAGGCTTCCAAAAAGATGGTGTATTGGCTTTCACGGCCGGTGAATTAAAACTCAGCAATTCTTCTAGGTTTGTGCCGTGTCTTGTGTGGGGTTTCGCCTAGGACACCAAGCTAGGCTCATCGGCGGGCTCTTGGTGTCCCTGCCCGGACCCCCACAGGAGTATCGAACTGCGAGATACCTCCCTTTATATAGAGTGCAACTGCACTCCTTGACTGCGAGAACCAAAAGCTCAAGCAGCCATAACCTCCCTATGAAGGCTTCCAAAAAGATGGTGTATTGGCTTTCACGGCCGGTGAATTAAAACTCAGCAATTCTTCTAGGTTTGTGCCGTGTCTTGTGTGGGGTTTCGCCTAGGACACCAAGCTAGGCTCATCGGCGGGCTCTTGGTGTCCCTGCCCGGACCCCCACAGGAGTATCGAACTGCGCGATACCTCCCTTTATATAGAGTGCAACTGCACTCCTTGACTGCGAGAACCAAAAGCTCAAGCAGCCATAACCTCCCTATGAAGGCTTCCAAAAAGATGGTGTATTGGCTTTCACGGCCGGTGAATTAAAACTCAGCAATTCTTCTAGGTTTGTGCCGTGTCTTGTGTGGGGTTTCGCCTAGGACACCAAGCTAGGCTCATCGGCGGGCTCTTGGTGTCCCTGCCCGGACCCCCACAGGAGTATCGAACTGCGCGATACCTCCCTTTATATAGAGTGCAACTGCACTCCTTGACTGCGAGAACCAAAAGCTCAAGCAGCCATATCCTCCCTATGAAGGCTTCCAAAAAGATGGTGTATTGGCTTTCACGGCCGGTGAATTAAAACTCAGCAATTCTTCTAGGTTTGTGCCGTGTCTTGTGTGGGGTTTCGCCTAGGACACCAAGCTAGGCTCATCGGCGGGCTCTTGGTGTCCCTGCCCGGACCCCCACAGGAGTATCGAACTGCGCGATACCTCCCTTTATATAGAGTGCAACTGCACTCCTTGACTGCGAGAACCAAAAGCTCAAGCAGCCATAACCTCCCTATGAAGGCTTCCAAAAAGATGGTGTATTGGCTTTCACGGCCGGTGAATTAAAACTCAGCAATTCTTCTAGGTTTGTGCCGTGTCTTGTGTGGGGTTTCGCCTAGGACACCAAGCTAGGCTCATCGGCGGGCTCTTGGTTTCCCTGCCCGGACCCCCACAGGAGTATCGAACTGCGCGATACCTCCCTTTATATAGAGTGCAACTGCACTCCTTGACTGCGAGAACCAAAAGCTCAAGCAGCCATAACCTCCCTATGAAGGCTTCCAAAAAGATGGTGTATTGGCTTTCACGGCCGGTGAATTAAAACTCAGCAATTCTTCTAGGTTTGTGCCGTGTCTTGTGTGGGGTTTCGCCTAGGACACCAAGCTAGGCTCATCGGCGGGCTCTTGGTGTCCCTGCCCGGACCCCCACAGGAGTATCGAACTGCGCGATACCTCCCTTTATATAGAGTGCAACTGCACTCCTTGACTGCGAGAACCAAAAGCTCAAGCAGCCATAACCTCCCTATGAAGGCTTCCAAAAAGATGGTGTATTGGCTTTCACGGCCGGTGTATAAAACTCAGGAATTCTTCTAGGTTTGTGCCGTGTCTTGTGTGGGGTTTCGCCTAGGACACCAAGCTAGGCTCATCGGCGGGCTCTTGGTGTCCCTGCCCGGACCCCCACAGGAGTATCGAACTGCGCGATACCTCCCTTTATATAGAGTGCAACTGCACTCCTTGACTGCGAGAATCAAAAGCTCAAGCAGCCATAACCTACCTATGAAGGCTTCCAAAAAGATGGTGTATTGGCTTTCACGGCCGGTGAATTAAAACTCAGCAATTCTTCTAGGTTTGTGCCGTGTCTTGTGTGGGGTTTCGCCTAGGACACCAAGCTAGGCTCATCGGCGGGCTCTTGGTGTCCCTGCCCGGACCCCCACAGGAGTATCGAACTGCGCGATACCTCCCTTTATATAGAGTGCAACTGCACTCCTTGACTGCGAGAACCAAAAGCTCAAGCAGCCATAACCTCCCTATGAAGGCTTCCAAAAAGATGGTGTATTGGCTTTCACGGCCGGTGAATTAAAACTCAGCAATTCTTCTAGGTTTGTGCCGTATCTTGTGTGGGGTTTCGCCTAGGACACCAAGCTAGGCTCATCGGCGGGCTCTTGGTGTCCCTGCCCGGACCCCCACAGGAGTATCGAACTGCGCGATACCTCCCTTTATATAGAGTGCAACTGCACTCCTTGACTGCGAGAACCAAAAGCTCAAGCAGCCATAACCTCCCTATGAAGGCTTCCAAAAAGATGGTGTATTGGCTTTCACGGCCGGTGAATTAAAACTCAGCAATTCTTCTAGGTTTGTGCCGTGTCTTGTGTGGGGTTTCGCCTAGGACACCAAGCTAGGCTCATCGGCGGGCTCTTGGTGTCCCTGCCCGGACCCCCACAGGAGTATCGAACTGCGCGATACCTCCCTTTATATAGAGTGCAACTGCACTCCTTGACTGCGAGAACCAAAAGCTCAAGCAGCCATATCCTCCCTATGAAGGCTTCCAAAAAGATGGTGTATTGGCTTTCACGGCCGGTGAATTAAAACTCAGCAATTCTTCTAGGTTTGTGCCGTGTCTTGTGTGGGGTTTCGCCTAGGACACCAAGCTAGGCTCATCGGCGGGCTCTTGGTGTCCCTGCCCGGACCCCCACAGGAGTATCGAACTGCGCGATACCTCCCTTTATATAGAGTGCAACTGCACTCCTTGACTGCGAGAACCAAAAGCTCAAGCAGCCATAACCTCCCTATGAAGGCTTCCAAAAAGATGGTGTATTGGCTTTCACGGCCGGTGAATTAAAACTCAGCAATTCTTCTAGGTTTGTGCCGTGTCTTGTGTGGGGTTTCGCCTAGGACACCAAGCTAGGCTCATCGGCGGGCTCTTGGTTTCCCTGCCCGGACCCCCACAGGAGTATCGAACTGCGCGATACCTCCCTTTATATAGAGTGCAACTGCACTCCTTGACTGCGAGAACCAAAAGCTCAAGCAGCCATAACCTCCCTATGAAGGCTTCCAAAAAGATGGTGTATTGGCTTTCACGGCCGGTGAATTAAAACTCAGCAATTCTTCTAGGTTTGTGCCGTGTCTTGTGTGGGGTTTCGCCTAGGACACCAAGCTAGGCTCATCGGCGGGCTCTTGGTGTCCCTGCCCGGACCCCCACAGGAGTATCGAACTGCGCGATACCTCCCTTTATATAGAGTGCAACTGCACTCCTTGACTGCGAGAACCAAAAGCTCAAGCAGCCATAACCTCCCTATGAAGGCTTCCAAAAAGATGGTGTATTGGCTTTCACGGCCGGTGAATTAAAACTCAGCAATTCTTCTAGGTTTGTGCCGTGTCTTGTGTGGGGTTTCGCCTAGGACACCAAGCTAGGCTCATCGGCGGGCTCTTGGTGTCCCTGCCCGGACCCCCACAGGAGTATCGAACTGCGCGATACCTCCCTTTATATAGAGTGCAACTGCACTCCTTGACTGCGAGAACCAAAAGCTCAAGCAGCCATAACCTCCCTATGAAGGCTTCCAAAAGATGGTGTATTGGCTTTCACGGCCGGTGAATTAAATCTCAGCAATTCTTCTAGGTTTGTGCCGTGTCTTGTGTGGGGTTTCGCCTAGGACACCAAGCTAGGCTCATCGGCGGGCTCTTGGTGTCCCTGCCCGGACCCCCACAGGAGTATCGAACTGCGCGATACCTCCCTTTATATAGAGTGCAACTCCACTCCTTGACTGCGAGAACCAAAAGCTCAAGCAGCCATAACCTCCCTATGAAGGCTTCCAAAAAGATGGTGTATTGGCTTTCACGGCCGGTAAATTAAAACTCAGCAATTCTTCTAGGTTTGTGCCGTGTCTTTTGTGGGGTTTCGCCTAGGACACCAAGCTAGGCTCATCGGCGGGCTCTTGGTGTCCCTGCCCGGACCCCCACAGGAGTATCGAACTGCGCGATACCTCCCTTTATATAGAGTGCAACTGCACTCCTTGACTGCGAGAACCAAAAGCTCAAGCAGCCATAACCTCCCTATGAAGGCTTCCAAAAAGATGGTGTATTGGCTTTCACGGCCGGTGAATTAAAACTCAGCAATTCTTCTAGGTTTGTGCCGTGTCTTGTGTGGGGTTTCGCCTAGGACACCAAGCTAGGCTCATCGGCGGGCTCTTGGTGTCCCTGCCCGGACCCCCACAGGAGTATCGAACTGCGCGATACCTCCCTTTATATAGAGTGCAACTGCACTCCTTGACTGCGAGAACCAAAAGCTCAAGCAGCCATAACCTCCCTATGAAGGCTTCCAAAAAGATGGTGTATTGGCTTTCACGGCCGGTGAATTAAAACTCAGCAATTCTTCTAGGTTTGTGCCGTGTCTTGTGTGGGGTTTCGCCTAGGACACCAAGCTAGGCTCATCGGCGGGCTCTTGGTGTCCCTGCCCGGACCCCCTCAGGAGTATCGAACTGTGCGATACCTCCCTTTATATAGAGTGCAACTGCACTCCTTGACTGCGAGAACCAAAAGCTCAAGCAGCCATAACCTCCCTATGAAGGCTTCCAAAAAGATGGTGTATTGGCTTTCACGGCCGGTGAATTAAAACTCAGCAATTCTTCTAGGTTTGTGCCGTGTCTTGTGTGGGGTTTCGCCTAGGACACCAAGCTAGGCTCATCGGCGGGCTCTTGGTGTCCCTGCCCGGACCCCCACAGGAGTATCGAACTGCGCGATACCTCCCTTTATATAGAGTGCAACTGCACTCCTTGACTGCGAGAACCAAAAGCTCAAGCAGCCATAACCTCCCTATGAAGGCTTCCAAAAAGATGGTGTATTGGCTTTCACGGCCGGTGAATTAAAACTCAGCAATTCTTCTAGGTTTGTGCCGTGTCTTGTGTGGGGTTTCGCCTAGGACACCAAGCTAGGCTCATCGGCGGGCTCTTGGTGTCCCTGCCCGGACCCCCACAGGAGTATCGAACTGCGCGATACCTCCCTTTATATAGAGTGCAACTGCACTCCTTGACTGCGAGAACCAAAAGCTCAAGCAGCCATAACCTCCCTATGAAGGCTTCCAAAAAGATGGTGTATTGGCTTTCACGGCCGGTGAATTAAAACTCAGCAATTCTTCTAGGTTTGTGCCGTGTCTTGTGTGGGGTTTCGCCTAGGACACCAAGCTAGGCTCATCGGCGGGCTCTTGGTGTCCCTGCCCGGACCCCCACAGGAGTATCGAACTGCGCGATACCTCCCTTTATATAGAGTGCAACTGCACTCCTTGACTGCGAGAACCAAAAGCTCAAGCAGCCATATCCTCCCTATGAAGGCTTCCAAAAAGATGGTGTATTGGCTTTCACGGCCGGTGAATTAAAACTCAGCAATTCTTCTAGGTTTGTGCCGTGTCTTGTGTGGGGTTTCGCCTAGGACACCAAGCTAGGCTCATCGGCGGGCTCTTGGTGTCCCTGCCCGGACCCCCACAGGAGTATCGAACTGCGCGATACCTCCCTTTATATAGAGTGCAACTGCACTCCTTGACTGCGAGAACCAAAAGCTCAAGCAGCCATAACCTCCCTATGAAGGCTTCCAAAAAGATGGTGTATTGGCTTTCACGGCCGGTGAATTAAAACTCAGCAATTCTTCTAGGTTTGTGCCGTGTCTTGTGTGGGGTTTCGCCTAGGACACCAAGCTAGGCTCATCGGCGGGCT
Organism: Meconema thalassinum; assembly: GCA_946902985.2. Classification (NCBI taxonomy): domain Eukaryota; kingdom Metazoa; phylum Arthropoda; class Insecta; order Orthoptera; family Tettigoniidae; genus Meconema; species Meconema thalassinum. The sequence continues at coordinate 1,417,777,937 of OX336389.2, forward strand.
CTTGGTTTCCCTGCCCGGACCCCCACAGGAGTATCGAACTGCGCGATACCTCCCTTTATATAGAGTGCAACTGCACTCCTTGACTGCGAGAACCAAAAGCTCAAGCAGCCATAAACTCCCTATGAAGGCTTCCAAAAAGATGGTGTATTGGCTTTCACGGCCGGTGAATTAAAACTCAGCAATTCTTCTAGGTTTGTGCCGTGTCTTGTGTGGGGTTTCGCCTAGGACACCAAGCTAGGCTCATCGGCGGGCTCTTGGTGTCCCTGCCCGGACCCCCACAGGAGTATCGAACTGCGCGATACCTCCCTTTATATAGAGTGCAACTGCACTCCTTGACTGCGAGAACCAAAAGCTCAAGCAGCCATAACCTCCCTATGAAGGCTTCCAAAAAGATGGTGTATTGGCTTTCACGGCCGGTGAATAAAACTCAGGAATTCTTCTAGGTTTGTGCCGTGTCTTGTGTGGGGTTTCGCCTAGGACACCAAGCTAGGCTCATCGGCGGGCTCTTGGTGTCCCTGCCCGGACCCCCACAGGAGTATCGAACTGCGTGATACCTCCCTTTATATAGAGTGCAACTGCACTCCTTGACTGCGAGAATCAAAAGCTCAAGCAGCCATAACCTACCTATGAAGGCTTCCAAAAAGATGGTGTATTGGCTTTCACGGCCGGTGAATTAAAACTCAGCAATTCTTCTAGGTTTGTGCCGTGTCTTGTGTGGGGTTTCGCCTAGGACACCAAGCTAGGCTCATCGGCGGGCTCTTGGTGTCCCTGCCCGGACCCCCACAGGAGTATCGAACTGCGCGATACCTCCCTTTATATAGAGTGCAACTGCACTCCTTGACTGCGAGAACCAAAAGCTCAAGCAGCCATAACCTCCCTATGAAGGCTTCCAAAAAGATGGTGTATTGGCTTTCACGGCCGGTGAATTAAAACTCAGCAATTCTTCTAGGTTTGTGCCGTGTCTTGTGTGGGGTTTCGCCTAGGACACCAAGCTAGGCTCATCGGCGGGCTCTTGGTGTCCCTGCCCGGACCCCCACAGGAGTATCGAACTGCGCGATACCTCCCTTTATATAGAGTGCAACTGCACTCCTTGACTGCGAGAACCAAAAGCTCAAGCAGCCATAACCTCCCTATGAAGGCTTCCAAAAAGATGGTGTATTGGCTTTCACGGCCGGTGAATTAAAACTCAGCAATTCTTCTAGGTTTGTGCCGTGTCTTGTGTGGGGTTTCGCCTAGGACACCAAGCTAGGCTCATCGGCGGGCTCTTGGTGTCCCTGCCCGGACCCCCACAGGAGTATCGAACTGCGCGATACCTCCCTTTATATAGAGTGCAACTGCACTCCTTGACTGCGAGAACCAAAAGCTCAAGCAGCCATATCCTCCCTATGAAGGCTTCCAAAAAGATGGTGTATTGGCTTTCACGGCCGGTGAATTAAAACTCAGCAATTCTTCTAGGTTTGTGCCGTGTCTTGTGTGGGGTTTCGCCTAGGACACCAAGCTAGGCTCATCGGCGGGCTCTTGGTGTCCCTGCCCGGACCCCCACAGGAGTATCGAACTGCGCGATACCTCCCTTTATATAGAGTGCAACTGCACTCCTTGACTGCGAGAACCAAAAGCTCAAGCAGCCATAACCTCCCTATGAAGGCTTCCAAAAAGATGGTGTATTGGCTTTCACGGCCGGTGAATTAAAACTCAGCAATTCTTCTAGGTTTGTGCCGTGTCTTGTGTGGGGTTTCGCCTAGGACACCAAGCTAGGCTCATCGGCGGGCTCTTGGTTTCCCTGCCCGGACCCCCACAGGAGTATCGAACTGCGCGATACCTCCCTTTATATAGAGTGCAACTGCACTCCTTGACTGCGAGAACCAAAAGCTCAAGCAGCCATATCCTCCCTATGAAGGCTTCCAAAAAGATGGTGTATTGGCTTTCACGGCCGGTGAATTAAAACTCAGCAATTCTTCTAGGTTTGTGCCGTGTCTTGTGTGGGGTTTCGCCTAGGACACCAAGCTAGGCTCATCGGCGGGCTCTTGGTGTCCCTGCCCGGACCCCCACAGGAGTATCGAACTGCGCGATACCTCCCTTTATATAGAGTGCAACTGCACTCCTTGACTGCGAGAACCAAAAGCTCAAGCAGCCATAACCTCCCTATGAAGGCTTCCAAAAAGATGGTGTATTGGCTTTCACGGCCGGTGAATTAAAACTCAGCAATTCTTCTAGGTTTGTGCCGTGTCTTGTGTGGGGTTTCGCCTAGGACACCAAGCTAGGCTCATCGGCGGGCTCTTGGTTTCCCTGCCCGGACCCCCACAGGAGTATCGAACTGCGCGATACCTCCCTTTATATAGAGTGCAACTGCACTCCTTGACTGCGAGAACCAAAAGCTCAAGCAGCCATAACCTCCCTATGAAGGCTTCCAAAAAGATGGTGTATTGGCTTTCACGGCCGGTGAATTAAAACTCAGCAATTCTTCTAGGTTTGTGCCGTGTCTTGTGTGGGGTTTCGCCTAGGACACCAAGCTAGGCTCATCGGCGGGCTCTTGGTGTCCCTGCCCGGACCCCCACAGGAGTATCGAACTGCGCGATACCTCCCTTTATATAGAGTGCAACTGCACTCCTTGACTGCGAGAACCAAAAGCTCAAGCAGCCATAACCTCCCTATGAAGGCTTCCAAAAAGATGGTGTATTGGCTTTCACGGCCGGTGAATTAAAACTCAGCAATTCTTCTAGGTTTGTGCCGTGTCTTGTGTGGGGTTTCGCCTAGGACACCAAGCTAGGCTCATCGGCGGGCTCTTGGTGTCCCTGCCCGGACCCCCACAGGAGTATCGAACTGCGCGATACCTCCCTTTATATAGAGTGCAACTGCACTCCTTGACTGCGAGAACCAAAAGCTCAAGCAGCCATAACCTCCCTATGAAGGCTTCCAAAAGATGGTGTATTGGCTTTCACGGCCGGTGAATTAAATCTCAGCAATTCTTCTAGGTTTGTGCCGTGTCTTGTGTGGGGTTTCGCCTAGGACACCAAGCTAGGCTCATCGGCGGGCTCTTGGTGTCCCTGCCCGGACCCCCACAGGAGTATCGAACTGCGCGATACGTCCCTTTATATAGAGTGCAACTCCACTCCTTGACTGCGAGAACCAAAAGCTCAAGCAGCCATAACCTCCCTATGAAGGCTTCCAAAAAGATGGTGTATTGGCTTTCACGGCCGGTAAATTAAAACTCAGCAATTCTTCTAGGTTTGTGCCGTGTCTTTTGTGGGGTTTCGCCTAGGACACCAAGCTAGGCTCATCGGCGGGCTCTTGGTGTCCCTGCCCGGACCCCCACAGGAGTATCGAACTGCGCGATACCTCCCTTTATATAGAGTGCAACTGCACTCCTTCACTGCGAGAACCAAAAGCTCAAGCAGCCATAACCTCCCTATGAAGGCTTCCAAAAAGATGGTGTATTGGCTTTCACGGACGGTGAATTAAAACTCAGCAATTCTTCTAGGTTTGTGCCGTGTCTTGTGTGGGGTTTCGCCTAGGACACCAAGCTAGGCTCATCGGCGGGCTCTTGGTGTCCCTGCCCGGACCCCCACAGGAGTATCGAACTGCGCGATACCTCCCTTTATATAGAGTGCAACTGCACTCCTTGACTGCGAGAACCAAAAGCTCAAGCAGCCATAACCTCCCTATGAAGGCTTCCAAAAAGATGGTGTATTGGCTTTCACGGCCGGTGAATTAAAACTCAGCAATTCTTCTAGGTTTGTGCCGTGTCTTGTGTGGGGTTTCGCCTAGGACACCAAGCTAGGCTCATCGGCGGGCTCTTGGTGTCCCTGCCCGGACCCCCTCAGGAGTATCGAACTGTGCGATACCTCCCTTTATATAGAGTGCAACTGCACTCCTTGACTGCGAGAACCAAAAGCTCAAGCAGCCATAACCTCCCTATGAAGGCTTCCAAAAAGATGGTGTATTGGCTTTCACGGCCGGTGAATTAAAACTCAGCAATTCTTCTAGGTTTGTGCCGTGTCTTGTGTGGGGTTTCGCCTAGGACACCAAGCTAGGCTCATCGGCGGGCTCTTGGTGTCCCTGCCCGGACCCCCACAGGAGTATCGAACTGTGCGATACCTCCCTTTATATAGAGTGCAACTGCACTCCTTGACTGCGAGAACCAAAAGCTCAAGCAGCCATAACCTCCCTATGAAGGCTTCCAAAAAGATGGTGTATTGGCTTTCACGGCCGGTGAATTAAAACTCAGCAATTCTTCTAGGTTTGTGCCGTGTCTTGTGTGGGGTTTCGCCTAGTACACCAAGCTAGGCTCATCGGCGGGCTCTTGGTGTCCCTGCCCGGACCCCCACAGGAGTATCGAACTGCGCGATACCTCCCTTTATATAGAGTGCAACTGCATTCCTTGACTGCGAGAACCAAAAGCTCAAGCAGCCATAACCTCCCTATGAAGGCTTCCAAAAAGATGGCGTATTGGCTTTCACGGCCGGTGAATTAAAACTCAGCAATTCTTCTAGGTTTGTGCCGTGTCTTGTGTGGGGTTTCGCCTAGGACACCAAGCTAGGCTCATCGGCGGGCTCTTGGTGTCCCTGCCCGGACCCCCACAGGAGTATCGAACTGCGCGATACCTCCCTTTATAAAGAGTGCAACTGCACTCCTTGACTGCGAGAACCAAAAGCTCAAGCAGCCATAACCTCCCTATGAAGGCTTCCAAAAAGATGGTGTATTGGCTTTCACGGCCGGTGAAATAAAACTCAGCAATTCTTCTAGGTTTGTGCCGTGTCTTGTGTGGGGTTTCGCCTAGGACACCAAGCTAGTCTCATCGGCGGGATCTTGGTGTCCCTGCCCGGACCCCCACAGGAGTATCGAACTGCGCGATACCTCCCTTTATATAGAGTGCAACTGCACTCCTTGACTGCGAGAACCAAAAGCTCAAGCAGCCATAACCTCCCTATGAAGGCTTCCAAAAAGATGGTGTATTGGCTTTCACGGCCGGTGAATTAAAACTCAGCAATTCTTCAAGGTTTGTGCCGTGTCTTGTGTGGGGTTTCGCCTAGGACACCAAGCTAGGCTCATCGGCGGGCTCTTGGTGTCCCTGCCCGGACCCCCACAGGAGTATCGAACTGCGCGATACCTCCCTTTATATAGAGTGCAACTGCACTCCTTGACTGCGAGAACCAAAAGCTCAAGCAGCCATATCCTCCCTATGAAGGCTTCCAAAAAGATGGTGTATTGGCTTTCACGGCCGGTGAATTAAAACTCAGCAATTCTTCTAGGTTTGTGCCGTGTCTTGTGTGGGGTTTCGCCTAGGACACCAAGCTAGGCTCATCGGCGGGCTCTTAGTGTCCCTGCCCGGACCCCCACAGGAGTATCGAACTGCGCGTTACCTCCCTTTATATAGAGTGCAACTGCACTCCTTGACTGCGAGAACCAAAAGCTCAAGCAGCCATAACCTCCCTATGAAGGCTTCCAAAAAGATGGTGTATTGGCTTTCACGGCCGGTGAATTAAAACTCAGCAATTCTTCTAGGTTCGTGCCGTGTCTTGTGTGGGGTTTCGCCTAGGACACCAAGCTAGGCTCATCGGCGGGCTCTCTGTTTCCCTGCCCGGACCCCCACAGGAGTATCGAACTGCGCGATACCTCCCTTTATATAGAGTGGAACTGCACTCCTTGACTGCGAGAACCAAAAGCTCAAGCAGCCATAACCTCCCTATGAAGGCTTCCAAAAAGATGGTGTATTGGCTTTCACGGCCGGTGAATTAAAACTCAGCAATTCTTCTAGGTTTGTGCCGTGTCTTGTGTGGGGTTTCGCCTAGGACGCCAAGCTAGGCTCATCGGCGGGCTCTTGGTGTCCCTGCCCGGACCCCTACAGGAGTATCGAACTGCGCGATACCTCCCTTTATATAGAGTGCAACTGCACTCCTTGACTGCGAGAACCAAAAGCTCAAGCAGCCATAACCTCCCTATGAAGGCTTCCAAAAAGATGGTGTATTGGCTTTCACGGCCGGTGAATTAAAACTCAGCAATTCTTCTAGGTTTGTGCCGTGTCTTGTGTGGGGTTTCGCCTAGGACACCAAGCTAGGCTCATCGGCGGGCTCTTGGTGTCCCTGCGCGGACCCCCACAGGAGTATCGAACTGCGCGATACCTCCCTTTATATAGAGTGCAACTGCACTCCTTGACTGCGAGAACCAAAAGCTCAAGCAGCCATAACCTCCCTATGAAGGCTTCCAAAAAGTTGGTGTATTGGCTTTCACGGCCGGTGAATTAAAACTCAGCAATTCTTCTAGGTTTGTGCCGTGTCTTGTGTGGGGTTTCGCCTAGGACACCAAGCTAGGCTCATCGGCGGGCTCTTGGTGTCCCTGCCCGGACCCCCACAGGAGTATCGAACTGCGCGATACCTCCCTTTATATAGAGTGCAACTGCACTCCTTGACTGCGAGAACCAAAAGCTCAAGCAGCCATAACCTCCCTATGAAGGCTTCCAAAAAGATGGTGTATTGGCTTTCACGGCCGGTGAATTAAAACTCAGCAATTCTTCTAGGTTTCTGCCGTGTCTTTTGTGGGGTTTCGCCTAGGACACCAAGCTAGGCTCATCGGCGGGCTCTTGGTGTCCCTACCCGGACCCCCACAGGAGTATCGAACTGCGCGATACCTCCCTTTATATAGAGTGCAACTGCACTCCTTGACTGCGAGAACCAAAAGCTCAAGCAGCCATAACCTCCCTATGAAGGCTTCCAAAAAGATGGTGTATTCTCTTTCACGGCCGGTGAATTAAAACTCAGCAATTCTTCTAGGTTTGTGCCGTGTCTTGTGTGGGGTTTCGCCTAGGACACCAAGCTAGGCTCATTGGCGGGCTCTTGGTGTCCCTGCCCGGACCCCCACAGGAGTATCGAACTGCGCGATACCTCCCTTTATATAGAGTGCAACTGCACTCCTTGACTGCGAGAACCAAAAGCTCAAGCAGCCATAACCTCCCTATGAAGGCTTCCAAAAAGATGGTGTATTGGCTTTCACGGCCGGTGAATTAAAACTCAGCAATTCTTCTAGGTTTGTGCCGTGTCTTGTGTGGGGTTTCGCCTAGGACACCAAGCTAGGCTCATCGGCGGGCTCTTGGTGTCCCTGCCCGGACCCCCACAGGAGTATCGAACTGTGCGATACCTCCCTTTATATAGAGTGCAACTGCACTCCTTGACTGCGAGAACCAAAAGCTCAAGCAGCCATAACCTCCCTATGAAGGCTTCCAAAATGATGGTGTATTGGCTTTCACGGCCGGTGAATTAAAACTCAGCAATTCTTCTAGGTTTGTGCCGTGTCTTGTGTGGGGTTTCGCCTAGGACACCAAGCTAGGCTCATCGGCGGGCTCTTGGTGTCCCTGCCCGGACCCCCACAGGAGTATCGAACTGTGCGATACCTCCCTTTATATAGAGTGCAACTGCACTCCTTGACTGCGAGAACCAAAAGCTCAAGCAGCCATAACCTCCCTATGAAGGCTTCCAAAAAGATGGTGTATTGGCTTTCACGGCCGGTGAATTAAAACTCAGCAATTCTTCTAGGTTTGTGCCGTGTCTTGTGTGGGGTTTCGCCTAGTACACCAAGCTAGGCTCATCGGCGGGCTCTTGGTGTCCCTGCCCGGACCCCCACAGGAGTATCGAACTGCGCGATACCTCCCTTTATATAGAGTGCAACTGCACTCCTTGACTGCGAGAACCAAAAGCTCAAGCAGCCATAACCTCCCTATGAAGGCTTCCAAAAAGATGGTGTATTGGCTTTCACGGCCGGTGAATTAAAACTCAGCAATTCTTCTAGGTTTGTGCCGTGTCTTGTGTGGGGTTTCGCCTAGGACACCAAGCTAGGCTCATCGGCGGGCTCTTGGTGTCCCTGCCCGGACCCCCACAGGAGTATCGAACTGCGCGATACCTCCCTTTATATAGAGTGCAACTGCACTCCTTGACTGCGAGAACCAAAAGCTCAAGCAGCCATAACCTCCCTATGAAGGCTTCCAAAAAGATGGTGTATTGGCTTTCACGGCAGGTGAATTAAAACTCAGCAATTCTTCTAGGTTTGTGCCGTGTCTTGTGTGGGGTTTCGCCTAGGTCACCAAGCTAGGCTCATCGGCGGGCTCTTGGTGTCCCTGCCCGGACCCCCACAGGAGTATCGAACTGCGCGATACCTCCCTTTATATAGAGTGCAACTGCACTCCTTGACTGCGAGAACCAAAAGCTCAAGCAGCCATAACCTCCCTATGAAGGCTTCCAAAAAGATGGTGTATTGGCTTTCACGGCCGGTGAATTAAAACTCAGCAATTCTTCTAGGTTTGTGCCGTGTCTTGTGTGGGGTTTCGCCTAGGACACCAAGCTAGGCTCATCGGCGGGCTCTTGGTGTCCCTGCCCGGACCCCCACAGGAGTATCGAACTGCGCGATACCTCCCTTTATATAGAGTGCAACTGCACTCCTTGACTGCGAGAACCAAAAGCTCAAGCAGCCATAACCTCCCTATGAAGGCTTCCAAAATGATGGTGTATTGGCTTTCACGGCCGGTGAATTAAAACTCAGCAATTCTTCTAGGTTTGTGCCGTGTCTTGTGTGGGGTTTCGCCTAGGACACCAAGCTAGGCTCATCGGCGGGCTCTTGGTGTCCCTGCCCGGACCCCCACAGGAGTATCGAACTGCGCGATACCTCCCTTTATATAGAGTGCAACTGCACTCCTTGACTGCGAGAACCAAAAGCTCAAGCAGCCATAACCTCCCTATGAAGGCTTCCAAAAAGATGGTGTATTGGCTTTCACGGCCGGTGAAATAAAACTCAGCAATTCTTCTAGGTTTGTGCCGTGTCTTGTGTGGGTTTTCGCCTAGGACACCAAGCTAGGCTCATCGGCGGGCTCTTGGTGTCCCTGCCCGGACCCCCACAGGAGCATCGAACTGCGCGATACCTCCCTTTATATAGAGTGCAACTGCACTCCTTGACTGCGAGAACCAAAAGCTCAAGCAGCCATAACCTCCCTATGAAGGCTTCCAAAAAGATGGTGTATTGGCTTTCACGGCCGGTGAATTAAAACTCAGCAATTCTTCAAGGTTTGTGCCGTGTCTTGTGTGGGGTTTCGCCTAGGACACCAAGCTAGGCTCATCGGCGGGCTCTTGGTGTCCCTGCCCGGACCCCCACAGGAGTATCGAACTGCGCGATACCTCCCTTTATATAGAGTGCAACTGCACTCCTTGACTGCGAGAACCAAAAGCTCAAGCAGCCATATCCTCCCTATGAAGGCTTCCAAAAAGAAGGTGTATTGGCTTTCACGGCCGGTGAATTAAAACTCAGCAATTCTTCTAGGTTTGTGCCGTGTCTTGTGTGGGGTTTCGCCTAGGACACCAAGCTAGGCTCATCGGCGGGCTCTTAGTGTCCCTGCCCGGACCCCCACAGGAGTATCGAACTGCGCGATACCTCCCTTTATATAGAGTGCAACTGCACTCCTTGACTGCGAGAACCAAAAGCTCAAGCAGCCATAACCTCCCTATGAAGGCTTCCAAAAAGATGGTGTATTGGCTTTCACGGCCGGTGAATTAAAACTCAGCAATTCTTCTAGGTTTGTGCCGTGTCTTGTGTGGGGTTTCGCCTAGGACACCAAGCTAGGCTCATCGGCGGGCTCTTGGTGTCCCTGCGCGGACCCCCACAGGAGTATTGAACTGCGCGATACCTCCCTTTATATAGAGTGCAACTGCACTCCTTGACTGCGAGAACCAAAAGCTCAAGCAGCCATAACCTCCCTATGAAGGCTTCCAAAAAGTTGGTGTATTGGCTTTCACGGCCGGTGAATTAAAACTCAGCAATTCTTCTAGGTTTGTGCCGTGTCTTGTGTGGGGTTTCGCCTAGGACACCAAGCTAGGCTCATCGGCGGGCTCTTGGTGTCCCTGCCCGGACCCCCACAGGAGTATCGAACTGCGCGATACCTCCCTTTATATAGAGTGCAACTGCACTCCTTGACTGCGAGAACCAAAAGCTCAAGCAGCCATAACCTCCCTATGAAGGCTTCCAAAAAGATGGTGTATTGGCTTTCACGGCCGGTGAATTAAAACTCAGCAATTCTTCTAGGTTTGTGCCGTGTCTTTTGTGGGGTTTCGCCTAGGACACCAAGCTAGGCTCATCGGCGGGCTCTTGGTGTCCCTGCCCGGACCCCCACAGGAGTATCGAACTGCGCGATACCTCCCTTTATATAGAGTGCAACTGCACTCCTTGACTGCGAGAACCAAAAGCTCAAGCAGCCATAACCTCCCTATGAAGGCTTCCAAAAAGATGGTGTATTCTCTTTCACGGCCGGTGAATTAAAACTCAGCAATTCTTCTAGGTTTGTGCCGTGTCTTGTGTGGGGTTTCGCCTAGGACACCAAGCTAGGCTCATCGGCGGGCTCTTGGTGTCCCTGCCCGGACCCCCACAGGAGTATCGAACTGCGCGATACCTCCCTTTATATAGAGTGCAACTGCACTCCTTGACTGCGAGAACCAAAAGCTCAAGCAGCCATAACCTCCCTATGAAGGCTTCCAAAAAGATGGTGTATTGGCTTTCACGGCCGGTGAATTAAGACTCAGCAATTCTTCTAGGTTTGTGCCGTGTCTTGTGTGGGGTTTCGCCTAGGACAACAAGCTAGGCTCATCGGCGGGCTCTTGGTGTCCCTGCCCGGACCCCCACAGGAGTATCGAACTGTGCGATACCTCCCTTTATATAGAGTGCAACTGCACTCCTTGACTGCGAGAACCAAAAGCTCAAGCAGCCATAACCTCCCTATGAAGGCTTCCAAAAAGATGGTGTATTGGCTTTCACGGCCGGTGAATTAAAACTCAGCAATTCTTCTAGGTTTGTGCCGTGTCTTGTGTGGGGTTTCGCCTAGGACACCAAGCTAGGCTCATCGGCGGGCTCTTGGTGTCCCTGCCCGGACCCCCACAGGAGTATCGAACTGTGCGATACCTCCCTTTATATAGAGTGCAACTGCACTCCTTGACTGCGAGAACCAAAAGCTCAAGCAGCCATAACCTCCCTATGAAGGCTTCCAAAAAGATGGTGTATTGGCTTTCACGGCCGGTGAATTAAAACTCAGCAATTCTTCTAGGTTTGTGCCGTGTCTTGTGTGGGGTTTCGCCTAGTACACCAAGCTAGGCTCATCGGCGGGCTCTTGGTGTCCCTGCCCGGACCCCCACAGGAGTATCGAACTGCGCGATACCTCCCTTTATATAGAGTGCAACTGCACTCCTTGACTGCGAGAACCAAAAGCTCAAGCAGCCATAACCTCCCTATGAAGGCTTCCAAAAAGATGGTGTATTGGCTTTCACGGCCGGTGAATTAAAACTCAGCAATTCTTCTAGGTTTGTGCCGTGTCTTTTGTGGGGTTTCGCCTAGGACACCAAGCTAGGCTCATCGGCGGGCTCTTGGTGTCCCTACCCGGACCCCCACAGGAGTATCGAACTGCGCGATACCTCCCTTTATATAGAGTGCAACTGCACTCCTTGACTGCGAGAACCAAAAGCTCAAGCAGCCATAACCTCCCTATGAAGGCTTCCAAAAAGATGGTGTATTCTCTTTCACGGCCGGTGAATTAAAACTCAGCAATTCTTCTAGGTTTGTGCCGTGTCTTGTGTGGGGTTTCGCCTAGGACACCAAGCTAGGCTCATTGGCGGGCTCTTGGTGTCCCTGCCCGGACCCCCACAGGAGTATCGAACTGCGCGATACCTCCCTTTATATAGAGTGCAACTGCACTCCTTGACTGCGAGAACCAAAAGCTCAAGCAGCCATAACCTCCCTATGAAGGCTTCCAAAAAGATGGTGTATTGGCTTTCACGGCCGGTGAATTAAAACTCAGCAATTCTTCTAGGTTTGTGCCGTGTCTTGTGTGGGGTTTCGCCTAGGACACCAAGCTAGGCTCATCGGCGGGCTCTTGGTGTCCCTGCCCGGACCCCCACAGGAGTATCGAACTGTGCGATACCTCCCTTTATATAGAGTGCAACTGCACTCCTTGACTGCGAGAACCAAAAGCTCAAGCAGCCATAACCTCCCTATGAAGGCTTCCAAAAAGATGGTGTATTGGCTTTCACGGACGGTGAATTAAAACTCAGCAATTCTTCTAGGTTTGTGCCGTGTCTTGTGTGGGGTTTCGCCTAGTACACCAAGCTAGGCTCATCGGCGGGTTCTTGGTGTCCCTGCCCGGACCCCCACAGGAGTATCGAACTGCGCGATACCTCCCTTTATATAGAGTGCAACTGCACTCCTTGACTGCGAGAACCAAAAGCTCAAGCAGCCATAACCTCCCTATGAAGGCTTCCAAAAAGATGGTGTATTGGCTTTCACGGCCGGTGAATTAAAACTCAGCAATTCTTCTAGGTTTGTGCCGTGTCTTGTGTGGGGTTTCGCCTAGGACACCAAGCTAGGCTCATCGGCGGGCTCTTGGTGTCCCTGCCCGGACCCCCACAGGAGTATCGAACTGCGCGATACCTCCCTTTATATAGAGTGCAACTGCACTCCTTGACTGCGAGAACCAAAAGCTCAAGCAGCCATAACCTCCCTATGAAGGCTTCCAAAAAGATGGTGTATTGGCTTTCACGGCAGGTGAATTAAAACTCAGCAATTCTTCTAGGTTTGTGCCGTGTCTTGTGTGGGGTTTCGCCTAGGTCACCAAGCTAGGCTCATCGGCGGGCTCTTGGTGTCCCTGCCCGGACCCCCACAGGAGTATCGAACTGCGCGATACCTCCCTTTATATAGAGTGCAACTGCACTCCTTGACTGCGAGAACCAAAAGCTCAAGCAGCCATAACCGCCCTATGAAGGCTTCCAAAAAGATGGTGTATTGGCTTTCACGGCCGGTGAATTAAAACTCAGCAATTCTTCTAGGTTTGTGCCGTGTCTTGTGTGGGGTTTCGCCTAGGACACCAAGCTAGGCTCATCGGCGGGCTCTTGGTGTCCCTGCCCGGACCCCCACAGGAGTATCGAACTGCGCGATACCTCCCTTTATATAGAGTGCAACTGCACTCCTTGACTGCGAGAACCAAAAGCTCAAGCAGCCATAACCTCCCTATGAAGGCTTCCAAAATGATGGTGTATTGGCTTTCACGGCCGGTGAATTAAAACTCAGCAATTCTTCTAGGTTTGTGCCGTGTCTTGTGTGGGGTTTCGCCTAGGACACCAAGCTAGGCTCATCGGCGAGCTCTTGGTGTCCCTGCCCGGACCCCCACAGGAGTATCGAACTGCGCGATACCTCCCTTTATATAGAGTGCAACTGCACTCCTTGACTGCGAGAACCAAAAGCTCAAGCAGCCATAACCTCCCTATGAAGGCTTCCAAAAAGATGGTGTATTGGCTTTCACGGCCGGTGAAATAAAACTCAGCAATTCTTCTAGGTTTGTGCCGTGTCTTGTGTGGGTTTTCGCCTAGGACACCAAGCTAGGCTCATCGGCGGGCTCTTGGTGTCCCTGCCCGGACCCCCACAGGAGCATCGAACTGCGCGATACCTCCCTTTATATAGAGTGCAACTGCACTCCTTGACTGCGAGAACCAAAAGCTCAAGCAGCCATAACCTCCCTATGAAGGCTTCCAAAAAGATGGTGTATTGGCTTTCACGGCCGGTGAATTAAAACTCAGCAATTCTTCAAGGTTTGTGCCGTGTCTTGTGTGGGGTTTCGCCTAGGACACCAAGCTAGGCTCATCGGCGGGCTCTTGGTGTCCCTGCCCGGACCCCCACAGGAGTATCGAACTGCGCGATACCTCCCTTTATATAGAGTGCAACTGCACTCCTTGACTGCGAGAACCAAAAGCTCAAGCAGCCATAACCTCCCTATGAAGGCTTCCAAAAAGATGGTGTATTGGCTTTCACGGCCGGTGAATTAAAACTCAGCAATTCTTCTAGGTTTGTGCCGTGTCTTTTGTGGGGTTTCGCCTAGGACACCAAGCTAGGCTCATCGGCGGGCTCTTGGTGTCCCTGCCCGGACCCCCACAGGAGTATCGAACTGCGCGATACCTCCCTTTATATAGAGTGCAACTGCACTCCTTGACTGCGAGAACCAAAAGCTCAAGCAGCCATAACCTCCCTATGAAGGCTTCCAAAAAGATGGTGTATTCTCTTTCACGGCCGGTGAATTAAAACTCAGCAATTCTTCTAGGTTTGTGCCGTGTCTTGTGTGGGGTTTCGCCTAGGACACCAAGCTAGGCTCATCGGCGGGCTCTTGGTGTCCCTGCCCGGACCCCCACAGGAGTTTCGAACTGCGCGATACCTCCCTTTATATAGAGTGCAACTGCACTCCTTGACTGCGAGAACCAAAAGCTCAAGCAGCCATAACCTCCCTATGAAGGCTTCCAAAAAGATGGTGTATTGGCTTTCACGGCCGGTGAATTAAAACTCAGCAATTCTTCTAGGTTTGTGCCGTGTCTTGTGTGGGGTTTCGCCTAGGACACCAAGCTAGGCTCATCGGCGGGCTCTTGGTGTCCCTGCCCGGACCCCCACAGGAGTATCGAACTGTGCGATACCTCCCTTTATATAGAGTGCAACTGCACTCCTTGACTGCGAGAACCAAAAGCTCAAGCAGCCATAACCTCCCTATGAAGGCTTCCAAAAAGATGGTGTATTGGCTTTCACGGCCGGTGAATTAAAACTCAGCAATTCTTCTAGGTTTGTGCCGTGTCTTGTGTGGGGTTTCGCCTAGGACACCAAGCTAGGCTCATCGGCGGGCTCTTGGTGTCCCTGCCCGGACCCCCACAGGAGTATCGAACTGTGCGATACCTCCCTTTATATAGAGTGCAACTGCACTCCTTGACTGCGAGAACCAAAAGCTCAAGCAGCCATAACCTCCCTATGAAGGCTTCCAAAAAGATGGTGTATTGGCTTTCACGGCCGGTGAATTAAAACTCAGCAATTCTTCTAGGTTTGTGCCGTGTCTTGTGTGGGGTTTCGCCTAGTACACCAAGCTAGGCTCATCGGCGGGCTCTTGGTGTCCCTGCCCGGACCCCCACAGGAGTATCGAACTGCGCGATACCTCCCTTTATATAGAGTGCAACTGCACTCCTTGACTGCGAGAACCAAAAGCTCAAGCAGCCATAACCTCCCTATGAAGGCTTCCAAAAAGATGGTGTATTGGCTTTCACGGCCGGTGAATTAAAACTCAGCAATTCTTCTAGGTTTGTGCCGTGTCTTGTGTGGGGTTTCGCCTAGGACACCAAGCTAGGCTCATCGGCGGGCTCTTGGTGTCCCTGCCCGGACCCCCACAGGAGTATCGAACTGCGCGATACCTCCCTTTATATAGAGTGCAACTGCACTCCTTGACTGCGAGAACCAAAATCTCAAGCAGCCATAACCTCCCTATGAAGGCTTCCAAAAAGATGGTGTATTGGCTTTCACGGCAGGTGAATTAAAACTCAGCAATTCTTCTAGGTTTGTGCCGTGTCTTGTGTGGGGTTTCGCCTAGGTCACCAATCTAGGCTCATCGGCGGGCTCTTGGTGTCCCTGCCCGGACCCCCACAGGAGTATCGAACTGCGCGATACCTCCCTTTATATAGAGTGCAACTGCACTCCTTGACTGCGAGAACCAAAAGCTCAAGCAGCCATAACCTCCCTATGAAGGCTTCCAAAAAGATGGTGTATTGGCTTTCACGGCCGGTGAATTAAAACTCAGCAATTCTTCTAGGTTTGTGCCGTGTCTTGTGTGGGGTTTCGCCTAGGACACCAAGCTAGGCTCATCGGCGGGCTCTTGGTGTCCCTGCCCGGACCCCCACAGGAGTATCGAACTGCGCGATACCTCCCTTTATATAGAGTGCAACTGCACTCCTTGACTGCGAGAACCAAAAGCTCAAGCAGCCATAACCTCCCTATGAAGGCTTCCAAAATGATGGTGTATTGGCTTTCACGGCCGGTGAATTAAAACTCAGCAATTCTTCTAGGTTTGTGCCGTGTCTTGTGTGGGGTTTCGCCTAGGACACCAAGCTAGTCTCATCGGCGGGCTCTTGGTGTCCCTGCCCGGACCCCCACAGGAGTATCGAACTGCGCGATACCTCCCTTTATATAGAGTGCAACTGCACTCCTTGACTGCGAGAACCTAAAGCTCAAGCAGCCATAACCTCCCTATGAAGGCTTCCAAAAAGATGGTGTATTGGCTTTCAGAGGCCGGTGAATTAAAACTCAGCAATTCTTCTAGGTTTGTGCCGTGTCTTGTGTGGGGTTTCGCCTAGGACACCAAGCTAGGCTTATCGGCGGGCTCTTGGTGTCCCTGCCCGGACCCCCACAGGAGTATCGAACTGCGCGATACCTCCCTTTATATAGAGTGCAACTGCACTCCTTGACTGCGAGAACCAAATGCTCAAGCAGCCATAACCACCCTATGAAGGCTTCCAAAAAGATGGTGTATTGGCTTTCACGGCCGGTGAATTAAAACTCAGCAATTCTTCTAGGTTTGTGCCGTGTCTTTTGTGGGGTTTCGCCTAGGACACCAAGCTAGGCTCAACGGCGGGCTCTTGGTGTCCCTGCCCGGACCCCCACAGGAGTATCGAACTGTGCGATACCTCCCTTTATATAGAGTGCAACTGCACTCCTTGACTGCGAGAACCAAAAGCTCAAGCAGCCATAACCTCCCTATGAAGGCTTCCAAAAAGATGGTGTATTGGCTTTCACGGCCGGTGAATTAAAACTCAGCAATTCTTCTAGGTTTGTGCCGTGTCTTGTGTGGGGTTTCGCCTAGGACACCAAGCTAGGCTCATCGGCGGGCTCTTGGTGTCCCTGCCCGGACCCCCACAGGAGTATCGAACTGCGCGATACCTCCCTTTATATAGAGTGCAACTGCACTCCTTGACTGCGAGAACCAAAGGCTCAAGCAGCCATAACCTCCCTATGAAGGCTTCCAAAAAGATGGTATATTGGCTTTCACGGCCGGTGAATTGAAACTCAGCAATTCTTCTAGGTTTGTGCCGTGTCTTGTGTGGGGTTTCGCCTAGGACACCAAGCTAGGCTCATCGGCGGGCTCTTGGTGTCCCTGCCCGGACCCCCACAGGAGTATCGAACTGCGCGATACCTCCCTTTATATAGAGTGCAACTGCACTCCTTGACTGCGAGAACCAAAAGCTCAAGCAGCCATAACCTCCCTATGAAGGCTTCCAAAAAGATGGTGTATTGGCTTTCACGGCCGGTGAATAAAACTCAGCAATTCTTCTAGGTTTGTGCCGTGTCTTGTGTGGGGTTTCGCCTTGGACACCAAGCTAGGCTCATCGGCGGGCTCTTGGTGTCCCTGCCCGGACCCCCACAGGAGTATCGAACTGCGCGATACCTCCCTTTATATAGAGTGCAACTGCACTCCTTGACTGCGAGAACCAAAAGCTCAAGCAGCCATAACCTCCCTATGAAGGCTTCCAAAAAGATGGTGTATTGGCTTTCACGGCCGGTGAATTAAAACTCAGCAATTCTTCTAGGTTTGTGCCGTGTCTTGTGTGGGGTTTCGCCTAGGACACCAAGCTAGGCTCATCGGCGGGCTCTTGGTGTCCCTGCCCGGACCCCCACAGGAGTATCGAACTGCGCGATACCTCCCTTTATATAGAGTGCAACTGCACTCCTTGACTGCGAGAACCAAAAGCTCAAGCAGCCATAACCTCCCTATGAAGGCTTCCAAAAAGATGGTGTATTGGCTTTCACGGCCGGTGAATTAAAACTCAGCAATTCTTCTAGGTTTGTGCCGTGTCTTGTGTGGGGTTTCGCCTAGGACACCAAGCTAGGCTCATCGGCGGGCTCTTGGTGTCCCTGCCCGGACCCCCACAGGAGTAACCAACTGCGCGATACCTCCCTTTATATAGAGTGCAACTGCACTCCTTGACTGCGAGAACCAAAAGCTCAAGCAGCCATAACCTCCCTATGAAGGCTTCCAAAAAGATGGTGTATTGGCTTTCACGGCCGGTGAATTAAAACTCAGCAATTCTTCTAGGTTTGTGCCGTGTCTTGTGTGGGGTATCGCCTAGGACACCAAGCTAGGCTCATCGGCGGGCTCTTGGTGTCCCTGCCCGGACCCCCACAGGAATATCGAACTGCGCGATACCTCCCTTTATATAGAGTGCAACTGCACTCCTTGACTGCGAGAACCAAAAGCTCAAGCAGCCATAACCTCCCTATGAAGGCTTCCAAAAAGATGGTGTATTGGCTTTCACGGCCGGTGAATAAAACTCAGCAATTCTTCTAGGTTTGTGCCGTGTCTTTTGTGGGGTTTCGCCTAGGACACCAAGCTAGGCTCATCGGCGGGCTCTTGGTGTCCCTGCCCGGACCCCCACAGGAGTATCGAACTGCGCGATACCTCCCTTTATATAGAGTGCAACTGCACTCCTTGACTGCGAGAACCAAAAGCTCAAGCAGCCATAACCTCCCTATGAAGGCTTCCAAAAAGATGGTGTATTGGCTTTCACGGCCGGTGAATTAAAACTCAGCAATTCTTCTAGGTTTGTGCCGTGTCTTGTGTGGGGTTTCGCCTAGGACACCAAGCTAGGCTCGTCGGCGGGCTATTGGTGTCCCTGCCCGGACCCCCACAGGAGTATCGAACTGCGCGATACCTCCCTTTATATAGAGTGCAACTGCACTCCTTGACTGCGAGAACCAAAAGCTCAAGCAGCCATAACCTCCCTATGAAGGCTTCCAAAAAGATGGTGTATTGGCTTTCACGGCCGGTGAATTAAAACTCAGCAATTCTTCTAGGTTTGTGCCGTGTCTTGTGTGGGGTTTCGCCTAGGACACCAAGCTAGGCTCATCGGCGGGCTCTTGGTGTCCCTGCCCGGACCCCCACAGGAGTATCGAACTGCGCGATACCTCCCTTTATATAGAGTGCAACTGCACTCCTTGACTGCGAGAACCAAAAGCTCAAGCATCCATAACCTCCCTATGAAGGCTTCCAAAAAGATGGTGTATTGGCTTTCACGGCCGGTGAATTAAAACTCAGCAATTCTTCTAGGTTTGTGCCGTGTCTTGTGTGGGGTTTCGCCTAGGACACCAAGCTAGGCTCATCGGCGGGCTCTTGGTGTCCCTGCCCGGACCCCCACAGGAGTATCGAACTGCGCGATACCTCCCTTTATATAGAGTGCAACTGCACTCCTTGACTGCGAGAACCAAAAGCTCAAGCAGCCATAACCTCCCTATGAAGGCTTCCAAAAAGATGGTGTATTGGCTTTCACGGCCGGTGAATTAAAACTCAGCAATTCTTCTAGGTTTGTGCCGTGTCTTGTGTGGGGTTTCGCCTAGGACACCAAGCTAGGCTCATCGGCGGGCTCTTGGTGTCCCTGCCCGGACCCCCACAGGAGTATCGAACTGCGCGATACCTCCCTTTATATAGAGTGCAACTACACTCCTTGACTGCGAGAACCAAAAGCTCAAGCAGCCATAACCTCCCTATGAAGGCTTCCAAAAAGATGGTGTATTGGCTTTCACGGCCGGTGAATTAAAACTCAGCAATTCTTCTAGGTTTGTGCCGTGTCTTGTGTGGGGTTTCGCCTAGGACACCAAGCTAGGCTCATCGGCGGGCTCTTGGTGTCCCTGCCCGGACCCCCACAGGAGTATCGAACTGCGCGATACCTCCCTTTATATAGAGTGCAACTGCACTCCTTGACTGCGAGAACCAAAAGCTCAAGCAGCCATAACCTCCCTATGAAGGCTTCCAAAAGATGGTGTATTGGCTTTCACGGCCGGTGAATTAAAACTCAGCAATTCTTCTAGGTTTGTGCCGTGTCTTGTGTGGGGTTTCGCCTAGGACACCAAGCTAGGCTCATCGTCGGGCTCTTGGTGTCCCTGCCCGGACCCCCACAGGAGTATCGAACTGCGCGATACCTCCCTTTATATAGAGTGCAACTGCACTCCTTGACTGCGAGAACCAAAAGCTCAAGCAGCCATAACCTCCCTATGAAGGCTTCCAAAAAGATGGTGTATTGGCTTTCACGGCCGGTGAATTAAAACTCAGCAATTCTTCTAGGTTTGTGCCGTGTCTTGTGTGGGGTTTCGCCTAGGACACCAAGCTAGGCTCATCGGCGGGCTCTTGGTGTCCCTGCCCGGACCCCCACAGGAGTATCGAACTGCGCGATACCTCCCTTTATATAGAGTGCAACTGCACTCCTTGACTGCGAGAACCAAAACTCAAGCAGCCATAACCTCCCTATGAAGGCTTCCAAAAAGATGGTGTATTGGCTTTCACGGCCGGTGAATTAAAACTCAGCAATTCTTCTAGGTTTGTGCTGTGTCTTGTGTAGGGTTTCGCCTAGGACACCAAGCTAGGCTCATCGGCGGGCTCTTGGTGTCCCTGCCCGGACCCCCACAGGAGTATCGAACTGCGCGATACCTCCCTTTATATAGAGTGCAACTGCACTCCTTGACTGCGAGAACCAAAAGCTCAAGCAGCCATAACCTCCCTATGAAGGCTTCCAAAAAGATGGTGTATTGGCTTTCGCGGCCGGTGAATTAAAACTCAGCAATTCTTCTAGGTTTGTGCCGTGTCTTGTGTGGGGTTTCGCCTAGGACACCAAGCTAGGCTCATCGGCGGGCTCTTGGTGTCCCTGCCCGGACCCCCAGAGGAGTATCGAACTGCGCGATACCTCCCTTTATATAGAGTGCAACTGCACTCCTTGACTGCGAGAACCAAAAGTTCAAGCAGCCATAACCTCCCCATGAAGGCTTCCAAAAAGATGGTGTATTGGCTTTCACGGCCGGTGAATTAAAACTCAGCAATTCTTCTAGGTTTGTGCCGTGTCTTGTGTGGGGTTTCGCCTAGGTCACCAAGCTAGGCTCATCGGCGGGCACTTGGTGTCCCTGCCCGGACCCCCACAGGAGTATCGAACTACGCGATACCTCCCTTTATATAGAGTGCAACTGCACTCCTTCACTGCGAGAACCAAAAGCTCAAGCAGCCATAACCTCCCTATGAAGGCTTCCAAAAAGATGGTGTATTGGCTTTCACGGCCGGTGAATTAAAACTCAGCAATTCTTCTAGGTTTGTGCCGTGTCTTGTGTGGGGTTTCGCCTAGGACACCAAGCTAGGCTCATCGGCGGGCTCTTGGTTTCCCTGCCCGGACCCCCACAGGAGTATCGAACTGCGCGATACCTCCCTTTATAAGGAGTGCAACTGCACTCCTTGACTGCGAGAACCAAAAGCTCAAGCAGCCATAACCTCCCTATGAAGGCTTCCAAAAAGATGGTGTATTGGTTTTCACGGCCGGTGAATTAAAACTCAGCAATTCTTCTAGGTTTGTGCCGTGTCTTGTGTGGGGTTTCGCCTAGGACACCAAGCTAGGCTCATCGGCGGGCTCTTGGTGTCCCTGCCCGGACCCCCACAGGAGTATCGAACTGCGCGATACCTCCCTTTATATAGAGTGCAACTGCACTCCTTGACTGCGAGAACCAAAAGCTCAAGCAGCCATAACCTCCCTATGAAGGCTTCCAAAAAGATGGTGTATTGGCTTTCACGGCCGGTGAATTGCAACTCAGCAATTCTTCTAGGTTTGTGCTGTGTCTTGTGTGGGGTTTCGCCTAGGACACCAAGCTAGGCTCATCGGCGGGCTCTTGTTGTCCCTGTCCGGACCCCCACAGGAGTATCGAACTGCGCGATACCTCCCTTTATATAGAGTGCAACTGCACTCCTTGACTGCGAGAACCAAAAGCTCAAGCAGCCATAACCTCCCTATGAAGGCTTCCAAAAAGATGGTGTATTGGCTTTCACGGCCGGTGAATTAAAACTCAGCAATTCTTCTAGGTTTGTGCCGTGTCTTGTGTGGGGTTTCGCCTAGGACACCAAGCTAGGCTCATCGGCGGGCTCTTGGTGTCCCTGCCCGGACCCCCACAGGAGTATCGAACTGCGCGATACCTCCCTTTATATAGAGTGCAACTGCACTCCTTGACTGCGAGAACCAAAAGCTCAAGCAGCCATAACCTCCCTATGAAGGCTTCCAAAAAGATGGTGTATTGGCTTTCACGGCCGGTGAATTAAAACTCAGCAATTCTTCTAGGTTTGTGCCGTGTCTTGTGTGGGGTTTCGCCTAGGACACCAAGCTAGGCTCATCGGCGGGCTATTGGTGTCCCTGCCCGGACCCCCACAGGAGTATCGAACTGCGCGATACCTCCCTTTATATAGAGTGCAACTGCACTCCTTGACTGCGAGAACCAAAAGCTCAAGCAGCCATAACCTCCCTATGAAGGCTTCCAAAAAGATGGTGAATTGGCTTTCACGGCCGGTGAATTAAAACTCAGCAATTCTTCTAGGTTTGTGCCGTGTCTTGTGTGGGGTTTCGCCTAGGACACCAAGCTAGGCTCATCGGCGGGCTCTTGGTGTCCCTGCCCGGACCCCCACAGGAGTATCGAACTGCGCGATACCTCCCTTTATATAGAGTGCAACTGCACTCCTTGACTGCGAGAACCAAAAGCTCAAGCAGCCATAACCTCCCTATGAAGGCTTCCAAAAAGATGGTGTATTGGCTTTCACGGCCGGTGAATTAAAACTCAGCAATTCTTCTAGGTTTGTGCCGTGTCTTGTGTGGGGTTTCGCCTAGGACACCAAGCTAGGCTCATCGGCGGGCTCTTGGTGTCCCTGCCCGGACCCCCACAGGAGTATCGAACTGCGAGATACCTCCCTTTATATAGAGTGCAACTGCACTCCTTGACTGCGAGAACCAAAAGCTCAAGCAGCCATAACCTCCCTATGAAGGCTTCCAAAAAGATGGTGTATTGGCTTTCACGGCCGGTGAATTAAAACTCAGCAATTCTTCTAGGTTTGTGCCGTGTCTTGTGTGGGGTTTCGCCTAGGACACCAAGCTAGGCTCATCGGCGGGCTCTTGGTGTCCCTGCCCGTACCCCCACAGGAGTATCGAACTGCGCGATACCTCCCTTTATATAGAGTGCAACTACACTCCTTGACTGCGAGAACCAAAAGCTCAAGCAGCCATAACCTCCCTATGAAGGCTTCCAAAAAGATGGTGTATTGGCTTTCACGGCCGGTGAATTAAAACTCAGCAATTCTTCTAGGTTTGTGCTGTGTCTTGTGTAGGGTTTCGCCTAGGACACCAAGCTAGGCTCATCGGCGGGCTCTTGGTGTCCCTGCCCGGACCCCCACAGGAGTATCGAACTGCGCGATACCTCCCTTTATATAGAGTGCAACTGCACTCCTTGACTGCGAGAACCAAAAGCTCAAGCAGCCATAACCTCCCTATGAAGGCTTCCAAAAAGATGGTGTATTGGCTTTCGCGGCCGGTGAATTAAAACTCAGCAATTCTTCTAGGTTTGTGCCGTGTCTTGTGTGGGGTTTCGCCTAGGACACCAAGCTAGGCTCATCGGCGGGCTCTTGGTGTCCCTGCCCGGACCCCCAGAGGAGTATCGAACTGCGCGATACCTCCCTTTATATAGAGTGCAACTGCACTCCTTGACTGCGAGAACCAAAAGCTCAAGCAGCCATAACCTCCCCATGAAGGCTTCCAAAAAGATGGTGTATTGGCTTTCACGGCCGGTGAATTAAAACTCAGCAATTCTTCTAGGTTTGTGCCGTGTCTTGTGTGGGGTTTCGCCTAGGTCACCAAGCTAGGCTCATCGGCGGGCACTTGGTGTCCCTGCCCGGACCCCCACAGGAGTATCGAACTACGCGATACCTCCCTTTATATAGAGTGCAACTGCACTCCTTCACTGCGAGAACCAAAAGCTCAAGCAGCCATAACCTCCCTATGAAGGCTTCCAAAAAGATGGTGTATTGGCTTTCACGGCCGGTGAATTAAAACTCAGCAATTCTTCTAGGTTTGTGCCGTGTCTTGTGTGGGGTTTCGCCTAGGACACCAAGCTAGGCTCATCGGCGGGCTCTTGGTTTCCCTGCCCGGACCCCCACAGGAGTATCGAACTGCGCGATACCTCCCTTTATATAGAGTGCAACTGCACTCCTTGACTGCGAGAACCAAAAGCTCAAGCAGCCATAACCTCCCTATGAAGGCTTCCAAAAAGATGGTGTATTGGTTTTCACGGCCGGTGAATTAAAACTCAGCAATTCTTCTAGGTTTGTGCCGTGTCTTGTGTGGGGTTTCGCCTAGGACACCAAGCTAGGCTCATCGGCGGGCTCTTGGTGTCCCTGCCCGGACCCCCACAGGAGTATCGAACTGCGCGATACCTCCCTTTATATAGAGTGCAACTGCACTCCTTGACTGCGAGAACCAAAAGCTCAAGCAGCCATAACCTCCCTATGAAGGCTTCCAAAAAGATGGTGTATTGGCTTTCACGGCCGGTGAATTAAAACTCAGCAATTCTTCTAGGTTTGTGCCGTGTCTTGTGTGGGGTTTCGCCTAGGACACCAAGCTAGGCTCATCGGCGGGCTCTTGGTGTCCCTGCCCGGACCCCCACAGGAGTATCGAACTGCGCGATACCTCCCTTTATATAGAGTGCAACTGCACTCCTTGACTGCGAGAACCAAAAGCTCAAGCAGCCATAACCTCCCTATGAAGGCTTCCAAAAAGATGGTGTATTGGCTTTCACGGCCGGTGAATTAAAACTCAGCAATTCTTCTAGGTTTGTGCCGTGTCTTGTGTGGGGTTTCGCCTAGGACACCAAGCTAGGCTCATCGGCGGGCTCTTGGTGTCCCTGCCCGGACCCCCACAGGAGTATCGATCTGCGCGATACCTCCCTTTATATAGAGTGCAACTGCACTCCTTGACTGCGAGAACCAAAAGCTCAAGCAGCCGTAACCTCCCTATGAAGGCTTCCAAAAAGAAGGTGTATTGGCTTTCACGGCCGGTGAATTAAAACTCAGCAATTCTTCTAGGTATGTCCCAGTCTTGTGTGGGTTTTCGCCTAGGACACCAAGCTAGGCTCATCGGCGGGCTCTTGGTGTCCCTGCCCGGACCCCCACAGGAGTATCGAACTGCGCGATACCTCCCTTTATATAGAGTGCAACTGCACTCCTTGACTGCGAGAACCAAAAGCTCAAGCAGCCATAACCTCCCTATGAAGGCTTCCAAAACGAGGGTGTATTGGCTTTCACGGCCGGTGAATTAAAACTCAGCAATTCTTCTAGGTTTGTGCCGTGTCTTGTGTGGGGTTTCGCCTAGGACACCAAGCTAGGCTCATCGGCGGGCTCTTGGTGTCCCTGCCCGGACCCCCACAGGAGTATCGAACTGCGCGATACCTCCCTTTATATAGAGTGCAACTGCACTCCTTGACTGCGAGAACCAAAAGCTCAAGCAGCCATAACCTCCCTATGAAGGCTTCCAAAAAGATGGTGTATTGGCTTTCACGGCCGGTGAATTAAAACTCAGCAATTCTTCTAGGTTTGTGCCGTGTCTTGTGTGGGGTTTCGCCTAGGACACCAAGCTAGGCTCATCGGCGGGCTCTTGGTGTCCCTGCCCGGACCCCCACGGGAGTATCGAACTGCGTGATACCTCCCTTTATATAGAGTGCAACTGCACTCCTTGACTGCGAGAACCAAAAGCTCAAGCAGCCATAACCTCCCTATGAAGGCTTCCAAAAAGATGGTGTATTGGCTTTCACGGCCGGTGAATTAAAACTCAGCAATTCTTCTAGGTTTGTGCCGTGTCTTGTGTGGGGTTTCGCCTAGGACACCAAGCTAGGCTCATCGGCGGGCTCTTGGTGTCCCTGCCCGGACCCCCACAGGAGTATCGAACTGCGCGATACCTCCCTTTATATAGAGTGCAACTGCACTCCTTGACTGCGAGAACCAAAAGCTCAAGCAGACATAACCTCCCTATGAAGGCTTCCAAAAAGATGGTGTATTGGCTTTCACGGCCGGTGAATTAAAACTCAGCAATTCTTCTAGGTTTGTGCCGTGTCTTGTGTGGGGTTTCGCCTAGGACACCAAGCTAGGCTCATCGGCGGGCTCTTGGTGTCCCTGCCCGGACCCCCACAGGAGTATCGAACTGCGCGATACCTCCCTTTATATAGAGTGCAACTGCACTCCTTGACTGCGAGAACCCCACACAAGACACGGCACAAACCTAGAAGAATTGCTGAGTTTTAATTCACCGGCCGTGAAAGCCAATACACCATCTTTTTGGAAGCCTTCATAGGGAGGTTATGGCTGCTTGAGCTTTTGGTTCTCGCTGTCAAGGAGTGCAGTTGCACTCTATATAAAGGGAGGTATCGCGCAGTTCGATACTCCTGTGGGGGTCCGGGCAGGGACACCAAGAGCTCGCCGATGAGCCTAGTTTGGTGTCCTAGGTGAAACCCCACACAAGAGACGGCACAAACCTAGAAGAATTGCTGAGTTTTAATTCACCGGCCGTGAAAGCCAATACACCATCTTTTTGGAAGCCTTCATAGGGAGGTTATGGCTGCTTGAGCTTTTGGTTCTCGCAGTCAAGGAGTGCAGTTGCACTCTATATAAAGGGAGGTATCGCGCAGTTTGATACTCCTGTGGGGGTCCGGGCAGGGACACCAAGAGCCCGCCGATGAGCCTAGCTTGGTGTCCTAGGCGAAACCCCACACAAGACACGGCACAAACCTAGAAGAATTGCTGAGTTTTAATTCACCGGCCGTGAAAGCCAATACACCATCTTTTTGGAAGCCTTCATAGGGAGGTTATGGCTGCTTGAGCTTTTGGTTCTCGCAGTCAAGGAGTGCAGTTGCACTCTATATAAAGGGAGGTATCGCGCAGTTCGATACTCCTGTGGGAGTCCGGGCAGGGTCACCAAGAGCCCGCCGATGAGCCTAGCTTGGTGTCCTAGGCGAAACCCCACACAAGACACGGCACAAACCTAGAAGAATTGCTGAGTTTTAATTCACCGGCCGTGAAAGCCAATACACCATCTTTTCAATCTGTTATTTTTATACAGGCCATCGGAACTTGAAAAAAAAACAGCCCTCATATGTACTATGCGCGCGCTTTCAATACTAGAGCAGGGGGCCCTGGCGCGCCACAAGCTCGGCCAAGGTGACCGCAGCTGGGGTTAACAAAGCCGCCGCTTGGCGCTCTTATTTTATACGAAAGACCCTGTACAGTAGGACTCCGATATCTCGAGCTGGTTTCGGAGATAGAAATTAAGTTACTTCAAATAACCGAAAATTTGAGATAGAAATACATGAAGGAAGGTGTTCTATTATCACAAACACATAAATAGTAAACTGTTGCCACTGGTTTTACCCATTCACTCTCACTGTTTGAGACCTCAATCCATCTTTCAGCCTTAAATAGCATAATAAGAAATGGACAGAAATACAAAGCCCAGGTACCAAACACAGCTGAATCCATATTGCAATTCCCATGTCACACCAAACGAACGTAATTCAACTGCATTTTCACCCCGACTTTGGAATAAAAACTCATAGTTTAAGCCTGGGGAATAAAATAACATTCGATATATCGAAATATTCAAGTAACGGAACTTTGAATTATAGAAAAACCACTATCAGAAGTACCCATTCTTCGAACGGTCTTTGGTAATAATAACCAGACTTTATCAATTGAGTAGTGTTGCAATGGTTAGGGTCTTGGAACCTGTTTGTCGACAAAGAAAAATTATTAGTTAAAATGTGCTCCCAAACTCAATTTACCTAACGTGTCCTTCCTGACGTGAAAATAAAATTGAAAACCTCGTAGACGAATCGCAATACACGTCACATACAAACTGACCCTAACCGTTGTGTCAAGTGCTCAACCACTGGAAGACCCCTTTTATAAATTTTAGGCTTTTGGTGCATGAAAATTCAGGTTTGTTTAGCCTCCAATGGCCCCAAATTCCTAAAAGCAGCAAAAAATAGTCTACTACTTCAAATCAGGAATTTTTGAAAATAATGTTGCTGTTTGGAGATATAATAGACCTTCTGTACGACATTTCGCACGTGTAAGTCATGTTAAAAAAATCTAGGGTACTCCTTGAACCCCTTAAGCGCATTGATGAATTCTACAGTTTTAGTTGGTTCCGTGATCACCTTATAGCCATTTGCATACATTCACAGAGATGTAATAAATGGAATAGCATTACCTCTCGCAGAAATAGATGGAAAGTTGGATGTCACCTCTTGAGATACTGTGGTCATGGTTACTGGCTTGCATTCGTTCATTCGATTATTAAATGCAATTAGTTTTCTGGGAATATCTAAGAAACTGTTGATTTTAGAGCCTTAAAATGTAGTTTTCGGGGACCCTTTACGGCTCTTTAGAAGCCCCGAGTTTTGTTTCTGACACCAAGGGTTTGAAAATGAGCTTTGTCTCGTCGTTGTACGCAATAATAATAATAATAATAATAATAATAATAATTGTAATAATAATATAACAATGTAGGTATAGGGATATAATAGACCTCCGTACCATACCCGCACGTGTAAATCGCGTGAAACAATTCTAGAGTACCCCTTGACCCCTTAAGCGCATTATATGTATTGATGAATATTTGAGCTTAATTTGGATCCGTTATAACCTTATAGCCGTTTGCAAACCTTCACAGTAGCCTAATGTAATAAGTGGAATTGCATTGCGTCTTACAGAAATAGATGGACCTCTGTTGCCATGGTTACCGGCTTAAATTCTTTCATTAATTTATTAAGTGAAATTAGTTTTCTGGGAATATCTCAAAAACTGTTAGTTTTAGGGCCTTAAAATGTGGCCCCCGAGTTTCGTTTCTCATATTGAGGGGCTGAAAATGAGCTTTGTCTCACCCTTCTACGCCTATTTCAGCATGTATTTTGAGGGGGTAGGCCCCCTTTTATGAGAGGTACGGAGAAGAGGTACATCAATGATTAGTGTCGTGCCTCTGATGGATATCTGTATCAAATTTTACGTTGATCCACCTAGCCGTTCTCGAGTTATAAGGACACCAAAAATTGTCCACAGACAGACAGACAAAAAAAATTTTGCTCGCATCCGTCATAAAACAGTCTGAAACGCGCAAATATCGCAAATTTCCGTGGAAATTCAGAAAAAACAGACAAACTTTCATTTATATATATATATATATATAGAGAGAGAGAGAGAGAGAGAGATTACATATAAATTGTGTAGAAGTTCACTGGGAAATTAAAATTACTTCGACTTATAGAAGTTGACTGTATTTCCGAGGCAGTGCTGCGGTTGCCATGATAGACATGCGCAGTGGCTTCCTTCATCTGGTGACACGCCGCACGCAAGGCTGAAGACATCCAAAACGTGTGGCCATCTTCAAGTGATTGTTTAAATTAGAGCTGTCAATCGCTTAATTTTTTTTAACGGTTAACCGAATGCCTTGAAACGGTTAATCGGTCGATTAATCGAATTTTAGCCGGTTTTACACAGTATCAGTTCGAGAAGAACAAGTAGTTCTGTGAAGAACTATACAGCCTATTTTCATATATCCCACTTATGTTAATTGCCTCTATCAAGATACAAAATTTCAGATTCATTGCTGTGATAGATTCGTAGATATTGAGAACCGTCTAAATATTTCTGACGGTCGCCATGTTGCATTTCTATAGACTACATGTATGTCTTAGAGTTAAATTACATGAAGATTATTGTGTAGGTGTAGTATTCAAACTTCAATCACATGATTAGGGTACAAGAAATATAAATGGGATTTAAAAATTTCGCACAGCAGCCAACTTGTGGTTATGAAACAATTGAAATAAATTAAATGTCAAAGAATTAAAATCTGTATAAGCATTTACCGTACCAAGTCTCACTGCACTCGGATGGGTAAATCACGAGAAACGTCAATTTAACTATTTATATTTCGCGCCGCCGCCATATTGGATTTGTGCTCACCAGGTTATTGAAAAACCTATAGGTGAACGTACGTTCATAGCCTCTATGAACATTAAAAAATTCAGTTTGATTGCTGTAATAGATTCGTAGATATTGAGAACCGTGCCATAGAGTTATGTGCCATTAAAATAAAATTATTTGGTAGGCTCATTATTCAAACTTTCACTTCGATCTCGTGATTACGACACGAAAATTCAAACCTCATTTTAAAATTTCGCACAGCCGCCATCTTGAAGTTATGTATACAATTGGACTAAATTAGATACCAGTGCATTACAATGTGTATAAGCATTTGCTCTACCAAGTATCATTGCGTTTGGATGGATAAATCAAAAGAAACGTCTATTTAAAAGTTTCAACTTCGCTTGGCCACCATGTTCGTTTTGTAGTTAACAGGTTTTTTGAAAGTCTCCTAGATGAACTTCTAGTAGTGCCCTTTATCTTCGTACAAAATTTCAGGGTGATATCTGTAATAGTTGCGAAGATATAGAATGCCGGTGAATTATTTCGCACGGCCGCCATGTTGGATTGGTGAGACGTAATAAAATTTGAAGGGCACAGTCGGGGTCAGCCAGGATGGTGCTATGACCCTATCGAGTTTCATTGAAATCGCTCCAGCCGTTTAGAAGTTATTAGGGACACACACACGGACAAAAGGTGATCTCATAAGCCTATTTTTTCATAAATGAAAATAGGCTAAAATGACCCCAGTTGTATAGGTCTAAACAGAATCGCAGAAAAGGTCATAAAACATATATTGGTTGATCTAGGTTGGGCGGTAAACCCTTCAACTCAGCGATATCGCCATTATGTCATGTTGTAGTGTCAATACCGTACTACAGGTTACAGCACTGTTTGGATCAGGAACAACTTTCTTCTCGCTGCATTTCTCATTCAGTTTGAGGTTTGCTAGTGTTTTTTATTACGTTTCTCTTTAGAGTTATGAAACTGGGGACATTTTTAATGAAAACTCATTATGTTGCACTATTACATTTTAAAATATTTCGAGGTTTGAAGCCATTTTTCAGTGTTGCCTAAGTAAACAAAAGTTTGGTGCTTTTCGGTCGGTCAACACGAATGTACCCAAATAGAGCTGGGTTATGCCCTGATCCTGAAATAAATTACATAACATTAATAAATACACTAGGATGACCAGTTTCGATCGTCAAGCGATCATCATCAGATCCATTACACTTAGGCTATAACATCTATGTTTGAGAATACAGGTGAAAAATATATACAATATGTAGAATTATTTAGTTGCAGTGTGGTAATGCAACAGTCGGTGTATGTTAAATGTGGTATATCTAATGTTAGGTAAACTTCTAAAATAGTGATGAAAATCCGGAATTTGTCTGTTAGGGGTGATTATATGGTTTTACAAAATCAATATGGTTATACTGAAATAATGCAAGCTTATACTTATCGAGTTGTCTCTTTAACTGGAACTTGAAGCAGTTGCGTGTTGCCATAGACACCAGTTGTAGTCGACAAACCCCGAGTGTTCGCTGGGTGGAACTGGTTTTCCCCTTCCTCCCCCTTTAGTTGCTATGTTCTTCCAGAGGTCAGTGCCATGTATATTTGTGTGACTTTGCCAAATCTAGATAAAAGTGTATGCTATTGAATGCAGGAGTCTGCAACTACTAAAGACCGTGGAACTATCTTCGCCACGCATGGGCTAAAAAGCCATTTCTCACTAAGCGGTACACGGTCTATTGAAGACATCCCGGCACCTTTAATACTGCCGCGCAAACGGCCAAGGTTTATTGCAGAAAAAATGTACATGGTACACCTGATCCAAATAACATTTACCTATAAACACCGCTATTTTCCCCCCTTTTTTTATCTAGCTTGGCAGCATCGCTAAGTTGTGTCTTGTTTTCGACAGGGTGTGTTTTTAGTAGAGCGAAAAGGGTTGAACTCTCCATGAAAGTGTGTTCATTTAGATTGTTGGGATTGTTTTGTTTGGCTAGGTGAATCTCGATTGCTTCTTTTATGTCGAGAGCTCTGCCTTTCGATTCGTGATGAATTATTTTTAGATCAGTCTCGATTTTAGTGAAGCTGTGCCCCGTGTCACACATATGTTCGCATACGGCTGAATGTGTTCCGTATCTTATCGCATTCCTATGTTCATTATAACGTGTATTTACTCGTCTTCCGCTCTGTCCAATGTAATTAGCTTGACAACCAATGTCTTGGCATGTAATAGAATATACCCCTTACTTTGAATACGGGTCTTGTTTATTTAGATTGCTATTTTGCAGGTGCCTCCCGGTCGTATTATTCGTTGTGAATGCTATTTTTATGCCTTGCTTTTTGAATAGATTAGTGAGTTTATATGTGTTCTCATTCACATAGTTGAAGCGCGCGAATTTTTTCTCATTAATGTCCGGTTTTGGAGTCATTTTATCTTTGTTTTTATGTTTGGCTACCAACATTGGCTTATGTTGTAGCCAAACATAAAAATAAAGATAAAATGATTCCAAAACCGGACATTAATGAGAAAAAATTCGCGCGCTTCAACTATGTGAATGAGAACACATATAAAATCACTAATCTATTCAAAAAGCAAGGCATAAAAATAGCATTCACAACGAATAATACGACCGGGAGGCACCTGCAAAATAGCAATTTAATTAAACAAGACCCGTATTCAAAGTCAGGGGTAGATTCTATTACATGCCAAGACATTGCTTGTCAAGCTAATTACATTGGACAGAGCGGATGACGAGTAGATACACGTTATAATGAACATAGGAATGCGATAAGATACGGAACACATTCAGCCGTATGAGAACATATGTGTGACACGGGGCACAGCTTCACTAAAATCGAGACTGATCTAAAAATAATTCATCATAAATCGAAAGGCAGAGCTCTCGACATAAAAGAAGCAATCGAGATTCACCTAGCCAAACAAAACATTCCCAACAATCTAAATGAACACACTTTCATGGAGAGTTCACCCCTTTTCGCTCTACTAAAAAACACGCCCTGTCGAAAACAAGACACAACTTAGCGATACAGCCAAGCTAGATAAAAAAGGGAAAATAGCGGTGTTTATAGGTAAATGTTATTTCGATCAGGTGTACTATGTACAATTTTTCTGCAATAAACCTAGGCCGTATGCGCGGCAGTATTAAAGGTGCCGGGACGTCTTCAATATACCGTGTACCGCTTAGTATACATGGCTTTTTAGCCCATGCGTGGCGAAGATAGATCCACGGTCTTTAGTAGTTGCAGACTCCTGCATTCAATAGCATTCACTCTTATCTAGACTTGGCAAAAGTCACACAAATATACATGGCGCTGACCTATGGAAGAACATAGCAACTAAAGGGGGAGGACGGGGAAAACCAGTTCCACCCAGCTAACACTCGGGGTTAGTCGACTGTAACTGGTGTCTAAGGAAACACGCAACTGCTTCAAGTTCCAGTTAAGGAGACAACTCGATAAGTATAAGCTTGTATTATTTCAGTATAACCATAGTTGATTTTGTAAAACCATATAATCACCCCTAACAGACAAATTCCGGATTTTATTACTATTTTAGAAGTTTACCTAACATTAGATATACCACATTTAACATACACCGACTGTTGCATTACCAACACTGCAACTAAATAATTGTACATATTGTATATATTTTTCACCTGTAATCTCAAACATAGATGTTATAGCCTAAGTGAAATGGATCTGATGATGATCGCTTGACGATCGAAACTGGTCATCCCAGTGTATTTATTAATCATTAGTAATTTATTTCAGGATCAGGGCATAACCAAGCTCTATTTGGGTACATTCGTGTTGACCGACTGAAAAGCACCAAACTTTTGTTAAAATATTTCACAGGTATCTGTGTTTCTCCATAACAAAATGCATCACTGTAATCATCATATTAGACCGCACAGGATGTTGTTACTATAATATATCTGTAGTACGTTTAGGCTTAGTGAATGACACAAGTCTCCTAGATGAACTTCTAGTAGTGCCCTTTATCACTGTACAAAATTTCAGGGTGATATCAGTAATAGTTTCGAAGATATAGAATGCCGGTGAACTATTTCGCACGGCCGCCATGTTGGATTGGTGAGACGTAATAAAATTTGAAATAAATTAAATGCTAAAGGATTAAAATTCCCGTACCAAGTCTAACTGTAATCGGATGGGTAAATCGCGAGAAAAGTCAATTTAATTATTTATATTTCGCGCCACAGCCATGTTGGATTTGTGCTCACCAGGTTATTGCGGAGTATTTGGGGGTATTTAGGAATTGAATTCGACAAAACGCTCCTCGTAGACAAACACGTAATAACGACTAACTTCAACGTTCCAAGGCACAGATCAGAACTTTATATCCACTGATCAATCTCAAAAGAAAACTGAACACCAAAAATGTCTTACACTTACACACTGCACTCATCTGACCCATCCTCATTTACGCATTCCCAGCAATAGGCTTTCTTTCATTCTCCAACCTCAAACGATTACAATCTATCCAAAACTGGCTATTACGCCTAGCAGTAAAAACGAAAACCAAATTACTTACTAATACTCAAACAGATCCTACAAAACGCAGACATCTAACAAGGACACCACAATACACCTAGCCAACAAAAATAGTAACTAACAATAATTCAACCTCATTTTTGTACATCATACACCTATCAAAAACACTACCAGTACAAAATAACACTTAAGGCCCACTGGTCGCGGTCAGACGCTGGATGACTGTCCAACTAAACTTTTCTCCAGTCATCAAAATTAACAACTCTACAAGTAGTTACGTGAAGAACTATACAGCCTATTTTCATATATCCTACTCGTGTTAATTGACTCTATCAACATACAAAATTTCAGTTTGATTGTTGTAATAGATTCGCAGATATCGAGAACCGTCTAAATATTTCACTTGGTCGCCATGTTGGATTTTTATTTATGTACTATTACATGAAGATTATTGTGTACGTGTGGTATTCAAACTTCAATCGCATGATTAGGACACAAGAAGTAAAAAACGAGATTGTAAAATTTCGCACAGCTGCCATCTTGTCGTTATTAAAACAATTGAAATAAATTAGATGCCAGTGGATTAACATTTGTATAAGCATTTAACGTACAAAGTTTCACTGCACTGGATGGTTAAATCACGAGAAACATCCATTTAAATATTTACAATTCGTGTCGCCGCCATGTTGGATTTGTGCTCACCAGGGTACTGAAATTCCTCTAGGTGGACTTATGTTCATAGCCTCTATGAACAAAAAGAATTCAGTTTGATAGCTGTAAAAGATTCGTAGATATTGAGAACCATCGAAATATTTCGGATGGTCGCCATTTTGGATTGTTATATACATAGGCCATAGAGATATGTACCATTAAAGGAAAATTATTGCGTAGCTTCATTATTCAAACTTTCACTTCGATTGCATGATTACGGCACAAGAAATGAAAATTTAATTTTGAAATTTCGCACAGCCGCCATCTTGAGGTTATGAAAACAATTGAACTAAATTAGATGCCAGTTCATTACAATATTTATAACAATTTACTGTACCACATTTCACTGCACTCAGATGGTTAAATAGTGAGAAAAGTCTATTAAAATGTTGCAATTTCACTTGGCCGCCATGTTCGTTTTGTACTTTACAGATTTTTGAAAGTTACATAGATAAACTTGTAGTAGCGCCCTTTATAACTGTACAAAATTTCAGGGTGATATCAGTAATAGTTTCGAAGATATAGAATGCCGGTGAATTATTTCGCACGGCCGCCATGTTGGATTGGTGAGACGTAATAAAATTTGAAATAAATTAAATGCTAAAGGATTAAAATTACCGTACCAAGTCTAACTATACTCGGATGGGTAAATCGCGAGAAACGTCAATTTAATTATTTATATTTCGCGCCGCCGCCATGTTGGATTTGTGCTCACCAGGTTATTGCGGAGTATTTGGGGGTATTTAGGAATTGAATTCGACAAAACGCTCCTCGTAAACAAACACGTAATAACGACTAACTTCAACGTTCCAAGGCACAGATCAGAACTTTATATCCACTGATCAATCTTAAAAGAAAACTGAACACCAAAAATGTCTTACACTTACACACTGCACTCATCCGACCCATCCTCATTTACGCATTCCCAGCAATAGGCTTTCTTTCATTCTCCAACCTCAAAGATTACAATCTATCCAAAACTGGCTATTACGCCTAGCAGTAAAAACGAAAACCAAATTACTTACTAATACTCAATCAGATCCTACAAAACGCAGACACCTAACACGGACACCACAATACACCTAGCCAACAAAAATAGTAACTAACAATAATTCAACCTCATTTTTGCACATCATACACCTATCAAAAAACACTACCAGTACAAAATAACGCTTAAGGCCCACTGGTCGCGGTCAGACGCTGGATGACTGCCCAACTAAACTTTTCTCCAGTCATCAAAATTAACAACTCAACAAGTAGTTACGTGAAGAACTATACAGCCTATTTTCATATATCCTACTCGTGTTAATTGACTCTATCAACATACAAAATTTCAGTTTGATTGTTGTAATAGATTCGCAGATATCGAGAACCGTCTAAATATTTCACTTGGTCGCCATGTTGGATTTTTATTTATGTACTATTACATGAAGATTATTGTGTACGTGTGGTATTCAAACTTCAATCGCATGATTAGGACACAAGAAGTAAAAAACGAGATTGTAAAATTTCGCACAGCTGCCATCTTGTCGTTATTAAAACAATTGAAATAAATTAGATGCCAGTGGATTAACATTTGTATAAGCATTTAACGTACAAAGTTTCACTGCACTGGATGGTTAAATCACGAGAAACATCCATTTAAATATTTACAATTCGTGTCGCCGCCATGTTGGATTTGTGCTCACCAGGGTACTGAAATTCCTCTAGGTGGACTTATGTTCATAGCCTCTATGAACAAAAAGAATTCAGTTTGATAGCTGTAAAAGATTCGTAGATATTGAGAACCATCGAAATATTTCGGATGGTCGCCATTTTGGATTGTTATATACATAGGCCATAGAGATATGTACCATTAAAGGAAAATTATTGCGTAGCTTCATTATTCAAACTTTCACTTCGATTGCATGATTACGGCACAAGATATGAAAATTTAATTTTGAAATTTCGCACAGCCGCCATCTTGAGGTTATGAAAACAATTGAACTAAATTAGATGCCAGTTCATTACAATATTTATAACAATTTGCTGTACCACATTTCACTGCACTCAGATGGTTAAATAGTGAGAAAAGTCTATTAAAATGTTTCAACTTCGCTTAGCCGCCATGTTCGTTTTGTACTTTACAGATTTTTGAAAGTTACATAGATAAACTTGTAGTAGCGCCCTTTATCACTGTACAAAATTTCAGGGTGATATCAGTAATAGTTTCGGAGATATAGAATGCCAATTAAATATTTTGCACAGCCGCCATTTTTAGGTTATGTAAACAATAGAACTAAATTAGACGCCATTGCATTACTATATGTATTAACATTTGCTGTACCAAGTTTCATTACGTTTCGATGGTTATATCGCGAGAAAAGTCTATTTCAAAGTCTCAAATTCGTTTGGCAGCTATGTTGGTTTTGTAGTTACCCGGTTTCTGAAAATTTCATAGGTGAATTTCAAGCAGTGCCCTTTATTACCGTACACAATTTGAGGGTGATATCGGTAATAGTTTCGGAGATATTGAATGCTGGTGAAATATTTTGCACAGCCGCCATGTTGGATTGGTGAGACGTAATAAAATTTGAAAGGCACGGTCGGGGTTGGCCGAAATGGTGCTATAACCTTACCGAGTTTCATTCAAATCGCTCCAGCCGTTTAGAATTTATTAGGGACACACACACATCACACACACATCACACACGCACACACATACACACACACGGACAACAGGTGATCTCATGAGCCTTTTTTTTTTCATAAAATGAAAATAGGCTAAAAGAGTTTACAATTCCATTTGCCATGAGGAGGATAATAATTTTAAATTTAAATTTTATTGGTGGCGGCCAAGTTAAAATATAAATTGAAAAGCATTTACAGTGAAACCTCTATTAAGAGACCAGTGACGGTTCCATGAAAAACTGGTCTTTTAGAGGGGTGGTCTCTTAATAGGGGTAGGCATTAAAACTAATTTTATACTGCATTATTAATAAAGTACAGTTGGAACACTGCATTGGTTCACATTTAGTACAAATTAATTACAATTATTTATTTTCTGAGCTCTGTCATTTAAAAAGTCACGAATTGATCTCTGTTTCAGATTAGCACATCTTTTTTTAACAATTTCACTTTCTAGAATATCTCTGAGTGAGTTCGGAAGTCCATTAATTTGCTCTGGGTTCGAACAATCTTCTAGGAGAGCCGTTTTATTTTGTATTTATATTCGTTACATAGCACTTTTTCTATTGACATTGTATGCTGATGCAGTTCTAATGTTATTGGTTTTACGTCCCTTTTAACTACACTGGCTTTTAGAGACGCCGGGGTGCCGGAATTTTGCCCCGAAGGGGATCTTTAACGTGTCAGTAAATCTACTGAGACGGCTCCCTCGCATTTGCGCACCCTCAAATGCCAGCTGACTGCGCCAGGTTTCGAACCTGCAACCTTGGGCTCAGCAAGCTGATGCAGTTCTGTGCCAACAGGACCATTGTTTACATCATCACCCTCATCACCATCTCCAATGGGAAGGCAGACGAGAAGTGGTCTTTTGAAAGAGATCAGACTGAGAAAATGCCTGGTCATTGGTCGGGGGGAGGGGTGGTCCTTAAATAGGGGTACAGTAGAGTCTCGTAAACTCGGCACTCGGTAAGCCGGCTCTCCGGATTTCTCGGCCACCCTGATAGGAGAAAAAAAATCATGATTTTTCTTTGTTTTGTGTTTTCGCACAGAGCGTTATTATGTTTTCTTTCGTCTTCTCCGTCTTCTCCGCTATGGACATTCTGTTTCTTCGCCGTCTTCGTGACGAGGCTTCAAGAAACAGGTTTCAAAGCAAAAAGCAAAAGAACATTACTTATTTTTTTGCAAAAAAGTAAATGGTAATTTTTATTAAGTGAAAAAAATCTTTGCGTACAGGATTTATTTTGTACATCTACTGTACAGTGTGCATATTATAAAAATAATTTGTAGGCCTCGTTTTTCTAAGTTTTCTTTCATAATTGTTTCCCTTGCTTTTTATGCAGTACAGTAGTACACTACTGAACTATATATTCAAGTAACTTACTGTAATAGTAGTGGCTTAATCGTTTTAAAACTTGCGTTTTTGTTAAAAACAAATAATTGTACTGCATTGCATTAGTTTTAAACCTAAACAAACAGCTTATTTGTTCTTTTTAACACATTTCCCGATAACCCGGCATTCTCGCGAACTCGGCCACCCTTCGGTCCGCATTGGGCCGAGTTTGCGAGACTCTACTGTAACAAATACATTGACCTTATGAGGTTTGAAATCGGTTCCAAGAAAAATCAGTCTTTAAGAGGGGTGGTCTTTTGATAGGGGTGGTCTTTTAGAGAGGTTTCACTGTAAATAGAAGAAAGCAATTAAGGAGATATTATCGCTTTTATCTTCCTGAAGCAAAGGCATGAGTGAGCATCAGCTAACTTTAATGACCTGTCAATCTTACAATAGCTGATGCTAGCACGGCAAATGGCAAATAATAATACAATATACAGGTTTTGTGCTGCGCAAAACAATTACTTTTCCTACACCACACTACTGTTTTAATCGGTTCGATCAATCGACTAAAGCACATTGATCGATTAATCGTATTTTCAGATTAATCGGTCCGTTTAATCGATTAAAACAAAAGCTTTAGTTTAAATTGCTCAAGAAAGTAGACAAGCCCGCCAACTGTGAGTTACGGCTCGAGATTCGTTTCTTGAATGCACGAAATATTAAGCTACCGTCGTTGAGCTGTTGATGTTGTTGATTCATTAAGAGCTTCGCGACTTCATGGTCATGTAGCCCCATATACTGGGGTGAGTGCGGAACCTGTCTAATAACCTGTGTTATTGTGATGACTGTATTAGTGTGCGTAGTTGTAATTCTGATGAGGATTGGGACGGAAGCGGCCATCACCAAAATTTCAGAACCCTCCCAGCATTCGCCTGGAGTAGAAGTGGGAAACCACAGAAAACTACTTCCAGGACAGCTGAGGTGGGAATCGAACACGGGCCTCCGCGGTGACAGCCTAGGGTGCTAGCCACTACGCAACGAGGCGGACTACATTAAACTAGTTGACATCCATCGCCAAGTGTGTGAGGTGCATGGCACATGACCAACCGTCTGTCATCACAAGCGATTGATGAATGATCGTATGGCCCCCGAAGAGGCCGAGTGCTGGTCTTTCTAGTTGACGCCCGTCGGCGACCTGCGCGTCGTAAAGAGGATGAAGTGATGATGAAGACATCACATACACCCACTCCCCGAGCCACGGGAATTAACCCCAGGAGATTAAAATCCCTGATGGCTCGGCCGAGAATCGAACCCGCGGCACTTCGGGCCAAAGCCTAGCGCGCTAACCTTTTAGCCACTGAGCCGGACATCACAAGCGATAAATAGATAACTTATCAATTATAATAATAATAATAATTATTATTATTATTTATTATTATTTAGGACCCGCTGCGGTGGCCAAAAGAGCTAACGCGCTAGCTGGTGCCTCGCAGGCACCGGGAGATCGTCGGTTCGAATCCCACCTCGGCCGTCCTGAAAATAGTTTTCGTGGTTTCCCATATTCACCACCAGGCAAATGCCGGGACGGTTCTTTTCCACAGGGACACGGCCGACTTCCTTCCAAAATCCCTTCCCTCACCCTTCCTTAATTAGACCCAAATTAGCAGTCACATGGGTGATCGGCCTGTGGCCATCCCCAGGTGTATCTGCTGACAAATTGTGTCAGCTCCCAGACGCCGTCCTTGCGACGTTAGAGAAGAGTCTGTGGGTGGGGCTGAGCTGGGAGAATATATTTAGAGGCTTGTGATTTGATTGTTATATCAAATAATAAAAAATGGTCCGGTTAGCAGTAATTATAATTGCCAGCGTTTCACCCTACTGTCGACCAAAGTATTATGTGCACTCGAGTTTGAAGGTTGTTTATGAAGTAGCCATTAGACCTACATAAAATACAATAATATCATCATTTTCGTCGTTCTATTTTACGTTAGTTCATGCAGGTTTGGATTTTTAATTTATATTTTAATATTTTTTATCGCAGTTGTAACACAAAAAGTGCATATTTTAAGAGCGTTTCAACCATGCGTCACTTCCGAGTGATGCGCGCCTTGATGCGTGATGGGCTCCATTTCGGCAACGCTGTGCAGCTTTTCCCGGAGCGGCTAGCTGGTGAACCATGTCTTATTTCCCCCTACAAATACCAACTGATATAAAATAAGTGAATTAATTTACGTATTTCACAGTCATACAGCATAACTTTTCGATGTATCAGGATTACAACGCGAACAAGAACTACAATTTCCAACCACCCCGAGCCGAGAGAAAGTTACCTTACAAAAAAGTTAACAACCTTGTTTCTTGACTACATAAAATTTTGAAATTAAAAAAACAGTTATACAACATTCCAATGTATATTTTGTTAAAATTTGGATTCGATCCGATGACGGGTTTTTGAGATAATAATTCTTAAATGTGACGCATGGTTGAAAGACGCTTAAAAACGTGCACCTTTTGTGTTCCAACTGCGATAAAAAATATTAAAATATAAATTAAAAATTTCAAACCTACGTGAACTAACGTAGAATAGAACGACAAAAATTATGTTGTTATTGGATTTTATGTAGGTCTATTGGTTACTTCACAAACAACCTTCAAACTCGAGTGCACAATACTTTGGTCGACAGTAGTGTGCCATTGGCTCGTCAGTTGGTATGGTACACCTCACCAAGACGCGAGGCTAGCACATACTGAGAATACACAAAATACAAGTAGTATTGACGTTACGAGTAATGCCAATGTGCTACGGGAGTCAAACTCCCTTTCACAAAAACAATAAACGCGCTAGCTGGTGCCTCACTGGCACCGGGAGATCGTGGATTCGAATCGCACCTTGGCCCTCTGAAAATGGTTTTCGTGGTAGTCCAATTTGGTTTCAAATATTCCCGAAGGAAACATGATTTTAGTTTCCATTTGCCGGATGTAATATCAAATAATATGATAAAATGGTCCGGTTAGCCCAAATTATAATTGCCAGCGTTTCGCCCCAGTGTACCATTGGACTCGTCAGTTGGTATGGTCCAGCTCACCATGTAGCTCTGTGTTCTTGGATGTGTGCGGAATCTGTCTGACAACCTGGGTTATTTTGATGGCTGTACTAATTTGTAATTGGAACCAGGATTGGGTATAAGGTGGCCGTGGTCCCCAAATACGCTCCATCCCAGCATTTGTCTAGAGTAGAAGTGGGAAACCGCAGAAAACCACTTCTAGGATGGCTGAGGTAGGAATCGAACCAACGTCTCTTCAGTGTGAGTGGTGAGGCCCAGCAGGTAAGGCTCACTGTGACGCAATCTCCCAGACCAGACGTAAGATTAGTGGAATTAGAACGAACACTTCGCGGACCTGTCCTTAACCGCTACGCACACACACATTTACATACAACTGAGGCACAGTGAACATAATTCCTCAGAATTATTCTCGTCAATACTGACACACTATGCCATATATCGCGCTCACTTTCTGTTGTCTAGGGTAAGTACTGGTCTTTTGTCCAAATTGTCCTGGGTTTAACACGGGTTTAACATTAACGGGACCAAGGCCTGCATTGAGGTACACTCAGGCTCGTGAGGATGAATGAGAAGAGAAGGGTCTTATTCCCACCTCAACGATCCTAGAAAAATAGCCATGGTTTCCTCTTCATCTATAATCAGTCAGAAACTGAGTGAAGACATTTCCGATTGGCTCCTAGGATATGTTGTATCCCAAGACGGAAGAATATGTTATCAGTACTTTAAATATCCGGTTGGGTCCTAGGATATGTTGTGTATCACAAGACAGAAGAATATGTTATCAGTACTTTAAATATCCTGTCGACTCCTAGGATATGTTGGGTATCACAAGACAGAAGAATATGTTATCAGTACTTTAAATATCCTGTCGGCTCCTAGGATATGTTGGGTATCACAAGACAGAAGAATATGTTGACAGTACTTTAAATATCCTGTCGGCTCCTAGGATATGCTGTGTATCACAAGACAGAAGAATATGTTATCAGTGCTTTAAATATCCTGTCGGCTTCTAGGATATGTTGGGTATCACAAGACAGAAGAATATGTTGTCAGTACTTTAAATATCCTGTCGACTCCTAGGATATGTTGGGTATCACAAGACAGAAGAATATGTTGTCAGTACTTTAAATATCCTGTCGGCTCCTAGGATATGTTGGGTATCACAAGACAGAAGAATATGTTGTCAGTACTTTAAATATCCTGTCGACTCCTAGGATATGTTGGGTATCACAAGACAGAAGAATATGTTGTCAGTACTTTAAATATCCTGTCGACTCCTAGGATATGTTGGGTATCACAAGACAGAAGAATATGTTGTCAGTACTTTAAATATCCTGTCGGCTCCTAGGATATGTTGGGTATCACAAGACAGAAGACTATGTTGTCAGTACTTTAAATATCCTGTCGACTCCTAGGATATGTTGGGTATCACAAGACAGAAGAATATGTTATCAGTACTTTAAATATCCTGTCGGCTCCTAGGATATGTTGGGTATCACAAGACAGAAGAATATGTTATCAGTACTTTAAATATCCTGTCGGCTCCTAGGATATGTTGGGTATCACAAGACAGAAGAATATGTTGTCAGTACTTTAAATATCCTGTCGACTCCTAGGATATGTTGTGTATCACAAGACAGAAGAATATGTTGTCAATTCCTAAAATATCCGGTCGACTCATAGGATATATTGAGTATCACAAGATAGAAGGATATGTTATTAATTCTTGTAATATCCGGATGGCCTCTAGGTTTTTTGATCTTCAGTGTATCACAAGAAAAATGAGCATTAAATTAATTGTACCGTACAAAATTATATTTCCCTGTAGTTATGCCCTCCTAGAGTACTTTATATACAGGGTCTTTCATATAAAATAAGAACGCCAAGCGGCGGATTTGTTACCCGCAGCTGCGGTGACCTTGGCCGAGCTTATGGCGCGCCACGGCCCTGGTGTATTCTTGGAATACACGGTACGAGAGAATATAAAGTTTAATGTTCTTTGCATGTTCATTCCTTCCTCTTTGTCAAACACCAACAGTGATCTTCTATTTTCTCTTTGGTTATCATGTCGCTTATATCTTTTATGAGTCTGTTCTAGATATATATCTTCCATGACCCACCTAGCGTCATCTAGCAGCGAATCTCTGAAGCTCTTCAACTCTTCCTGGTGCAAGAGA
Organism: Meconema thalassinum; assembly: GCA_946902985.2. Taxonomy (NCBI): domain Eukaryota; kingdom Metazoa; phylum Arthropoda; class Insecta; order Orthoptera; family Tettigoniidae; genus Meconema; species Meconema thalassinum. The sequence continues at coordinate 1,417,822,055 of OX336389.2, forward strand.
ACTTCCTTCTCAATCTGGCCACCAGATTTTGTTACCATCGCCAGCTATTATCTCCTTGAGCAAGAGAACTTCGTCTCCTTTTTCACTCACCATGCTGTGCTAGTATCGCCTGCTATCAACTCTTTGAAGACCATTCATCAAGAAGAACATTTATTTTTATTATGTTGGTCATGCTTATATGTATACCTTTTGTTTCCTACCCCCACTCTTTTCCCTTCCTAGGTCCCTCTGTGCTTCGCTGAGCAGGTCTCACTTCTAAGTCGGCAGTTGACTCGGTCAGTTAAGGCTCAACTCGAGCCAGTCTCCTCAAACCAAGAGACACTCTCTACGTTCTACGCCATGTTGGCACATTAGATATCGTCAAGGGGAACTTCACCTTCGACATGAAATCAAGTTAAGTACAAACTTCAAGTTTTAACCTCATCCTCATGGTTTTAACTTCTACATGCTTTTAACTATTATTTTATAGGCAGTGTGAAATTACTATATTTTGGGGAAAATCATCCTTCGTGGGATTTTCCATGTTGGACTTCTGTCCATTTAAGCCAATCTTTGTGAAAGGCAGCATTTCTTATGCTTGTCAAATGAGAAATCTTCTCACACCGTGGGAGATTATTGATTACCCGCTGTCTATAAAATTACCAAGCTAGTTCCTCCGTTGTATTAACTTTGGCCCCATTCTTCTATTAAGATCGTTCTGGAACCTTCCAGATCCTGCACTTTATCTACAAGTCCTGCAGTCATGTATTTTTCACTCACTTGTGAAAATACTATTTAAAATGAGTAATCTTCCTTATAAATTACTGCAATAGCGAACTTTCGTCCACCGTTGGAATGTTCTATGGCGCATTTAATTGTAATTCCCAACTTTCTCAAGAAATAGACACTCGCCTACCTAGTGCATCCAGTTATTTTCATCATTGCAATAACTTTCTTTCCCATAAACTTTCGTGTCTCTACAGTGAACTTTTCATCTATTTAAAAGACTATAGTGAAAACTAGTGCTTGTCCCACTTTCTACCGCGTCGCGATCGTCCGGTTACATTAAATAAGGCCATGAACATTGATCCTAAATCCCAATGATCTTTCCTCAACCTTCTACTAACAAACCATATCAATAAAATTGTAACTTTTCTATAAGGTGTCACTCACGAAGTGCCCTTCCATTTTGTTGATTTATCATTAATTAATTACTGTATAACTACGTGTTTTATACACGGTTCAAACTTACATTGTTTCTTCCCTATAATCAGGGAAAACAATTCTTTCAACTCTTGAGTGAGTTATTTCTGGGTTTCACGAAATGGAATCTGCCCCATTTGGCTCGTGATTCCTACTTAAACATAGGAAGTCTAGAACTTTCCTTTTGACTTTCTCTTCAGGTTTCACCGTAGTGACCTGCACTTTTTTGTATAATTGTTATAAAGTAATTCTGCACAAATATAAGAAGTTGTAGGAACTTCTATCTTATCTTCATGTTTTTCTTATTGTTATTCTTGAAGTTGTCACTTTTTCTAAAATATTATCTCAGAAATTTCTTAAAGTACACTCCTTGTACTCAATCTAATGTTTAAACTTTATAATTATTTCATTTGTCTTTTTTAAATCTTATAAAGATTTTAGAACATATATAAGGTTTGAAACCTCATAAATTGTTATTTGCCTGGAGCAATCTCTAAATGTTAGGAGGTCTGCGACCACATTGGTTAAAAAGTTTAAATGATCTATATTTGTCAAAAAGATATTACATATTTGTTAAAGTTATCAACTTCTTTTGCCTTGTTAAATAAATTAAATATTTGTTTTTGGATTCATCATTTCTCTAATACTACTGTTAGGCAAGATCCTGGCTTTCCTAACTCTTCCTCAGTTCATGTCATCGTTAATACAGAATAAAGCTTTTACTATCTGTCTTGCCAGACTATCACCCTTCCCCATAATAGTCTTATGCAAGCCTGGGAGGAAATACACTAAAGCCTTTCTCTGGCAAACCGCCCAAGTTCTAGCTGCGGTTCCCGTTAGCTTAGACCAAGCCCGTACCCACTTTAGGTATCAGAGAGCGGATTTGCGGTGGCAACCGCCTCTAAGTGCATTTAAGGTTAAATTTATAACTTTTGTGGGACTCTCCTCCCATCTTTCTATCCTTTTTCTCCAGTCCGAAACCCACCTCCCTTTCTTGATCATCTTCCCTTGGTGGGTAGGTTATTCCTCAGCCAATAATCTACCCAAAATTTGGTACCAGAAACCCGGGAGAGTCCATTTGCTATTTTTATGCTTTGTCAAGTGTCATTTGACAATACTTTGCAAATTATTAATATCTGCTTTGAATCTTTCAGCTATAACTACATCGAGCAAAGCCTGTGAAGTGGAAAGAGGCCGCTCCTGTCTCCCATGGTGTTTCCCGTTCTTTCTACTTATTCGCTGCTGCCAACTTGACAACATCTCCAAGGTTCCACAGTCTCGTGAGTTACACTTCAATCTATTTTCTTTGTAATGGCTCCTACTGAAAAAGATGAAACTCTCATTGCTAGACGTTCTTCCTATAAAGGGCAACTCACCAGATTCAGAAATTTCATCCACAAATTAAATCCCGCCGAGTGTGATTTAGATATCTTGACACAACGCCTTAAGTTGTACGAACGGTCCTATGATCATTACGATCAAATTCAAACCGAGATTGAATCCACTTGCCCAGAACTTCAATCGGATCGGGACGAGGTCGAACCCTTGTACTTTGAAGGGATTGCCAAGGCCCACCAACTGATCCGCAGTATCTCAGAACCGGACACTAAGGTCATCAATCCGGCCCAGTTCGCACCTGCTTCAGTTCACAAGAACAAACCGAAACCGTTACTTCCAATGATAAGCCTACCTCACTTCTCAGGCCAGGAAGGTGAATGGTATTCTTTTTATGAACTTTACTGCTCCCTAATTCATGAAAATACTGACATTCCAGACATTCATAAATTCTACTTCTTACGTACGTCTTTGGAAAGCGAGGCCTTAGCCTTGGTGGAGTCACTTCCTTTAAGCGCAGATAACTACCACATCGCCTTTAATCTCCTTAAAGAGAGATATGGCAATTTACGTTTGAGTGTCGCTCGCCACATCCGCTGTCTGTTTAACCTGCCAGCCGTCAAACCTAATGACGTCACCTCTTTAAGAGACCTGTTAGACTCTATGCAGTTAAATGTTAGAGCATTATATCAACTTAAGCAGCCCGTCCAAACATGGGACACCATACTTATTCATCTAGCTACATCAAGATTCGATTTTTCAACTTTAAAGGCTTGGGAAATTGAACTCGCTCGCAAGGAGGAATTTTCGTTCGAACACTTAATCTCGTTTCTTAACAGCCGATGCCAACTTCTTACAGCACTCTCATTTCAGTGCGAAAATGTCGAAACGAAACATCAGTGTCACATTTTTGAGAAAAACCTTGCTTTTTCAAAGGGTCATCAGCCCCCATCTGTCCAGAACAAGCAAACTCGTTCCGCTTCTTTCAACCATCCAAGAGAACATATCAGGCCGCTCAACAAATCTTTAAAATGCACGCTCTGTAAAAAGTTGCACATTTTGTATTTGTGCAAATCTTTTAAAGAATTGTCTGTCGAAGATCGAAGGAAGTTTGTCTTCAATAGCAAACATTGCTTCAATTGCTTGTCACCTAAGCATTCTTCTTCAAACTGTACGTCTTCCAATCTCTGTTTCCATTGTAAAAAACCGCATCATTCTTTATTGCACGTTCATAACAAATCGAGGTCACCAGTACCCGCTTCTTCAAGCTCTATGCAGAGCAGCTCCGAACAAACTAATGCTTCTTCCTGCATTTCTAACGCCGAAACTTCTTACAGTGCGCAAGTTCTTTTGTCCACTGTACAATTCGAAATCCAAGATAAATTTGGAAATTGGGTTCGAACCCGCGGTCTTCTCGATTCCGCTTCAACGCACAACTTTGTTTCGCAATCGTTAATTAAAAAACTAGGTCTTTCGTCAGCGCCTACTTCTATCAATGTGACCGGCATTGACAATTTGAAAACTCAAGTCTTGCAGTCTTCAAAATTGAAAATCAGAGACGTTTGCCAAAGAAACACCAATCTTAACTTAAACTGTCTCATTCTTACCAGTATCGGCAAGGACACTCCTAGCAGCTCTATTAATACTTCCAGTTTAAAGATTCCTTCGCACTTAAGGTTAGTTGATCCTCAGTTTAATGCTCAAGGTCCCATTGAGATACTTTTCAGTGCCAACGTTTTTTGGAATTGCCTCCGTAAACAGGTTCGCAAGTTATCCTCAAACGTGGTCGCTAGAGACACCGATTTTGGTTGGGTTATTACTGGTGAAATCCAGCATCCCAGTTTTCAAACCAAAGCGCAATGTCATTTCGTTACAGCTGACATAAATCCCATTTCTGAAAAAGAGAACGCTCATGGTTTCGATCTCGATACTTTTGAAAAACACTTGCCGAAACGATGTCTTATCGTGAACAACTACGCCATCTTTGTAAGTTGTTTAAATGATTTTGCCTTCTTCCCGCACAAAATGACAATTCAAGCTCGCCTCGCCTTGTGTTACTTCGTGTACCTTCTCATGTAATTTTTTATAGCAGGTAATTGCTTAAACTCTCTCTCGAAAACTATCTTCCCCTTGTGTAAAACCATGGCTATCAGTCTCCATCACTTCGCTGTAAGCTATGTTTTACTTCTTTCGCTATTTAGAAGGATGGCCACGGCCGGCTCCTTCCTCCTTCCTCACAATTGGAAGCCGCTTTTGAAACCGCTTGAAAATCTGAATTCTCTAGCATCTAGAATAACTATTCTTATGCATAAACTCCTTCTCAATGTTCCGGCTTCTCTTCCTTTTTCGGAAGAATCAAGCTTTTTTCTCTCGAAAATTGTCGGATTCCGTGATCCTCAAAATTATGCGAAATTGATTTCTTACTTTCTTTCATATGGCTTTAAATTGTTTTTTCACGTCCAAGCTACGGATGACTGTATGTCGTGTTACTCGTTCCGCTTTAAGTTACAACTGATTCAACTAGTGTTGTTTGGTTACTTCAAACTTGTTTGTATACAAGCCTGGATAACGCCAAATTGTTGTTTATTTCCTGTACGCTTGCCAAAGGTCAAAGCAAGTTTCTCTTATCTCAACTCTGGCTGACTGCCAACCATCGTCTTGCGAGTTGCTTCTGTAAGCTCGGAAGCCGCTCACCTACTTCCCAAAATAAACTTGTTCCGCTCAAGGACTCTTTCAGATATTTATATTCGTTATCTCGCTGTACTATGTGGGTCAAGGTTGTTCATGCCTGTCTTTCCCACTTGCTTACGCTCATATCCTACAACTGCTTCGATCCTTGTTTCACAACATCGTTGAGTATTTTTCACGCGTTCATGTATTGCAATCTGCTTACATATTTTGCACCTTTAACCCTAGTCTAGTCGCGCGAGAATAATTACGCTATTAGTCGCGCACGGAGGAAAACTCCGGGTTTATAAAAAATCTATTTTATTAGGTTTATTTTGGCAAACATATTTATAGAATCACATATTATGGCTAGAAAACAAACATGTGTTTTTCTCTGGCATATTTTCTAAATAGTTTATTTAAAATAATAGGCCTAGTTAAACGTTTAACAACATTGCGTATGGTAATTAAATTAAATCCATGAGTGTTGTTGTTACCTATAACCACATCATGCAAAATATGTCTTAACAAATACAAAAACGTAAGTTTATAAATGTAAAACTGCAAGGTCATCGGATTACAGAAATATAAAGTCTCAAAATCATATGCAATAATTTAATGTGTCTGAAAACATTATGTAGAAGATTATAAAATTAAATATACTTGTAATAAATGTTCAAAAAAGTCCAATTAGGAATAATTAATGTATACCGGTAATACAGACATAAACGTATGGTTTATAGGTTTTCTTTTTTAGATATCTCTTTCATGAAATAAACACAACACAATCACATTTTACCTCAGGATAACTTCCGTCGCTATTCACACATCACTGTTATAGTTGGTTAATTATCGTTGTTTTATGGGGCGTAACATCGAGGTCATCTGCCCTACACATCACTGGCATCGTCATTTTGACCTTCGGCGGTGCTTGCGCAATCCCGGCAGTATGTTACTCTATGTTCTGTGCACAGAAACTTGTAACAGAATAGACAAGATACCTTCGATGAGCGGTTTTGTTTCCAAGAACAAAACGCGCAGCGTCCGCTTCCTTCTGCAGCATTTTGACAGGGTTGTGGTTCCTCTTCAATCTCAGCAAGTCCTCGTATCTTCAGCTGACGTGGAATATTCGTTAGTGAGTGTCTCCTCTTCAAATAATCTAAACAGAGCTCTCGGGACAAATTTTTCAGGAATGTGCGCCTGTTCGTCTCTTCCTTCGCGTTAACTAAGAAAATAATGTAGGCATTTATTGCTCCAATATTCATGAGAGCAAAAAAGAGTGATAATGGCCATCTCTGAGTTCGCCTCGCTACTGTGTACGTTGCTTTTAACTTGTCCGTATCTACTCCTCCTTTTGTGAGATTATAAAAGGTCAACATCTCCGGTTTCATTGCATCACCGGAGTCCTCATCAATGGAGTCCGAGTTGTGGAAACTAGACAAGAGAAGTACAAGTCTATTTCTTTTGGGCACGTAGGAAAGTAGAGTACTATTATCTCCAAACCCAAATAGGCCACTAAATTCCTCACGTCCCTTGCTCTCTGTAAACAAAGTGAGTATTTCTCGTTTGTTTTTTCTCAAAGTGCCAACGACCGTCAAACGATAATCTTTCAACAAATCATTTGCAAGCGGGATTGAAGAATACCAATTATCTACGGTTACCTTGCGTCCTGAACCAGATATTGGTCGGTTTAGTCGGAGAACTACCTGATGTGGAGAATTGCTCACTTGGTAAGGCCCATCTGGTTGGCTTCCTAAATATACCTCCACGTTTTTGAGCGTAATACGTCCGGGCATCGGCGAGAGCAAAAATCTTAATTCCATACTTGGCTGGTTTTGATTTTATGTACTGCCGAAAACTACATTTCCCTCTAAATGGCTCTAACATTTCATCAATCGCTACATATTCACCTGTGCTATAATGCTCAGTGCAATGATCGTTAAATTTCTAGAAAATAAAACGTAACGGAGCAAGTTTATCATATTGCCGTCTCTCTTCCCGCGTGTTAACATTGTCAAACCTTATGGCTCTTAACAAAAATCTCAATCTTTGCAATGACATAGTGGTTCTGAAAAAGTCGATACCTGTGAAGTCCTTCGCATATAAGTCCTGTAGATTTTGGTGAGACGAGTGCAGCGCTCCGGCCATGTATAGAAGACCAAACAAAGCTTTCATCTCCGTAAAGTCTGTATCTCTTGCGTCCCTTTCACGCTGATATTTATCTCTGTTACGCTTAATCCATATATTTGTGCAATTTACAATTGCATTCACCATATAGTCGTCAAAAAAGAGATTCCAGGCTTCTAGAGCAGTTTTAGCACTTGTGGCCAGACCTCGAACACAAGGAATATGACTTCTAATTATATTGTGAGCTCTGGTTCTCACATTTTGTGGTGGACAGTGGGTGTACCATATTGTATTGTTGTCCTTGCCAAGTAGATAACCCCTTCGACCTGTATTTATGTTATAAATAGGAATAGTTTCAAGTTCGTCTGCAGACTGCTCACTTTCTGAAACGTGATCACTATTTTCTAGGATATCCTCATTTTCATCAGATGAACCTCCAACATCCGATTCCTCTGGAATTTCTTCAAGCAAACGTCTGATACGCTCCTCCTCACGTAGATCCATTTTTCTGCAGACAATAGATCAATATCCCATAAAGCCTTTGCGATAGTAAAGAAATCCGCTAAATATAACGTGACGAAAATTATTCCTTAGTAGCCACACAGGGGATCCTCATCCAGGTTTAGATAATATATACTGTTTTGCAAGGAAATTAATTTAAAAATTGTTATTCTACGTATCAACATAACTTACCAACGATTAGTAAAGGTAGATCACAAATAATACCACTTCACATACAAAACGAGTTCACACACAAAGTAAGAATACGACGGCACTTGTTAGTCGCGCACGGAAGAAACGTCCGGGTAATGGACAGCGGTCGCTACAGTGATACTTTCCCCGCACACAGAAAGAGTAACCTTGACGAATTCCAGACTGGGCGAGTCCAAATGAACCAGGGAGAAGGTATAGGGGTGGAAAGGGCAATCCGTGAACAAAGAAGTACTTTCCCATGCATACTAAAATGGACCCGGAGGAAATCTCCGTGCGCGACTAATTAAAGGTTAATGTTCATTGATGAACAAACTTGTTTTATCTCGTCGTTACATTCGATGTGTTTTTGTATTTATACTTGCCATGTCACGTTTCTCGCTGACTTAAGTATTTTTCTGAGTAACTCCTTTGATACTCATTATGACTTAAGGTCATTGTTTATGGCTACAAGATTGTTACCTATGGCGTTCTTGCTTTCTACTCGCATAGTTCCTTTGTTTATTTGGTACATTCTTATCCGGAATAGATGTACTTGTTTCTATACGCTTTGTTTAAACTTGTTAATTCTCCTCTTGCATCGTATCGCCATCTTTACTAGTGCTATATTTCCCTCAGCTTCTAGCTATTTTGTGATTGAAGGTGTTGTTAATTCTCGTTTTTTAACTCCGCTTTCCAATGACCCTGATGACCTGCTTCCACTCACACCTGGTCACTTCCTTACACGCACTTCTCTCTCTGCCCCTCCTCCTCTTCCCAATTCTTACAGGGATTCTAATCTACCTATCGTTTGGCGTAAACTTGAAGCCCTCCGTAATTCTTTTTGGAAGAGGTGGAACTTGGAATATTTAACTTCCTTGCAACGGAGACAGAAGTGGTTTCTTTCCAGTTCCGACATTAAAGTGGGGGACTTGGTCTTGATTAGGGAAGTTTCTCCCCCCTTAGTCTGGATCTCGGGTAGAGTGACCGAGTGTTATCCTGGAAGAGATGGGAGAGTCAGGGTGGTCAGAATCTTGACCTCTAATGGTCCGATCACAAGACCACTGTCTTTGATCGCTCCATTACCTTTAAATGTTTAACTGCTTCTTTGTTCTCTGTTGGTGTTTGTCCCTCCCAGTATGGTGTATTCTTGGAATACACGGTACGAGAGAATATAAAGTTTAATGTTCTTTGCATGTTCATTCATCCTCTTTGTCAAACACCAACAGTGATCTTCTATTTTCTCTTTGGTTATCATGTCGCTTATATCTTTTATGAGTCTGTTCTAGATATATATCTTCCATGACCCACCTAGTGTCATCTAGCAGCGAATCTCTGAGCTCTTCAACTCTTCCTGGTGCAAGAGGACTTCCTTCTCAATCTGGCCACCAGATTTTGTTACCATCGCCAGCTATTATCTCCTTGAGCAAGAGAACTTCGTCTCCTTTTTCACTCACCATGCTGTGCTAGTATCGCCTGCTATCAACACTTTGAAGACCATTCATCAAGAAGAACATTTATTTTTATTATGTTGGTCATGCTTATATGTATACCTTTTGTTTCCTACCCCCACTCTTTTCCCTTCCTAGGTCCCTCTGTGCTTCGCTGAGCAGGTCTCACTTCTAAGTCGGCAGTTGACTCGGTCAGTTAAGGCTCAACTCGAGCCAGTCTCCTCAAACCAAGAGACACTCTCTACGTTCTACGCCATGTTGGCACATAAGATATCGTCAAGGGGAACTTCACCTTCGACATGAAATCAAGTTAAGTACAAACTTCAAGTTTTAACCTCATCCTCATGGTTTTAACTTCTACATGCTTTTAACTATTATTTTATAGGCAGTGTGAAATTACTATATTTTGGGGAAAATCATCCTTCGTGGGATTTTCCATGTTGGACTTCTGTCCATTTAAGCCAATCTTTGTGAAAGGCAGCATTTCTTATGCTTGTCAAATGAGAAATCTTCTCACACCGTGGGAGATTATTGATTACCCGCTGTCTATAAAATTACCAAGCTAGTTCCTCCGTTGTATTAACTTTGGCCCCATTCTTCTATTAAGATCGTTCTGGAACCTTCCAGATCCTGCACTTTATCTACAAGTCCTGCAGTCATGTATTTTTCACTCACTTGTGAAAATACTATTTAAAATGAGGAATCTTTCTTATAAATTACTGCAATAGCGAACTTTCGTCCACCGTTGGAATGTTCTATGGCGCATTTAATTGTAATTCCCAACTTTCTCAAGAAATAGACTCTCGCCTACCTAGTGCATCCAGTTATTTTCATCATTGCAATAACTTTCTTTCCCATAAACTTTCGTGTCTCTACAGTGATCTTTTCATCTATTTAAAAGACTATAGTGAAAACTAGTGCTTGTCCCACTTTTCTACCGCGTCGCGATCGTCCGGTTACATTAAATAAGGCCATGAACATTGATTCTAAATCCCAATGATCTTTCCTCAACCTTCTACTAACAAACCATATCAATAAAATTGTAACTTTTCTATAAGGTGTCACTCACGAAGTGCCCTTCCATTTTGTTGATTTATCATTAATTAATTACTGTATAACTACGTGTTTTATACACGGTTCAAACTTACATTGTTTCTTCCCTATAATCAGGGAAAACAATTCTTTCAACTCTTGAGTGAGTTATTTCTGCGTTTCACGAAATGGAATCTGCCCCATTTGGCTCGTGATTCCTACTTAAACATAGGAAGTCTAGAACTTTCCTTTTGACTTTCTCTTCAGGTTTCACCGTAGTGACCTGCACTTTTTGTATAATTGTTATAAAGTAATTCTGCACAAATATAAGAAGTTGTAGGAACGTCTATCTTATCTCCATGTTTTTCTTATTGTTATTCTTGAAGTTGTCACTTTTTCTAAAATATTATCTCAGAAATTTCTTAAAGTACACTCCTTGTACTCAATCTAATGTTTAAACTTTATAATTATTTCATTTGTCTCTTTTAAATCTTATAAAGATTTTAGAACATATATAAGGTTTGAAACCTCATAAATTGTTATTTGCCTGGAGCAATCTCTAAATGTTAGGAGGTCTGCGACCCCATTGGTTAAAAAGTTTAAATGATCTATATTTGTCAAAAAGATATTACATATTTGTTAAAGTTATCAACTTCTTTTGCCTTGTTAAATAAATTAAATATTTGTTTTTGGATTCATCATTTCTCTAATACTACTGTTAGGCAAGATCCTGGCTTTCCTAACTCTTCCTCAGTTCATGCCATCGTTAATACAGAATAAAGCTTTTACTATCTGTCTTGCCAGACTATCACCCTTCCCCATAATAGTCTTATGCAAGCCTGGGAGGAAATACATTAAAGCCTTTCTCTGGCAAACCGCCCAAGTTCTAGCTGCGGTTCCCGTTAGCTTAGACCAAGCCCGTACCCACTTTAGGTATCAGAGAGCGGATTTGCGGTGGCAACCGCCTCTAAGTGCATTTAAGGTTAAATTTATAACTTTTGTGGGACTCTCCTCCCATCTTTCTCTCCTTTTTCTCCAGTCCGAAACCCACCTCCTTTTCTTAATCATCTTCCCTTGGTGGGTAGGTTATTCCTCAGCCAATAATCTACCCAGGCCCCCTGCTGTAGTATTGAAAGCGAGCGCATAGTACATACGAGAGGTGTTTTTTTATTAGTTCCGATGGACTGTATAAAAATAACAGATTGACATTACCAAACTTGACCTTGCAATAAGCGTGCAGGTGTTCAGTCGCCAGTCTAAACCTCAAGTGCTAAGATGGTGAAAGAACAAGTGTATCGAACAAATCCTCACACATTGAAGGAACTGAAAGAAAACATTACGTTGGCAATCAGAAACATTACAGTGGCAGAACTCACTCGCGTCAGCCTGAATGTGGTTTCCAGATACAATGCCTGTATAACCCAGGAAGGACGACACTTCCAACATCTTTTATAAGGTAAGACTCAACGACTTGTTCGTTTTTGAATGACGAATTTTTGTTTTTCCGTACATTTTAGTTATTTTTATAATTATTAGGTTTTGTTTTTGTTTTATTAATTTTCGGTCTTTCCACCTCTAAATTTTAAATTTCATTCCAAATTTGTATACTTTAATCTGTGTTAAGAGGGGCAGATGACCTCGTAGTTCCGCCACTTAAAACAACAATAACTCACTAAGAACTAAAGTAAGATTTCAGCATTGTACACACGCTAGCAAGGCTGCTGTATCTGTATCATATCATATAGGAGTGTACACCCGCTTAAAGCAGGGGGCCGTGGCGCGCCACAAGCTCGGCCGAGGTCACCGCACCAGCGGATAACAAAGCCGTCACTTGGCGCTCTTATTTTATATGAAAGACCCTGTATAAGGGTCATTTAACTTTAGTTCTCCACACAGGAAAATGAACTTATCACACGGCTGGGAGGTGTGACCAATCAAAAGGAAAATATTGGAGAGGAAGAACATTGTCAGATATGGTGAATTGCATGTTCAGCAAGGACTTACAATGAGGCAGCAAAAAATAACGGGCGGGTCACGTGAGTGTGCCATCTTGGTGATAAGAAGTCGGAGGAATGCGGGTTGTTTCAGACCAATTGGTAACTTACTAATCACTTAGGGCACTGCGGTCAGTTCAACACGCCCGGGATAAGTAGGGCAAAAAATATTCAATAACACATGATTGCTATAGAACATTTTTAGCCTATTTTCATTTGTGAAAAAATAGGCTTATGAGATCAACTTTTGTCCGTGTATGTGTGTGTATGTGTGTTTGTGTGTGTCCCCCTAATCTCTACTTAGTATAATACAAAGTCCCGATTCTTGGATGTTACGGGTAAACTCGAGAACCACTACATGGATTTTGATGCGGTTTTCACCATTCTGTAAAGGATATCTCGAGGATGATTTCTGTAGAAAATACTGTATTTATGATCAAAGGAAGCCGAGCAGTAACGATTTCAGTGGAAATGTCGAAAAAAAAAAAACTGGCGTCCGCGCACTTTGTAAGCTTACGCTGGGCAAACCGTTAAAAATATCTAAATACCATGAGTGTAAGAATTGTTCAGCATGAAAAGTTCTACAAAAAAGTCCGTAAGAGCATATGTCTATCTTCAATACATCGCCCACTATGAAAAATGAAAATCCACAGCCTGCTTCCAGTCTCCGACCGGATCAGGAATGGAATGAATGAAGCCCCTATCTAGCGGCGAGGATATGAACTGTGCCGGCTGCCGAGGCCTGACGCACTCCTCTGGGGCAATGAGTAAATGAATGACGGATGAAATGAAATGATAGTGGAGAGTGTTGCTGGAATGAAATGTTGACAGGGAAAACCGGAGTACCCGGAGAAAAACCTGTCTGCCTCCGTTCTGTCCAGCACAGATCTCACATGGAGTGACCGGGATTTGAACCACGGACTCAGCGGTGAGAGGCCGACGTGCTGCCGCCTGAGCCACGGAGACATCGCCCACTATAAGTGTTTTTATGTTTTAATTTCTTCCAACCATGTCCATTCAACTGAGGCGAGAGTTTACGAGCTAGCTAAGGGCGAGTCTATCATCCCTGTTACAGCTTAGCTAGCGGGAAAACCTATTGCCCCAGTTACAGCCAGCAGCAAACCGCCGAGTCGTGTTGAGTTAAGACTTTTGAGAAGGGTGGTTGAGTTTGGAGTACCCTGGAAGTGCTACTCGGGTTTTCTTCATTTCGCCTGTGAAACACAGACAAGTTAAGATTGGCCGGAAAGGGGGATTTGAGTTTCATTCACCTCGCCATTCCCTGGAAGTGCAACTCTCATTTCGCCTGTGAACTTTTCGCTCCGCAAAATTCACAGGCAATTTAAGATTGGACGGAAGGGGGATTATATTACATTAAATTATGCCGATTCGCGTATAGTCTCTACTTACTGTAGTTTAAAACAAAGTCCCCGATTCTCGGATGTCACGGGTAATCTCGAGAACTACTGGATGGATTTTGCTGTGGTTTTCACCATTCTGTAAAGGATATCTCCAGGAAGGTTTTTGTGGAAAATAATTTATTTATGATCAAAGGAAGCCAATCAGTAACGATTTTAGTGAAAAGGTCGAAAGAAAACCCTGGCGTCTGTGCACTTTTTAAGCTTACGCTGGGCAAACCGTTAAAATATCAGTATACTATGAGTGTAAGAATTGCTCAGCATGAAATGTACTACAATAAATGCCAGGAGGGCATATCTCTATCTTCAATACATCGTCTAATATAAGTGTTTTTAGATTGGACGGTAGGGGGATTTGAGTTTCATGCACGTCGCCATAATTAAATTACGTCTGACAAGAGTTCTGTACACTTGCAACTCCATGATAATAATATTTAATAATCCAGTCAGTGATTTTAACCCATCATGCTGAGACGTAAAACGGACATTGACATCGAAAATAAAGGCGCTTATCACGTAATGCATTCATAACTGTTCCCGGGCGAAGCCGGGGCGGGTTGCTAGTTAAATATAAACAGCTGATGCGATTTCAATGAAACTCGGGAAGAGCATACTACTACCTCGTCCGACCTCGACCGTGCCTTGCAATTCTAATACTTTTCAGCAATCCAACAGGGCGGCCACGCGAAATATTTCCCTGGCATTCTATATCACCGTAACAGTAACATATACTTGGTTCCTTAGTTTAGGGGCTGCGAAAACGCGGTCATGTAGCCCCGTTACAGTAGCAGATATCATCGTGAAATTTTGTACTGTGATAAAGGGTACTATTTAAAGTTCATCTATGCAAGTTTCAAAAACGTTTCAGAAGCTCTTGTGCTCCAGACGTTGGTCTCATCTGCTCCGCCCCACGTGGTTTCAGGAGAAAGCTAACAATTAAGCGCTTCCAATTTTCACGTAAGGCAGGCGCATCATTTTTTAGCAGTGCTGTTTTTCTGTCACAGTTAATAGGGCTTGCCAGTCTTTATATATATATATATATATATATATATATATACAGGATGTCGCAAAATTACGTCGACAAACTGAAACCAGAGGTTCCGGGCCTTATCTCAAGCAAATTGAGATAGGACACTTATGGCCGGAAACGAATCGTTAAAAATCTGTGTGACGTTGAACTTTTAACGAGGCAAATCGGCAACACCGCGCCGAGAAAGTGCGGCTTTTTCTAATGTTTCCGTTCCATACCAGTCGCGGAGGAATGCCGCCACTTCCCGTCTGGCGAACTAGCTCAGTAGTATCTCGCACGGCACGGCTTGTTCCTTGAAACGAGTCATTTGATAGCGGTTAAAATCAGAGCCAGCGCAAGTTATTTCTTATCATAATTGTCCCATTCTTTGCCGTGCACGATTCTACTGAGCCAGTTCGCCAGACAGGAAGTTGCGTAATTCCTCCGCGCCTGGTATGGAACGGAAACATTAGAAAGAGTCGCACTTTCTCGACGCAGTGTTGGAGATTTGCCTCGTTAAAAGTTTAACGTCGCACAGATTTTTAACAGTTCGTTTCCGGCCATAAGTGTCCTATCTCAAGTTGCTTCAGATAAGGGCCGAAACCTCTGGTTTCAGTTTGTCGACATAATTTTGCGTACAGGGTGTCATTTATGTACTTGAGTACCCTTAAGGGGCGTGTAGGGGATGGGTATAGGATCAATTTGAGATAGGGAACCTGGGGTATGAATGGCCTCCTAACCCCAGAAAACAGGTTTGTTTCAGGCCCTCCGCCCCTGTAAAGTAGGGAAGCGCGCCATTTGTTACTCTGAGGTCAGGCACTGTTTCGCTGTCAACGGTCTTGGCGCGACCACCGCTCAACGCGGCGATAGCCGAAAGCTGTATTCATCTTGCCAATTGATAGTTCCGTCGTCTTTAACTACTACAAAACACACGAAACTCGTTGATACTAATAATCCAAAGGCAATTAATTTACAGAATCAACGATAGTTTAAAAAAATCAGCACACAATAAACACGCACTGTGACTACGCCCCCTCCTTCTCCTCTAAAAATAAAGAAAAAGAAGGCATGGCTCCCCAGGAGAAACGAACCCGGGACCAACGTGGAACCACGCCTCGCCGCTATTCTCTCGGCTAACGCCGCGTTGAGCGGTGGTCGCGCCAAGACCGTTGACAGCGAAACAGTGCCTGACCTCAGAATAACAAATGGCGCGCTTCACTACTTAAAAGGGGCGGAGGGCCTGAAACAAACCTGTTTTCTGGGGTTAGGAGGCCATTCCGACCCCAGGTTCCCTATCTCAAATTGATCCTATACCCATCCCCTACACGCCCCTTGAGGGTACTCAAGTACATTAATGACACCCTGTATATTTACCTTAAATGGCTAGGCTGTCCACCTAAGTCCTCAAGAACTGTATTCCAGCTCGTCCTCGTTCTCCGTATTTACTCGTTATCTCAGCCATTGCTAGTTACATATTTTGGAAGATAATGGAAACTTATATTCTTAGCCCTTTTATACATCGACTTGCAGCCGTAAACTGAAAAATATACTTTGTTTTGACTAATTTTGTATTCTAACAATGAGTAAAACTCATTAATTGTGGTTTGTTGACTGGCTGCGTGGCTCATTGGTAACGTGCTCGCCTGCTGTGGCCAAGATTGCAGGATTGAATCCTGGTGCAGTCAGTTGGCATTTGAGGGTGCGTAAAAGCGAGGGAGCCGTGTCAGTAGATAAACTGGCATGCTAAGGATTACCTTCGGGGCTAAGTTCTGGCACCCCGGCGAGTCTAAAAGCCGCAGTAATTAAAAGGGACGTGAAACCAATAACATTATTATTAATTATTAATTGTGTATAAAAACACGAACAAATTAACACGCTCTGTTCACCAATGGAACAAACAGTACAAACTCACCACGTGGTAAATTTATCCTACTTACTGTTAGTAAGATTCACATTTTCACCGCTAGATATCGTATCAGTTAGCTGGAGTTGCCCATAGTCAGGTGTATTTACTCTGCATCTGTCTATCAATGTAGGGAATGCGAGCCGGAATCGATCCCGGTTAATACATGTGAGATTTTCGAGGTGAAATATCCCGTTCGGTGGATCGTAAGATCAACATCCACATAAAACTACAAGCTTTCTTCCTTACCTGTGTATACGATGTAACCTACTGACCTGACAGACTTGACCATATTGAACATGACAAGAACAGTAATTAGACTGATTTGGCTCATTACGCGGAGAGATCCAACCAGCAATGTCCGGAGGTACGCAAGTGTATTAAGGAATTCCTGGAAGGAGAAAAGAGTTTTAGTGCTAAACTCTTCAAAACTGCTAATAGCCAGGAAATGTTGCAACCTCTGAATTCTACTTTCCATTGCGGATGAGAACTCATGAACCATTTGCAATTCAAGTGCTCAGAACCTGATTATTTTTAATGCACGCTTCGTAGTTCAAGTAAATTGTAGAATTTGGAAGAACAGTTTACAACGGAGTACGATTTAACAATGCATTTAAGTGTGGTCAGAAATGAGGATAGCGAGCATTGAGGCCATCTTTACAGTGTTGCCGTACTAACAATTAACTTAATATTGTCACTTTTCAGTTGGTCAACACAAATACAATCCCAAACTCAAGTTCGCCTGGACTAGGACGCATTTGTTTGTTGTTTGAGTCTTCAGTCTCTTGACTGGTTTGGTGCAGTTTTCCTTGCCTCCCTGCCCTGAGCTAATCGTTTCATCTCTACATAGCTACCACACCCTACATCCGAGGCAATCTGTTTAACATATTCTAACCTTGGTCTACCCCTACAGTTCTTGTCCTCGACCCTTCCTTCCGTAACTAAGCTTGCTATTCCTGGGTGTCTTAGTATGTGTCCTACCAACCTATCTCTTCTCTTCATTAACAGTCGCCAGAAACATCTCTCCTCTCCCACTAGTCTTAATACCTCTTCGTTTGTAATCCTATCTTCCCATCTGATCTTCATCATTCTCCTGTAACACCACATTTCAAACGCTTCAATTCTCCTCTCTTCTGCAGCACCAATAGTCCAAGTTTCACTTCCATAGAGTGCCACACTCCAGACATAGGCTTTCAGAAATGACTTCCTAATACCTAAATCTATATTCGATGTCAACAGATTCCTTTTCTGTAGAAATGCTTTCCTTGCCTGAGCTAACCTACTTTTTATATCCTCTTTGCTTCGTCTATCACTGGTTATTTTGCTTCCTAAGTAACAGAAGTCTCCTACTTCCTTTAGTTTTTCACCTGCCAATTTGATGTCCATAGCGGTTTCTGATTTATTTCGGCTGCATTCCAAAATTTTGTTTTACATTTATTAATTTTCATCATGAATTCTTTCCTCAAGACGGAGTCCATACACATTTCCAAGCCTCACATTCTCGGAAAAAAAACTTAGAAAATACTGTATGTTCCCTAGGTCAGAGTTTCTCAAACCCCACATCTATTCCTATACTACAATGATACATACCACTCATATTTGGGCTATAGTGAAGGCATATAAGCAGTATTTATCTTGTAACTAGCAACCTGCCCCGGTTTCGCCCGGTATCTTTAATGATCTACCCAGCGTAGGCTTAAAGGGTTCACGAGCAGCAGGGGTGTCCGGCCAGTTCCCCACACAGACACTTCCACACACTGCAAAAAATACTGACACTTCCCCACAGCCCTTGGACGTGGCTACCTGTTTAATGACTCAGAAATAATCTCGACTGACATTTCCACACACATCTCCCCCCTCCCCCAAGGCTACTATGAAAACGATCAAGTTGAAATTTGGTCTACTGTTGTATAGCACTTTTAATATCTCTGGAATCACATATTATATTGTTTAATTACTGAACTATTGTATAAGGTTTGAGGCAAAAATGGTTTAATACTCTTCAGATATTATCAGTACAAGTACAAGTACTAGTACATTAAAAATGAGAAATTTCCAAAGGCTCCTCCCCATAGTAGCCTTAGAAGTATAAGTATAGCGTAAGATCTTCCCCTGATATTTAACAGCTGTGTATAATACAGCTCACTTTAAAAATGTATCGTGCAAGTAGATCAACTATATATTTGTTTCGTTCACACCGCATTTTGCACGCCTCCACGCAACAAAAACAAACAAAAAAAAAGAAAAAAATAAAAAACAACTGACGAAGCCTAGAAAGCTGATTTTAAACACGCCAAAATGATAACAACACCGAAATGATCGGTTTTGTTATTATTTTGCCAGTCCACAGCCTGGAAAAAGTGTGATGGACATCGGACTCTGCATTTATTTTATTTTGATGGAAATTATACTACATCACAATGATATTTTCGAGACCGTGTTAGTAATGAAGTACATAGACCGAGCGCTTTTCTCCATTTCAAAGGATTATTATATTAAGGTCAATTGTCACTGGTGCCGCTAGATGGGGGCTTCATTCATTCCATTCCTGACCCGGTCGGAGACTGGAAGCAGGTTGTGGATTTTCATTGTGGCTGTAACGATGATCGCTGAAGCCTATAGCCTTAGGGAGGGGGAGGGGGGGGGGATGTGTGTGGAAATGTCAGTCGAGATTATTTCTGAGTGATTAAACATGTAGCCGCGTCCAAGGGCTGTGGGGAAGTGTCAGTATTTTGGGCAGTGTGTGGAACTGTCATGTAATCAGCGGCAGGTCCCAGACGCAATTCAGAAAAGCCGAGGTGATCAGTGAAACTCCAAACACGTGTACTCCTCTCTGAAGTCTTAACTCGACACGACTCAACGGTTTGATGCTGGCCAAATCTGGGGTTATAGGCCTCGCTCCCCAGCTCGTAAACTCTATCCGAAGCTAGTAATTTAAATTTCCACTGAATGGAGATTGTTGGAAGAAATAAAAACGTAAAATCACTTATAGTGATTTATCTACGCAGATGACACTGCAGTAGCCGTGCGAGGTCGTAGCTTTGAAGAAGTAGTTAGTGTAACGGCTAAATTTCTCGTTGGATATCGCTCTACAAGTTGGGCGATCATTTATAACATTTCTACAGATATTACACTCAAGACTCCTTAAAACCACCTCATCGTTCTTATTTAGCATTGGCCTGTCTAGACAGACGACATACACTTTATTAATTTAGTTTTACTGGGCGCCAGTTATCGTAAAATAACACATTAAAATTTTATTTAGCCACGGCCGCTCCCTTCCTTGAGCCAAGATCTATCATCGGAGGGTAGGGCAATAAACTTGCTCTATGAGCTACTCTTTGCATTTCAACTATCCTATATATTCAACTCCCAATGAACAAGATATTTTAACTAATACTGGTTTATTTTACAACAAAATTATTTATAATATTTGATCTGAGGTTTCGAGCTGTGTACAATATGTGCATTAATATTCCCTAATTGCTGGGCAATATTGTTTTAGATCCCTTATTTGGGGGTGGTTGGATCTAAAAGGGAAGAGTTATTGTGTTAATTTATAAAGCTGTGCCTAAAAAGGGGTAGCTTCCCTTGGCAGGGTAAGCTGACCAGTGTAGAGTGTTGTTGTGTGCTAGGAACTAGGGGGCGCTCCTATAAACAATGTAGTAGTGTTTTAGGGGATGGGACTCAATGCAAGGGTCACTGTGCTGGTCGCTCAGCTGACTGGCTTATTATATAACTGAACGTGCTGGTATCAGCTAAGTGGCACGCGCTGCTCCCTAGCAGCCGGGCCGCCGCGAGAAATACAATGATGTCTGAGCTAGCACTATCAGACTACCGTATGTCACGTCTAACCGTGACGGGAATAAGGAAGGGCGTTGGGATGTAAAGAGGCGTATAAACAGTAAGGCGAGTGTAGAGTGATGACCAAGTGTTTATTGGTCTGTGATGTTAAAGTATGAGTCCCTTGTAGGGAATGTAACAATGTTCACAATGTGAAAGTACAAGCTGTGGGTGAAGGTTACAAAAGTAGGAGATCTGAACACGACTGACTCACCTCTGATGACACCAGCGTAGCCTTCGGCTGCACCACTGAAAGACTGATGATGGAGAGATCCCTTGACCTGATTAAGACGCCTTCTTATACTCTTCGGCGCTATGCTGTCAGCAATGTGTTGGCATAGCTGCCCCAGTTAATAATATGTCGCTGTGTGTAATAATTGTGCAAGGATTGAGCTGCTTTCTAGAATGGCAAGCTGTCCTTGCGGCGTTGATGGATGTTGGTCTGGCTTTCCAAGGGTTGCCAGTTAGGAGATTTAGACAGATGATGGGGGGATGGTCTCCAAGGGGTGCATACCCCTGGGAGGCTGTACAAGCGTCTTCCTCCATTTGTTCGCGTCCTCGCGAACGGGAACGGAACTGGAGGTTGGGATGTTGATGTAGCTGTTCTTGAAGCCCCCTCGTATCTCCTGGTGGTGTCTTCCTCGTCGTCGTCGTCGTCGTATAGAATGGGTGATGTCGTTTCGGAGTGTAGGTGTGAGATCAGCCCGTGTTCAGAGGGGAGGGTTACGGGATGTACACATATATATAAACTTGACATTGACATTTGTAAAAATGGAAATTGACAAAAAAAAATTGACATTGAGAAAAATTAGACATCGAGAAAAAATTGACATTGAAAAAAATTGACATTGTTGGCATATTGCTAGTTTCAAAAAAGAAAAAAAACATGGTTTGGATACTTATCCGTTACATAGTTGTGCAGGGAGGAAAAACCCAGCTAGACGAGGAATTGTGTCGTCTGGCTTTATTTTGGGGAAAAATTGCTCCCTGCTAAGAGAAAGATAGAAGAAAATAGAAAAAATGGGTGTTCCAGGGTATAATTTAAGGGATATAATCAAAGTGCATTTATTGGTTTGGGATGAAACGGAACACCCTGACAAATGGGGAAGTTAGAAGAAAGAAAAATGAAAGAAAACAAATCATAGACATTATGTACGTTGGTGGTCTTGATAATGGTAACAGATATGACCCGATAATAATAATAGTAATCCTTACATTTGTAATATTCCTGACAAGTTATAATTGAACATAGTAAACATAGTAATAATGATGAACATAGAAAAAATAATGGTTGCCATGTTGGTACCCTGTACGTATAGGTATGTTGGCCACCCTTGTGGAACCTTTCAATTGTATGACATGGCGAGAAAATACAAAATAATTTACACTTTACAATTATCACTATCATATATACCTTGTAGAGCTCTGTTACCTGGCCAGTTATTGTATACCTCTTATACTTGGTGCGCACCTTACCATCATGCCTCGACTACCGTTCTCTAATCGGCCGTTCCAGGTGCGGTTTAGTGGCTAGTCCACTATTCTCTCCCTGTACTTATCATATAACCTCGTGGTTTTCCGTCGTGGGTCGGAATCCCACCTTAGGGTCGAAGGTTCGGCACTTACAAACTCTGTGTCGCCCTTTGAGCCTGAAGTAACGCTTCATTTGCGTATGCTGAAATGTGTTTGCGTTCAGCGATGGTCATCATCCCACGTATGCTGTCCACCGCTGACCGCTGGCGTTGTCACCTTTAAGGGTGCAACTAAAATTGATGAGGAGTGTATTTGTGTATGACATAGATGAAGGTATGTGTACTTCGGTAATATATTTACCACAGACATATTCATGCTCCTGGTTACCTGTAAATCAAAAAATATATCCATATAAAAATGTTCATCTCTTCGTAGCTCCGTGGTCTTCCTGTGTGGGTGAAAGTGGATTAATCATGAATAGGACAGTACAATCCATTGCAATGCATTACAGGTATATATAGAACCTTCATTGGTGGCGCTTAATTTGTAAACTAAGTGTAGCGCCACTGAAGTCTAACTTAATCTAGGTTAGCCTACGTTAACCTATCTTAGCCTAATGGTGTCGGACTTACCTTGGTAACGGATTTTTAGTCACCAAGTGCCGAGATATTCTACTGTAATCTATATATATATATATATAAAAATTTGCTTTAAATGTAGGCTTATGCTATCTTACAACGAATTATCATGACTAATCATGAGTTGTCGGACTTACCCTGATGCCGGGTTTCTGGGTCATCAGGCGCCGAACGGCGTTACTTAATGCTATCTATCTTAATTATGGTCTAATAAAAAAAAATGCTATTTCTAAGCCGAAAGGGTTGCCTTAATCTACTGCCGAAATGTGCTGTGCCATACCTGGCACCAGCGGTGAATAAATTTGCTTAATCCTAGGTTGCGTGTCAAATGCAACCGTCTTACAGCTAAATTTGGCCCAGAACGATCGCCTGAGGCAATTTGCTTCCCCAGGACACCACCCGCACGAGTCCTAGAAACACCGGTTGTCTCTAGGATCGCTGGATTCCGTTCCCTTAATTCTAGGTGTCGACGTCTATTACTAGTACTAATCTAGTCGCAGGCGGCTTACGGTGCCACTAAGCAAACCGTTTCGCCTGCTGTACCTTCCCGCTCATTACCGTTATCGTTCATCGTTGTCGTAGTTGAGCCGCCCACTTTGGCTCCTATGAGGTGCCCACAATGCCCCTCTCTTAATGCCCATTGGTTGCCCGATGCATCGCCATTTATGTGGGCATTGGACATTGTCGTCCAATGGCATAATATTGTCTTCGCCTTCGTCGGCAATCGTGGTCTGCTTTTCGCAGTAATCTTCGCCTGTATCGGCCGCAGTAGTATGCTTTTCGCATTAATATTCGCCTGTATCGGCCGTAGTAGTATGCTTTTCGCATTATAAGAATCTCTTCGCCTTTGTCGGCATTGCTGGGGTGGCCCACTGAACCCCTTTGAGTGCCCGCTATGCTACTCATTTAAGATCTCTGGCGACCCGTTGTCATCCATTTACGTGGGCGCAGGACCGAATGAGCGCGTACATTCCATATATATATTCATATTTAATTTTTCATTATTTATTAACGTCGTGGTCTTCACCTTCACCTCGCGGGGTAAGGACTTGTCGGATCTAGGATTGGTCCTGCTGAACCCTAGGATCCTGCTTCACTCCTGACGAATAGGAGTCTGACTCCCCGCCATGGAAGTCCTACTTACGTAAATTTAACTAACAGTCTAGTCATAATATGGGGTCGTCTCTAGGGATAGCTCCCGAGTCCGGCGCTGAGTGAGCTATTTCTCCCGCCATTCTCAGAAAGTCTCCCTGCAGGTCTTGGCTTCAACGACCGTGGCACAAAGTGGGTGTAGCATCCCTTCCTCCCAGGGGCGGTTTATGCGCACCTAGGATTCCAGAGCTTGCCCGGCCAGGCCGCGAATGCTTTGACCTTACGTGGTTCGTCTGTTTGGTCGGGTCAGCAATTTGTTGATCCAACTGGGGTAAGGGTCCACATCGCCTTCCCCAGCTCTCAAAGTGTGGTCCCTCTGACCTTCGGCTTACGCCGTTGTCATCAATCAGAGCGTATCAGATACCTTTGTAAAAAAAATGTGGGCGTAACCTGTGTAAATAGTTTAATCTCTGTGTAAAATGTAAAATATTTCCAGTGTTGTGGGGTTGTAGATCTTCTAAGTACATAGACTACTTCTGGTCTACCATTGCTACGTCAGATTTCCAGCAATAATGCTCTCTTTACCTTAATGGAGGTGTTAGTAGGGTCTGTGGCGTCAGGTACCCTGTTATTATGATCTGGGGGTAGTTATTTGTTGAGTGGGCTTAAAGTATGGTAGGAAGGGGTTGCGCACCTTCGGGTTCCACGTTAGTGGTGGCCTGGAACCGGTGATGGCGCTGGGATGCTCCTATAGTGAGTGGACTGGGGAGGTAATTCCCGGGATTGCAAAGATACTAAAATTTCATGCAGGTTTGATATTAATATCCCTGGTGAATGGATGGGATAGTCATGCATGTATTTGGATATGAGGCGTCTGCCTTCATGTACGGATAGGTGTAGGGTGGGGCATAATACCAATATATTCCTGTCATGCGGGAGTGTTTAATTAATAAAGAATGGTTAGTATATATAACTATGGCCTCATCTCTCATTTGGAGATGCGCATTATGCTTATTTAATTTTTGCCGACCCACCCCTAATACTCAGGTGGTAGCATCGTGATCCAAGGCGTAGCATGCCTTCTCTTTAGACGCATGAAGTCCATCAACCCCTTGTGTGTACTCTGTAATGTAGTGTAGCTGTTTTGATCGTGTTCATGTGTCTGCGTTGGTTTATGTTGGACGTGAGAGGGTTATTGGAAGGGAATTGGGTATTAACCATGGTAGCCTGCTGTAGTATGTCGGTAATCCCTCTCGGATTATCCACCTATGGTTTGTCATCCTCCCTTGGTCCATGTTGGCTTTCTATCCGCGCCTTGGGATAGTAAAGCTTCACGACCTAATCTGGTCTGCCATTTGTAGTGTAAATGTGGCCAGTGGTCGTAGTGCGCCTGGCCATGTCCTAGTCATCTGTAATGACTCCTATGCCTTACGATCGATAAAAGAAGTTATTAGAGGGGAGATCTTGTCTGTGTTTGCTCCTAATTGTTGAGTGCATGTGCGTGTGTGTGACTATGTTCCGCTACACCGCGTGGACGGTTGGTCTGTTGCAGGCTAAGTCGTAATATGTATCGCAAGTATGGGCAGGAGGCGCCCGTGGCCTGCCAACGTCTTTGCGAACGTGCTCTTATAGGCCCAAGATAAGTTCCGCTGTGTCACGTCTTGTCCATTGCCAAATGTTTTTGCAGTGTGAGAAAAAAAATGTATGGTGTTATAATTGTTTTGCGTTTGTAATTTCACGGTCACTGCCGATACACTAGTGTCTTGTCACCAGCAGTATTGCGGTATGACTAGTCTGCAAGTCAGCAGTTGGTATGTGTAATGTCAGGCTGGGATGTTATTGTTTGTCATCCGCTGGCATGTGCTTTCCTGCACGTATGCAAGTGTGGTCATTGTTTTAGATTCCTTGCGGCCTTAATGTGGCAATTCATACTATTTGCTAATACTATTGTGTGGTCACTATTCCGTAAGACCTTTGTCTTCCGAAATTATCCTAGCTGTGTCTGGGAAATGTATTTTCTATGTCTGGTGTAATTTGAAATTTTATGCCCGGTTTTTGGCGGGAGGAAATGTGGTATTCCCTGGTCATGTATCTGTATGGGCCAATTTCGGTGTGGTTGACACCCTGGATAACTGTTTTCCCTGGTGTCCAATTTTTTTTTAACTGGGATTGGGACCCGCGACCTCATGTCATTCTCTGTGTTCTATGTCTGCGTTGTGTTTCAGGGCTTGGGGCGTCCCCAGTGTGGTTTTTGCTTGTGTTTCGCGTACCAAAAATACCGTTGGATAGTTAGTTTTTGGTACGAGTGTGGTGTGTGGTCATGGGTTCGGACCCGGTTGCCCGTAAAGACTTGGTGTGACCCTCTCTGTGCCGCATATATTATGGCACATGTACTGTGTATCTGCTATGCGCAAACGACAGTACTCAATACTGTGAGGAGTTTGCGTATTTTTGAACTCTCCTCGTAGTGTAATTTTGGAAGTTATAGGGTCCTTAGATCGGACGTGAATGATGCGTTGGTTCCTGTCTAGTGGGAGTTGGCTCGGTTCGTCTGTGTCTAGCAGTCTTGCTCATTGAGGAGTGTGTTACTGCTGATGCGACGGTGTTGAATTACGATGTTGTGTGCTTTCATTTGTTTTATGTTCTGCCCACGTCCTTGTTTTCTGCACGTGTGTGTGTGTGAACTTGATTGTTGTCTGTAGTAATTGCGAGCAGTGCTTCTCGCATTGTAAAAAAAAGACTTGTAGTTTAACATGACCGTTAATCTGTAGATCATGCGCCACGGGACTTCCGTTTTACGTGGAATCCAAACCACAGGCCGTGGCCTTTCACTTCGAAAGTCTCACATGCATTGGCCGTACTGTAAAAGAACCTCTTACTAACTGCCTTTGTGTCCCCAATTGTGTGTTACTGTAACGTGGTTCGAGTATGTTCCTTATCCATGGTACAAAATGTTGTTGTACGCGAGTGTCTCCGGGGCGCTAGTCGCGTGTTTGGTGAGTGTTAGGATCATATCCCGGTTCGGTCAGTGGTGTTTGAAGGCTATTTCTTGGCCTTTTTTCCACGTCTGCCAGCGGGATCGTTTCCTTTTCTTTTAGTAGTGTGCCCGCCTGTACGTGTAGGTGTGTGAGATTTACGTGTATGATATGCCTTCATCCGGCGGGCGTGAATAGTGTCCTTTATGAGTTTTCTCCCATGGCGCACGCTCACTATATAATTTAGGTCAGATACCTTCCTGCAGACTTTGAAGGGACCTGACCAGCGTGGCAGGAGAAACTCGGACACGTTTTTCTTACGGGCAGAATTGGAGACCATGACCAATTGCCCGGGTGTGTATTCCACGGTCTTCCTATTCCGATCGTACCGCTCTTTTTGCTTTTTCTGGGCCTCGGCTATGTTTTTTCTAGCGTCCATGCGGGCTATTTGCAAATGCTCTAGCCGGGCCGCATTGTCTGTGTGGGCGTCCTGTGGGATACATATATTGTCTATGGGACTTCTGGGTGTGTATCCGTGCAGTAGGAAGTGTGGAGAGTGTTTCGTAGCCGTAGATACAGAGGTATTATAACTAAAAGTAATGGCTTGCAGGTATTCATCCCAGTCTGTTCCTGCGTCCTCTGTAAATTTGGCCAGCGCTATTCCAAGTATTTTGTTCATACTCTCCGTGAGTCCGTTGGTTTGCGGGGAAAAACTCGTGGTAGTGTATGCCTTAATCCTGAGTATCTCCAGAAACTGTTGGAGCACTCTCGAGGTGAAAATAGTACCTCTGTCGGATAATAAGGTTTGGAATAGGCCATATCGTGTAATTATATCAAATAGAAATTCGGCTATGCTGTTCGTGTCTGCTTTGGGAACGGCCTTTGTAATCATATATCGTGTGAGATATTCGGTGGCCACCAGGATATATTTATTGCCTTTCTGACTTGTCGTAATGGGGCCTTTCACATCTATCCCGACTCTGTGAAATAACTCTCCCACGGGAATTGGGTTGAGTAGGCCATGAGGCTTGCCAGGTCTTGTTTTGAATCGTTGGCAAGTGTGACATGTCTTTACAAAGGTATCTATGTCGGCCTTCATGTTTACCCAATAGTACTTGTCACGGATTCTAAGGTATGTTTTATGCGTACCTAAGTGTGCCCCTGCCAGTGGGCTACTGTGGTGTCCGATCATGATATTTTCTCTCAATGATTCCGGAACCGCTATAGGTGCGCTATCGTGCATGGCCGTGGGCTTAAGTTTCAGTACCCCGTCTTTGTCTAGGAAAAATCGCCTAGACAGCCGTGCTGTCTTGGAGTCCACTTTATCCAAGTCTTCTAGTGCCAATAGAATCTGTTTCAAGTACGGATCACTTTCTTGCTCCTGTTTGATGTTAACCACCGTCAGGGCAAAGGTGGGCATATCGTCCCAGTCGTGGTCCTTACTGTCATCCGGGGGCTCGGCTACTGGCAACCTAGACAACCCATCTGCGTCTAGGTGTGTAGCGCCTTTCTTGTGTTTGACCACGAAGTCATATTCATACAGGCGGAATATGAACCTGTTGAGCCGCGAATTTGGGTTTTTAAATTTGTCCCAAAAAAGCAAGCTCGCGTGGTCAGTCACTACCGTGAACTTGATACCATAGAGGTATACCCTGTAATAGTTCACTCCCCACGAAAATGCCAGCATTTCCCGCTCTGTGGCAGAGTATCTAGTCTCAACGGCCGTTAGCTTCCTGCTAGCGAAAGCGACGGGTCGTATGCGCCCTTCTGCGTCTTCCTGCAATAGGGCCGCACCCAGCCCGTACAGGCTGGCATCCACGTGTAAAAATGTGGGCCTATCACTGTGGAAGTGTTGCAGTAATGGTGGTGAGGTCAATAGTTGCTTCAATGTGTTGAAGGCATCTATGTGCTCCTGCTTGATGCTGAAGGGCGTCTTTTCCCGTGTGAGTTCAGTTAAGGGGTGGGCGATGTGCGCAAACCTGTAGATGTACTTCCGGTAATACGATGCCAAACCCATAAAACTGCGCAATTGTTTCAAATTTGTGGGCATTGGGATGCCCGTTATTGCGTCAGTCTTAGCTGGGTCGGGAATAATGCCCTCCCTGTTGACAATATGGCCCAATATGTTAATTTGCTGTCTGGCAAATTGACATTTCGCAGGTTTAAGCCTTAATTTAGCTTCTCTGATCCTTGCGAAAGCCTCCTCCAAATGTACGATATGCTCGTCAAAGGTGTTGGAGAAAACTGTTATATCGTCCACGTATACTAATACGGAACGCCACTTGAGCCCTGAAAATGTCTTATCCACCAGCTTTTGGAAGGTTTGGCTGGCGTTACGGAGTCCCATGGGTAACCTTGTGTAGGTGTATAGCCCGTTCTCTGTAACGAACGCCAGCTTGTGCCTATCTGGTTCATAGACGGGGATTGAATAGAATCCACTATAGCAATCCATCGAACTGAACCAGCTAGCTCCGCCAAGGGCGTCCAAATAGGTGTCTGCCCTTGGTAGTGGATAACTATCATTTTCGACTAACTTATTGAGCCTCCTGTAGTCAGTACAAAACCTGTGGGATCCGTCCTTTTTTTGGTCAGCAGAACTGGTGAGCTGTAGTTAGAGATAACTGGAACAATGACCCCTGCCTCGAGCATCTCTGAGATCTGGGCATCGATGGCATGTCTCTCCTTCTGGCTCACTCTGAAGGGAGGCTGGTGTACTGGTCGGTCACTAGTGAGTGTGACATGGTGTTCAATGAGGTCTGTCACAGCGAGATCCTTCATTGAGTGGGCAAAATATCTCTGTTGGTCTCCAGGAGCTCCGTGAGCCTTTTATTTTGCTCCGGAGTCAGGTCCTGCCTGTGGTTCTGGCTGGCCGCCTTATCTATGTGTGTGTGTGTTGGCTGATAGTATGTAGTGCAGAGGCCTGTTGCTCGTGATTTTCTCGCTCCGCTCGAATCCCATCTTTGTTCGTGGTGTATATCATGGGATGTGTGGTGAGCCTCTGGTCTTGCTTTAAAAGCATCTGACCACTAGCGAAATTTATGCTAGCCTCATATTTAGCGAGAAAATCCATGCCAATTATGGCTGACGCAGAAAGGTGTTCGATAACGAACATGGGGTGCGTTGTGGCAAAATGGTCTATCCTAAGATGTATGTCTGCCACCCCCGCGTTTTCTAACGTCTGAGCATTGGCCGTTACCAGCCGGATGTCCCTCGTGACACCGTGTATTTGGGCTTCGGTAACGTGTCTCCTATTAACACAACTTACTGCTGCCCCGGTGTCAATTAGGGCCTGCACTTTGTGGCCATTTATGGTGGCGTGTATCGTGAGGGCCGATACCTGAAATCCACTGCCCTGCACCGATGTATTGTGTAGGGTATATGTTGTTGTTGTTGTTGTTGTTGCCGGAGTGACATTTGTGCTGAGAAGGCACGGAGCTGTCCGCTTATCGTACCTGGCACGCTTCGCCTCTCGGCTGACTTCCTGTCCTGAATACTTTGCCCCGGTCAGCAAAGTGCGTTCGCCAAGTACATTGCCAGCTCTTTTAACCGGTCTTGCTGTTAGACTAGAAGTCTGCTGGCGAATGTTTAATGCATTGACCGTTCCTAGCTTTTGTGTAGGCGTACTGTTGTTTCCTTCCTCTTGGGAAGGTGTGTCTGCGAATGTGACCCTGAGCTTGCCCTTGTTACCCCGTTTTTTGTTCCAGGCGGTCGCGAGTTCGACTCCTGTTGCTGGCTTCTCAGTGCCGAGCGAGCTCGCGTCCTGCGCCTGTGTGTGTTCATTTCCCACCCTGTGTTGTGGTGAAGGGGGTAGGGTTTTCTGTGTGGAGGGTGTGTGCGTGCCCTCAGGCTGTTTGCTTATGATTGTGAGGGGTGTGTAATGTCCCGCCTTAGGGTTTCCTGTAAAAAGTACATGTAGGTCCCTATCGAATCCCGCAGTTGAGAATAGCGGAGGCGAGTGCACATCAGTGTATACATGGATGTTGGCTTTCAGCACCTTGCCGAGAGCGGTCACCTCTACGGCACTGCCATAGGTGCTGTCCTTACCCATGTATTTTCGGTAATCCGCCCCGGTCTGGAATGGGTTTTCCCGCTCGTCCGACACAAAGTCCCGGTACTCTTTCCAGTTGGCCAGGATATGTTTGACCGTTTTCTGTCTGTAGTCCACATGATAGTCCTCGGTATTCCGGATTAGGAAGCTCATGGCCCTAAACAGACAGTTGCCGTCTCCTTGCACGGGGTGTGTTTGGAAACGGTCCGGGGGCGGATCGTCAGCCTTAGCTTTAGCTGGCTGCTTCTTCCCCTTACTCTTGCGAGTTTGCTTGGGGGAAGGGCCTTTCTTGTGTTGTGTTGGGGGAGGAACCTCAGCCGCTTCATTAGCTGGCCGAACCTCCCCGTCTAGGCGTTTTTTGGAAATGTGGGTGTACGCCTGCCTGTAATGTATGTGCGCCCCCCCTCGGGGTGGCTGCGCCAGCTCCCCGCCTGCGGTGTGTGTCTAGGCGTAGGGAGTATTGCCCCCTGTCTGTCCTGTGGGGTGTCTCATCCCTGAACTCCCTCGGGTATTCGTCGGGGAGGGGGTAGTGTTCCGGGCCCTTCGTGTGTTTTCTTCCCTGTCTATTATTGCCCGGGGGTCTGTTTTCCTGTTTCCTCCAGGGTGGGGTGTATGTCTGATGCTGGGGGAGCGGGTTTTCCCGTCGGTTCCCCTTTTCCCTATATTGGGTAGCTGCATACTCCTGTCTGGTTGGGGGTGGGTTTCCTCGCCTGTCCCTATTTCCCCTGTATTGTGGGGGTGTATAGCTTTGCCTGCGTGGGGGCGGGTTCTCCCGATATTCCCCATTTCCCCTGTACTGCGGGGCGGCATAGCCCTGTCTGCGTGGGGGCGAGTTTTCCCGGTACTCCCTGTCTGCCCTGTATTGTGGGGCAGCGTAGGACTGTCTATTTGGTGTCGGGCTGTTTCGTCGGGGGATGTCGTGGTCGTACTCCTCAGGGTAGTACTCCCGTGTGTACGGGGATGGTGAACGCCTTGAGGGGTATGTCGGCTCTGTGTCCGTGTATGATATCGGTGAGTACCGAGGAGGGTAGTGTGGCCTATCCTGTGGGGGAGGTGTTGTTGGCCGCTGTGGAGGGTAGTAATTTTCCTCCCTCCCGTAGCGTCTCCTCTCTGTGTACCCCCTGTCCCTCTCAGTATGATAGTGTTCTCGTTTGTCTGCGTGCTCATCCCTTAGCGGTCTCCCGCCCGCTTGGATGGCAGCTATGGTCAGTTTCTCCATCCTGTCCACTAATTCGTCCATTTTGTCGTTAGTGTCGTCTTTCTGAGTTTTGAAGTGCAGATCCACGGCTTTTTCCGTAGCCTTTTCCGTGATCTTTCTCCCCTCCTCTATGGTCTTTATGTTATTTAACATATGTTGGACCGTGGGGTTGTTCATGATGCATAGCTTTTCCACTATGGCTGGTCTGAGGCCCTGCATTAACAGCTTGACTTTCTGTTTATTTGTCATGGCTGCATTGTACTTTTCGCACATTATCAATTTAACATTGATGTATGCCTGGGCGCTCTCTTTGGGTCCCTGTGACCTCTGTCTAATCTGGTCATAGAGATCGTCATCGTCTGGTATAAGCTGGAACTCATTTTTCAAGAGTAAAGCGGTTTCCTCCCATGTGGCAGCTTCTAGCGTGTCCTCATGGAGCTCATACCATGTCATGGCCGCCTTTGTGAGATAGGCAGGAAGGAGCCGTTTCCTAACTTCCTCGCTCCAACCATTGATCCGGGCCGTTCTATTGAAGGCCGTGAGGTATTCCTCGGGATCCTGGCCTTCCCCCGTGAACTTTGTGGGGTGGATCATGGGGTACTCAGTGTGTCTATTCATCTCGTTTTCAGCTGTCTCTTGTTGGCTGTGTAGTGATTCTGGTCTGTCTATTCTGTTCGCACCCCTATCGTGTGCCGAGGTGTTTGGGCTGTTTAGAGGGGAATTAGCCTCGCTCCCCGTGTACGACACCTGTGTTACGTTACCAGGTGGCTCGTCACCTGATATGTCTGTGCTGATGGATGGTGTGTTGTCGTACTGTGTGGATTTGACTATGTGTACGGTTCTGTCTAAATCCTGTTTTACTGTTTCCAAAATAGTGTGGATGTCAAGAACCGCTTCTGTCGTGTGATTATTGGCTTTGATAGTGTCTGTTTCTAGTAGCTCTGTAATGCGCTCGAGCAGGTTACTGGCTTTCTGCTCTGTGATCTGCAGTTGCTGCAACAATAGGGGATGGAGTGTTGGCAGGCAATCTACTTCACTAGCGCTGGATACTGGTGACTCTTGTGTGTGTTCACTGGCCTGGGACCGTGTAAAATGTATAACCTGTGCTGCGGCGGCAGGGTGTTGAGCACGGATCTGTGCTGTTTTGAATTCAAGGTCCCTGAGAAGTTGTACTGCAGTCTGGTCAGTTATTAAGTCACCGATCCTAATTTTTAGCTTCGGCAGGAGTGGAGTCGTACTAGCCGACAAATGGTGCGCAAAGTCTCTTAGTGTGGTTCTAAATGTGGACATCTAATTTCCCCTGACTTTGTACTATGGGGCGAATGGGGGTTGGCGTGATAATACAAATTTCTATATGTATATAAAAAATGTGTGACGTGATATAAGGTTAAAAAAAATTTTTCACTATTTGCTTGGCTTTTTGCGGTACGGAAGGGGTCGTTTTAACTACGAGGGCTCGTTGGTTGAGTCCTGTTCTACTATGCGTAGTACCCCGCCTCCACCAGTGTTTTAGATCCCTTATTTGGGGGTGGTTGGATCTAAAAGGGAAGAGTTATTGTGTTAATTTATAAAGCTGTGCCTAAAAAGGGGTAGCTTCCCTTGGCAGGGTAAGCTGACCAGTGTAGAGTGTTGTTGTGTGCTAGGAACTAGGGGGCGCTCCTATAAACAATGTAGTAGTGTTTTAGGGGATGGGACTCAATGCAAGGGTCACTGTGCTGGTCGCTCAGCTGACTGGCTTATTATATAACTGAACGTGCTGGTATCAGCTAAGTGGCACGCGCTGCTCCCTAGCAGCCGGGCCGCCGCGAGAAATACAATGATGTCTGAGCTAGCACTATCAGACTACCGTATGTCACGTCTAACCGTGACGGGAATAAGGAAGGGCGTTGGGATGTAAAGAGGCGTATAAACAGTAAGGCGAGTGTAGAGTGTTGACCAAGTGTTTATTGGTCTGTGATGTTAAAGTATGAGTCCCTTGTAGGGAATGTAACAATGTTCACAATGTGAAAGTACAAGCTGTGGGTGAAGGTTACAAAAGTAGGAGATCTGAACACGACTGACTCACCTCTGATGACACCAGCGTAGCCTTCGGCTGCACCACTGAAAGACTGATGATGGAGAGATCCCTTGACCTGATTAAGACGCCTTCTTATACTCTTCGGCGCTATGCTGTCAGCAATGTGTTGGCATAGCTGCCCCAGTTAATAATATGTCGCTGTGTGTAATAATTGTGCAAGGATTGAGCTGCTTTCTAGAATGGCAAGCTGTCCTTGCGGCGTTGATGGATGTTGGTCTGGCTTTCCAAGGGTTGCCAGTTAGGAGATTTAGACAGATGATGGGGGGATGGTCTCCAAGGGGTGCATACCCCTGGGAGGCTGTACAATATTGACTGTCTCCTCGCTAGCGCTGATCTTCTGTGTTGATACTAACTCGGTCCACATACCTGGTGCCTTGTGGTTCAAAGTCCATCTCGTTGGTCTGCTTGCAGTCTAATTTGAGATCTTACGTCAACACGCGTTTATTGACCTTTGAAAACTTTTGTTTTCTATTTGCTAACTGTACTTCGTTTAGTTGTTGTGGTTGTTGTTGTTGCTGCTGCTGCTTGTTTCTGAGGTTGATCACCATGGTAAGCAAATTTGAACAAACCAGGCTAATTGAATTCACTAAGTCCCATCTTACTGAGGGACTGACAGAGTCTACGACTCACAAAGTCAATGAGTGGCTGTGTGATCGAATGAGTGAATGACAGAACAGAATCAATAGAATAGCCAGTGCTGCAGTCGCGCTGGGCTTTTATACACTCTGAATGGTCCCGATGTTTCGCGGCATAAATTTGCCCGTGACCCATCAGACCAATTATAGCAAAGCATTTCTCAGTCCTCAAGCGTCGCGTTGCTTTTCCGAGCGCGAATACAGGCCCGCGTACTTCAAATATTCCACTCAGTACCCGCTATTCCTCTCGTTGCGCATGTATATTTTCCGCCAAATCTTTCTCCAAGCCCTTGTCTCCTGTCAGCTTGGCTTCGTTCCAGAAATACATTTTCTTGCAATATGTTGCTTCACCGTTCGTAACTTCTTCCAACCATGCCCGTCCTGTCTTTACAATTTAACTAATAAAACAGCCCTAGACCTCTATAAAATCCCTGTTTCTTAATCTAAACACTTGACAATATTATATATGATTATGGTACCGTGATGACGTGAATATGGTATAGCCCCTCCCTTGATATTAATGGGTGAATAAAACGATATAACTTTGTTATTTCAATAATAATAATAAAATAATAATAATAATAATTACACAATGACTTTAATAATAACAATAATAATAATTTGTACCGTAATCAAGAATACGTTACAGTAGAACATTCTTTGTCCTATGCTTTGGAAGATCTTGGTCGATACTATCACAGAAATAATTTGAAGCCAAATCCGGCCAAAACGCAAGTTTGTGCTTTCCACTTGCGAAATAAGGAAGCAAAGAGGACATTGAACATTAAGTGGCAAGGTGGAACAATCCTTCATTGTTTTACACCAAAATATCTTGGTGTCACCCTCGATCGAACTCTGTCTTTCAAGCAACATTGCTTGAACACCAAAACTAAAGAATCTGCACGAAATAACATACTAAGATGCCTAACAGGAAGGACATGGGTGCTCACCCCACCACTCTCAGAACTTCAGCCCATGGACTGAGCTTCTCAGCTGCTGAATATGCTGCACCAGTTTGGCTTTCTTCTCCACATTCCAAAGAGGTGGATTTAGTTCTGAATGAGACTTCCAGGATTGTATCTGGGTGTCTTAGATCAACACCACTTCAGAAGATCTACCCTCTTATAGGAAATTCTCCACCTCATGTCCGAAGAATGGTAGCAGCAGCATCTGAGAAGAAACGGCAAGAAACCGATTCAAGGCATCCACTTTTCGGCCAACAACCAGCCCGACAGAGACTTAAGTCCAGAAACAGCTTTTTGAGGGGAGTAACAGCCCTCAAAGGCTCACAAGAAGCTGCCCGTGTGAAGATATGGAAGACAGAGATCACATACCGAACTATTCCTCTATCAGAAAAAATGGCACCTGGTCACAATTTGCCATATGGAATTTGGAAATCATTGAACAGGCAGAGGACGGGGGTTTCACGCTGCAAGAACATTCTCAAGAAATGGAAAATGCTCGTCAACAATGATGAGTTCTGTGACTGCAGCATGTTACAAGATCCAGAACACCTGCTGATCTGCCCCTTGATGGAGGACATATGTTCAAAAGACGATCTTTTGGCTGCAAATGCTAATGCTATAACTGTTGCCACTTACTGGCAAAATCTAATTTGATTCGGACACGGAAAATAAATAAATCACTTATAGTGGGCGATGTATTAAAGATAGAGATATGCTGTCACGGACTATTTTATAGAACATCTTATGCTGAACAATTTTTACACTCATAGTGTGTCAATGGGGGGGATGAAGCTGTTTCTTTGATTCAATTTTAAGTAAGATTTTGGGGAGGAGCGTCGAAATTCTCAATCTGAGGGCTGCTTCAACATTCATAAGATGATTTCTTCTTAGAAGATTAATATTTCAAAGCGTTGAAAATGCCTGCTCACACAAATAATTAGTGAAAATTGGCATGAGATCTCTTGTGTGCTAAATCTACGTACTTGGTTCGTTAATCATAAGCAAAGTGTAACTTTTATTCAGGACCAATAAAAAAAATTGAATTTCTTAGGCTAGTCGCGGACCACTTGGTTTGAGTCGGCTGACCCCTTATTACTAACGCTATTGATGCCTTTTATATAATACTCCTCGTCTACCACTTTTTCCCCTAATTTTGCAATAACATCCAGACTTTATAATTTGTATATTTATATAGTACGCGTGGCCACCATCTTGAATCCATGCAGTCACTATTCATTTGCATTGGGCATACAAAGCAAGTTATATGTTTCTATTTTAATTCTAAATTTCTTTATTATAGCTCTCCGATACCGAAAGTTATTAGTTTATTTGAAGATTTGATGACTCTAAGATGCCCACTGTGCGCTATATTCAATATGATAATAATTTAACTATTGAGAGTGAGAGCTACTGTGTTAAGTTATATAATACTCACATCTTGGCAAAATTTGTTTTAACTACCCAATTTCATTCTGAGTTGTCGATTTTATTATAACATTTCCCCCAGCCGCCATATTGAATGTACTGCATAGTGTGTCTGTTCTTTTTCCCTGGCCATACAAAGCCACATATGCGGTTTCGTTACAGTAACTCTTAAATTATGAGAGTTATTTATATTTATGTTTTATAATTTCAAGATGGTGGCTGCGCATAACATTCACGCATATATAGTCATAATGTTGGTAACAGAAGGTCCTTATATTAATATATCTGAATGCCAAGTTTTGTGAACGTTGATTTATTTGATCATATATTTTGCATTATAATGCTTGCATGATTCGCAAGGCCGCCATCTTGAAATTGTTTGGCTGATGACCTTGGATTTTGAGTGCAGACGCTTCCTACATGAAGGTATGATTTTTTTAAACTTTGTAGAGATTCAACGATTAGTTTAGTCGTAATTTGATTTAAGGTTTGAAGATTTGGGTGGCTGCCATTATTTTTTTTGGTCGTTAAAATAGCGACAATAGAAGACATGACACTGAGGTGCCGTTTGCTTGTGCTGTCTCTGTACCAAATTTGGTGCAATTCAGTTTCGTCATGTTTGAATTGATAGTTGGGAGGTCAGACACACACACACGGACATTTGGACGGTGTTATTTTTACGAAATTTCGAGAGTAGACCAAAAAACAACTGCATTTTATAAAGATTGTACTGGAAAGGTAACGATGCGTTACTTCGATTTTACATTTCGCACAAAATACCTGTAACTTCGTTTCTATTTTTGGTAAGTAACAATAATTGTAACCATCCCTGATTTCCTCTCCAACAGGCAGTGTTTACCAATAACATGAAATCCCCATACGTCAGTCTCGTTGTCACCAAATGAGCTCTCTTGGCAATGTGGCAACACCACGCGTGGCCAGGACACATGCCTGCCACACTCTAACTCTTCAGTTATCACTACGCCTCATGGCCCTTGCTTGGCCCAGCCAGCCTCCTCTGAGGACGCCACAGATAAGCCCCCCACCCACATAGAGTGGCGTCAGCATTTCAGGTGTATTACTGCATTGAGTTGTTGTTGATCCATTTGGCGGCTTGTAACATCGTGGCGTAGTGACTAGCATTCTTGGCTATCATCGTGAAAGAACGAGTTCTTTTCACAATTCTACTAGGAAATTCAATTGAGTCGTTCAGTTGCAAAACTCGTTCATTACACTTGGGAATAAGAATAATTTTCATGAGAAACGTTTCTCTTGACTTTGCCTCGCGTATCATTGTGTTTGTTGTTTTCTAATTTTTTCTTTCTGTTTTGGGTTTTTGGTTTTTGGTTTTGTGTTTGCTTTGTGCTTTTGCTTTTGAATTTTACTTTTTGCTTCGTGTTTTTGTTTGTTTTTGGTTTTATGTTTGTTTTCTGGAAAATCAAAATAAAACAAAACAAAAACAAAATAAAACAAAATAAAATAAAATAAAACTAAACAAAAAATTAAATAAAACAATTGAAAACAAAATAAAACGAAATAAAACAAAACAAAATCAAAATAAAACAAAACAAAAAACTAAATTAAACAAAAAAAAACAAAATAAAATACAGTAAAACAAAATAAACTAATTAAATAAATAATTTTACGACATGATTCTTATTCACAAGTGGATTAAACGAGTTTTGCAACTGGACTCAATTCTGGTCTGAGAACTGAAACGGGGCAGGCTACATACCGTCTCGTGGGGAAGAACTGAGCAGAGGAGAGTTTAGTACCCACGTCAGCCATCCTAGAAGTGGTTTACTGTGGTTCCCCACTTCTACTCCACTCAAATGTCAGTATGGTACCGAAATTATGGCCACGGCACCCTCCTACCCACTCCTAGCACCAATTACAGATACACATACATGTAGATGAGTAATATTACGAGACTTTCAGAAAAAAAGATCATATCGTGCTCTATCATTCCCAAGGTAGCGGCTTCAGTGGCGTAGTCGGTATCATGCTGAACTGCTATGTTCAAGATCACGCGTTCAAACTCGGCCAAAGCCGTCGGACTTTTTAAGAGCGTTAAAATCCTTCAGTATGCCTGACTTCGGAGGGGAAGTAAAGCCGGCGGTCCCATGTCATAGATTTATGGCATCAAAAGATCCTTCCACTACGGTAACTAAACTTGTGTGAAACTACATTTCTAGGCTAGATTTCGTTGAAACGCATTGCCAAAGTTCCAACGTTCACCACTAGGTGTCTGTGACATCTGGTAGGGAAAGTTGGAACTACTCGAAATTCATTTGAACTTGTAGCTCACTTGAAACAGCTACAGCCTCCGGCGAGCCGAACATGTCCTCGGACACTCCCGGCACTTAAAGCCATACGCTAAATAAATAAATAAATAAATAAATAAATAAATAAAATCCCTGAGGTACCGACAGCAGTGGCTACGCTCGCAAGAGTGCAGCGTTAGGTCATGGGGCCAAAATCTCTGCTGACTCGGTAGACGCGTGGGTTCGAGCCCCACTGTCGGCCATCCTTGAAATGGTTTTCCGTGGTTTCCCATTTTCAACACCTCCCAAATGCTGGGACGGTACCTTCTGACAGGCCACGGCCGCTTCCTTCCACATCCTTGTCCAGTTTCATTTGTCTTCATCATTCCATCTCTCATCCCGACGCCCAGGTCGCCCATGGGCGTCGACTAGAAAGACCTGCCCTCGGACTCTCAGGAGGCCACACGACGAAAAAAATCCCTGCGGCCCAATCATTTAGGGTCTTTGTGACATCGTAGTGTAGGCTACTTGGACGTGTGTATGTGTGGAATCTATCTGATAACCTGTGTTATTGTGATGGCTGTATTACTGTTGTGTGTGTGTTTGTAATTCAGGGGAGGATTGGGCAGGAGGCGACCGGGGCCTTACGTTAGGAGCCATCCCGATATTCACTTGGGGTACAAGTGGGGCAACCACAGAAAACTACTTTGAGGATGGCTTATAAAATTTTCTCCACGAGGCTGAGTGTACCCCGTTCCAGTCCTCAGACCAGAATAAAATTCCTTGGCAGAGTCGGGAGCGGAATTCGACCTCCGCTCTGGGGTGACTGCCAAGAATGCTAGCCACTAAACTACGACGTGGTCATTATCAGATTAACTGGCATCGTGGTACTGTTGCTTCGTGAAGTTGGGTGTGTTTGGTTGACCCTGTCTGATAACCTATGTTATTGAGGTGTGTGTATTTGTAATGAGGAACTTTGTGTTGGCGTAAAATCCCGAGATTAATTTTGCCAATATGAACACGGCCTACTGAATTCAAATGGGTTCTTTAACAAGCCAACATCGTATAACATGCGTATCGTGATTTTTTCCGCCTTTCAAAAATCACTTACCATGGCCGGGAGCGAACCTGCAAGCTTGGGGTTGGTAATCCGACACGATAACCACTCACCGACCGAGGCAAGCCTGCCTGGCGTAGAAGTGGAAAGCCACGGGAAATTACTCCTAGGATGACAGAAGAGGGATTCGAAAACACGTCTCAGTTTTACTTTAAAATGCTAGAGTGTACCCCTTTCCATTCAACAGACCAGTATGAAATTTCTTGGCAGAATCGTTAATCGAATGTGGACCTCTGAGATAACGGCCTTTATTCCACGAAGTGGTTAAGTACAAACTAGAAGGCCAGGGTGTGAATTGTTACAAACGGTTGCAATATTAATGCAGCTTATTGCAAACAGATTGTTACCATACAGTAGGCTATGTATTGGGGTACATATTGGGGCCCCTGTCTCTAAGCTATTTAGGTTAGATTTCCGTCTGTACCAAAAACTTCAATTCTGTTATGATGTTTGGAAACGGTAATACTCAGTCTCGTGAGGCAAAATTGAGAACATGTGAGTTCGAATCCCATCTCAGCTATCCTAAAGGTTTTTAGCCTACTTTTCACATTTTGCAAAAATGAGGAAAAAGTAGACTTATGAGATCGATCCAGCCAAATGTGTGTCTGTCTGTCAGTGTGTCTGTCCTTCTGTCTGTCTGTCTGTCTGTCTGGCTGTCTGTGTGTGTTTGTCCCCCTAGCAACTCCTAAACGGCTGAGCAATCAAAACAAAATTTGGTAGGAGTAAAGATCTATACCTGAATATCTCAATGCCGTATTTGAAAATAATGTTAGTGCTACCAACTGCTGAAAAATCGCTATTAAAATTTGAGCTCCATGTTGGATATCTTGGAAGGTATAAATGGGAGCTATTTCAAAATTGGCATATGTATAGATAATAATATTCCTGGAGGTAAAATGTGGCAGTGTTGCCAAATTGATTGTAAGCCTGCTGATAGGCCCTATTTTTAAATGCATATAACTTCTACACTATCAATTGGAATTCAACCAAATTTCGTATGTGCTATGTGTACATAAACGTATATGACTGAGCATATTCTTAAGAGCCACCAGGGCTGCCAACCGTTAATATATGCTCTCAATTTCTATTATCAAAATACCAATATATCAGAAAGTATGCAAGCCGACTATGCACACCTATAGTACCTGACATTCTAGATTTATTTGGAGTAACTAATATACGTCAGTGCTGCCAACATAATTCTAAGCCTGCTGATAGGTCCAATTTTAAAAAGCATGTAACTTTTATACTAACTAATGGATTTCATTCAAAATTGGCACAACAATAGATCATATTATTTCAGATTATTTCTGACCAATACATGCATGATATTGTTGCCGACATGATTTTACGCGTGCTGTTAGATCCAATGTTTAACTGCATGTAACGTCCATGCTATCCATTGCACTTCAACCAAATTTTGTATTCTGTACCTTAAGAGATGGAACTAAGAATATATTCAGTCACCAGGGCTGCCAACTGTAGTGCTCTATTAGGCCACATTATGCCAGGTATACAGTACTTCGAACTAATTAGAAATTTCGATATTACCAACTTAATTTCGTCATTATTCTAGATAGATCCATATAGATAAATCATTGACATGAATCCTAAATTTTAAGAAAAGTAAGCTCTTTAGTTCGTCACGGAACTTCATGTTTTCCTTGATATCTACATCAGACAAATTCCGATTTGGCTCCTAGATAAGGCCACGGCCGTCTCCTATCCAATCCCAGCCTCGGTTACATTTACACACAATTGAAGCGTCTACGGGAACAAACGTCTATGTTACACTTCTTACTTATTGAGAAAACCAGCAATAAAGGTGACTGTTGTCCGTGGGACAGGGCTACGCGGCAGGGTAGTGGTCTGTATGTTAAGGCTAAATGTCCCGACACTTTGGTAAGAAAATATTTCAACAGATGGCAGACAGATGGCAGCACAAGCGAAGCTGAATTTACTTAATCGCTTATTTATCGAAGGGGAGCTCCGATCTGTGATCTGAAAACTGCTATGTAGTCTGTCTAGTAGCAGAATTGATATTAATTCATTGCTTACTATCTAATTTCAAAAACAGAAAAGTTGCTGTTTGTTTTTCAAATATCCGATTAAAATTCAAAAAAAAAAGCGGGTAATACGAAAGTTAAGTTTTGCTCACCGATTCCGAAGCCGTATCGAATACCTAAATCGGTTGAATATAATCGTCGGGATCACTTTGGGAAGTTTATGAATAAAAGTGTTACTCCATTTGCAATAAAAGGCGCGGCAGTAGAACAAGGTCACGTAGAGCGTGCTGGGGGAGGGTTGGGGGAGGGGAGCGGAGGTCGAGTGATTTGAGAGAACGACAACCTTGCCAGACGGTATAGAATTCCCGAGTATCTAGTCCAATGTTGTGATTGACTGTGCTGGTTAGTTCTGAATTATTGTCAAGGTCTGGATATTTCTGAGTGATCCTTTGATATTTTACCAGTTCCTAGTTACGACGTCTTGTTTTTAGTTCATCGATCTCTTTAATTACTTTTTTAAAATTTATTTTACCTGCAACAGTTATTTTTAATGCCCGCTAGGTGTTCTATTTTCGGCACTTTTTTCTGACAGTATTTTTGGTAGAATAGATACTTGTACATATAGGTAGACTATGACTGGTGGAGAGCATTACGGTCATCACGTGGAGTTATTTTTTCGCTTTTGTTGAAAAATGGAGCCACCACCAAAACCGATTCAAGGGCGTTCCACTAAATCCCAGGGGAGATTGCGACTAAGTACCTAGAAAAGGAAGCCAGGCCCTAAAAAAACCTCTAAACATCCGTAAGTTTCCTTTTTCCGAGTTTATATTTGAAATTATATATTTCTTTACGCTTGCATTAAATAATCTGTAATGCACTGAGCAGTTATGATTTCACTTATATTTTACCGGTAGCCTACAAGTTGGATGACTAAACGTCACCCCGCAATCTGCCGGGTACATGGCTAAACAGCGCAGCGGTTGCTTGGTAGGCCTAGGCTCTTCATAGGCTGTCGCGCCACGGGTGTAGTTTAATTTTTTACTTCTAATACATAAGTGTAGGAGTACAAGATCACGAACTATTCAGCGTCAACTTTTATCAGAGAAGCAAGTTCGACTTCAAATGAAAACAATGCGTTGTGTGGAAAAATAAAGGCGGAGCGATTGTGAAAATGGAAAATTGGTTTCCGGAAATACCGGATTGGATTGGGATTCATAAAGACTGCAAACAGTGCTTTTGAACTACCAGTGGACAAACAGCTAACTGCAGCCAAATTAATGCGTTCTTGCTTGCAACTCCCAATTGCAAAAAGTTCCTAGCAATGCTACCGAAAATTATATATCCCTTGTTTCAAACTTCACGGGAGGTAAGTAGATCAATCGAGGGAAACGAGGTTCCTTCACTCATAGAACCAAAACTGTCGGGCTGGACTTTCAGTTTGGGCCATCCTGGCACTATAAAACAATGAAATCAGTTTAGAAAAAGACTGCCACAATAGTGAAGGGCACTGCACTTAGCAGAATGAGAAGAAGAGCAGCTTGCCGAAAAAGTTTGTTTGCGTCGTGAGAAGGGAGTAGAATGTCTCAACAACAGTCTAATTAAATGAAACGTACTGTCTCACGTGATTATTGAAACCGATCAATGCAGTTGGATTTCGATCAGAGAGAGTTTAGTGATGAGAAGATCAAGCAACTAACGCTTAGTTATGGCCATATACAAAAACTGGAAAAGTAAACAAGGGGCCAAAGGGAAAACGAAAAGTGGCACACAGCTAGAAAGGACAGGCTTACGACATCCAATGTTAGATATGTATGCAAGAAGAAACCTACTTCGAAATGGGGTCCAGTAGCAAAAGAAATTCTGTACGGCGAATTTCACTCAAAAGCAATGCAGTATGAGTGAATTACAAAACGAAATTTAGAGGAGAAATCGGTAGAAAAGTCGAAGAATGTGGTCTTTTCGTACATAAAACTTATGGGTTCTTAGGTGCCTCCCCAGACGGATTAATAGGAGACGACGCTATAGTCCGAAGTCTACTGCCCTTATTCTGCACGGAATATACCATACTGGAAGCCTGCAAAAAGCTAAAGGGATTCTATTTGGCAGAAAGTAAACGAAAAAGATAGCATAGAGAATATCAAGAACAGTGCCATTCAGAAGAGAACAGATTGATAACTCTCTAACACTCACATGATTTTTATTTCAAAATCCAGGGCCAGTTGGAAATAACACAGCGGGTAATATGTTAGTTTGTGGTATGGATGCCTAAGGACATTTACATAGAAACAATAAAGAGGGACGAAAAGTTGTCGAGACAAAGCATGCGTATGTAACTCACATTCTGCTACGAGAAAATCTTGTTTCCTGAGATCATTGATCCCAGGATGACCAGATCAATGGATATAAGAGA
Organism: Meconema thalassinum; assembly: GCA_946902985.2. Lineage (NCBI taxonomy): Eukaryota > Metazoa > Arthropoda > Insecta > Orthoptera > Tettigoniidae > Meconema > Meconema thalassinum. Next base: position 1,417,867,026 of record OX336389.2, read on the forward strand.
ACCTGAGGTGAATTAAAATACTGAGTGTGTGTGTAAATCATGAAACGTTACCTATGATATGGAAAAAATTGAAGCATTGATTTCAAGAACTGGAAATAATTAGGTATAACACTGTTTTTTTGTTTCTGGTACGCAGTACTGCCTGTGCTAACAATAGGCTGATGAGAATATCTTAGGAACTTTAATTCAATACAGGGTGTAACAAAAGGTACGGTACAATATGCAGGACACATTCCTCACACGTAGACGAAGAATTTTTTTATATGAACATGGGTCCGGAAACGCTTTGTTTCCATGTTATACCTCATTGTCTCCAACTCATTAATCATGGGAAACACACAGCATACCACATGCAACTCTTGCTCACAGGGGATGTTCTTTATGCCCTCCGTGAGCATTGATGCATGCATCAACCCACCGTCGTAGTGAATCTCGGATGCGCTGATGTATCCCTGGTGGATAGCGTAAGGTTTCGCAGTCTTCCATAATACGGACACGAAGATTCTAGTACTGGGGTTCGATACACAAACAACAACAACAACAACCCCTGGCACTATCCAGCCCATGACGGGCTAAGGCCGACCAAGCGACCGCTGCCCAGCCATTCGGCCTGCAGATATTGGGGTGACGCGTGATCAGCGCGTCGGGTCCCCTCGGCCGTTAATCTTGGTATTCGTGATCGGGGCGCTGTCTCACTGTCAGACAGCTACTCAATTGTCCTCACGAGGCTGAGTGCACCCCGTTCCAACCCTCACGTCAGTTTTAAAATCCCTGACGGAGCCGGGGATCGGTTCGATACACAAGAGCTATCAAATGCCCTCAAAAATAAAAGTCCAGTGGTTTTAGGTCCGGAGAGCGTGGAGGCCAGGCAATTGGCCTACATCTACCTATCCATATGTCACCAAATCTGTTATTTAGAAGCCAACGGACATTGACACTAAAATGAGGAGGTGCTCCATCGTGCATGAAGTACATGTTTTGTCGCACAGCTAAAGGCACATCTGCTAAGTCTCATGGCAACAGGGCGGTGTACCTACAATAATGAGAACGTAACCAGACGTAACCAAGAGTGCATATTCCCCATGGTTCTCACGTTCTCTTTTTGTGTGTTTCCCATGATTAATGAGTTGGAGACAATGAGGTGTAATATGAAAAGAAAAACGTTTCCGGACCCATGTTCATATAACATAATTTCTTCGTCTACGTGTGAGAAATGCATCCTGCAATTTGTGCCGTACATTTTTGTTACACCCTGTATATGTACATAATAATTTTCATAATTTGTTTATTGTAATAAAATAGCCTACATAAATGAACTTTTATTATTACTTCCATGAAAATTGAAGGAAGATATAGTGATTGACCTCACGGAGTAGTTTCAGATCTCATTAAAAACAAGAAGTTCCGTGACGAACTAAAGAGCCTACTTTTCTTAAAATGTAAGATTCATGCCAATGATTAATCGATATGGATCTATCTAGAATAATGACGAAATTAAGTTGGTAATATCGAAATTTCTAATTAGTTCGAAACACTGTATAACTGGCATAATGTAGCCTAATAGAGCACTACAGTTGGCAGCCCTGGTGACTGAATATATTCTTAGTTCCATCTCATAAGGTACAGAATACAAAATTTTGTTGGAGTCCAATGAATAGCATGGATGTTACATGCAGTTAAACATTGGATCTAACAGCGCGCGTAAAATCATGTTGGCAACAGTGTCATGCATGTATTGGTCAGAAATAATCTGAAATAATATGATCTATTGTTGTGCCAATTTGAATGAAATCCATTAGTTAGTATAGAAGTTACATGTATTTCAAGTTGGACCTCTCAGCTGGCTTAGAATCATGTTGGTAGCACTGACGTATATAAGTTACTCCAAATTAATATAGAATGTCATGTACTATACGTGTGCATAGTTTAAAGCTGTCGGCTTGCATACTTTCTCATATATATTGGTATTTGGATAAAAGAAATTAAGAGCATTTTTTAAGAGTTGGCAGCACTGGTGGTTCATAAGAATACGATCAATCATATCTGGTTATGTACACATACAACATACGAAATTTGGTTGAATTGCAATTGATAGTGTAGAAATTATATGCATTTAAATATTGGACTTATCAGTAGGCTTATAATCATTTTGGCATCACTGCCGTGTATGGCCTTCTGTAAAACTGGAAATTAAACTGCAATATTATTATCTATATGTGTGCCGATTTTGAAATAGCTCCCATTCATACAAGCCTCCGTGGCTTAGGCGGCAGCACGCTGGCCTCTCACCGCTGGGTCCGTGGTTCAAATCCCGGTCACTCCATGTGAGATCTGTGCTGGACAAAACGGAGGCAGACAGTTTTTTCTCCGGGTCCTCCGGTTTTCCCTGTCACAATTTCATTCCAGCAACACTCTCCATTATCATTTCATTTCATCTGTCATTCATTTAATCATTGCCCCCGAGGAGTGCGTCAGGCCTCGGCAGCCGGCACAGTTCATATCCTCGCCGCTAGATAGGGGCTTCATTCATTCCATTCCTGACCCGGTCGGAGACTGGAAGCAGGCAGTGGATTTTCATTTTCATTTTTCCCATTCATACCTTCAAAGATACCCAACATGGAGCTCAAATTTCAATTGCGATTTTTCAGCAGTTGGTAGCACTGACATCATTTTCAAATATGGCCGTGAGATATTCAGATATAGATCTTTACTCCTACCAAATTTTATTTCGATTGCTCCAGCCGTTTAGGAGTTGATAGGGGGGGACACACACACAGCCAGACAGACAGACAGACAGACAGACAGACAGAAGGACAGACAGACAGACACACATTTTCCCGGATCGATCTCATAAGACTACTTTTTCCTCATTTTTGCAAAATGTGAAAAGTAGGCTAAAAAGGGGGGGGGGGGGGGGGAATTAGAATCAAAAGAACCAAAGACCAATACGAATCACCAAAATGTATGTATGTATGTCTATGTGCGTGGCATTTGGCCTCTTATAAATCGATGCTCCATTGATTTGAATTTTTCACGGTTTGTGGTCTTATTATTTTGTTATGTCTAGAAGACGATACCTAGAGCTGGACGTCCTCATCGGATGGTTTTTAGAATGGATATTCCCAACAAACCTGAACACGAACATATATTGTCCAACTTTTTTTCTGAAATATCAAGAACGTGCTAACTACAAACCAGTCATATCATTCTATACATTATTCAATTTTGCATCGAGTGAAACCAGTCGCTGCTCTGTGCGGTAAGAATTATGGCATACAAAACCTTAATAATGTCGGAACAATACGATTTTTGTTCGGGAGTTTCCTCAAATACTCTAAAACAGTTACCTAAATGGGAATCCAGCGCTATCAGCATCTACCCTGAGTGTGTTTTCACCGGTTATTCCACACTCCCTCCAGGTAAATGACGAGATAGTACCGTACGTGAAGTCTCAGGGCACGTGCCCCTTCCCTGACTCTAATACAGTTACACACATAATCAACTACACACGACTGATGATAATAATAATATTAATAATAATAATAATAATAATAATAATAATAACGTTTTTGGTTTTACGTCCCTTTTAACTACTGCGGCTCTTAGAGACGCCGGGGTGCCAGAATTGTGCCCCAAAGGGGATCTTTAACGTGCCAGTAAATCTAATGACTCGGCTCCCTCGCATTCGCGCACCCTCAAATGTCAACTGGCTGCACCAGGATTCGATCCTGCAACCTTGGGCACAGCAAGCAAGAACGTTACCGCTGAGCCACGCAGCCAGCCAAAGGGACGGATGACCAAGATGTCCCAAGCCCCTACAATGTATTATTATCAACAAGAATGTTTGGGGAAGTAAGAAATGTAACTGTACAAACACATTGAGTCCACGTTAAGCGTGACACTCAGACAATATAATTTTAATGCTCAGAAATTGTTCCACGCCTAGGCACTTGTATACATGTAACTTGCCGAACTATAATATTCATGACAGGAGGAGGACAACTCCTGCCTGTCGTCAAATCGTCCCAGTCACACTCGGCTCTGTCAGCTTGTTCATTATTTTCCTTGCGCAAGAGATCTTGTAAAGCCGCGCCGCTACCCCTCCCACCCTTTTCTATACAATAATTCCCAAACTAATGCGGTCGATTCCATTCACCCGATTTTAATTCTGAAAAATGCATTGGAATCAGGAAATAAATCTCCGTTTTCGTATTACCAGTTTTTTTTTCATTTTTTAAGCAGAAATATAAAAAACTGTTAGTAACTCTTTTGTTTTTCACATTTTGGAAAATGCATCGAATTAATATCAATTCAATTGCAGTCTAGTATACATAGTGGTTTTCAGATCGCAAATACGAGCTTTCGTTCAAGAGAGAATTGAAAAAAGAAATTGTCTCACTTTGGTGCTGCTACGTGGTGTCAGAATTACAAACTAAACAAGAAGTTCCGTGACGAACTAAAGAGCCTACTTTTCTTAAAATGTAAGATTCATGCCAATGATTAATCTATATGGATCTATCTAGAATAATGACGAAATTAAGATGGTAATATCGACATTTCTAATTAGTTCGAAATACTGTATACCTGGCATAATGTAGTCTAATAGAGAACTACAGTTGGCAGCCCTGTGGACTGAATATATTCTTAGTTCCATCTCCTACAGAATACAAAATTTGGTTGAAGTCCAATGGATAGCATGGATGTTACATGCAGTTAAACATTGGATCTAACAGCGTGCGTAAAATCATGTTGGCAACAATGCCACACATGTATTGGTCAGAAATAATCTGAAATAATGTGATCTATTGTTGTGTCAATTTTGAATGCAATCCATTAGTTGGTATAGAAGTTACATGCATTTTAAAATTGGACCTATCAGCAGGCTTAGAATCATGTTGGTAGCACTGGCGTAGGCCTATATTAGTTACTCCAAATTAATCTAGAATGTCAGGTACTATACGTGTGCAAAGTTCAGAGCTATTGGCTTGCATACTTTCTGATATATTGATATTAGGGTAACAAAAATAGAGACAGCTTTTTTTAACAGTTGGCAGCCCTGGTTACTCTTAAGAATCGGCATAGTCATATCTGTTATGGTACACATAGCACACACGAAATTTGGTTGAAATCCAAATGATAGAATAGAAGTTACATGTATTTAAAGTTGGACCTCTCAGCAGGCTTAGAATCATGTTGGTAGCACTTTCGTATGTAAGTTACTCCAAATTAATATAGAATGTCAGGTACTATACGTGTGCATAGTTTAAAGCTGTCGGCTTGCATACTTTCTGATATATGGGTATTTGGATAAAAACATTGAGAGCATTTATAAACAGTTAGCAGCCAAGGAGGCTCTTAAGAATACGCTCAGTCATATCTGTTTATGTACACATAGCATATACGAAATTTGGTTGAATTCCAATCGATAGTGTAGAAGTTATGAAAATGAAAATCCACAGCCTGCTTCCAGTCTCCGACCGGGTCAGGAATGGAATGAATGAAGCCCCTATCTAGCGGCGAGGATATGAACTGTGCCGGCTGCCGAGGCCTGACGCACTCCTCTGGGGCAATGATTAAATGAATGACAGATGAAATGAAATGATAGTGGAGAGTGTTGCTGGAATGAAATGTTGACAGGGAAAACCGGAGTACCCGGAGAAAAACCTGTCTGCCTCCGTTCTGTCCAGCACAGATCTCACATGGAGTGACCGGGATTTGAACCACGGACTCAGCGGTGAGAGGCCGGCGTGCTGCCGCCTGAGCCACGGAGGCTCCTGTAGAAGTTATATGCATTTAAAAATTGGACCTATCAGCAGGCTTATAATCATTTTGGCAACACTGCCATGTATGGCATCCTGGAAATTAAACTACCAATTTTGAAATAGTTCCCATTTATACCTTCCAAGATATTCAACATGGAGCTCAAATTTCAGTTGCGATTTTTCAGCAGTTGGTAGCATTGATATTATTTTCAAATATGGCCGTGAGATATTCAGGTATAGATCTTCACTCCTACCAAATTTTGTTTCGATTGCTCCAGCCGTTTAGGAGTTGATAGGGGGGGGGACACTCACACAGACAGACAGACAGACAGACAGGACAGACAGACAGAAGGACAGACAGACAGACACACATTTGCCCGTTCTCATAAGTCTACTTTTTCCTCATTTTTGCAAAATGTGAAAAGTAGGCTAAAAACGGGACATTTAGCCTTAACCACCTGCTGATAGTTGAATCTTTCAGCCATTATGTCAACGAATTTTCTTTTTTAAGTGTCAATACTTCATGAAACCATATGTTTAGCCTATTTTCATTTTATGAAAAAAATTGGCTTATGAGATCACCTTTCGTTCGTGTGTGTGTGTGTATGTGTGTGCGTATGTGTGTGTGTGGTGTGTGGGTGTCCCTCTAATAACTTCTAAACGTCTGGAAAGATTTCAATGAAACTCGGTGAGGTCATAGCATTATTTTGGCCGACCCCGACCGTGCCCTTCAAATTGTATTACGTCTCACCAATCCAACATGGCGTCTGTGCGAAACATTTCACCAGCATTCAATATCTCCGGAAATATTACCGACATCACCCAAAAATTTTGTATGGTGAAAAAGGGCACTACTGGAAGCTTACCTATGAGACTTTCAAAAACCTGGTAATTACAAAACCAACATGGCGGCCTATTAATATTGAGACTTTAAATAGACTTTTATGGCGATTTATCCATCCAAACGCAATGAAACTTGGTACAGCGAATACTTATACACATTGTAATGCACTGGCATCTAATCTAGTTCAATTGTTGATATAACTTCAAGATGGCGGCTGTGCGAAATATTTCACTGGTACTCTATATCTCCGAAACTATTACTGATATCACCCTGAAATTTTGTAAGGTGATAAAGGGCACTACTAAAAGTTTATCGATGTAACTTTCATAAACCTGTTAAGCACAAAATGAACATGGCGCCAAGCGAAGTTGAAACATTTTAATAGACTTTTCTCGCGATTTAACTATCTGAGCGTATTATACGTATTGTAATGCACTGGCTTCTAAATTAGTTCAATTGTTTACATAACCATCAGATGGCAGCTGTGCGAAATTTTAATATCTTGTTTATACTTCTTGTGTCCTAATCATGCGATTGAAGTTTGAATACAACACGTACACAATAATCTTCATGTAATGGTACATAACTCTAAGACCTACTTATATAAAAATCCAACATGGCGACCATCCGTAATATTAGACGGTTCTCAATATCTACGAATTTATCACAGCAATCAAACTGAAATTGTGTATGTTGATAGAGGCAATTAACATAAGTAGGATATATGAAAATAGGCTTTAGCTCTTCATGGAACTACTTGTTTTACTGTCTTCTTGACCTGAGATGCTAGATATTTAAAAAAAACTATCAAAACGTAAATAATAAAATATGAAATAAATTAAAATTGAAAGTAAATAAATTGTAAAAATTAATAAGCTTCTAAAATTACGTTGTGGGGTTTGAAGCCATTTTTCTGTGTTGCGTTAGTAAACAAGAGTTTAGTGTTTTTCAGTCGGTCAACACGAATGTGTTATGAATTATGCCCTAATCCTGAAATAAATTACATGAGATTAATAATATTATTATAATATTATCATATAATAGTATAATTATAATTATAATAGTATTATTTATATTATAATATAATAGTATAATAATAATAGTATTATTAATCTCATGTAATTTATTTCAGGATTAGGGCATAAGTCAGCTCTTTTGGGTACATTCGTGTTGACAGACTGAAAAGCACTAAACTCTTGCTTCTAAAATTACAATTGAAATAAAATAAGCTTATAAAATAGAATTATAAAAATTGAAGATCTCAAAAATAATATTAAAAATAAAATTATAAAAACATTTAAACATAAGAGTTAAAGAGATAACACAAAATTAATTAATTAGAATTTGGCTAAAATAATTAAATTTAAATAAATACAAATTAAATATTTTAATAATAGTTCTGCTCTATAAAGGGTTAAACCAAGACACTGCTGTTCGACCGGGAAGAGATGTAACATAGACTTTTGTTCGTTATTATTAAAGTACATTTCGCTTACCAATTTCGCGAATACTAGAGCCATCTTTTGAGATATGCTCGAACTACTTGCAAATACGTAATCATAAAACATCCTAGATGTTTGCTCCGTGAATATCTCAAATTACACACAATGTAACATACACGTTTGTTCCCGCATTCGCTTCAATTCTACAGACATCGCAATACAACATTATACAGACACTAATTGCATGGGGCTGATGATCACGATAGCTAAATCTACAAATTAAAAATAACATCAATAATTGGTGGGCAAAACTCGACATACGACCATAACAGAAGAGCTTGATGTTGTCCAGTAAGGGCAACAGCTCAGCGAGTGGGACGTGGGTGGGCGACCACGGAACCCCAGCTGAGTCCGGCATTGCTTCCACATTGCTCCTTTCCGTCTTCTTTCCTGCCGAGCTCTCTTGGTCAACTCTTGTTCTCTTCCGACCCCTATGGTGTTAGGTTATCCGAGGCCTAGGGAGTCTCTTCATTTCCCGCCTTAATTGGCCCTCGTCTCATCTTTCCTGATCCCTCATTCTTCGAGGGGTCAGACCTCTTGTTTTCTTTTCACTGTATCTCCTGCCTTCTGCTCAAGGTCAAGAAGGAGGCACGGTGTATGTAGCCCTACCACTTATGGTGCACCCTGGATTTTGCTACACCCTCAAGAGTTCACGTCTGGTGACACCGAGGGCTTCCTGAGCTGGGTCCGGTCTTTCCCCTTCTTTCGTTGCCTTTGGGGCAGTCTCTCTCCTCTTCACCTCTCCTGTCTGCCTTTCCTGGCTGTGCTTTCTTCCAAGTCCCTTAATTCTCATTCTTCGAGGGTTGAGGGCATTTCCTTTCCTCCTGTCTTTTGTTTCCCTTATTCTTATTTTTGTTTTCCATTCCTCTTCTAGTTTGTAATTATGTAGTTAGTTCTAGCTTTACTTTCATTTCATTTACATTTTCACTATCACCCAAACCATTAGGAGCCGATAACCCAGATGTTAGGCCCCTTAAAACAACAATTATCATCAGCAGCAGCGATTAGCTATTATTGTTTCATATGGAAACTGGGTTAGCAAAATGAATCTACGATGTGCCCTAGAGCAAGACAGTAGTGGAAATTCTGTCATATATGACAAGACTCGTTTCGTAACGAAGTTGTTGTATTATCATCATTACTTAAATACGCAAGCAGCATAGAGAGTGCAATGCTCTAGACCAGCACTACGGTGCTCTCGTCATACGAGCCAAAAAGTGAGACCGCTGTCTCTAAGATATTTAAGTTATATTTCCGTCTGTACCAAACACTTCAATTCTGTTATGAGGATTGGAAAAGGGTTATGAAAAGCCACAGCCTGCTTCCAGACAACCGACCGGGTCAGGGAATGGAATGAATGAAGCCCCCATCTAGCGGCGAGGATATGAACTGTGCCGGCTGCCGAAGCCTGTCGCATTCCCCTGGGGCAATGATTAAATGAATGACTGATGAAATGAGAAATGAGAGTGTTGCTGGAATGAAATTGTGACAGGGAAAACCAGAGTACCTGGAGGAAAACCTGTCTGCCTGCGATTTGTCCAGCACAAATCTCACATGGAGTGACCAGGATTTGAACCACGGACCCTGCGGTGAGAGGCCGGCGTGCTGCCGCCTAAGCCACGGTGGCTCTAGCTCCCCTGAGATCTATTCTGCAATTGAAATTCTGTTGCACAAACCGGAATAGCTGTGTTTTCATTACATATTTTGACAGTCAGAAATTTTCTCATTTTGTGAAATAGTATTTTTAAACTTCAGTAAAAATAATTGGGCTTCTCTATTTTATGATAGTTGGTAATTTGACTTGACTTTCGATACGTAAATGTATCTTATCTGCATATGCCGTGCAACAACAGTTGCAGCATGCCTGGTGAAAGGCGAATCCCCTATTTCAGCACTTCTGGGGGAGAGAGATATAGATAAAGGTGAGAAAGAGAGGAACATGCTTGTTACATTATTATTATTATTATTATTATTATTATTATTATTATTATTATTATTAATATTATTATTATTATTATTATTATTATTATTATTATTATTATTATTATTATTATTATTATTATTATTATTAGGCGTACAAGCCTCCGTGGCTTAGGCGGCAGCACGCCGGCCTCTCACCGCTGGGTCCGTGGTTCAAATCCCGGTCACTCCATGTGAGATCTGTGCTGGACAAAACGGAGGCAGACAGGTTTTTCTCCGGGTACTCCGGTTTTCCCTGTCAAAATTTCATTCCAGCAACACTCTCCACTATCATTTCATTTCATCTGTCATTCATTTAATCATTGCCCCAGAGGAGTGCGTCAGGCCTCGGCAGCCGGCACAGTTCATATCCTCGCCGCTAGATGGGGGCTTCATTCATTCCATTCCTGACCCGGTCGGAGACTGGAAGCAGGCTGTGGATTTTTCATTATTAGGCGTATCGGCCTACTAAATACCACGTCATTTCAACTGGCTTCTCTGGTCATCGATCTTTGCCCAGTGCTCCGTCACTTGTTGCCGGTGTTGCTCTTTTATTTCTTCCATCCACATCTTTCCCGTCTTCAACTTTTGTTTTACTTGAAAACCCTGGTGGTCGTTTAGTTTCTTCCTGAGGGGATTGCGATCTTGAATATCTCCACAGGTAATCTCCATCTCTGGCAGGTCACTTTCCACCTCTTCGAATTAGGCTGGTTTGGTCTTCTTATTTTTAAAATAGGTAAAGATCCGGTTCGTCAATCTTGAGGGTTTCATTCTAAGCAAGTGGCCATAAAATGCTATTTATTATTATTCATTCATTCATTCATTCATTCATTCAATTTCGCTAATCGGCCAACTAGGGACCACGATAAGCCTCATTTTACATTCTGGCATTTGTTCATATTTCGCTTGATCCACATTGTCTTCACGAGCTCACTGTGTTTAGCACGACGTTCTTCTGTCCATTTCGCACCAGTTGTCCGTTTTTCGTCCTGGAAAGTCCCAAATGTCTTGATGGCTGCTCTGTAAAGATTTCGGTCTTGTTCATCTTCTGCTTGTATCCCCATTTCTTTAAGATCTTTCTGGACGTTAACGTACCATGACATTGCCGTTTTTGGTTTTGAGTCAAAGATACTGAAGATAAGTTTCGTCCATCGGGAGTCGATGCTCCGTCGTATATGTCCGAAAAAGCAAACTCTGCGTTTTCGCATTGTGTCTGTGATCTTCTTTAACTTAGAGTCTATTTCTTGCTTGGATTTTCTGATGTAGATGCCATTTTTGTAGTCGTGGCCTAGTATGATGTGTAATTATTATTATTATTATTATTATTATTATTATTATTATTATTATTATTATCATTTTTTAGTGTAATATAATATTCGATTTTTTGGGGCTCGGGTACGTGGTATGGCTCGAGGGAGTTGCTCACAGCCTCAAAAAGGTTGGGAATGCCTGCTCTAGACCCTTATAACTTGTGCCGGCGCCTGAGTTACACACAGGGCTAGACCATCTCAAGTTATCTGAATGCTGCTTTTACACTGATCAATGGCAATAAGAAGCCCATAAATTACCATACGATGAGTGATCGGAAATTAAGGTTACAAAGCCTGCAGTGAAACGTGTAGACATTATTTGTTACAACCAATACTACCAACTGATAATACGAGGGGCGTAATGTATTGTTTTACACTTTCTTTCATCATCATCATTTCCCCTTATCCAGCTCCTGCCGGGTCGGGGTATTTATGGCACTTCTCCACTTTCCTCTTTCCTTCCACCATTCTTCTTCCACGATCTTGTCCCAGTCCAGATTTCTTTTTCTTACGCCGTTCTTCACTGAATCCATCCACCTTGTTCTAGGTCTTCCTCTTGGTCTCCTACCCTTGCACTTCACCTCCAGCATCTGTCTTGGTATTCTATTTTCCTCCATCCTCTTTACAAGTCCAAACCACCTTAGTTTATTCTTCTCAATTCTCTCATTTAGTTTTCCCATCCCAACTTCCTTCCTAACATCTTCATTCCTCACTCTGTCTTTCCTTGTCTTTCCTATCATACTTCTTAGGAATTTCATTTCACTGGCTTGGATTCTACTCTCTTGCCTGCTTGTCAGGGTCCAAGTCTCAGCTGCATATGTTAATATGGGTACATAGTACACTTTATACATTACCTCCTTGCTTTTCCTTGGTACTTCCTTATCCCAAACAAGTTTTCTTACACTTTGATAGAATGCATTGCTCTGCTGTACCCTCCTGCCAATCTCCATGTCCAACCTACCAGTTTGCATCAATTCACTTCCTAGGTATTTGAACGTGTCCACAATTTCCAAACTCTGACTTCCAATTTTCACAGTGCCCTTTCCTTGTCTTTCCCCTCTTGTCATCACCATGGTCTTGCTTTTCTCTATACTGATTTTCAGGCCATACTTCTGAATATTTTCGTTCAGTGCATCTAGTTGTTTTTGCACTTCTTCGGTGTTCCTTCCCCAGACCACAATATCATCTGCAAATAACAGTAACTTCATTTCTTTATGTTCATATGCTTCCTTTGTTTCCTTTACTATTTCATCCATCACCATTATGAACAAGAGAGGTGACAGCACACTCCCCTGTCTTAGTCCAGTCTTGTTCGTAAACCAATCTGTCTTTCCAACTGGGGTCAGTACCCTGCTAACACAGTTGTTGTACATTGCTTGCACCATTTCCAACATTTCTCTTCCCAGTCTCTTCTTAACCATGGTTTCCCATACCTTCTCTCTGGGGACACTATCATATGCCTTTTCTAGATCTATGAAAGTCATGATCAAATCCTCTCCATATTCCCAGTTCTTTTCCATCACCTGCCTCAAGCTAAAGATTGGGTCCACTGTGGATCTTCCACTCCTGAAGCCATACTGTTCCTCTTGCAACTCTCCTTCCACCTTTCTTCTCATTCTTCTTTCTAATATCCTTTCCAGTATTTTTACTATCTGTGATAAGAGGGTGATCCCTCTATAGTTATCACACACCTTCTTGTCCCCCTTCTTAAACACTGGTATTATTAGCCCTTTCTTCCAGTCTTCTGGTACACATTTCCATTTCCACACACACTTTAGCAGTCGATACAGCCATTGCATACCAACAGGTCCAGCAGCCTTTATCATTTCTACACTGACTTCATCCACCCCTGTTGCTTTTCCCATCTTCATTTTCTGTACTGCTAATTCCACCTCCAGCATTGTTATATCATCTTCTGTTATAGAGTCGTCAGGTTGTGTCACTTCCATCTCACCAGTACCATTGCTCACATTCAAAAGCTTATCGAAATACTCCTTCCATCGTCCCTTTATCTCTTCTGGGTGTGTTAACAACTCTCCATCTTCCTTTTTCACTAGCTTTGTAGTAACTCTTTCTTTCCTCTTACTTCTTAGAAGCCCATACAGCATCCTTTTACTGCCACTTACATCTGTTTCCATTCTTCGTGTAAATTCTTCCCAACTTTTCTTCTTTTCTTCTCCTACCACTTTCTTACACCTCCGTTTGCTGTCGTGATACTTCCTTTTGCTTTCTTCTGTTTGATCTCGGTTCCATTCTTTCCATGCAGACTTCTTTTCTTTCACTGCTTTCCTCACTTCCTCATTCCACCATGGTGTCTCCTTCTCTTTCACTCTTGTTGACGTCCTACCACAAGCACTCTCTGCTGCACCAACAAATGCCTTTTTAAAGTGAGACCATTCCTCTTCTATGTTTTCCACTTCAGTAACTGGGATTTGTTGCTTCAATCTCTCCTGAAAATCTTCCTGTACAGTTTTGTCTTTCAATTTCCATACTTTTATTTTACTTTCTCTGATCTCCTTTAGGTTTTCCAATTTTTCCCATCTAAATTTTGCCACCACAGCTCTATGGTCCCCATCAAATGCTTCTCCTGGTAAAGCTGTCACATCTATCAGCTTTCTGCGATTAGTCCTTTCCACCAGAAAGTAGTCAATTACTGATTTTGTTCTTCTATCGCCCCAACCATATCTCGTAATTTTCCTGCTGTTTTTCTTCCGAAACCATGAATTACCCACTATCAGTCCATTCCTTTCACAAAAGTTTACAAGTTCCTCTCCTTCCCGGTTCTTTTTCCCATATCCATATGGTCCAATGACTTCTTCCTTTCCTTGTCTCTCGTTTCCGACTTGTGCATTCATATCTCCCATGATCACCACTTCTACATCTGAAATTACTCTTTCTATATCCTCCAGGAATACTTCAATATCTTCTTCTCTGTTTCCAGTCTGTGGTGCATACACTTGTATGAAGTCCATCACGTCATTTTTCATCTTCATTCTAATTTTCATTATTCTGTCACTCACACACTCGACCACTTCAACATACTCCTCCAGTTGTTTCGAGGTTATCAGTCCCACGCCATTTTTGGCCTCTTGGCCACCACTCCAGTATAATGTATATCCTTTCCTCAATTTCTTCCTTCCCTTACCTTTCCATTTCACTTCACTCAGCCCCATCAATCCAACATTCTCCCTCTCCATGAAGTCTACCACCTCCTCCACCTTGCCTGTCAGGGTCATGACATTCATGATTCCCACTTTCATTTCGGTTACTGGTCGCCCATTTCTCACAGTTCCCCCAGTACCAAAAGAACTGCGCGTCGCCTGCAGGGTACGCCCTAACCTTTTCCGATTCATTCGAAGTGCCATTTCCATTTTAGGCTATTATTACGATGGGGTCGCCACTCTCAAAGGCATTTTATGAAGCTACTGCCAGCTATTATACAGGCCGCCCCTAACATGGGAAACAGACGCCCTTGCAGCCGCCCCTAACCTGGGAAACAGACGCTGCCGATTGATGCTGTACTCTTACTATTCCCTGAGTACTGGGTTGCCTCTTCCGCAATCTCCACCGTTCCGAAGTCCATCTTCTCCGCTGCAGATTCCGTTGAGGTCTTCGCACGTAACCCTGTGCACGGGGCCTATGCTATACCCCATAGGACTGGGTCCTCACCAGAACTTAGCCGGTACTGTAGTTCCATGGTATATTACAGTACCGTTGCCCACCCCCGCGACGTGGACGCGCCTGGCAAGAGTTATCCATGTAGCCAATTAAAATTGCCTCATGGACCGGGTTAAGGAGCTGTCTAAATCCAGCCTCCAAGGCTTTCTTTATCATTTCAAATGATCTTGTCGACTTCGACGTTATGCTTTGGTCTATCGTTATGCGTTACGGTTACGGCGTGATTGACGTCATCATATTGTTCAGTGCATATGCACCGAGTCTTAGTTTACTCCTGGGTTCTGGCGTTATGCGATACGGAGACGGCGAGTGCGTGACGTCATGCAGCAGAGTGCCCCTCCCGCTCTCCGTTCCCCGCGCGGGAAGCCTAAGTTAATGGGTAATGGAGTCTGTAGAAAGAGCCTTTCTAACATGTGTAGCATTTGTAGCATGCGCCATTTGAAATGATACAAAGTCTAGTCTCTCTGACTGACTGTATCTCCTTTACCAAATGAAGGACACTACACATTACCTTCTCAACATAATCTCCCTGTAACTTTATACACTTTAGCCATCGATGTGTCAGTCTCTCCAGACCTTCCTGAAACTATTCTTTCGGAGTGCTGCGTCCCCATGCCTTGACAGCTGTGTCCAGAGGGTTCTTCATGTTTCCCAACAGGTGGATGTGGCAGCACCGTGAATCCCATTTGATCAATGGCAGCGTTGGTCTCTCGGCAAGTGTGGGGGTGGGCATTGCCATGTTGCAGAAGCACATCTTTAGCCCATTTTCCTGGCCGCTTGCTTTGAATGGCACGACGTAAGCGCTTAAGGGTTGCCACATACGCTGCACTGTTAATCGTGGCCCCTAAATCCAGCCAGTCAATGAAGATGATGCCCTTTGTGTCCCAGAACACTGTCGCCATTCGCTTGCCAACTGATGTCACTGTTCGCCATTTCGTTGGCGGTGGACTGCCCCTATGCTTCCGTAGCAGGGCCGCCGTTTTGCGCGTTTTGCAGAACTGGACACAGCTGTCAAGGCATGGGGACGCAGCACTCCGAAAGAATAGTTTCAGGAAGGTCTGGAGAGACTGACACATCGATGGAAAAAGTGCGTTAAGTTAGAAGGAAATTATGTTGAGAAGGTGGACGTAACAACTGATGTGTAATGTACTTCATTTGGGTAGAAAATAATAAAGTGTAATACAATGTAGTAGGTCCTTCAAACATACAGTAGCCTACATTAGGTTATTTTATGTTCGATGATGTCGAAATGTAAATATTATATGTCAGAAAACTGTATCATAATGAAGGTCATTATAGTACTATACTTCATTCTGACACAGTTTCTCCAGCCAATCAGATCTCATTCATTGATCAATTAGGTAAGGAAAGCTTCGCGCATGCGCTTAAAATCCAACATGTTGGACATGAATTACATGATTTGATAGTTCAAATTGGATATTGGATCAACCATTGTAGTTACAATTCCAAACACAAAGACAAAATCAGCACGAACCTTTACGGTAACAAGAAAATACTATGACAAATGCAAGAAATTTATGAATCTACGTCCAGAAGTTAGCAACACAGCATCCTTCTTTATAAATTACCGACATGGAAAGTGCACCATCCCATATGTTCGCGTAAATAAACTAGCGATTATGAGACAAGAAATAGCACTGTACCTTAATATCCCCAACACCAATTTCCACACAGCGCATTGCTTTCAAACTACTTCGGTGACAATATTGGTGAATGCTAGTTCTGATCGGCGCTAGACATCATGCAGGCTGTAAACAATAGCATTGCCAAGCAAGGTAAATGGTCTCTGCTTTCGAAATTACTTGACCCACACAAGCGCTCTGTTCAGTCAGCAAACCACCCAGCGCGTTCTGTGCACGAACTGAAGTTACTGAATCCCACAGATATTTATGAATATGTATGTTAAAACATATAATAAAGTTATAATTATCGTCGAACATAAACAGTCGTATGCAACTCGCCTATAATGGTAATTAATTCACTCGTTTTATAAACATACTCGTGTCTTAATTATTGCCATTATAGGCTCGCTGCATAATGTACTATTTCGACATAGTCTCCATATCGGTTTAGGCACTTGTCGCTTCGTGGAATGAGCTTCAATATTCCCTCATGGTAATATACTGGCCTTACGTGTTCACCCCTGAAGTGTTTCACCTCGTCGTCTGAAGGGAATCGTTGACCTCCTTGGTGCTCCTTCAAGTGAGGAAACAGGTGAAGAAAGTCGCTTGGAGCGATAATGATGATAATTGTTGTTTTAAGGGGCCTAACATGTAGGATATCGGCCCCTAATGGTTCGGGTGATAGTGAAAGATGAGATGAGAATTAAAAATATAACTAATACGAACTACAAACCTACATACTAGAAGAAGAAATGGTAAACAAATAAAGGATAAGGCAAATAAAGGACAGGAAGGAAAGAAATGCCCTCAACCCTCGAAGAATGAGTATTGAGGGACTTGGAAGGAAGGAGAGCCACGAAAGGCAGATAGGAAAGAGAATGAGGAGAGGGCCCGCCCCAAAGTCAGTGGAAAAGGGGGAAAAACGGACCCAGCTCAGAAATACCCCGGGATAGCCAACTCCCGAACTCACCAGCCATGACACCCTGAGGGTAGCACTATGCAGGGTGCACCAGAAGTTGTGGGGCTACATACACCCTGCCTCCTTGAGGGCCTTGAGCAGAAGGCAGGAGATAATATGAAAAGAAAGAGAAGGCTGACCCCTCGCAGAAGGAGGCTATCAGGAAAGATGAGACAAGGGCCAATTAAGGCGGGAAAGGAAGATACTCCCTAGGCCTCGGATACCCTAATACCGTCGGTGTCGGAAGAGAACAAGAGTTGACCAAGAGACGTCGACAGGACAGAAGACGGAGAGGAGCCCGGCACAAGTAAGTGAAAGCAATACTGGACTCAGCTGGTGTCCCGTGGTCACCAACCCACGTCCCACTAGATGTGAGCTCCTGGGGGGGGGGGGACATCGGAGCGAGGTCCGGGCTGTAGGGAGGATGTCCATTGATATCCTAGCGACACCGCTTCATCAGGTGGTTGTCTTCTGGGCAGTATGAGGTGACGCGTTGTCAAGAAAGAGAATGACGCCCTCGCCTCGGTAAGAAGAACAGGGCGCCAATAAATGTTCTCCGCAACCGCGGCTACGTGCAGCAGCGAAAGGTAGCGTCATCAGTTGAGTTGGCAGCACGGTGTCCCTGATAGGGTGAAGGCCACATGTGTGGGCTGTGGGCTGTCGAAATCGTCAGTGCGAATAGTTAGATTATTGGAAGAGTGCAACAGTATGTTATGAATGGCTGTGGTGAGTACAAAATTTAGGCTACTGTTTGTTTGTTTTGATACAAGAGACAGCCGTACTTCCAAAGTAACTGGTGGCGCTATCTCTTGCAGCAGTATGTATGCACTGCGGAGACCATTCCCTGGCATCCTGTAATAAACGATGTTACATGTTTCGCACACAAAAATCTAATAACTGAGCGGTTCTCTTCTCGAGACCAGTTTTCCAAACGATTCGTCGGTAGTTGTTTACTTATAACTAGCGCTGTAGGTGGTGGGTGGCTGTAACTCTGCATAGTTACCAACAGCATGTAGCCTATTCGAATTACCCTACACTACTGATTTCTCTGTAACAAACGAAACTCCTGGAATATTGACCTTGTAACCTTAGTTTCTGATCAACCCTCGTACAAAGTTTTCTCAATGTGATATTAATCACTCAAATACCGATACAAAATAAGTTTATTTACATAATGAAAATCCACAACCAGCTTCAACTCGACGGACCGGGTCAGGGAATTGAATGAATGAAGCCCCCTTCTAGCGGCGAGGATATGAACTGTGCTGGCTGCCGAAGCCTGTCGCACTCCCCTGGAGCAATGATAAAATGAATGACAGATGAAATGAAATGATAGTGGAGAGATGGTTGGTTGGTTACTGAGTTTAGGGGCTGCGACAACGCGGTCATGTAGCCCCGTGTACATTGGGTGTGTGTAGAATCTGTCTGATAATAGGGGTTAATTGTGATGGCTGTATTAGTGTGTGTTTTCTGTTTTTTTAAATTCAAGTAAGGACTGCATACATTCAATTTTCAAGTAGTTCCAACCTTTGCTACCAAAAGCTACCGTCAGCGACCAACTAGATATGAGCTTGGTTACTAGATGCCACCGCAGTCGGCTTCTGGCGACGAGCGTTGGAACCTAAGCGCGTTATTCCAATCTAATATATAATTTAGCGTCGCACAATTGTAATTAGTGGATGGTTTTTTATCATGCCATAAATCTATGACATGGGACCGCCGGCTTTAATTCCCCTCCGAAGGAAGTCATACTGAATAGTGGAGAGTTTTGCAGGAATGAAATTTGTGACCGGGAAAACAAGAGTACCCGGAGAAAAACCTGTCTGTCTCCGCTTTGTCCAGCACAAATCGTACATGGAGTGACCGGGATTTGAACCACGGACCCAGTGGTGAGAGGCCGGCGTACTGCTGCCTAAGCCACGGAGGCTGGTTTTATTTACATAATAATAATAATAAAAAATTACGAGCCTTACAGTAGTCGCATATGATGTGTGACATCTGACATAGAAGAAACCTCACGTGAAATTGTTGATACACCGGTATTTTATACTATTATTGGCACAAATATTAATCTATTGTAAAAGGGAGTGTTTTACACATATTGTAGTTTATAATACGGAACTCATTTTATTAGATGATTTGTAGCTTCCACCAGCACTAGCCTAAATAAAGAATACGATATGGATCAACTAGATTAATAGACGCGACACCGCTCATAACCTTAAATTCCTTTTAAACAGGTCCTCTTGATTCGCAGACCAACACGTAATTTAATATGGATTCTGTTAAAATGAGTCATATTGATATGATAAATATCGTTTAAAATGATAATCTGGTAGCAAAAATATCTACCCCGAACGAGATTCGAACACAAGATCTCTAGGTTCACAGTCATAAGCACTAAACCCACGGCTATTTCGACTACGGGAATGATGTGCACAAGATGGTGACTTATTTCCACGTTCCAATAATACTGCATTACGGAATTAAGTTTCATTTATATTTTGCTTGTTTCGATAATGTTCCTGCGTGAAATTGAGTTTAAAATGCGCTATGAATAGGCCCTCTTGTGAGTAAAGAGAATGTATTCAGTAATAGTTCATGAAGGCTTGCTGAATTCTCGTATAACCACAACGATTATATTATATTGATGACTGCATTACCGTTATGGGGGTTAATATTTGAATAGCCATTGTGCAAAAACATAATACCGGCAATGCCAACTACTTACAATGTTTGATATTAAGGCATTTTACCATTTAAATACTGATACGAAGACTTCGAACATGTACCATGTCATTTGTTTCAATCACTTGACACCAGAGTTCGCATGAGCGTTTTCCGTTCAGTATGTCATATACATTCCACATGGCCGAGAGTACGTCATGGTATCAATTTCCGACACCGCGCGCTCATTGATTCTCGTACCACTGCCAGCTGGGTTTTACCACTGCCCGCTGGATCGATCGATCGAGTTGGCAGTGCATCTTATACTTCCGTTCGTTCCACCACTGCCAGCTAGTACACTTCCGATGGATCGATCGAGCGGGCAGTGCATACTTCCGTTTTCCACCACTGCCAGCTAGTACACTTCCGTTCGATTGATCGAGCGGGCAGTGCATACTTCCGTTTTCCACCACTGCCAGCTAGTACATTTCCGTTCGATCGATCGAGCGGGCAGTGCATACTTCCGTTCGATCCACCACTTCCAGCTCGATCGTTCCGATCCACTTCCGTCCCCAATTTTGAAAATCATTCCTAAAAAACTATTCGGCAACCGAGCGGAAAGATGTTACACATCAATAATATTTTTTTTTATTTAGTCAATTTACCCTCTAGGTTGGTGGTTACCACGGACTCAGCGAGGGAACTCACCACTACCGCCTCTATGGGCAGTGTCCTGGAGCTTGGAACATCTGGTCGGGAGGGATACAACTGGGGAAGTGTGATCAGCACTTCGCCCAGGCGGCCTCACCTGCAAAGCGAACAGGGGCCTCATGATGGATGGGAAGGGGTGGAAGATTGGAATGGATAGGCTAGGAAGAGGGAAGGAGGCGGCCGTGGCCTTACAGTAGGTACTGTGCCCGAAAATGCCTACCCTTTACCTGTTGATATCCCTCGATGGTAACTGGATCGTAGGACCTGAAAACCCCCCGGCTCAGAAAAATCCCCAGATCCTACCAACAGGGGAAGGGAGTATTAGGGTGCAGTAAATCCTAGCAGAGGTGGCATTAAGCAAGACCAAAGCATAGCAGCGAACTGCTCTATGAACACGAGAATCGTGGGAAA
The DNA here is from genome assembly GCA_946902985.2 of Meconema thalassinum. Lineage (NCBI taxonomy): Eukaryota > Metazoa > Arthropoda > Insecta > Orthoptera > Tettigoniidae > Meconema > Meconema thalassinum. The sequence goes on from OX336389.2 coordinate 1,417,888,471, forward strand.
TCACCCTCTCAGCAGTTTGAGAAACTCTAGAAATATCTAGCTGTGGCCCCCCTTAATGCGACCTCTTTATACTTCTGTAAATCATCACATCACGCGATTAAAAGAAATGACAAAGTATTTATTTCCAAAAGAAAATCTGACAGAGGGTCAGACCAAATTGTCCTTGACTGGACACAAAAACAAAGAAAGAAGGCACTAGTATCATGCCAATAAATGCATTAGCAGTCCCCATGGACCAAGAATGCATTTGACCATCAATTGAAATTATTAATTATATGAACAACAGGCGATCCAATAAGAAGCAAAAATAAATTAAAAAAATCGCCTTAATGGTTCTTCCACCGATTCTTACATTTTCAAACACGCGAATTAATTCAGATATATAAATATATTTACTTATTTACAGCGAAATCATTATTAATATCATTACACCCTCAGATGTAAATGCCTTCCCAAACAGGTAATTCTGCACTCCTCATTGGTGCTTTGTCAAAACTGATATTGTATAAACTATATTGCCTTAGCAATGTAGTCAAAATTTATTTTATCAATCAAGCACTCAAGCTAAAAAGACGTGAAATTCGTAATTCAAAATCTCTAAAGATTCAATAACTTCTCAGTATAAATGTACTTATTTAAATTCATCCAGAATTTATAGTATATCGATCATGAAGCATATCTAACATTGCTTAAATCTTATAAATTGAGCACAACCGAAGAATTAATTAAAGGGGGATGCCACACAAAAACAAAACTCTGAGGCTTGACAAAGACTAGATCCAAAATTGGAATTGCCAATTTATCAATAAATCGTAACAAGAAATGCAAAAGAGAACAAAAACTATGTTCTTTCAAGAACATTAGGAAATTAGTACAACCTTGCACTGAAATACTGTCATTATAATGGTCACTCACGACCTCGATTTCTGAATACAGGTGGGCATTACCACCAACATCACAAAGTTTGTATTTTTATAATCGCATTACACATTATGCTTTTACTAGCATCTTAACATTAAAGTACTTCAACGAGTACCACCGTAAATATATTACAGGCCCATTGACGTTTCTTCACACATTATCACCCACATGGTGATTATTTTATTCGATAACCAGTAATCAGATATATTCAGCTGTGTTTCTTAACTATTATGTTTTCTCATTCCAATGCATCATAAATTTAACATGAGTGGCTACTTAATCAAGTCCACTGGATCACAAAAAGCTTGCCTTACAGAGTTGTATTTACAGTCACATAAGAATTCACTTCCCCTTAAAGTTAATCCCTGGGATTTGTCTCAAAAGAGATTCTTGTTCTTCAAATAGTACTCTTAAGCCACGTTCTAAGCAAGAAAAACTCGAAAGACTGAATCAAAATTCAGTTATAGCAATATTAATTAATATAAAGATCAACGAGGTGTATCCAAGTACACGTGACTACAAAATCAAACGTTAAAGTTGATCAGACGAAAATAGAAATGTCCCCTCAAGAGAATTCACGAAAATCAGACTGGGTCTACAGCATGTATCCAGGTAACGACTCTAGTTAACTCCTGTTGACACATTAGAATTCAGTATGACAGCGTTCACTCTCAAGAGAAAAAAATCCCCATTCTAAAAGAATGATCAAACTTCACATTCTATACTATATTTTAATAGTTATAATGCAAGAGCGCATAGGCAAATTCGGATATCGCAATTGTCGAACACGAAGATAATGGAACGACAACCCCTCAAGCCAAAGCTTGATAAAAAAAACAAGAAGTACTCCAAAATTTGGAAAAAAAATCGAATCACAAAAAAAAACCTTAGAGAATAACGTATATTTTTCCCCTATGTAGATCTGTTCTCCACAATCAAGAAGTTCGGAATAAAGTTAATGAATTTAATTAATAAAATTTATTAAGCTGAAAAATAAACAATTAATTCATAATAAAATATTACGAAATGAGTGCACCTGGAGAACCAGGCCTAAACTCGACTGCAAATGAAGTCATACAGACCATGGGACGGCCATGCATAAACTTCACTCCACAATCATACTACTCAAAATAAATAACAGATGGCAAAGTGTTTTCACTGGACTATCTACTTTGCAACGCTACGTGAAAAATTGTTCCTCTACCTGGCTGAAGACTCTCGAAGGCGATGTGAAGCGTGAAGATGCCCACCATCTGATTGCATCATGATATAGCAGGACTACACGGTTCCATTCCAATTTCCAATGAACGCACTGGGAATTTCTTACTCCAATGTCCCAAGTCCACTGATAGTAAACGAACTGCTTCCTCATCCCGGAAATTGTCCTAGCCCGAATTTCGAATAGTTCCAGCCCGGCCCGAAAATACATCACGCGCGCGAATGCAACATCGCGATAAGCAGGTGGACACATGACGGTAGCCTGAGTTATTTTCGGCTGCATGTTACCAAAAGTTCATGTTTCACAAGCCAATAGCCCGCATCGCGAGTGGGTTATGTTCCACTTCGCAAACAGCATTGTAGTCACTCGTAACGTCCACTGCATTTGCTTGGAGAGCGATGTCCACACTAAAATCCTTAGCCGCACATGGCTAATATCTTTATATACATCCAAGACATCTCTCCCAACACCTCGGGTTTCCAAGCACTATACATGGTTAAATATCTTCACTCGGAATGTACATGACGTTGAATTGCAATAGTCTTGGCGTGAGAAAAGACAGCACACCTTCTCAGTGAGCATAGACTTCAGAAACAAGCCCCATAATGTATCACTGCACTTCGCTCCTCATCTACACATGCATTTAAATAACATGAAAAGAGACGGATTCCTCTAACTGAATATTGCCCGCATACAATGCCATGCGCTCTGACGATTGAAGTTCTCATTCGACACTGAACTTTAAGTACATTGGCCTTAATACGTCACAACACGAAGTACAACCATGAACTGGCACCGCCGTGAACTTATGATAACTTGGCACTTCTTCCGCCCGAAACAACATTGCGATACGAATCCTTGCTTAGATGTACATTCGTCTGAGTTTAAAAATGATCTGTCTGTCGCACGCATGCGTTTGCCTGCAGGTCACAGCTGGCACGCTGTCACTCCTGCGCATGACGTGACGATCTCTCTGTGATAGGTCGATATATTAAATCTATATTCTTGACGTTACAAATGCTATTTCCATAAAAGCAAGACAGCACTGTCTCTCTCTGCTGTAATATCGAACTTCAATATACATTTGACATCATAACTGTGCCTTATTTCCATATAATGTTCGAATATAAATGTCAATCTCCCCACTATTGCAAGGCTCAAGGACTCCCGCGCATCCTCGCGGCCTAAAAGAGAAACACTCTTCCGAAGGTTGTCGATGAGACACCAGCTGACCCGAATGATCACATGGCTATTCGCGCTCTCCAAACTAGGTCAAAACCTGTCATTTGCGGCAGCGGTTCGCAAAGGAAAATGTACCGTAAATCGGACCAAATAAAAGAAAACGGTACAGTACTGCCCCCGTAAATTGAATTATATTGAGACCACGATGGCTGTATTGGCATAATTGAATAAAGTTATGGATGTCATAGTTGTGACGTGGATATTCATGACGTAGGCACGGATGACGCAGATTTCATGCAAGTAGGCTGGTTGAGCTGAGATTCTTGGTGACGTCATGATTTTGTTCGAGAAAGATCGGAGATTTACGACGCAGTCGCAGGAAACAAGGTATTGTGCTAAGGAAGAAGTTACGCTATTGGAGGAGAGACTCGAACCAATGAACGATCGTTTGGAAGGAAGACGGAGATTGCTGAAACTACGATATTTAATTACTTTTGGCATGCAGAATTGTGGAAAACTATTTTCAGTTATGGCATTGATTTGGAATTTTGAAGAAATTAATTTTGAGTTTTTGAAATTTGAAAATCCGTCGAGTATAGCCAAAGTTGAAACTTCTAGCGATGACGGAGCAACAGGCTATGGAAGGGATGGATACGCCCCTTAAGAAGTTGATAAAAGGTCGTGCACAGAAGAGAGGAGCTCTCAGAACTCAGAACTCAGAACTCATACTCAGAACTCATACGGATCATACCGCTGATACCGCATATATATTTCAGATGTCATAGAGTCATTTTCGAGTGAATAAGTGAAGCAAGTTGTCTTTAGCGTGTGGTTAAAGCCCGGCGCATCGAACGAACACGGAGCAGTTCCATTTTACGCTGCTCGAAACTAGGTGAAGTTGAAACGCTCACATTAACGTTTCCACCAGATAAGATATCAAGAGTTGGCTTTTGCCTTTATTATAATTCAATTGGGCAGTACAACATTGAGGTGTGTAGAAGATTTGAACAATTTCACAGTTATACTTCGAAAGATATTGGCACTTTAAGGCTGCCAACAAAAGTGATTTTCTCGCCACATGAGAAACACTTTTAAAATTCCACATTATACACTACGGCTGACACGTGGAGTGCAACAGTGATATTGGAGAATACGTTTGGTAATACAACGATACAGTCTACTATGGAACATTATAATCTTGCAGTGCTTTCAATGATTATAACGGAAGTTGAGATGGAAGGCTAAGGCTTTAATGCAATTGGGACATATATCGATGGAGTAAAATAACAGCATGGAACTTCGTTAATCGTCTTTCTACAAAAGCGAGCATGTAGTGAACAGCCAACTACACTCATGCATCGTGAATCCATCGCTGAATTATACCAGATGACAGTGGAAATATTTTCATACTCCACGATTATGAATATTTCTGCGGAAATAACTGCAATAAACTTCATGGCGAATTACGACCGGAACTTCAGGGAAATTTCAAGAGAGGCCAGGGTGGACCCGGCTCACAAAGAAGAGTTTTGCCAGAAGGATGTTTTTCGTATCCATGGAGCAGTGCAATTTCCGGAGGAGGAAGCAGTTCGATTCTCCGAGGACGCTGATTCCAGGTTCGAGGACGGAGCACATCTTTACGCTGGTGAAATGGAACCAACAGCAGTTTTCTTTGAAAACTTTTCTCTAGAACTTCAATCAACAGATAAGGTAGTCGTGAACGTTTCTTGTATTATTTGAGTCTTGTAGCGATATCTGAGCAACCATTCTTCCCATATTTTCTGTCCCATATTTTTTTTTGTGCCCCATTTTCTTGATTAACATTTCTGTACTCAGTACACTTCGATGATTTATGCCTTTTTCTTCGATTTGTTGGGACATTTTTATGTCATTGGCATACTTAAATAATTTTGGATCAGTTGAGACTGATAATTTAGATTCTTTCAGTAATTTGCATATTTTTGTAGTCACGATTTGACTGTAAAGTTAACAATTTTCTATGGCAGATTTGAATTCAGACAGCGTGTCATTTTATTAAAGTAATTCTATTCAGTAAATTACTTTGACCAATTTTCTGTCATCCTCAAGAAAGAAGAATAATTAAATGATTTTAGAGCGTTAAAATCTATTACGATATCGACGATCTTTGAAATACTACTCGTCTTATGAACATGATTGCAACATAGACATTTATCATTGCATTATAGACAATTTTATGAAATATGAACTTTGATTACGATTTATTGAATACACTATAGTAATGAACATTTGATAGGAGTCTTTCTCAATTATAGATTGGAACAATGATGTTTGCATTCCACAATCTAATTGTATTCTATTCGACTATTCATGCAGTTTAGATGAACTTTGATTGAAGATAGTATTTTTATACTGCGTTACTTTGAAGATATTAATCTCAATTTTGATAGACCAGGGAGGGGTGTCTAATCGTATTTGCTATTAAATTTATTTGTGATTGGCAAATTTTTACTTCATATCGATTCATGAATGAAACCCACGAAGGTTAAATAATAACAGTCATTAATACAATTGATGAATATAAGAATTTTTAAAGAGGAACAATGGATGTATAATCGTTAGTTCAGTGGACAAGTAAAAGTCGCTGATGAATAATGCCCTTGAATAATGAAGGAGGTTCCCACAGTAATAAATGAAGTTGATGAATTTATAAGTGGAGGTTTTTGTTTGTAGTTTGGAAGATTTTTATGCCATATATATGAAGATATATGATGAATTTTGGGCCAATTGTTGTGCAATTTTGTGCGTTTTGAGCGAAGTATTTTCCCGCTGAATGTATTGTTCTGGTTCTTTGAAAGTTATTCATATGAAGATACTGTTAAAATTAACAAGAGTGTTAAATAATTTGAGATAAAGATTTTGAATGGAGGTTACCGTCACAAATATTAATAATTATTATTAAACCTTATTAAACCTGAATTTGACAGTTAAATATAACTAACCTTCATTGGTCGATTATATCAACACGATTTAAGTAATTATCTTCCGGATAAACGTGTGGTTTAATGTATTTCTTGTATAAATAATATAAACAATATTAATATTGTAAATAATTTTGTAAATATCTTTGATAATAATTTGAAATGAAAGTGATTAATAGAGGCGTGTATAAAATTTTCAATTGTCATTTGACATTGTTATAAACAATTTTATTATTGTTATAAATAATTAATGAACTTTTGTTATTAACATTAAGAGTTTTGTTTTTATACTCTAAACAACGCTAATTAAACAAGTGGTTTGAACAATTAAACATGATTTGGGATTGTTGGAGTAATCCACTGGTGTTTGAATGGAGCATTTAAAACATTTGCGTGATAATATTTCAGTTGAGATGTGAACATTTACGTGTTTTGAAAAGGAGAGCCCAGCTCTGAGGTAACTCGCTTATGCTAGGGTTGAACGAACGGGGAGTCCACTTTGACGATGCAGGTGCATTGCAGCTGGCCCGGACAACTGTATGACAGAGGCCAAGGACGTATCCATAATAGCCTTGTGGCTATAAATAAAATGTGAAGTATATAAACACGCAAAACAATTGATATATGTGTCTCGTCCCAAATCCCGTTTCCATTCCAAGTGCATTATTATAATTACGTTATTTTGAGCTTGAGAAAGCTGAAACATTGTATGTAGAGTATACAAGTCCTACAGGAGGACATGATTATATGGACGATGGCTTCTGATTGCCACATAGATTTTGTTGTTTTATTTTTGTTAAAGTCATTCTTTATGTGAAATAAATTATTGTGCAGTTTAAAGTTTCTCGTCTTCGTTCTGGTTCATTTTAAATATCATGGTGGAGGTTATTGTGAGGGCATACTTTAAGTGATCCAGTTGACAACCCAGTCCCCGAGATAAATTTAAGAGGTAAGTAAAGGTAAGTATGAACCCCCGTATATTTTGGTGTGTTCCACAATAATTTCTTGTTAACTATTGTGCTCTAATCTCGATAGTATCTGTCAGTGCCATTTTCATTGATGTAGCTGTGCCGGTGCGTTTGATTATTGGCAATCCGATTGAGGGGGCGGATATCTGACAGCCTACTATCCGGATATCGGGTACAGTACTTCCCCCGTAATTGAATTATATAGAGACCACGGTGGCTATATTGGAAAATATAATGAGAGTTATGGCTGTCATAGTTATGACGTGGGTAGTCATGACGTAAGCACGGATGACGTATACGTTATGCCAGCAGGCTACTTGAGCTGAGATTCTCAGTGACGTCAGCATTTAGTCGAGAATGTTCCAATATTTACGACGCAGTCGCAGGAAGCGTGGAATTCTGCTGAGGAAGAAACTATGCTATTGGAGGGGAGGCTTGAACCAATGAACGATAGTTTCAAGGAAGACGGAGATTGCTGAAACTATGGTATTTTTATTACTTTTGGAATGCAGAATTGTGGAAATCCATTTGCAGTAGAGGCATTGATTTGGAATTTTGGTGAAATTTATTTTCAGTTTTTGAATTTTGAAAATCCGTCATGTATTAACGAAGTTGGAACTTTTAGCGATGACGCAGTATCACGCTATGGAAGGGATGGAAACGCCCCTCATGAAGTTAATAAAAGGGCTTGCGCAGAAGAGAGGAGTCTCATTCTCCGATCATTTTCTGAAGCTCATTCTCCGATCATTCTCAGATCTCATTCTCAGATCATCGAAGTATAATTGTGAAAGTTCTTTCTTATATAGTCATATATAGTGAAAAGTGTGAAAAGAGTCGTCTTTATAACGCGTGGTGAAGCCACTGCAATATACGAGATTCAAGTCAAACTAGGTGAAGTTAAAACGCACCTTAGAATGCATCTACAAGTTTAGCTTTGAACAGTTAGCGGTCGCCGATAAGCTAATTCTATTGTGCAGTGCTACATGAAGTAATATAGAAAAGCTGAACAATTTCGAGTAATTAGTTTGAAAGATATTAGCAAGTTTCGACGACTGACAAAAGTGATTATCTCGCCACCTGAGAAGCACTATTGTATCGCCAGAATCTACGCCACGGCTGACGCTGCTAGTGAAAGAGGGAGGCTTCAGATTGCTTTTGTTACACAACGCTACAGTATAATGGAGCAATTTAATATGGCAGTTTGTTCTTCTAATACTATAACCGAAGAGCAGATGGAAGGCTAAAGGACTTAATGCGATTGGGACATATTTCAACGGAGTAAGATAGCAACATGGAACTTCGCTAATTGCTATTCCACACAAGCGAACATGTGGTGAATACCATCTACACCCATGTTTCGTGATTAAAGGCTGAATACTATCGAACAGCAATGGAAACAATTTCATACTCTTTGAATATGAATATTTCTTCGGAAATTTCTACAAAAACTTCATGGCGATTGTCTACTGGAACTTCAGGGATTTTTTCAAGAGAGGTCAGGGTTGTCCCGACTCACAAAGAAGATTATTGCCGGAAGGATGTCTATTCGTCTTCGAGGAGCAGAGCGATTTACGGAGAAGGAAGCAGTTCGATTCTCCGAGGGTGCTATTTCCTGTTTCGAGGATGGAGCTCAGCTTTAACTTGGTGAAATGGATCCATCAGCAGTCTTCTTTGGGGAATTTTCCTCTGGAACGTCAATCGGCAGATAAGGTAGTCGTGAACGTTTATTGTATTTGAGTTTCTTAATGATGTTTGAGCAACTATTTTTCCCATATTTTTGTCCTCATGTATTTTGCCCTATTTTCTTGTTTGAGATTCCTATTCTCAGTACATCTTGATGAGTTATGCCTTTTTCGACGATTTATTAAGACATTGTTATGTCATGGGCATTGTTAAACGATTTTGGATCAGTTGAGACTGATATTTAGATTTTTCAGTAATTAATATTTTTGTAGTCACGATTTGACTGTAAGTTAATGATTTTTATGGCAGATTTAAATTCAGACAGCGTGTCACTTTATTAAAGTAATTCTACCCCAGTTTAATTACTTTGACCAGTTTTCTGTCATCATCAAGAAGGAAGAACATTTAAATGATTTTAGAGCGTTAAAATCCATTACGTTGTCGACGATCTTGGAAATACTAGTCGTTATTTGAATTGATTGCAACACAGACATTTAACGTCAGTTATGAATGAACATTGCATCATAGACACTTTTGTGAAAGATGAACTTTAATAATGAATTATTGAATGCATTAAAGTCAAGAACTTTTGTTAGGAGTTTTTCTCAATTAGAGATTTATATAACGATGTTTGCATTCCCCAGTCTAATTGGATTCTATTCGACTACTTTGCAGTTTTAGTCGCACTGTATTTGATGATAGTATTTTTATACTACAATTCTTTTAAGATGTTAATCTTAAAATTTTGATAGACCAGACAGGCGTATATAAGCGTATTCACTAATAAATTTGTTTGTGATTGGCAAATTTTCACGTCATTTCGGTTCATGAATGAAATCCACGAAGGTTAAATGAAAACAGTTTTGAAACAATTAATGATTATAAGAATTTTTAAGTGGAACTATGGATGTATAATCGCTAGTGCAGCGCAAGTGTTGAAAGTCGCTGATGTATAATGCCCTTGAATATGAAGGAGGTTCCCACAGGAATTAATGATAAAGAATTATTAGTGGAGGTTTTTGTAAGTTCGGAGGAAGTTTTTGATGCCATATAGATTAATATATGATGAATTTTGGGCCTAATTTTAATGCAGTTTGTGCATTATTGTGTTAGTGAAGTATTTTCCGCTGGAGTGAATTGTCATAGTTCGTTGAAAATTAATCAAGTGAATTTACTGTTATAATTAACACGAGTTTTGAAAGAATTTGAGATAAGATTTTGAATGAAGATTACCGTCACAAATAATTATTAAAACCTTTAATTAACCAGATTGTGACATTAACATGTATAACTAACCTTCATTGGTCGATTATATGGACACGATTATAAAATTACCAACCGGATGAACATGTGGTTAATGTATTTCTTAAATTAAGAATTTAAATAATTTAAATGTTAATATTGTAAATAATTGCTGTAAATATTTTTGACAATAATGTGGAACGAAAGTGATGTTAAAGGCGTGTTTAAATATTTTTATTGTCTTTGACAAATATTATAAACAATTTCTAATTGTTATAAATAATTTATGTGATTTTGTTATAAACATTTAAGAGCTTATTAAACATTTGGATGAGAACTTAACAAGTTTAAGGATTGTCATAATAATCCACTAGGATGTGAGTAAAGTATTTGAAAGAATTGCGTAAATATATATATGAGTTGTCTTGCAGACATTTAAAGCTTGAGAGAGAGAGCTGTATTCTTACGTAACGTAGCATGTGAGAAGGGAGCCAATTTGACAAAGTATGCGACAGGTTGGAGGGTAGCTCGCAGCTGTCCCAACAACTGGTTATCAGCGGTTGAGGTCGTCCACACTCTGGCCTTGCGACTATAAATACAATTGTCATGTTTATTAAAAGGAAACCAAATGCTCTATATATGTCTCGTCCTCACGTCCTTTTCCAATCCAATTGTGTTATGAATATTACGTTATTTGGAGCTCGTGGGAGCTAATATGTTTTATATCATGTTGTATGATAACTTTGCAAGTCCTACAGGAGGACGTAGTCAGATTGACATGGGCTACTGATAGCCACGTTGATTTTGTTGTGTTATTAAAATCATACCCTTTATTTGAAATAAAGCTTTTGTACAGTTCAAAGTTCTCGTCTTCGTTCTGGTTCATTTTTAAATGTCATGGTGGAGGTTATTGTGTGAACAGACTTTAGTGATCCTGTTGTCAACTCAAACCCCGAGATAACTTTTAAGAGGTAAGTAACGGTAAGTATGAACCCCCGTCTATTTTGGTGTGTTCCACAATGATTTCCTGTTAACTTCTGTGCTCATATCTCGATAGTATCTGTCAGTGCCATTTTCATTGATGTAGCTGAGCCGGTGCGATTGATTGTTGGCAATCCGATTGAGGGGGCGGATATCTGACAGCCTACTATCCGGGTAAACGGGGACAGTAAGATTGGCGACCCTAAAACGTGGGGCGAATTCGCCAAAACTGGATCACCAGGTTGAACGCCAGTAAGATTGGCGCACCTAAAACGTTGGGGCTCGATTCAACATAACTGGATTACCAGGTTGATCGCGAGTAAGATTGACAAACCTAACACGTGAGGTTCGATTAGACTCAAATAAAGAGGTTGATTCTTTGTTCGATGTCTAGGCCAATTGTAGTATTTAAGAGTGTTATTATATAGGAATTAAATGTTGTATTGTATTAGAAAAATTACACTCAGAAAAGATCAGATCTTATACAACTTGAGAAAGGTTAAATAGGCTGGAAACTTAGAAAAATCGCCTATAATCTGGAATCTTATTTTATTTGACCGGCTTATGACATTTTAGTCATATTAAAGATAAAATTAAATTATTTGGATTGTAAATGTAAATTATTTGTGTTAGGATATTTTAAAATGAGCCAGGGAAATTTGAGCATGTACTTGAGTTTGTTTCAACATGAAGTGTCTTCGAAGGTTAATTATAAGGTAGTAATAAGTTACATTTAAGACAGAAAATTGATCAAATTTATATATGGTGAAAAGTGTTGCTCAAATGTTGTTATTTTGCTCTTTTGATGTATGTCCCTACAGCAGTCTATTTTTGAATAATATTGTAATGGCAGATGAAAGTTTGAGGATGATGTTAGAGGAGATGTCTGCTAACATGAAGCAGATGATGGAGGAGAATGCTAGTAATATGTCTGCTAACTTGAAAGCAAGCATGAATAGTAGTATGAAGCAGATGCTGAATGAAAGCATAAAGGAGATGGAAGCTAGGAATACTAGTCGAATGGAGGAGAATGCTAGTAATTTGAATGCTAATATGAAGGTTCTTCATACTAGTGCTGCTAATTTGGAGGATAATATGTCGCGTTTACAGATTAATACCCTAGGAATCGAGAATACTGTAACGGACATGCGTACAGACGTGTCTAATGTCCATAAAGATGTGTCTATTGTGCATAAAAATGTTGATCATGTTAAATTGGTTATTTCTAAGGTACAGAAAGATCTGACAATGTTAAATTTAGATGTGGCTAATGTCCGAGGGGATATTTCTTGTGCTAGAGCCGAAGTAGTTGTTGTCAAAAATGATGTTGCGACTGTCCAAGACAAGGTTGAGGAAGTCCAAAAAGAAATTCAAAATGCTAGAACTGATGTATCCAATGTTCAGGTAGATATTAATAACATTCATTCGGATATAACTGAGGTGCAAAGTGACATAACTAAGATTCAGGTAGAAGTCAACACAGTTTTCGTAGATATTACTAAAGTCCAAACTGATGTAAATAAAGTCAGGGAAGAAATAGAAAACTCGAAAACCCTTTGTACGCGTAATATAACTGCATTAGCGATTAGACTAGTTGATGAGTCAGTTAGAACGACAACGTCTTTAGCAGGTTTGAAGTATGATGTAGAGGTCATGAGAAACCAGGTATTAGACCATAATAGATTATTAAAGGAAGATATCGAAGTAGACATAGCAGAAATGTTAACAGCAAACGTAGCAGTATGGAAAGACGAGTGGAATAAGTCAAGTGGGGAACATGTAACCCAAATTCAGGAAAGGATTGAAAGAAAACTTGCCAGTACTCAAATAGAAATTAACAAGGAAGTAGTACAGATTAGGAAAGATTTAAGCGTCAGGATAAATTCGCTATCCGAAAAACAAGTTGACGATAGAACACAACTAGATCAGGATGTGCAAACATTAAAGGATCAGATTCATAAAGTTGTCTCGGATGTAAATGAAACGACGAGCAAACTGCAAAATTTGAAGTTAGGAGAGGCTAGTTTGATGGAGAACTACAAAGAAGAGATAATCAAGAAAGTCTTAACGGAAATCACTGACAAAGATACAGAAGGCTTGGCTTGCGAACTCAACAGGAATTATACCAGAAGATATAACCTAGATCCAGAAGAGAGAGACGTGACTCCTGAAGAACGTATATCCAGATTCAGAGAGGAGGATGACGAGAGGAATATGGAACCTGAGTGGAACTATCGAGATAGTGGGAAAAACTATCCGGATTCATATCCGAGGAACGTGACGGTCATCAGGAATTTTGAAGACAAACCGCAAAAATTCAGTAACACTGATAGTTTGACACCTATAGAGTATGTAAGGAACCTCAAAGATTATTTCATCGAAGCTCACATTCCCAGAGAGAGAGAGATGAAGATAGTGGAGAGATATCTGATTGGAGGACCCCTCGAATGGTTTTGCGCATTTAGATACACATTCAGTAACTTTGACGAGTTTGCAGAGGCATTAATCAAACGATTTTGGTCCATAGAAGCGCAGAATTCGTTAAGAGCGGAAGTGTATTCAAGAAAATACTCAGGTACTCTTCCAACACGGTACGCTGATTTCTTTACGAGTCAATTGTCCCGCTTGAGATTCTTACAACCCCCATTGTCCACGGAGCAATTAATTGATGCGATTTCCCGTATGCTGCCAGTTGAGGTGAGAAGACTAATAATTTCGTCCAACATCAGGGATTTAACCAGCATGGATGAATTACTGAGGAGGTTAGACTACACAAGTCCAATGCCTAACGTAGTACAGAAAGGTCAAAGGCAGGAGTTTAAAGAAATCAATACTGTATATATGGACCAAGTCCAACAAACTGACAAGCCAGACGAAGAGAAAACTGACAATGTAGGTCCTCACAGAAATAATCAGTTTAGAAATAACAGATCACAAGGTTACCGACCGTATCAACAGAGAAGAGGCTGGAACTACAATCGAGGAAACTACAATGGAAGAGGCAGATATTACAACAATAATGGTTATAACCGAAATTATAATAGGAATAACCCGAACCAAATAGAAACCAGAATACTCAAGGTCAGGTTATGACAGCCGATCAGTATCAGCAACGAGAGAAGGAAAGCCAGCAATACCTAAAAGAATTACGGGATAAAGAAACCGAAAATCAAAAGAAAAGGCAGGATGTTGTAATTGATCCTGGACCTTCTACGAGCCAGCAGAACTTAGAAAATAGAAATACTGGACAGAAGAGAAATTAGAGAGGAGAGAATACATTAACCACATACAACCCAGATTTATGATTAAGGAACATAGAGGAAATATCATACTAGAGTAAGCCAGTAATAATTAAATTTCGTGTTCAAGAGAGTTGAGATACTTGTAACATTGAGTTTAAAAACAATTTGCAACTGTTTTTAAAACGTGGTGAGAGGAGAATGCCCCCGTAATTGAATTATATAGAGACCACGGTGGCTATATTGGAAAATATAATGAGAGTTATGGCTGTCATAGTTATGACGTGGGTAGTCATGACGTAAGCACGGATGACGTATACGTTATGCCAGCAGGCTACTTGAGCTGAGATTCTCAGTGACGTCAGCATTTAGTCGAGAATGTTCCAAGATTTACGACGCAGTCGCAGGAAGCGTGGAATTCTGCTGAGGAAGAAACTATGCTATTGGAGGGGAGGCTTGAACCAATGAACGATAGTTTCAAGGAAGACGGAGATTGCTGAAACTATGGTATTTTTATTACTTTTGGAATGCAGAATTGTGGAAATCCATTTGCAGTAGAGGCATTGATTTGGAATTTTGGTGAAATTTATTTTCAGTTTTTGAATTTTGAAAATCCGTCATGTATTAACGAAGTTGGAACTTTTAGCGATGACGCAGTATCACGCTATGGAAGGGATGGAAACGCCCCTCATGAAGTTAATAAAAGGGCTTGCGCAGAAGAGAGGAGTCTCATTCTCCGATCATTTTCTGAAGCTCATTCTCCGATCATTCTAAGATCTCATTCTCAGATCATCGAAGTCTAATTGTGAAAGTTCTTTCTTATATAGTCATATATAGTGAAAGGTGTGAAAAGAGTCGTCTTTATAACGCGTGGTGAAGCCACTGCAATATACGAGATTCAAGTCAAACTAGGTGAAGTTAAAACGCACCTTAGAATGCATCTACAAGTTTAGCTTTGAACAGTTAGCGGTCGCCGATAAGCTAATTCTATTGTGCAGTGCTACATGAAGTAATATAGAAAAGCTGAACAATTTCGAGTAATTAGTTTGAAAGATATTAGCAAGTTTCGACGACTGACAAAAGTGATTATCTCGCCACCTGAGAAGCACTATTGTATCGCCAGAATCTACGCCACGGCTGACGCTGCTAGTGAAATAGGGAGGCTTCAGATTGCTTTTGTTACACAACGCTACAGTATAATGGAGCAATTTAATATGGCAGTTTGTTCTTCTAATACTATAACCGAAGAGCAGATGGAAGGCTAAAGGACTTAATGCGATTGGGACATATTTCAACGGAGTAAGATAGCAACATGGAACTTCGCTAATTGCTATTCCACACAAGCGAACATGTGGTGAATACCATCTACACCCATGTTTCGTGATTAAAGGCTGAATACTATCGAACAGCAATGGAAACAATTTCATACTCTTTGAATATGAATATTTCTTCGGAAATTTCTACAAAAACTTCATGCCGATTGTCTACTGGAACTTCAGGGATTTTTTCAAGAGAGGTCAGGGTTGTCCCGACTCACAAAGAAGATTATTGCCGGAAGGATGTCTATTCGTCTTCGAGGAGCAGAGCGATTTACGGAGAAGGAAGCAGTTCGATTCTCCGAGGGTGCTATTTCCTGTTTCGAGGATGGAGCTCAGCTTTAACTTGGTGAAATGGATCCATCAGCAGTCTTCTTTGGGGAATTTTCCTCTGGAACGTCAATCGGCAGATAAGGTAGTCGTGAACGTTTATTGTATTTGAGTTTCTTAATGATGTTTGAGCAACTATTTTTCCCATATTTTTGTCCTCATGTATTTTGCCCTATTTTCTTGTTTGAGATTCCTATTCTCAGTACATCTTGATGAGTTATGCCTTTTTCGACGATTTATTAAGACATTGTTATGTCATGGGCATTGTTAAACGATTTTGGATCAGTTGAGACTGATATTTAGATTTTTCAGTAATTAATATTTTTGTAATCACGATTTGACTGTAAGTTAATGATTTTTATGGCAGATTTAAATTCAGACAGCGTGTCACTTTATTAAAGTAATTCTACCCCAGTTTAATTACTTTGACCAATTTTCTGTCATCATCAAGAAGGAAGAACATTTAAATGATTTTAGAGCGTTAAAATCCATTACGTTGTCGACGATCTTGGAAATACTAGTCGTTATTTGAATTGATTGCAACACAGAAATTTATCGTCAGTTATGAATGAACATTGCATCATAGACACTTTTGTGAAAGATGAACTTTAATAATGAATTATTGAATGCATTAAAGTCAAGAACTTTTGTTAGGAGTTTTTCTCAATTAGAGATTTATATAACGATGTTTGCATTCCCCAGTCTAATTGGATTCTATTCGACTACTTTGCAGTTTTAGTCGCACTGTATTTGATGATAGTATTTTTATACTACAATTCTTTTAAGATGTTAATCTTAAAATTTTGATAGACCAGACAGGCGTATATAAGCGTATTCACTATTAAATTTGTTTGTGATTGGCAAATTTTCACGTCATTTCGGTTCATGAATGAAATCCACGAAGGTTAAATGAAAACAGTTTTGAAACAATTAATGATTATAAGAATTTTTAAGTGGAACTATGGATGTATAATCGCTAGTGCAGCGCAAGTGTTGAAAGTCGCTGATGTATAATGCCCTTGAATATGAAGGAGGTTCCCACAGGAATTAATGATAAAGAATTATTAGTGGAGGTTTTTGTAAGTTCGGAGGAAGTTTTTGATACCATATAGATTAATATATGATGAATTTTGGGCCTAATTTTAATGCAGTTTGTGCATTATTGTGTTAGCGAAGTATTTTCCGCTGGAGTGAATTGTCATAGTTCGTTGAAAATTAATCAAGTGAATTTACTGTTATAATTAACACGAGTTTTGAAAGAATTTGAGATAAGATTTTGAATGAAGATTACCGTCACAAATAATTATTAAAACCTTTATTAAACCAGATTGTGACATTAACATGTATAACTAACCTTCATTGGTCGATTATATGGACACGATTATAAAATTACCAACCGGATGAACATGTGGTTAATGTATTTCTTAAATTAAGAATTTAAATAATTTAAATGTTAATATTGTAAATAATTGCTGTAAATATTTTTGACAATAATGTGGAACGAAAGTGATGTTAAAGGCGTGTTTAAATATTTTTATTGTCTTTGACAAATATTATAAACAATTTCTAATTGTTATAAATAATTTATGTGATTTTGTTATAAACATTTAAGAGCTTATTAAACATTTGGATGAGAACTTAACAAGTTTAAGGATTGTCATAATAATCCACTAGGATGTGAGTAAAGTATTTGAAAGAATTGCGTAAATATATATATGAGTTGTCTTGCAGACATTTAAAGCTTGAGAGAGAGAGCTGTATTCTTACGTAACGTAGCATGTGAGAAGGGAGCCAATTTGACAAAGTATGCGACAGGTTGGAGGGTAGCTCGCAGCTGTCCCAACAACTGGTTATCAGCGGGTGAGGTCGTCCACACTCTGGCCTTGCGACTATAAATACAATTGTCATGTTTATTAAAAGGAAACCAAATGCTCTATATATGTCTCGTCCTCACGTCCTTTTCCAATCCAATTGTGTTATGAATATTACGTTATTTGGAGCTCGTGGGAGCTAATATGTTTTATATCATGTTGTATGATAACTTTGCAAGTCCTACAGGAGGACGTAGTCAGATTGACATGGGCTACTGATAGCCACGTTGATTTTGTTGTGTTATTAAAATCATACCCTTTATTTGAAATAAAGCTTTTGTACAGTTCAAAGTTCTCGTCTTCGTTCTGGTTCATTTTTAAATGTCATGGTGGAGGTTATTGTGTGAACAGACTTTAGTGATCCTGTTGTCAACTCAAACCCCGAGATAACTTTTAAGAGGTAAGTAACGGTAAGTATGAACCCCCGTCTATTTTGGTGTGTTCCACAATGATTTCCTGTTAATTTCTGTGCTCATATCTCGATAGTATCTGTCAGTGCCATTTTCATTGATGTAGCTGAGCCGGTGCGATTAATTGTTGGCAATCCGATTGAGGGGGCGGATATCTGACAGCCTACTATCCGGGTAAACGGGGACAGTACTGCCCCCGTAATTGAATTATGTAGAGACCACGGTGGCTATATTTGAAATTATGATTAGAGTTATGGCTGTCATAGTTATGACGTGGGTAGTCATGACGTAAGCACGGATGACGTGTATGTTATGCCAGCAAGCTACTTGAGCTGAGATTCTCAGTGACGTCAGCATTTTGTCCAGAATGTTCCAAGATGTACGACGCAGTCGCAGGAAACGAGGAATTCTGCTGAGGAAGAAACTATGCTATTGGAGGAGAGGCATGAACCAATGAACGATAGTTTAAAGGAAGACGGAGATTGCTGAAACTATGGTATTTTTATGACTTTTTGAATGCAGAATTGTGGAAATCCATTTGCAGTAATAGCATTGATTTGGAATTTTGATGAAATTTATTTTCAGTTTTTGAATTTTGAAAATCCGTCATGTATTAACGAAGTTGGAAGTTCTAGCGATGACGTAGTATCACGCTTTGGAAGGGATGGTAACGCCCCTCGAGAAGGTAATAAAAGGGCTTGCGCAGAAGAAAGGAGCCTCTTCTCTTCTCTTCTCTTTCGTTCGCTGATCATTCTGAGATCTAATGCTCAGATCATCGAAGTATTTGTGAAAGTCAGTTTATTATACATTCAATATAGTGAGACATCAAAGTGAACAGCAAGTGAAAAGAATCGTTTTTATAACGCGTGGCGAGGCCACTTTGTTAACGAGAACCAGGTCAAACTAGGTGAAGTTGAAACGGACCTTAGAAAGCTTCTATAAGTTTAACTTCAAACAGTTAGCGGTCTACGATAAGATCATTGTATTGTGCAGTACTACATGCAATTATAGAGAAAAGCTGAACAGTTTCGACCGAGTACTTCAAAAGATATTAGCTGTTTTATACGACTGGCAAAAGTGATTATCTCGCCACTAGAGAAACACTTTTGTATAAGCCAGAATCAACGCAAGGCTAACGCTGTGAGTGGAGTAGAAAGACTTCAGATTGCTTGCTTACAGAACGATACAGTATAATGGAGCATTTGAATACGGCAGTTTGTTCTTCTGACACTACAACTGAAGTGCAAATGGAGGGCTAAGAAGGCTTATTGCAATTGGGACATACTTCAATGGAGTAAGATAGCGACATGGAACTTCGCTAATTGCTATTCCACACAAGCGAACATGCGGTGAATACCATCTACACCCATGTTTCGTAAGTAAAGGCTGAATACCATCGAACAGCCATAGAAACAATTTCATACTCTGAATATGAATAATTTCTTCGGAAATTTCTACAAAACGTCATGATGACTGTCTACTGGAACTTCAGGGAATTTTTCAAGAGAGGTCAGGGTAGTCCCGACTCACAAAGAAGATTATTGCCGGAAGGATGTCTATTCGTCTTCGAGGAGCAGAGCGATGCACGGAGAAGGAAGCAGTTCGATTCTCCGAAGGTGCTATTTCCTATTTCGAGGATGGAGCTCAGCTTTAACGTGGTGAAATGGATCCATCAGCAGTCTTCTTTGGGGAATTTTCCTCTGGAACGTCAATCGGCAGATAAGGTAGTCGTGAACGTTTATTGTATTTGAGTAACCTAGTAATGTTTGAGCAACCATTTTTCCCATATTTTTATCCTCTTGTATTTTGCCTTATTTTCTTGTTGAGATTCTTATTCTCAGTACACCTTGTTGAGTTTTGCATTTTTCGACGTTTTATTAAGACATTGATATGTCATGGGCATAGTTAACGATTTTGAATCAGTTGAGACTGATATTTGGATTTTTCAGTAATTAATATTTTTTTTTGTAGTCACGATTTGACTGTAAGTTAATGATTTTTATGGCAGATTTAAATTCAGACAGCGTGTCATTTTATTAAAGTAATTCAACCCCAGTTTAATTACTTTGAACAATTTTCTGTCATCATCAAGAAGGAAGAACATTTAAATGATTTTAGAGCGTTAAAATCTCTTACGTTATCGACGATCTTGGAAATACTAGTCGTTATTTGTATTGATTGCAACACAGACATTTATCGTCAGTTATGAATGAACATTGCATCATAGACACTTTTGTGAAAGAGTAATGTTAATAATGAATTATTGAATGCATTAAAGTCAAGTACTTTTGTTAGGAGTTTTCTCAATTAGAGAATTATATAACGATGTTTGCATTCCCCAGTCTAATTGGATTCTATTCGACTACTTTACAGTTTAGTCGCACTTTATTTGAAGATAGTATTTTCATACTACAATTTCTTTTAAGATGTTAGTCTTAAATTTTGATAGACCAGATAGGCGTATATAAGCGTATTCACTATTAAATTTGTTTGTGATTGGCAAGTTTTGACTTCATTTCAGTTCATGAATGAAATCTACGAAGGTTAAATAGAAAAACAGTTTTGAAACAAATTATGATTATAAAATTTTTAAGTAGAACTATGAATGTATAATCGCTAGTGCAGCGCGTGTTGAAAGTCGCTGAGATATAATGCCCTTGAATATGAAGGAAGTTCCCACAGGAATAAATGTTAATAGAATTATTTGTGGAAGTTTTGTAAGTGATGTGAAAGTTGTAAATGCCATATAGATTAATATATGATGATTTTGGGCATATTTTTAATGCAGATTGTGCATTAACTTGTTAGCGAAGGATTTTCCGCTGGAGTAAGATTGTTATAGTTCGTTGAAAATTAATCAAGTGATTTACTGTTATAATTAACACGAGTTTTGAAAGAATTTAAGACAAGATTATGAATGAAGGTTGCCGTCACAAATCATTATTAAGAACTTTATTAAAACAGATTGTGACATTAAAATGTATAACTAACCTTCATTGGTCGATTATATTAAACAGGATTATAAAATTAACAACCGAATGAACATGTGGCTAATGTATTTATTAAATTAATAATTTAAACAATTTAAATGTTAATATTGTAAATAATTGTTGTAAATATTTTTGAAAATAATATGAAACGAGAGTGATGTTAAAGGCGTGCTTATAATATTTTTATTGTCTTTGACAAATGAAAAATGAAAATGAAAATCCACAGCCTGCTTCCAGTCTCCGACCGGGTCAGGATTGGAATGAATGAAGCCCCTATCTAGCGGCGAGGATATGAACTGTGCCGGCTGCCGAGGCCTGACGCACTCCTCTGGGGCAATGATTAAATGAATGACAGATGAAATGAAATGATAGTGGAGAGTGTTGCTGGAATGAAATGTTGACAGGGAAAACCGGAGTACCCGGAGAAAAACCTGTCTGCCTCCGTTCTGTCCAGCACAGATCTCACATGGAGTGACTGGGATTTGAACCACGGACTCAGCGGTGAGAGGCCGACGTGCTGCCGCCTGAGCCACGGAGGCTCCTCTTTGACAAATATTATAAACAATTTCTAATTGTTATAAATAATTTATCTGATTTTGTTATAAATATTTAAGAGCTAGTTAAACATTTGGATTGAAGTTAACAAGTTTAAGAAATTTATGTAATGATCCATTAGGATGTGATCAAAGTACTTGAAAGATTTGCGTAAATATAATGTGAGTTGTCTTGTAAGACATTTAAAAGCTTGAGAGTGCAGGCTGGATTCTTACGTAACATAGCGTGTGAGAAGGGAGTGCATTTGACCAGTATGCGTCAGGCTGGAAGGTAGCCCGCAGCTGTGTCAACATATGGTTTTCAGAGAGTGAGGTCGTACACTCCGGCCTTGCGACTATAAATACCATTCTCTTGTTTATTAAAAGGAAACACATGCTCTATATATGTCACACCCTGACGTCCTTTTCCAATCCAATAGTGTTATGAATATTACGGTATTTGGAGCTCTTGGGAGCTAAAATGTTTAATATCATGTTGTATAATAATTTTGCAAGTCCTACTGGAGGACGGAGTCAGATTGACTTGGGCTACTGATAGCCACGTATATTTTGTTGTGTTAGGAAAATCATACCCTTTATTAGAAATAAAGCTTTTGTACAGTTCAAAGTTCTCGTCTTCGTTTCTGGTTCATTTTTAAATGTCATGGCGGAGATTATTGTGTGAACAGACTTTTAGTGATCCTGTTGTCAACTCAAACCCCGAGATAATTAAGAGGTAAGCAACGGTAAGTATGCACCCCCGTCTATTTTGGTGTGTTCCACAATGATTTCCTGTGAATTTCTGTGCTCTTATCTCGATAGTATCTGTCAGTGCCATTTTCATTGATGTAACTGTGCCGGTGCGATTGATAATTGGCAATCCGATTGAGGGGGCGGATATCTGACAGCCTACTATCCAGGTAAACGGGGACAGAAAGATTGGCGCAGTCAACGTGTGGGGCGTGTTCAACAACACTGGATCACCAGGTTGAACACTAGAAAGATTGACAAACCTAAAACGTGAGGTTCGATTAGACTCAAATAAAGAGGTTGATTCTTTGTTAGATGTCTAGGCCAATTGTAGTATTTAAGAGTGTGATTATATAGGAATTAAATGTTGTATTGAATTAGGAAAATTACACTCAGAAAAGATCAGATCTTATACAACTTGAGAAAGGTTAAATGGGCAGGAAACTTAGAAAAATCGCCTATAATCTGGAATCTTATTTTATTTGACCGGCTTATGACACTTTAGTCATATTAAAGATAAAATTAATTATTTGGATTGTAAATGTAAATTATTTGTGTTAGGATATTTTAAAATGAGCCAGAGAAATTTGAACATGTGCTTGAGTTTGTTTCAACATGAAGTATCTTCGAATATTAATTATAAGGTAGTTATAAGTTAGATTTAAGACAGAAAATTGATCAAATTTATATATGGTGAAAAGTGTTGCTCAAACGTTGTTATTTTGCTCTTTTGATGTATGTCCCTACAGCAATCCATTTTGAATAATAATATTGTAATGGCAGATGAAAGTTTGAAGAAAATGTTAGAGGAGATGTCTGCTAACATGAAGCAGATGATGGAGGAAAATGCTAATTTGAATGCAAGAATGGAGGAGAATAATAGTCGAATGGAGGAGAATGTTAGTAATTTGTCTGCTAATTTAAATGCAAGAATGGAGGAGAATGCTAGTAATGTGTCTGCTAATTTGAAGGGTATCCAAACTAGTGCTGCTAATTTGGAGGATAATATGTCGCGTTTACAGATTAATACCCTAGGAATTGAAAATACTGTAAGTGACATCCGCACAAATGTGTCTGATGTTAAAAATGATGTGTCTAAGGTACAGAGGGACCTTACAATGTTAAATCTAGATGTAGCTAATGTCCGAGGGGATATTGCTTGTGCTAGAGCCGAAGTTGTTGTTGTCAAAAACGATGTAGCGACTGTCCAAGACAAGGTCGAGGAAGTCCAGAAAGAAATTCAAAAAGCTAGAACAGATGTATCTAATGTTCAGGTAGACATTAACAACATTCATGCGGATATAACTGAGGTGCAAAGTGATGTAACTAAGATTCAGGTAGAGGTCAACACAGTTTTCGTAGATATCACTAAAGTCCAAACTGATGTCAATAAAGTCAGGGAAGAAATCGAAAACTCAAAAACTCTTTGTACGCGTAATATAACTGCATTAACGACTAGGTTAGTCGATGAATCGGTTAGAACAACAACGTCTTTAGCAGAGTTGAAGTATGACGTAGAGGTCATGAGAACACAGGTATTAGACCACAATAGAGTATTAAAAGAGGATATTGAAGTAGACATAGCCGAGATGTTAACAGCAAACGTAGCGGTATGGAA
Organism: Meconema thalassinum; assembly: GCA_946902985.2. Taxonomy (NCBI): domain Eukaryota; kingdom Metazoa; phylum Arthropoda; class Insecta; order Orthoptera; family Tettigoniidae; genus Meconema; species Meconema thalassinum. The sequence continues at coordinate 1,417,912,684 of OX336389.2, forward strand.
AGACGAGTGGAATAAGTCAAGTGGGGAACATGTAACCCAAATTCAGGAAAGGATTGAAAGAAAACTTGCCAGTACGCAGATAGAAATTAATAATGAGGTAGTTCAGATTAGAAAAGATTTAAGCGTCAGGATAAATTCGCTATCCGAAAAACAAGTTGACGATAGAACACAACTAGATCAGGATATGCAAACTTTAAAATCTACATTAGAGGATCAAATTCATAAAGTTGTCTCGGATGTAAATGAAACGACGAGTAAACTGAAAAATTTGAAGTTAGGAGAGGCTAGTTTAATGGAAAACTACAAGGAAGAGATAGTCAAGAAAGTCTTAACAGAAATCACCGATAAGGATACAGAAGGCTTAGCTTGCGAATTGAACAGGAAGCATACCAGAAGATGTCACCTAGATCCAGAAGAAAGAGACGTGACTCCTGAAGAACGTGTATCCAGATTCAGAGAGGAGGATGACGAGAGGAATATGGAATCTGAGTGGAATTATCGAGATAGTGGGAAAAACTATCCGGATTCATATCCGAGGAACGTGACGGTCATTAGGAATTTCGAGGACAAACCACAAAAATTCAGTAACACTGATAGTTTGACACCTATAGAGTATGTAAGGAATCTCAAAGATTATTTCATCGAAGCTCACATTCCCAGAGAGAGAGAGATGAAGATTGTAGAGAGATATCTGATTGGAGGACCCCTTGAATGGTTTAGAGCTTTTAGATATACATTCAGTAACTTTGACGAGTTTGCAGAGGCATTAATCAAACGATTTTGGTCCATAGAAGCGCAGAATTCGTTAAGAGCGGAGGTATATTCAAGAAAATACTCAGGTACTCTTCCAACGAGGTACGCTGATTTCTTTACAAGTCAGTTGTCCCGCTTGAGATTTTTGCAACCACCATTGTCCACGGAGCAACTAATAGATGCGATTTCTCGTATGCTGCCAGTTGAGGTGAGGAGACTTATAATTTCGTCCAACATCAGGGATTTATCCAGCATGGATGAATTACTAAGAAGGTTAGACTACACAAGTCCAATGCCTAACGTAATCCAGAAAGGTCAAAGGCAAGGGTATAAGGAAATCAATACGGTATACATGGACCAAGTCCAACAAACTGACAAGCCAGAGGAGGAGAAAACTGACAATGTTGGTCCTCACAGGAATAATCAGTTTAGAAATTACAGATCACAAGGTTACCGACCATATCAACAGAGAAGAGGTTGGAACTACAACCGAGGAAACTATAATGGAAGAGGCAGATATTATAACAATAATGGGTATAATCGTAACTATAATAGGAATAACCAAAACCAAAATAGAAACCAGAATACTCAAAGTCAGGTTATGACACCTGAGCAATATCAGCAAAGAGAAAAGGAAAGCCAGCAATACTTAAAAGAATTAAGGGATAAAGAAGCTGACAATCAAAGGAAAAGGCAGGATGTTGTAATCGATCCTGGGCCTTCTACGAGCCAACAGAATTTTGAGGTCGGTAACACAAAAAAAAAACGCCGATTTCTCAACGTCAATGAGAACCTGTAAATACATTGCCACACCACACCTGATTACGATTAATGAGATATACGAAGTTACCGATGAAGATTTACTAGAAGAGAGGGGTATTGTTAAAGAGGAAAGACCATGTGCCTTACCGATTATTGCTGTACGGATAGATGGACAGCAGTACAAAGCCCTGCTGGATACTGGTGCTATTATTTCCATCATTTCAGAGGCATGTTATCAAAGTCTGCTAAGAGGAGAGAACATGACAGTTCTACCTGTTTCTACCGTCAAAGTGAGAGGGATATTCCAAGATAAGGCAGTGAAATGCAAGATTCAAGTGTTATTGAACTTTGAGAACAATGGAAGGAATTATGAACAGATCTTCATTGTGGTGAGCAAGATCAATTTTGATATGGTGCTTGGAATCGATTTTATATCGAAGGTCGGAGCTATTATTGACATGAAGAACAGAAGTATTAGCTTTAATGATGGGTACATAATCACAGAAGAGATAGAAGAACAGGACGTGAAAAACAGTCTGGATATAGACCTTAGGGAAGAAATTTTGAATACAATAATTAATGAAGTGGAAAACTTAGAAGAAATACCCAGTAGAAAAACTGAAGGATTTGAAGAAATTCAGGGGGAATTTGAGGATCTGATAAAGGAATTCCAAGATATTTTCGATGAAAAGCCTGGATTGATTAAGGATTATAAGTACAAGATAAGACTGACAGATGAAACCCCTTACCAGAAGAGAATATACCCCATTCCTGAGAAATACTATCAAGAAGTACGAGGGTTAATCAGAAAAATGGAGGTAGACGGGATTATTAGAAAACAGGCGTCGTCTTATATAAACCCCATCACAGTAGTAAAGAAAAGTAATGGTCAGATACGTCTTTGTCTCGATGCCAGGACCATCAACTTGAAGATTCTTCCAGAAAATGACAGACCACCCAAGATTAGAGATCTGCTTCGGAAATTCAAAGGAAGAGCTTGTTTCAGCGTTCTTGACTTGACGTCTTCATTTTATCAAGTTCAATTAGAAGAGGATAGTATGCAGTACACTGGATTCCTATTTGACCAGACGTCATGGGTCTTTGCCAGAATGCCTTTTGGAATGGTTAACAGTGGACCAGCACTTATTCGAGCACTTGATAGTAAACTCACTGACGAAGTGAAAGAAAATGTAATCTGCTACATTGACGATTTAATCGTATCTTCACCCAGCGCCGCAGAACATTTAGTGCACTTGAGAAAGTTGTTCGAGAATTTAAGGGAGGCCAACATAAAGGTGAACTTTGGAAAATGTCAATTTTTGAAGAAGGAGATAAATTACTTGGGGCATACTATTGATAAAGATGGATATCATCCAAACATGAAAAAAGTAGATGCGATCACGAGATTTCCAAAGCCAACTAAGGTAAAACAAGTCAGAGAATTTGTAGGTGCATGCCAATTTATTAGCAGCCACTGTCCAAGATACTCGGAAATTATGGCTCCTCTGTATGACTTACTCAAGAAGAACAACAGATGGAAATGGAGTACCGCTGCAGACGAGGCTTTTGAGAAAGCAAAAGAGATGCTCAAAAATAATGTGAAACTGGAGTACCCAGACTTTGAGAAGGTGTTCTATATTGAGTCTGATGCATCAAGAATAGGCATTAGTGCAGTCTTATACCAGAAAGACGAGGCAGGCAACAAGCACTACATTGCGTTCACTAGTCGGAAGTTGAAAAAGCACGAGGAAAACTACTTCACGACAGAGCTTGAAGCGTTAGCTTTTGTGACAGCTTTACAAGCCTGGAAGAAAATCCTGCTGGGACATAAGGTCATCATTATTACTGACCATAAAGCACTACAGTTTATGTTGCAAACTGACATGTCGAGTGATAGATTGACACGTTGGGCTTTGTTCACCCAACAGTTTAACGCTACTATCGTCCACCAGCCTGGGAAAGATAACTTACTGGCTGATGCTCTATCACGTAACCCTATTAAAAATGTGCAGATACACCATGTACAATTGGAGCAAGAAGATGAAGAAACCGTTAGGAGGTTAGCCCGAATCGGTGTGTCACAGAAGAGACACGCTCCAATAAGGAAAATGTACAGGTTCCTCAAGGGTTACATGGACAATACGGATGTTGACTATGAGACTACACGGAGAAATTCACGACACTTTGTCTTGAGTGGAGACATTGTATGCAAGTATGCTGACCCTGCGCATACAAAACTTCGAATAGTCGTGCCACCTAAACTTGTTGTCAATTTAGTGTGGGTAGCTCATCATGCAACTGGACATGCCGGTTTAGATAAGACTCTTAATACACTTAAAGAGAGATTTATCTGGACTAACATGCGTTCCAGCATTGCCAAGGTCATTCGATCCTGTGAAAAATGTCAAAGAGCAAAGTATGCTTCTGCTTTATTAAAAGGAAAACCGAAGGCGATGATTCCTTCTAAGCCAAACGAACTTATGGCGACGGATATATTTGGCCCCTGTCCGAAGGGATACCAGGGTAACCAGTACCTGTTGGTGACCGTGGATGTTTTCTCAAAATTTGTTACAATGAGTCCCATGCAGAAAGCTAACACGAGGAACGTAGTAAGCAGACTGGAAAATGCTGTATTTCCTAAAGCTGGTATACCGGAATATCTACTGTCGGATCATGGAACGCAGTTTACGTCCGTGGAATTTGCAGCGGATATGGAAAGGCTTGGCATTAAGCACTTATTTTCAAGCGTGCGTTACCCTGAATCGAATTCCTCAGAAAGATATATGGCTGAATTTTCGAAATTCTGTCGAATTTTCTGTCCTAATGATCATTCTGGTTGGGTGAGATTTGTACCCCTTATTGAGGAATGTCTGAACTCTACAGTGCAGGAGAGCACAGGAGAAGTGCCAATGCGACTTCATCTAGGAAGAAACCCAGAAAGGCCGTGGGATAATCTTTTCAACCACATACCGAGAGATCCCGACATAGGAAGACAGCAGAGGATTGACAAGGCAAAGGAACAACTCCAGAAAGCAGCAGAGAAACGATTGAAGAGAGTAGCTGGAAAACGTTTTGGTACACCCTTTCAAGTTGGAAATCTTGTATTATTACGCAGACCTGTCAAGGCTGATATGACCAAGAAAATCTACCCCAAATTTGGATTAGTGTTCCTGGGGCCGTTTAGGATTACGAACGCTTATGGAAACAACTGTTATGAACTCTACGATGATGAGAATAATGTCGTTTACGGCAAGTTCAATGCTGGAAATTTAAAAAGATACTATACTAGAGTAAGCCAGTAATAATTCAATTTCGTGTTCAAGAGAGTTGAGATACTTGTAACATTGAGTTTAAAAACAATTTGCAACTGTTTTTAAAACGTGGTGGGAGGAGAATGCCCCCGTAATTGAATTATGTAGAGACCACGGTGGCTATATTTGAAATTATGATTAGAGTTATGGCTGTCATAGTTATGACGTGGGTAGTCATGACGTAAGCACGGATGACGTGTATGTTATGCCAGCAAGCTACTTGAGCTGAGATTCTCAGTGACGTCAGCATTTTGTCCAGAATGTTCCAAGATGTACGACGCAGTCGCAGGAAACGAGGAATTCTGCTGAGGAAGAAACTATGCTATTGGAGGAGAGGCATGAACCAATGAACGATAGTTTAAAGGAAGACGGAGATTGCTGAAACTATGGTATTTTTATGACTTTTTGAATGCAGAATTGTGGAAATCCATTTGCAGTAATAGCATTGATTTGGAATTTTGATGAAATTTATTTTCAGTTTTTGAATTTTGAAAATCCGTCATGTATTAACGAAGTTGGAAGTTCTAGCGATGACGTAGTATCACGCTTTGGAAGGGATGGTAACGCCCCTCGAGAAGGTAATAAAAGGGCTTGCGCAGAAGAAAGGAGCCTCTTCTCTTCTCTTCTCTTTCGTTCGCTGATCATTCTGAGATCTAATGCTCAGATCATCGAAGTATTTGTGAAAGTCAGTTTATTATACATTCAATATAGTGAGACATCAAAGTGAACAGCAAGTGAAAAGAATCGTTTTTATAACGCGTGGCGAGGCCACTTTGTTAACGAGAACCAGGTCAAACTAGGTGAAGTTGAAACGGACCTTAGAAAGCTTCTATAAGTTTAACTTCAAACAGTTAGCGGTCTACGATAAGATCATTGTATTGTGCAGTACTACATGCAATTATAGAGAAAAGCTGAACAGTTTCGACCGAGTACTTCAAAAGATATTAGCTGTTTTATACGACTGGCAAAAGTGATTATCTCGCCACTAGAGAAACACTTTTGTATAAGCCAGAATCAACGCAAGGCTAACGCTGTGAGTGGAGTAGAAAGACTTCAGATTGCTTGCTTACAGAACGATACAGTATAATGGAGCATTTGAATACGGCAGTTTGTTCTTCTGACACTACAACTGAAGTGCAAATGGAGGGCTAAGAAGGCTTATTGCAATTGGGACATACTTCAATGGAGTAAGATAGCGACATGGAACTTCGCTAATTGCTATTCCACACAAGCGAACATGCGGTGAATACCATCTACACCCATGTTTCGTAAGTAAAGGCTGAATACCATCGAACAGCCATAGAAACAATTTCATACTCTGAATATGAATAATTTCTTCGGAAATTTCTACAAAACGTCATGATGACTGTCTACTGGAACTTCAGGGAATTTTTCAAGAGAGGTCAGGGTAGTCCCGACTCACAAAGAAGATTATTGCCGGAAGGATGTCTATTCGTCTTCGAGGAGCAGAGCGATGCACGGAGAAGGAAGCAGTTCGATTCTCCGAAGGTGCTATTTCCTATTTCGAGGATGGAGCTCAGCTTTAACGTGGTGAAATGGATCCATCAGCAGTCTTCTTTGGGGAATTTTCCTCTGGAACGTCAATCGGCAGATAAGGTAGTCGTGAACGTTTATTGTATTTGAGTAACCTAGTAATGTTTGAGCAACCATTTTTCCCATATTTTTATCCTCTTGTATTTTGCCTTATTTTCTTGTTGAGATTCTTATTCTCAGTACACCTTGTTGAGTTTTGCATTTTTCGACGTTTTATTAAGACATTGATATGTCATGGGCATAGTTAACGATTTTGAATCAGTTGAGACTGATATTTGGATTTTTCAGTAATTAATATTTTTTTTTGTAGTCACGATTTGACTGTAAGTTAATGATTTTTATGGCAGATTTAAATTCAGACAGCGTGTCATTTTATTAAAGTAATTCAACCCCAGTTTAATTACTTTGAACAATTTTCTGTCATCATCAAGAAGGAAGAACATTTAAATGATTTTAGAGCGTTAAAATCTCTTACGTTATCGACGATCTTGGAAATACTAGTCGTTATTTGTATTGATTGCAACACAGACATTTATCGTCAGTTATGAATGAACATTGCATCATAGACACTTTTGTGAAAGAGTAATGTTAATAATGAATTATTGAATGCATTAAAGTCAAGTACTTTTGTTAGGAGTTTTCTCAATTAGAGAATTATATAACGATGTTTGCATTCCCCAGTCTAATTGGATTCTATTCGACTACTTTACAGTTTAGTCGCACTTTATTTGAAGATAGTATTTTCATACTACAATTTCTTTTAAGATGTTAGTCTTAAATTTTGATAGACCAGATAGGCGTATATAAGCGTATTCACTATTAAATTTGTTTGTGATTGGCAAGTTTTGACTTCATTTCAGTTCATGAATGAAATCTACGAAGGTTAAATAGAAAAACAGTTTTGAAACAAATTATGATTATAAAATTTTTAAGTAGAACTATGAATGTATAATCGCTAGTGCAGCGCGTGTTGAAAGTCGCTGAGATATAATGCCCTTGAATATGAAGGAAGTTCCCACAGGAATAAATGTTAATAGAATTATTTGTGGAAGTTTTGTAAGTGATGTGAAAGTTGTAAATGCCATATAGATTAATATATGATGATTTTGGGCATATTTTTAATGCAGATTGTGCATTAACTTGTTAGCGAAGGATTTTCCGCTGGAGTAAGATTGTTATAGTTCGTTGAAAATTAATCAAGTGATTTACTGTTATAATTAACACGAGTTTTGAAAGAATTTAAGACAAGATTATGAATGAAGGTTGCCGTCACAAATCATTATTAAGAACTTTATTAAAACAGATTGTGACATTAAAATGTATAACTAACCTTCATTGGTCGATTATATTAAACAGGATTATAAAATTAACAACCGAATGAACATGTGGCTAATGTATTTATTAAATTAATAATTTAAACAATTTAAATGTTAATATTGTAAATAATTGTTGTAAATATTTTTGAAAATAATATGAAACGAGAGTGATGTTAAAGGCGTGCTTATAATATTTTTATTGTCTTTGACAAATATTATAAACAATTTCTAATTGTTATAAATAATTTATCTGATTTTGTTATAAATATTTAAGAGCTAGTTAAACATTTGGATTGAAGTTAACAAGTTTAAGAAATTTATGTAATGATCCATTAGGATGTGATCAAAGTACTTGAAAGATTTGCGTAAATATAATGTGAGTTGTCTTGTAAGACATTTAAAAGCTTGAGAGTGCAGGCTGGATTCTTACGTAACATAGCGTGTGAGAAGGGAGTGCATTTGACCAGTATGCGTCAGGCTGGAAGGTAGCCCGCAGCTGTGTCAACATATGGTTTTCAGAGAGTGAGGTCGTACACTCCGGCCTTGCGACTATAAATACCATTCTCTTGTTTATTAAAAGGAAACACATGCTCTATATATGTCACACCCTGACGTCCTTTTCCAATCCAATAGTGTTATGAATATTACGGTATTTGGAGCTCTTGGGAGCTAAAATGTTTAATATCATGTTGTATAATAATTTTGCAAGTCCTACTGGAGGACGGAGTCAGATTGACTTGGGCTACTGATAGCCACGTATATTTTGTTGTGTTAGGAAAATCATACCCTTTATTAGAAATAAAGCTTTTGTACAGTTCAAAGTTCTCGTCTTCGTTTCTGGTTCATTTTTAAATGTCATGGCGGAGATTATTGTGTGAACAGACTTTTAGTGATCCTGTTGTCAACTCAAACCCCGAGATAATTAAGAGGTAAGCAACGGTAAGTATGCACCCCCGTCTATTTTGGTGTGTTCCACAATGATTTCCTGTGAATTTCTGTGCTCTTATCTCGATAGTATCTGTCAGTGCCATTTTCATTGATGTAACTGTGCCGGTGCGATTGATAATTGGCAATCCGATTGAGGGGGCGGATATCTGACAGCCTACTATCCAGGTAAACGGGGACAGTACCATCCCGGCATTTGCCCGAAGACGAAGAGGGAAACCACGGAAAACTACTTCGAGGATGGCTGAGGTGGGAATCGAACCCTCTCTACTCATTTGGGCCACCCGAGGCTGAGTAGACCCCGTTCCAGTCCTCATACCGCTTTTCAAATTTCGTGGCAGAGCCGGGAATCGAACCCAGGACCTCCGGGGCGGCAGCTAACTATGCTGACTGCTACGCTACGGAGGCGACACTCAATAATAATAATAATATTAATAATAATAGACCTGCTGCTTAAAGGACCTGACCCCTACAGGACGCATCCTCATGTAGCAGATGGGGGGGGGGGGGGGACCTTGTACTTGTGCAAGGCTGAGCTCAATGCCCAGTAGGGCGCACGGATGAACAGGTAGCCCCAGTCCTGGAGCTTTATATCTCAGGGACACTCTCTTCCCAGGAAATACAATGTTAGAGGGCTCAAGTTTAGGGGAAAGTATGAAGACATCATCGCCAACTACGACCGAAGAGATGGACTTTGGTGCAGCGTTAAGCGATGGAAGAAGTAGACTAGCAATCCGAGTTAATGAGGAAAAATGACGGACACCTGCGACACATTCGGAATCCTCATATTTCGTTACCTTCCGAGGTGATTGGGGGTAGATATCAGTTTATAACGGCAGTGTCTGTAGGCCTACCCCATGTTAGGGGCGACCGATATCACACCCGATGTCAGGCTGAAGCGGCAGGTCGATCAGTTAATCCTTATCCCAAAAAAACGTCAGTGCTAAACACTGGCTGCCAGAATGGATTAATAACACTTACGTTCAGAGAGAAATTTCATAATAATTAGCAAGTCACTCGCCTTAGCCTCATACCCACCAGCTAAAGCCAGCCTCAACATAGCATGTAGGAAGCATAAGTGATCGAGCGGCTGTCAGGACCGAACCGATAAAAGTGAAGGTAAACCTTGTCAGTCGGAATTTGTGGGACCAGGTCGTCAATTTAGAGACGAGTCGGAGTTTCCCAGAATTCCTCAAACTCATGAGACACTTATGGAAACAAGGAGACCCATGATACTGTCGGATACCTGCACCCCTTTCTAATCTTCATACGTAATGTAAAGAAAATAATTTCGCAATTCTAATAATTTTAACTCGGGTGGACATCACATATATGCAAGGGGAAGATTGCGATAAAATTACCAAATAGTAATTTACGTGACCTGAAACTGCATTCCTAGTATTTTACAGTAGCCATAACTTACGTTAGTGCTAGACTCCTCATCACACTCGGAACGTCTCTTCATACTCACAGTTAAATGATCCAATAAGGCTTTTAACAATGAACTTTGAAATCAAAAGTCGATGTGTTCTGGGCAAAACTTACCCAAGATCCCTCAGCACAAAGACAAGATCCCCCTTTGTTATTTTAATTCGCAAATCGACAGGTAACGAACACTGTCACATAATCAAGAATTCCTCGGCATACAAATACATGTCGGATAATCAACGTATGTGGAACGGCCAACCTCTAACTAATGTCTCCACAACTTAAGAAACCTACATGGAAAATGACCACCTGGAAACCCCAAATTAACCACATAGCTGAATACCAGATCGATCATGTAACGATCACTAGAAATTCTCTCCAGAAATGATAAACGTGAGAGTACACAAGGTTCAGTACAGTCCGAGCACTATCGCTTTCGACTTAATCGAAAAAACTATCGATAACTTAAAATCCCACGCATTGATCCGAAGTATTTAAATGAACAAACACAGTAGTTCACGCAATCACCACAGTCAAATTTACAAACAATGGACACAATTTTGAGACCAGACGTACGAAATTCCATGTGCATATAGCACGATTGAGCAACTCGCAATTGACGTAGAAAATCAGTTTCATCATCAATGGAATCTGACAAACCAAAGTGCGCTGGCTAGTAGACACCCATCAAGAATGAAGCCTCGGCCAATTAACACGGAAACGTAAACACAGATGATGGAACTCAATAATGCGATGGTGCCTTGGAATTCCTAATTCGAATATGGAAGTATTGGCACAGCCACCGAACTACCACGTATCATTCTCCCAGAAGCACTGTACACAATTGAGACATCGTCATTAACCATCGACATCAAAGGCATAGAGAAAATCGAACGATAAGTAATGAAAAAAAAATTACTTCAGTCGCACGGAAAAGACGTACGAAATTCCATTCGCATATAGCACGAATGAGCAACTCGCAATTGACCAAGAAAATCAGTTTCATCATCAATGGAATCTGACAAACCAAAGTGCGCTGGCTAGTAGACACCCAAAACGCTTTCAAAGAAGCCCACTGGCAACCACAGAAATAGAAAACCAACTCTCACAACTTCACACCCAAGGAATATTATTCAATATCTTCATGAGTGTGTTGTGGACACTCCCATTTTCCAAGATGACAACCGCCTTAAGTTACAGAGCTGCAAGCGTGTGTGACTCTGATGAACATACAGATACCTCGACTTGCCCGATAAATCACCCGATCTTAATCCTAGAGGAATCATGTGGGACTATTTTGAAAACAGTGGGTGAATCGCAAAATTCTGGATCTCCGCAAATTGGTGGCTCTAGAGCAGGGGTTCCCAACCTGGGGCAACCTGGAGGGGGGGGGGGGGTAGGGCTTTATCAGGGGGAGGGGGCAGGGGTTATGTGATTTCCATTTTTTAAACTCGAATATTACAATTTTGTATAATTAATATTTTTCGAATCTCTGCAATTGATTGTCACGCCAAGTCAATCGTTCAAAAGCACTGACGGCACAAACCTTTGCGGAGCCGCGAGGTTGGAGGTGAAATACGGAATTTGCTGTGTTGTAAAATCAAGCCTGAGAACTGATGCGTGAACAAGACCACACTTTGTGGACCTACTATGACCTACTATGACCATACGCGACATGTTCCAACTCATCAACGATGTAGTAGTTGCTTTCATTTTCCAGCAGGCTATTATTATTACATACAAGGCTTTATAATGTTTATAATAAATTATTCCATTATGTAGTGTTATTAGGTCAGTTTATCGAAGAGTTTATAGAATCAACAGGGCGGGGAGGGGGGTGACGCGACGACCACGCGTATCTGAAAAGGGGGGCGTCAGCTAGCAAAGGTTGGGAACCACTGCTCTAGAGGATATAATCATCAGAGAGTAGCTTCAACCAGATATGGCATATCTGCAGAAACTTGTGGACTGCCCCTCATCACTGAGACGGTGCTACACCCTTAGAACGATTTCTCCAGGAGGTGATTTTCTTTTTCAGTAATAATGTTATCAAGGCCTTAGAGACAGAGCGGTGTCAGAATTTTGCCCAATAAGAGATCATTAACGTGTCGATTAATCTACTGACACGGATTTCTCGTTTGTATCACCTTCAAATGCCAACTGACTGCGCCGGGATTCAATCCCACAACCTTGGGCAAGGCAAGCGAGAACTTTACCGGTGGGTCACGGAGTAAATCGTTTACCTAAGTGATACCATTATGGTATTTCTTGTGTCACCAGAACCATTCTGATTTCAGTCGGCAGGATAGAAGTTCTTGATTAGACAAATTCAGTGAAGTGATTATTTTGTAAAACAGATGAGCCCCAATGAGATCAAAATCATATTCTTCTTTTCTTCTGCTTTCTTAGTCGTTCACCCTCCAGGTTGGTGGAACCCACGGACTCAGCGAGGGAACTCACCACTACCGCCTCTACGGGCAGTGTCCTAGAGCTGGGAACATCTAATCGGAGTGGATACAACTGGTGAGGTGTGATTGGCACCTCGCCTAGGCGGCCTCACCTGCAAAGCGAACAGGGGCCTCATGAGGGAAGGTAATGGATGGTCAGGATGGATAGGCAAGGAAGAGGGAAGGAGGCGGCCGTGGCCTTGAAGAAGGTACCATCCCGGCATTTGCCCGAAGACGAAGTGGGAAACCACGGAAAACCACTTCGGGGATAGCCGAGGTGGGGTTCGAACCCCCTCTACTCATTTGGAACACCCGAGGCTGAGTAGACCCCGTTCCAGTCCTCATACCACTTTTCAAATTTCGTGGCAGAGCCGGGAATCGAACCCAGGACCTCCGGGGCGGCAGCTAACCGTGCTGACCGCTACGCTACGGAGGCGACTCAAAATCATATGAACTTGTAATTATGGGTCAGTTTATTGTTTCTGAGCTCAACCTGAAACTCCTGAAACACTGCAAGCTTAAATAGGCTCTTTCTTGACGAGTACTCTATTTGTCTGAAAATAAGATATTCAGTAAAGAACATGTAGCCTACAATCTCATAAATGTCTGGGCACAGTTATTAATCTATGTCCTTATTAAGAAGTAGGTTATATTGAATGTTCTTGTGAGGAACGTTAAGAGTTAATATACCCCCACGTTTATTAAGCTTCCTTTAAATTCCGTTTTTGCATCTAGAGCAGGGCCATCCAGACAGCGCTCCCCGAGCGCTTTGTTGGAAGGTAGTTTCAGAAGTGGTGGGAGGAGCTTGGCTGGCTGAGTGCGCTGAAGTGTGCAGCCGATCCATCAGTCGCTAGTCTAGTCCAATGCGCTTTGTTGACAGCGTGTAAGTAAATCAGTTTCGCAGCGGTCGTGACTGAACAGCGTACAAAAAGGAGCGGTGAAGCAACAGTCTTGAAAGCAGAACGGGAAATTTCATTTTTCTGTACAGCTTATAAAGGGCATGCCAAATCTTTAGTGTGCAGCAGAGATGTAATGTGTTAAAAAAGAACACAATTTGTTGTTGAATTTTCCTCTCTAATATGTTCACATTTCAGTTTGGAATAAATCACAATATTCTTTACTGAACACTTGTGTTCGTTTCCTGCAAATTCCATACATCGGAGTACCATTCGATTTGTGGGCCTATATGCGGTATATTTGTTATGGCAAAACAGCCCTATTAATATGTCAACAATCCAACAAGAGCCGTCGGCCGCACGTACGTATCTAGTCAGCGTGGTCCAAACATCGTCCGTCTCCTCTCAGCCACAGTGTAGTGGTGGTAGGGGAAGGAGCGCTAGTCTGACTGCCCAGTGCTCCTCGAGCGCAATGACTGGATGGCCCTGATCTAGAGGGATTCATTAGACCATTAAAAAGTGCGTTCGTCTATCATCTTCACTGCATGGAATCGTTTATATTGCGCCTTCTGCAGAGAATGCCTTTCATGTGAGACTACATAGTATGTGCTCTCATAATTGAAATTTTCATTACTTTGCATGTTTACCTATATGGACTATTTTATTTCAAGTTTTGAAATTTGTGGGTTTTTATTTACAACGTTGATGAATTCTTGGACCATTTTACGGTAAACAATGATAGTCTACTTTCTTTTCACCATTTTTAATAGCTGTTAAATATATTTGATAGCTGAGATTTGTGGCTTTTAGCATTTAAAAATCCAAACTATTGCATTTTGATTCCGAATTTAGGGTTTCTAGATCTAGAAATTAAATCTAAAATCATATAGTTCAATATTATAACATTGCTTGTCCGATTATTAACAAAATATTATAGAAAACGAAGCTAGAAGAATCTAATATATTAATCTATTATATTAACATATTAACCACAAAGTTACCTGGTGTGTATACATAAAAACATTCAATTTGATTTTTTAAAATGCATTTGGGTTGTTGATAGTGAAACCAAACCCTTCTGTTTGAAAATTCCAGGAACAGGTTAACCAAAACCTTTTACTCTTCTTGCAAACATGTACACCACTATTTTATTTAACTTGTTTATTTTGAAAAAAAAAAAAAAAAAAAAAACAAGAATATCTGGTTTATTTCGTAGAAAACAAGAAGTTCCGTGACGAACTAAAGAGCCTACTTTTCTTAAAATTAAGATACATGCCAATGATTAATCTACAGTATATGAACCTATCTAGAATAATGACGAAATTAAGTTGGTAATATCGAAATGTCTAATTAGTTCGAAAAATACCTGGTATAATGTAGCCTAGTAGATCATTACATTTGGCAGCCCTGGTGACTGAATATCTTCTTAGTTCCATCTCTTAAGGTACAGAATACTGTGCCCTTCCAGCAAGAAATATGCAAATCACAGTATGCCAGCAATGCTCAATTCGGGATTTTCGGGGTTATGGTATGTTCTCCAACTCTGTGACTTACACATTTTGGATTAAATAGAGGATACACTTCCAAAAATAAAAAAAATCAACTCCTATTTCAAAACATTTAATTAACAAAAATTATGGCGCTACAATAAAATAAAACAAATAAACTATTGACCAATCCTTCTACTTGTTCAAACTGAACAAGGAATATATAAAAATCAAACAATTATTATATTAAAATACATGGTTTCATTCAAACCAACAACTCATAATTATTTTCACTTCCAGAAAGTATCTATCTTAAAGTCCCATATAATCACGAGCTCCAATGACTCGATACTTTCCAATAATGACGGTGGCCTTTCACACACCTCAATAACTATTTTATAAGTTTCTTCTCATCAAACAAATATATATCATATTTAAAGTACATATTACTTCTCTACTTAAATGTTTGGGCATTCAACAATGTTCTCCACGTTACCATCTCTCTTAAGTTTCACAAATTCACTACAGTGATCGGGAAAATACTTGTGTACTCCAGAGTTACCGAAGATTACTTGACAAAGTCAAAAACTATGATTACTCCCGGAATCTAGTTATCTTCATTGAACTCATGGAATCCTACATCCATACAACATTACACTAGGGATTTTTATTTATTTATTTGTCTTATAAGACCATTATCACATAAGAAAGCTACGGTCGGAACTGGCAAGCGGTACTTTCATCTACACGGACCTTGGTTCAAATCCCGGGTCATTTACAACTTTTAAACACTCACGGTGTATTATTACTTCTCTCAGACGGTCCTTTCCCGACCTAGCACACTTACAATAACAAGGGTTGGACCGTAATCACTTGGGCGAGATTTATGGCTAAGAGGGGAGCCTCTAGCCTTGCCCACGCGTGGCAGCTATACTCAATGCTTTTAAAACAGATCTTTCTTTTCTTCAGTTCTCTGGGGAGACCTGGCGTTTCTTTCATTTACTTTCAACAACATTATTAGGTTCATAAACCACTTTCGTAACCTTGGCATTTATTAATTATGAAGTGTCATCATTGATTGGTAAGAGTAATTCACATATAACGACGAATACTTAGGGGCTTCAACAACTAGACGAGTTTGGGTTCGACTCTCTTAACATGCCTCGGGAACCATTCCCATACTAGAGGACTTATATAATTGCGACTTAGGGTCGGCCGTGGCCTATATTACCTGCGCTCATAATACCATACATTTGCTCCCTATTATAATACAACATAACACACATAGCCTCGTGATCTACGTCACTATTGGAGGACTTTATCATGGCTTAATTACCGCAATCAACTGTCCCTCATAAGTAATTTACCAAGTACATTTAGATTCTACGCATTCCTAGCGTGACAATTTACTTTAATGCGCTACATTGCGCTATACATTATTTTAAGGCCTAGCGTCTTCCAAAGAACTGATAAATTCCACATTAACAATTGATCCATATCTCAATTTTTATATTAATCCTTTCCCTTGACAATAATCGCTATATTTTAAGAACATGCATTAACACCATGTCTTATACTTTTATTAAGGCTCAAACGCTCTTACTATCATATCATTCAATTTAATCTTTATTTATATTTCTTTTATTATTATTATTATTATTATTATTATTATTTATTACGCTTGCTTTTGTAACATTTGTCAAATACACTGACATTTTATTTCATACATTTCCTCTACAGGATTTATTCATTTCACATAATTATTTATAATTTCTCAAATTTTATTTGTTCAGACCGCGCTCTTATTCTGTTATTTGTTATTAAGAAACATCCCTCTATCTCAAACTCCGGTGGATTGTACACAAACACTTTCCCAACACAAAACATAATGAAAATCTTTACTCACATGTTATAGGTCGGTCCCTGACCTTCCTTTTCTTGCGATGTTTCATTTTTGCCCACTATTTTGTGATTACACCATCTTGTACAAATTCATTTCATGTACTGACATATCTTGACACACATTTAACTCGTATACATTTAACACTGATAACATTTTTCTTAAATACACTGGTGTATTCGTTTAGAATACACGATAAAAACACTGAAAATATTACTTTTTAACACAAATTTTTATATATTTACACTTCACAGATTCTAATTACTAAGGCTGCTATTAAGCCTTTCACACGTTATTTCTTGACCTCCCGTCTCCAAGGGTGAAATTTATTAAATGTCGGCTTCCTATCTTGCCAGAATGTGAAAGTCTCGAACCATCTACTTTCTCCCTGGAATAGTACTCCTTCAAATCCCGTTTCCTGACGATCTGCTATTATTATTGACTCGAACGGCTCCTTTCTAGACCCTATTGGTTGGTCTAGCGAAAGTCTATTCTGTCCACGGTCCCCCAGATAATCTATCGGTGACCTATTGATTTCTAGCAACTAATACTCCTCGTAACTTAGTGCTTTTTAATAGTTCGTCTGCTTCCTTGAAACAATGTCTAGAGTTTCCTTCTCCTTTCCGCTTATTCGGTTCTCGAATTCCTATCTTTCCAGAATACTTTGCGAACCTTGTTCTGTCCGTCCCTACTCGGGTTCTTTAAAGTTGATAGAATGTTTATCTCGCTGTTACGTTACTTCAATACGTTATGATACTTTTGGTCGTTTAATTTAAGACCTATCGCCCTGGGCTCTAAGTTCGCAGCTTGCTTTGACTGTAATTACTGAACTTTTCACTGTAAACTTTATACTGTCGGAACTAAATCCTGTAACTAGGATTTTCCTTATTCTCCACACGGCGATACTTTAATAATACTTCTTGGCTACTCCTTACGGTTGCTCGTTGGTTATCGATACCACGACGCTCTTGGCTGTCGGATAATGTCTATACGATGAGATAGAGCGTTTCCCCTCAAGGAATACTTGTAGAGTCTTCGGCGTGATGTAGCACTAGGACGCCCCCTGGGCTATCGGAAACTGCATTAACGATGATAGTGACACAGGGTCACGCCCGCAGGCTGACAATAACTGCATTAACGATGTGATGTAGCCTGACGCCCCCCTCGGGCTGTCGGAAACTGCATTAACGATGTGATACAGCACCTCCCCTCACGGAGTCCTGGTAAACTGCATGATTGGTCTGGCTTGGCCTGGACTTTTATACCATTTAGTAAAAAAAGATAAAATCCTAGTCCTTTTCGTGACCAACTTTTGAAATAATTGTCGCACAATTATAAAAATTATATCTCCAGAAAGCTCGTTTTCTAAACGTCAAATGACCTCCCTGCACATGAAAATCGATCGTGCATTTCTGAGATATTAAATAATTTTTAGTCTTCAGCTGTGTGGGTGTTGCTGTTGATTTTTATTTCCCCACTCTTCGGGCCTCGGTAATCCCCCTATGACGTATGGCTACGTTTGCACTTCTTTCCTGGACAATTATTAAAAGCTTTTTCTCCACACAGAAATCTCTCTTCTGAAATCATTCACAACGCTGTGTTTATTTACTTACTTTTATTCTTCCAAATGGGTTAAATCTAATTATTATTCTTCTGGCACAGTTGCGCTGTTGCCGTTTTAATGCAAGGTAAGGGCGATTTCCGAAACGTGTTCTCTGTCATACGCCTGGAACTTTCCACTCAGTCTATTTATATTCGTGACCGGCTCTTTATCAATGAGTCAGGCATGATCTCATTTCCTGGCCACTTGGGTCCAGCTTCTTACACAACGTGATGCTAGCATCCCTTGCATGAAATCTTTCTATGTTCCTCTGAAGACTGTATATTTCCTTCCTTCCTTTTACAAAAATTAGATGGATTCGACTCCCCTTGAGCCAATGGTACATGGGTTCAATACAAAATTTGGTTGAATTCCAATGGACGTTACATGCAGTTAGACATTGGATTTATCAGCACGAGTAAAAGCATGTTGGCAACAATGTCATACGTGTGCTGGTCAGAAATAATCTAAAATATTATGATATCTTGTAGTGCCAATTTTGGATGAAATCCATTTGTTAGTATAGAAGTTACATGCATTTTAAAATAGGACCTATCAGCAGGCATAGATCATGTTGGCAGCACTGACTTATATTAATTACTCCAAATTAATCTAGAATGTCAGGTGCTATACGTGTGCAAAGTATAGAGCTGTTGGCTTGCATACTTTCTCATATATTGATATTAGGGTAAAAAAATATATAGACAGCATTTATTAACAGTTGGCAGCCCTGATTGCTCTTAAGAATACTTGTAGTCATATCTAGGGCTCGGATTCGAGCATATTTGCATATTTCTTTCCTGAATAGTACACATTGAAAGACACCTTTTGGTGGTATTTTCACCTTTCTGGAAGGGGCCAATAACCTCGATGTAAGGCCCCTTAAAACAACAATTATCATCATCATCATCATCACCTCTCTGGGACCAACAGAATTGAAATTTATCGAGCATATAAATGCATAAATCCGCGGTTTTCAGAATACAAGCATATAAATGCATATTCTTGTGGTTTTCGTCTAAATAGTTTGTTTTTCTTCGAATGCTCCCCCGAATTCGGGCCCTGACAATCCTTAAGGTTCGAAAACAGAAATAATTATTGAAAAGCCTATATGGTGCGAATAATAGAACCGGAGGCTTTTAACCTTTTGTGAGGTCGTTCTCGTCATTGAAACTTTTATTGACTGATTTAAGAAAATCATTCAAAACTGAAAACATAGAAAATTTCTTGTTGTACAGACCAATGCAGATCTACTTCATTGACTCGCCTAATTGTAAACATTTTGTAAATGAACTTTTAAACTGTATCTTTTATAATAGCACTTCTCTTATATATACTTGTAAAACTTGAATGCGAGTATATAGCAGTGTATCATACATACAATTAGAAAATACAGCTCGTATTTAAAGGTATGTTATTGGTTTTTTCGTTTCACTTTCCTTTCTATAGTTTTAACGGTGTTTTTCGAGCATATTCTGCATATTTAACCGCATATAATGGGGGTTGCGAGCATATCTATCGAACATATAATGGGTTTATAATGGGATTTTCGAGCATATAATAGTATTTCGAGCATATCTATCGAGCATAAAACACATGGTTTTCGAGCATATCTGGAGATTTTATCGAGCATATCGATCCGAGCCCTACTCATATCAGATATGTTACACATAGCACATACGAAATTTGGTTGAAATCCAACAGATAGTATAGAAGTTACATGTATTTAAAAATTGGTCCTATCAGCAGGCTTAGAATCATGTTGGTAGAACTGACGTATATAAGTTACTCCAAATTAATCTAAAATGTCAGTTACTATACGTGTGCATAGTTTAAAGCTTTCGGCTTGCATACTTTCTGATATATTGGTATATGGATAAAAAATAGAGAGAGTAATTATTAACAGTTGGCAGCCCTGGTGGCTCTGAAGAATACACTCAGTCATATCTGTTTGTGTACACATATTACATACAAAATATGGTTGAAATCCACTTGATAGTGTAGAAGTTGTATGCATTTAAAAATTGGACCTATCAGAAGGCTTAAAATTATTTTAGCAACATTGTCTTGTATGGCCTCCTGGAAATTAAACTGAAATAGTATTATCTACATGTGTGCCTATTTTGGAATAGCTCCCATGCATACCTACCAGGATATCCAACATGGAGCTCAAATTTCTAGTGCGTTTTTTCAGCAGTTGGTAGCACTGACATCATTTTCAAATATGGGCTTGAGATATCCCGGTATAGATCTTTTATCATACCAAATTTGGTTTCGATTGCTGCAGCCGGTTAGGAGTTGATAGGGGGGGGGGGACACTCACACAGCCAGACAGACAGAAGGACAGACAGACACACATTTTCCTGGATCGATCGATCTCAGTGACCGAACGCCATTCGTTATCTAACATTAATTAATTCAATAAAATGTTTTGCTCAATTAAATTTATTACTGATCAATTCTCTAATTTCTGCCCCAGGAGATATTTTTTGACATTTAATTGTTCACACGTCGCCTCCGTAGCGTAGCGGTCAGCATGGTTAGCTGCCGTCCCGGAGGTCCTGGGTTCGATTCCCGGCTCTGCCACGAAATTTGAAAAGTGGTACGAGAACTGGAACGGGGTCTACTCAACCTCGGGTGGCCCAAATGAGTAGAGGGGGTTCGATTCCCCCTCGAAGTGGTTTTCCGTGGTTTCGCACTTCGTCTTCGGTCAAATGCCGGGATGGTACCTTCTTCAAGGCCACGGCCGCCTCCTTCTCTCTTCCTTGCCTATCCATCCTAACCGTCCCTTACCATCCCTCATGAGGCCCCTGTTCGCTTTGCAGGTGAGGCCGCCTGGGCGAGGTGCCAATCCCACCTCACCAGTTGTATCCCTTCCGATTCGATGTTCCCAGCTCTAGGACACTGCCCGTAGAGGCGGTAGTGGTGAGTTCCCTCGCTGAGTCCGTGGGTTCCACCAACCTGGAGGGTAAACGACTAAAAAAAAAAAAAATGTTCATACAGTATATGGTTATCAATAAATATATCAGAATTTAAATCATTAAATGTTATTTTCAATTTAATTAACTGTACATATTCAATTATATAACTAATTAATTATTTGGAAATGAAATATCTACTGAATACGATATAAATTAGGAATGTTATTTCTTATAATAACTTACTATTGTATTGGCCACGGTGGTCGAGATCACTAATGCGCTACCTGGTCCCTCTCTGGCATTGGGAGAGCATGGGTTCGAATCTCACCTCAGCCGTCCTGAAAATTGATTTTCGTTGTTTCCCATTTTCACTACCAGGCAAATACTAGGACTGTTCCTTTCAACTGATCAAAGGTCAACAACCTTCCAAAATCTCTTCCCTGACCCCTCTTAAATTATACCCAAGTTAGCGGTCGCCTGGGCGATCGGCCTGTCACCATCCTTGGTTGTATCTGCTGATAAAGTGTGTTCAGCTCCCAGACACCGACCTTGCGACGGTAGAGGAATGATCCGTGGGTGAAACCGAACTGGGAGGATACATGATTTACACAACAATGAAACCATTGTGATTTAGTCAACAGACTTCAATTCGGTAATCATTAAATGCATCTTAGTAGAATTTCTCATGAATTAAAAGGCGTCAGCTTCAGTATTTTAGACCAACAACACCCACTCGCTAGAATTTAATGTGCACATTTCTTCTCAACCCTTCCCCTTGGGCACCGCTCCTGTTTACCAATCCAACATTGGCAAGTTCGCATGACCAGCAGCCGTCTCACAACGAGTATTGAGTTTTATAAAAGATCATCTCACTCTGCAAGTAGCTCCCACTTCCAGCGCGGCCATTGACCCTTATTGAGTACCATATGTATAAGAGAAAAGGAAGGCAAAAGTAGCCTTTACCAGCAACCACGCTGTTGTAAGAATTCCTCGGCATCTTTAATGGTCTGCGTGTCTTGTTAGGAACACGGAAACTTTCACCAAATCAGCTTGGGTTCGAATCCATTCCTGGCATGATGATTATATTTCCTGGTTCCTTACGAGAGTATTCGAAATAATATAGAGCAGCGTTTCCCAAACTGTGGTACGCGTACCACTGGTGGTACGCTCGTATTCGTGCAGGGGTACGCGGTGATGTTACGAAATATATACAAAATATTAAATACGTTACGAAAAATATAGAATATAAAATATAAAATAAAAAATTTAAAAATATAAGAACATTGAAATGTTGCCAAAGGACTTTAAGGCCAAAGACAAGGAGCAGTTTTATGAATTGTTATTTTGATTCAGAACTAAGGGAATTTTTTCAAAAATGGCTCTTGTGAACTTTTCGGTTGAGAGGCGTGCAGACTATGCAGACATAGCTGGCAAAGCAGTTAGATTTTTACAGCCTTCCACTACTTCGTACTTGTGTGAGACTGCATTTACTTCACTTGTTTATCTCAAGAATAAATACCGGAATAGGCTCCTTACAGTGGAAAACGATCTTCGTTTGAGACTCAGCAATCTTAGACCATACATTCCTAAGTTGGCTTCTAATCTTCAAGCTCACCCCTGACATTGAAGTTGTTAGTTGAACTTCGGTTGTTGTGTTGAATTACTGAGAGTTTTTTATTAATATTATTTGTACAGTGTCATTTCTGAATGTTTGAATTGAATGCTTATTGCAATAAATAATAAAACAAGAGGGTACTCCTTTTATTATTTGAACTTTAACTCTAACAGTCTAATTCCAACAAACCCAAATTACAATCGAGCTTTGGTCTGGTACGTAGTGGTGGTGGGGGTTATAGTTACTATATCTCCCAACCATTAGGAGGTACGCGGTACACAAACAAAAAAGTTTGGGAAACACTGATATGGAGCATTAGTGGTAGATCTATTGAAATAAATATTTTTTTCGTTTTGCTTTCAACGCATATAAAAGAAATGTTGTCCAGAGGATTGCAAATACGCTTAGGAAAGGAAGGTTTCTGTCCAACTAATTAATGTGGCTGGCTGCGTGCCGCAGCGGTAACATTCTCGCTTGTTGTGCCCAAGGTTGCAGGATCTCATCGTGGCGCCACCAGTCGGCTTTTGAGGGTGCGAAAATGCACGGGAGTCGTGCCAGTAAATTTGCTGGCACGTTAAAGATCTACTTTGGGGCAGAGTTCCTGCACTCGGCGTCTCCAAAAGCCGCAGTAGTTAAAAGAGACGTAAAACCAGTGTATGTATGTATGTCTACCCCTTATTATTCCCGTTTTCCAACGGGGTCGGGGATGAGATGCGATGGAAGTCTTTGTGGCGATGGTTTTTACGGCCGGATGCCCTTCCTGACGCCAACCTCATGAGAGGAGTTAATGAGAGATGAAATGAATGATGGTGAATGAAACTGGGCAAGGATGTGGAAGGAAGCGGCCGTGGCCTGTCAGAAGGTACCGTCCCAGCATTTGCCTGGGGTTGAAAATGGGGAAACCACGGAAAACCATTTCAAGGACGGCCGACGGTGGGGCTCGAACCCACGCGTCTACCGAGTCAGCAGAGAGCTTGGCCCCATGACCTAAAGCTGCGCGTTAGCCAGCGTAGCCACTACAGACGTAAAACCAATAACATTATTATATTATATTATCATTTAGACTTTCACGGCCCGTGTTACTATTCATAATGTTGAATTTTGGGCTTATGCCGTGTTTTATTATATTAAAATTCGACGCGTTCCGAAAGAAACCATGTCTTTCTTCGTCAGGAATAATCTGGAATACGAAAAATGATTGCTAATAGAAAGCAACAAAGAACATATAGAAGGTGCCCAAAGATGGACGCCATTATAGCCCCAAGTTAGGGACAACGGTAAGCAGCAATGAATTACTCTCTCGGGGTTCTGATAATAGGTAGCCAGGATTCATTGAGATTGTAGCCTCTGTCGCGGTTGAAATTATCTCGGTGTTTACGTATTTCAACCGCCTCCTTGATGATTCTGGGACGATATTGCTTTATACGGGCAAGAACATCCACTCCTTGGAACATGACATCATGGCCAGGTGTTAATGCATGATCGGCAACAGCTGATTTATCAGGTTGAATGAGCCTGATACATCTAGTATGTTCCTTAATGCGAGTGCATATTGTTCTCGAAGTCTGCCCGATGTAAACCTTGCCACAAGTACAGGGAACTCTGTAGATACCCGGTTGTTGCAATTTAGGCAAACTGTCCTTAGTTGGTCGCAGGAGTTGCCTAATCTTAACAGAAGTTCCAAATACAGTCCGTATGTTGTACCGACGTAGGATTTTAGCTATACGATCCGTCGTGTTATGTATGTTCGGTAGGTAAGCAGTTCCTCTTATATCTCTTTTCTGAACTGACGTCCTATTATTATTTGTTGGTTTCAGAACCGTACAAATCAAAGCCTTGCTCCCCCTGCCTTTTTGTAGAACTTTTCATGCTGAACAATTCTCACACTCATAGTATATTGATATTTTTAACGGTTTGCCCAGCGTAAGCTTAAAAAGCGCACGGACGCCAGGTTTTATTTTTCGACTTTTTCACTAAAATCGTTACTGCTTGGCTTCCTTTTATTATAAATAAATTATTTTCTTCAGAAACCTTCCTCGAGATATCCTTTACAGAATGGTGAAACCCGCATCAAAATCAATCCAGTGGTTCTCGGGATTACCCGTGACATCCAAGAATCGGGGACTTTGTTTTATACTAAGTAGAGATTACTATATTATATTATATTATATTATATTATATTATATTATATTATATTATATTATATTATATTATATTATATTATATTATATTACATTACATATTGATACGAACATAATCATTAGCCTACTTTTCAAATTTTGCAAAAATGAGGAAAAAGTAGACTTATGAGATCGATCCGGGCAAATGTCTGTCTGTCTGTCGGGATGTGTGTGTGTGTGTCCCCTATCAACTCCTAAACGGCTGAGCAATCAATACAAAATTTGGTAGGAGTAAAGATCTATACCTGAATAGCTCAATGCCGTATTTGAAAATGATGTCAGTGCTACCAACTGCTGAAAAATCCCAATTGAAATTTGAGCCCCATGTTGGATATCTTGGAAGGTATGAATGGGAGCTATTTCGAAATTGGCAGACGTATAGATAATACTACTTCAGTTTCATTTTCAGGAGGCCATACGTGGCAGTGTTGCCAAAATGATTATAAGCCTGCTGATAGGTCCAATTCTTAATGCAGATAACTTCTACACTATCAATTGGAATTCAACCAAATTTTGTATGTGCTATGTGCACATAAACAGATATGACTAAGCGTATTCTTAAGTTCCACCAGGGTTGCCAACTGTTAATAAATGTTCTAAATTACTTTTATCCAAATACCAATATGTCAGAAAGTATGCAAGCCGACAGCTTTAAACTATGCACACGAATAGTACCTGGCATTCTAGATTAATTTGGAGTAACTAATATACGTGAGTACTGCCAACATGATTCTATGCCTGCTGATAGGTCCAATTTTAAAATGCATGTAACTTCTATATTAACTAATGGATTTCATTCAAAATTGGCAAAACAAGAGATCGTATTATTTCAGAATATTTCTGACCAATACATGTATGACATTGTTGCCAACATGATTTTACGCGCGCTGTTAGATCCAATGTTTAACTGCATGTAACGTCCATGCTATCCATTGGACTTCAACCAAATTTTGTATTCTGTACCTTAAGAGATGGAACTAAGAATATATTCAATCACCAGGGCTGCCAACTGCAGTGCTCTATTAGGCTACATTAGGCTACATTATGCCAGGTATACAGTATTTCGATCTAATTTGAAATTTCTATATTACCAACTTAATTTCGTCATTATTCTAGATAGATCCATATAGATTATTCATTGGCATGAAACTTAAATTTGAAGAATAGTAGGCTCTTTAGTTCGTCACGGAACTTCTTGTTTTTAATTGGGTCCTCATTGATAACTAATTAAATTAAATAAGCTACCAATGGCATTAAGCCTCCGTGGCTTAGGTGGCAGTACGCCGGCCTCTCACCGCTGGGTCCGTTTTTCAAATCCCGGTCGTTCCATGTGAGATCTGTGCTGGACAAAACGGAGGCAGACAGGTTCTTCTCCGGGTACTCCGGTTTTTCCTGTCAAAATTTCATTCCAGCAACACTCTCCACTATCATTTCATTTCATCTGTCATTCATTTAATCATTGCCCAAGAGGAGTGCGTCAGGCCTCGGCAGCCGGCACAGTTCATTACCTCGCCGCTAGATGGGGCTTCATTCATTCCATTCCTGACCCGGTGGGAGACTAGAAGCAGCCTGTGGATTTTTATTTTCACCAATGGCATTAAAGTAATCCAATAAAAGTGAATAAAATAAATGACTATCAGATGTCTATTGAACTAGTTTCGACAGCATTGTGGTCCTCATCAGAATAATCTTAAGAAGCAATTGATAATTGCGAGTGGATAAGAGATATCGTCTTTCAGAGTGAATCAAATCTATTTGGTTTATAAAGAACGTTCGTTACTATAAAGTTAAATAATCGTAAGTTATAAAATTATCATTAAAATTGTTAATTCAACTTAGGTTGTTATTGGAAAGTCTTTAAAAGTATATAAAATGAACGTAAACCTAGAAATCACATCTGTTACAAAATCATTTAAGTATAATTTTCTGACAAATCGAATAATACTGTGCGATAGTAAACTCCACATACTCTAAATTAATATAAGCTTTTCCTGTGCTTTTTGGCACAAACAAATTGTAAGTTGTAAAATAAAAATTATAAATAACTACGTTTTAGACGAAACGATGGTACGTTACTTCGCCAGTTGTAACTGTATCGCAGTCACTTTTTACATTAAGTAACGGGGCTTAAACCTGATGAACGCCATAAATTTCACTTGCTGACATCCATCTATCGATTTCTGCATGAAAACACCCCCACGTACATGTCATCAAAATTTAGTTACTTGTCCTCATATCAAAACCGAAGAACTCGATCTGACTCTTCGCTCCCCATCTCCATCAACCACTCATCCATGTTTAGCCGCTCTTTTGCTGTAGCTGGGTATCGACTATGGAATTCAACTCCTGCCGATATCAGAAATTCTATAACAATAAATAAATTTAAGGCAGCATGCCGAGATTACCTGTTGAATACTGCTGATTACCCCGTGTGAATGGTGATGGATGATAGGATGTATGACTCAGCTAGGATTATATTTAGGATAATATAGAAAGGCCTGCGACATTGTAATTATTATTATTATTATTATTCATATGCCATTTTAATATATATTAGTATTAACATAATTAATGTACTCCTTATTTTCCATCATAATTATTTTTTTTATTTCCAAACTTGTCTCCTATGTACTGGTACCATATTGGGTGGTTAAGTGTAAGAGAGGGCCATGAGCCCTAACATCGCCACTTCTGAACATATACAATAAAATAATAAATAAAAAAATAAAAATAATAATTTCGTTAATATTTTTTTGTAGGAGACGCTACGTAGAGATAATAAAAAAAGTAATCATATCTTTAAAGTTTCGTTTTTGACAATTGAATTAAAGTGAATGCCATATGGTATTGAATTAACTTATTCCACCTTAGTCTATAATAGCCTATATAATTATCTAGCAACCCGCCTCGGCTTCGCCCGGTATCTTTAACGGATTACCCAGCGTAAACATAAAAGGCGCACGGACGGCAGGTCCCACACGCAATTCAGAAATGCCGAGGTGAACAGTGAAACTCCAAACACATATACTCTTCTCTGAAGTCTTAACTCGACACGACTCGACAGTTTGATGCTGGCCGGAGCTAAGGAGATAGGCTCGCTCGCTCCTCGAATGGAGATTGTAGGAAGAAATAACACGTAAGTACACTTATAGTGGGCCGGCCCCGTGGTGTTGGGGTAGCGCGCCTGCCTCTCATCCGGAGGCCCCGGGTTCGATCCCCGGCTCCGTCAGGGATTTTAAAACTGTCGTGAGGGTGGGAACGGGGTGCACTCAGCCTCGTGAGGAGAATTGAGTAGCTGTCTGACAGTGAGACAGCGCCCTGATCACGAAAACCAAGATTAACGGCCGAGGG
The DNA here is from genome assembly GCA_946902985.2 of Meconema thalassinum. Classification (NCBI taxonomy): domain Eukaryota; kingdom Metazoa; phylum Arthropoda; class Insecta; order Orthoptera; family Tettigoniidae; genus Meconema; species Meconema thalassinum. The sequence continues at coordinate 1,417,941,150 of OX336389.2, forward strand.
GACCCGACGCGCTGATCACGCGTCACCCCAATATCTGCAGGCCGAATGGCTGGGCAGCGGTCGCTTGGTCGGCCTTAGCCCGTCATGGGCTGGATAGTGCCCGGGGGGTCACACTTATAGTGGGCCATATCGTGAACTTTTTAGCAGAACTTTTCATTCTGAAATGCTAATCGTTACATTACTACATAGCTACCACACCCTACATACAAGGCAATCTGTTTAACATATTCTAACCTTGGTCTACCCCTACAGTTCTTGTCCACGATCCTTCCTTCAATAACTAAGCTTGCTGTTCCTGGGTGTCTTAGTATGTGTCCAACCAACCTATCTTTTCTCTTCATTAGCAGTCGCCAGAAACATCTCTCCTCTCCCACTCGTCTTAATACCTCTTCATTTGTTACCACATCTACCCATATGATCTTCATCATTCTCCTGTAACACCACATTTCAAATGCTTCAATTCTCCTCTTTTCTGCTACATCAATAGTCCAAGTTTCACGTCCATATAGTGTCAAGCTCCAGACAAAGGCTTTCAAAAACGACTTCCTAGTTCCGAAATCTATATTCGATGTCAACAGAGTCATTTTCTGTAGAAATGCTATCCTTACCTGAGCCAACCTACTTCTTATATCCTTTGCTTCGTCCATCACTGGTTATTTTGCTTCCTAAGTAGCAGAAGTCTCCTACTTCCTTTAGCCTTTCACCTGCTAATTTTATGTCCATATAGGTTTCTGATTTATCTCGCCTGCATTCCAATATATTTGTTTTACATTTATTAATTTTCATCATGAATTATTTCCTCAAGACGGAGTCAATACCATTCAAAAACTCATTCATTTTAAAAATGAGTAAACAATCAAAGAAGAAGAAATTTGTGCATTTAGAGATAAAATTATAAGCATTGAAACGACTTTACAACGGAGAAACAATAAGAAATCCTGCACTCGAATACGGTGTCGGCGATGTTTCTGTTGGGGACTGGCGAAGAAACCCACTTAATTTGGAACAGTTTTCATCAAAGAAATGCTGTGTGGAATCTCTTAACTGAAGAGCTGTAAAGAAGTCGGAGTTTGAAGAAACAATTGAGGCGGTTACTTGTTGTGGGGGTTTGCCTGTTCCTCTATCGGGCGCGTCCCAGGTGGCGGATAGGGGGGCTCGCCGGACTTGTCCGGAGGGTTTGAGGGAAATAAAATACCTCTCGCGGACCAAAAACAGGCCCCTTGCCAGGGTTATGGTGAAGCTATGTTAGGCCTAGCAAGCCAGTAGTGGATATGAAACTGCTTTTAAAACGGGAACGGGCCTCGGAAAGGACAGATCTAAAGGAAGCAGACCTGGCTATGGAAATGGACTACGAATCGGAACTTTGAATATAACGACATTGACGGGAAGAGTGGAGGAGGTTGTGGATATGATGGAGAGGAGAAAACTGGATGTACTCGGACTGGCAGAGACCAGATGGAGAGGGGAAGGAAGAAAAGAACTGAGAAAAGGCTTGCAGCTATACTGGATAGGAAATGAGGAGGGGAAGAGAAATGGAGTGGGAATGGTGGTGAGAGAAGGGCTGAGGGAGGAAGTAAAGAGGGTAAGTGATAGAATAATTAGAGCCAGAATCACTGTGAAAGGTAGAAAACTGGACATTCTGCTAGTCTATGCACCACAGGTGGGATGCACAGAAGGCGAGAAGGACGAGTTTGAAGAGGAGTTGCAGAAGCAGTTAGTGGGGAGAGACCTGATAGTCATGGGAGACCTAAATGCCCATGTCGGAACTGATAGAAGAGGTTTTGAGGAAGTGATTGGTGGTGAAGGATGGGGAAACAGGAATAAGGAAGGAGAGAGATTGTTGGAACTGTGCAAGATAAATGGGCTAATGGTTGGAAACACATGGTACAAGAAGAGAGAGAGCCATAAAATTACTTGGTACAGCAGGGATTTGACTAGGAAATCAGTGGTGGACTATATTCTATGCGGGAAGGAGACAAAGAAGAGTATCACGGATATAAGGGTAATACCTTCAGAAGCCCTGGACAGTGACCACCGTCTGCTGGTCGCCAAGGTGCGAGGACTGAAGGAAAAGAGGAGAACCGAAAACCAAGAAAGAAGAATAAGGACATGGAAGCTGAAGGAGGATGGAAATAAGGAGAAGTTCCAGATATTAGTGAGGAACAAATTACCGAAGGATGATCCGAAAACAGGTGAAGAAGAATGGAATAGGTTCAAGGACGTGTTGGTAGAAGCAGCGGAAGTCGTGTGTGGCAGAACTAGTGGAAAGAAAAGGTGGAAGGAAACACCATGGTGGAACCCCAGAACTAAGGAAGCAGTGAAAAAGAAAAATGAAGCATTCAGGAAATGGTTCCAACAGAGGACAGACAGAACAAGAGAAGAATACCAAGAGCGGAAGAAAGAAGCAGGAGAAGTAGTGAAGGAAGAGAAAAAGAAATGGCTGGAGAAATGGACAGAAATGATGGAGGAGGACTGTGATGGCAGTAAGAAAGTGTTGTATGGAATGATAAAGGCAAAGAGAAGAGATGCAGGGGAAAATGTCAGAATGGTGGACAGGAATGGAAACGAGGTCGAAAATATGGAAGAAGTAAAGGTTATCTGGAGAGAATACTTCAAGGAACTCCTAAATCCAACTAAAACCAGCGTAGTGGACATTGTGGAGGAAGAAACAGACAGTGACCAAGACATTTCAGAGAAGGAATTGACATGGAAAGAAGTGGAGGAAGCATTAAAGAAGATGAAAGGGGGAAAGACACCGGGAATAGACGAAGTGAGTGTGGAGATGGTGAGAGCAGCAGGGGTGATAGGAACACAGTGGCTCTTTCGAGTAATGAAAGTGATATGGAGGGAGAAGAAAATACCAGAGGACTGGAAAAGAGGGATAATAATACCCATATTTAAAAAGGGAAGTAGGAAGGAATGCAAGAACTACAGGGGAATTACACTCATGTGCCACTGCGCCAAAATATTTGAGAAGGTACTGGAGAGAAGAATTCGGACAGAAGTTGAGGATGGGCTGAGGGAAGAACAGTATGGATTCAGGCCAGGAAGGTCAACGGTTGACCTCATCTTTGCAGTAAGACAGCTACAAGAACACCATTATGAATATGGGAAAGATCTGGTGATGACCTTCTTGGATATTGAGAAAGCATATGATAGTATTAATAGAAACAAGGTATGGGAAGCAATGAGAGCAAAAGCAGTGAACAAGGAGACAGTGGCAAGAGTGAAAGCAATGTACGAGGGAAGCAAAAGCTGTGTAAAGGTGGGAAGAGAGAGAACGGAATGGTTTCAACTGGAGAGTGGTCTGAAACAGGGAAGTGCCCTCTCACCCCTGTTATTTATAGTGGTGATGGATGAAATCATACGAAAAGTGGTAAATAGCATTGGGGAAAGGAAAGTGAAGGCAATGTTGTTTGCTGATGACCTTCTGGTATGGGGAGAGGATGAGGAAGAAGTACAAGAGCAATTAGATGAGTGGAAGAAGGTAGTGTTATCATATGGGATGAAGTTCTCAGCACAAAAGAGTGAAGTGGTCATCACAACGAGGAAGAAGAACAGACTGGATATGGGCATAACACTTGGAGGACAGCAGTTGCAGAAAGTAGAATGCTTCAAGTACTTGGGAAGCATAATTGAAGAAAAGGGAGGCAATAGGATGGAAATAAATGAGCGGGGAAGGTGCGCAGATGGATTTTTCAAGAGTGTTAGGGGGATGATATGGAATAAAGATTTACCACAAAAATGTAAAGGAATCATCTACAAGACCTACTTTGTGCCAATTTTGACATATGGTTCAGAAACATGGGTGATGAAGGAAAGGGACAAGAATAAAATACGAGCAGTGGAGATGAAGTTCCAGAGGAGTAGGGTAGGAGTGACAAGAATGGACAGAGTAAGGAATGAGAGAGTCAGGGAGATGGTAAGAGAGGAACCATTGCAAAATAGAATAGAGCGATCTAGGCTACAATGGTATGGACATGTGAGGAGGATGCAAGAGGAGAGGATACCGAAGAAGATGTTTGGAATGGAAATGACGGGAAGGAGGCCAAGGGGAAGACCAAGGGACAGATGGACAAAAGGAGTTAAGAAGAGTGTGGAGGAAAGAAGAGTGTGCTGGGACACAGTAAATGACGAGAGATGGTGGATGGACAGGAAACGATGGAGAGGCTTATGTTCCAAGCAGACCCGACCAGCGGTTGGAAACTGCTCAAGATGATGATGATGATGACTTGTTGTTTACACAACAATGAGAGAAGGAGGCTCCAATTTCTTTTCAACATCGTTTTGCAGTACAGTATTTGTGTTTCCCACTTACTGTACATTTCGACAGTCTGAGTTTTCAATAGTTTGAGGTGGCCTCGGTTCCGTTCAGTTTCCGCCTCGTTGCGTAGTGGCTAGCATTCTTGGCTATCACCGCGGAGGTCTGGGTTCGATTCCCGGCTCTGCCAAGAAATTTACTTCTGGTCTGAGGGCTGAAACGGGATACACCCAGCCTCGTGAGACAAAACTGAGAGGAGACTGGTTCGATTACCACTTCAGACATCATGGAATGGGGGTTTTCATGGTTTCTCGCTTCTACTCTAGACAAATGCCGAGATGGCACCTAACTTAAGGCTAAGGCCGCTTGCTACCTAGATCCTACCTCAATTACAAATAGACCTATACACACGTGTAGAAACATCACAGTGGCACAGGTTACCAGAGAAATTCTACACATATCCACATACACGAGGCTACATGTCCATGATATCCCAAAGCCCCTAACTAGCCAACAACAACAACAACATTAACAACAACGATTTCCGACTCTGTCTAGAAATGCAAATTTTGTTCAGAGTGCTGGAACGGGCACTCTCAGCAGAACTGATAAGTGATGGGTTCAATTGCTGCCTCAACCTTTCTAGAAGTAGCCTTCCGTGGTTTCCCACCTCTGCTTCAGGCGAATGCCGGGATGGTAACTTACCTATTTTAAGACCACGGCCACCTTTTAACCAAATCCTAACCACAGGTACAAATGTACAAATACAGTACACTCACTAGTACACTCATCACAATGGCACAGGTTATGAGACAGACTCCATAAAGACCAAGTACATGGGGCTAATTGACCACGATGATGCAAAGCTCCCAATCGTATCAACAACAAATAACCGTGAAATTAAAATGAAATACATCTTAATATACTCACCATATTCTTCAGTCCCTCGTCTATATTCAACCGTCATTTTACCCTACCGCCTTATTGCGCAGTGGTTATCATTCTTGGCTATCACTGCGGAAGCCCGGGTTCGATTCCCGGCTCTGCCAAGAATGTTAATTCTGGTCTGAGGGCTGGAACGGGTTACACTCAACCTCGTGAGGCAAAACTGAGAACAGGTGGTCGCCATCCTGGAAGAGGTAATCCGTAGTTTCCCACTTCTACTCCAGGCGAATGCTGGTATGGTTGCTAAATTAAGGCCACGGCCAACTTCTTCCCAATTACAACTACACACACTAATACAACCATCAATATAACACAGGTTATCAGACAAATTGCGCTCACACCCAAGTATACGGGGTTACATGACCACGATGTCTCAAAGCCCCTCAATGAATCAACAAGACAACCTTTTGCCCTGAGTGGAAATTCCACTACCAATAATGTCAGAAATATAAGGCTGTTAGCAGAGATGAGTCTGTTGTTGTTATTGCTTTTGTTATTGTTTTTTGAGATTATCTATCTTGAATAGCATTGGTCTTGACTTATTTTTGTAGAATCGCCAATATTTCACACTCATACGAGGGCTGGTTTTATTTTTCAAGTTCCGATGGACTGTATGAAAATAACAGATTGACATACCAAACTGATTTTACTACTAACAAGGGGAGGATACGATGCATGGGTCACTGATTCGAACGATCTTTAGTACACGTGTAGGACATGGCCAGGCGTATATCAGGTTCAAGTAGTAAGGTGCGCTTCTCAGCCGTTTTCGAGAAATTAATTAATTGCTATTACAGTGCGGCGTCCATGTGCGTTGTATGCCACCAAGAACTCAACGAGCGCGTGGTGCAGCGGTAAGGGCCCTGCTTCTTAAGCGCGGGATCACTGGATCGAATCCCACCGGTAAGCCTTTGCTGTGTGTAATGTTTTTTTTTTTTTTTGTAACCATTGGCTATTTCCAACCACTACCCATAGCATGAGTCATTGCTTGCGGGGTACGGGGTGGTCTGATGGTTGACAGACGTGCAATGAACGGAACAGACTGGGCCTTCAATGTATAAATGTATACATATACTAGAATACGCCTGACCGTGTATAATACCAATGTATTTGCAATGCGAATACTATACATTATGTAATGTCACAAACATTGACCCGGATACGATGATTTCAGAATCCCTTTTCCGGCTCACATAACACGTTATTACAATTGACAGCAAAATAAGCAGTATTCACGACACCTACAGTTGTACGAATTGCCAATGTTTACAAAAACAAAATACACAACTCAAAGGCTCACAAGTGGCATTCGATCCAGCGATCCCACGCTTACAAAGCGGGGCTCTTACCTCTGCACCACGCGTTCATTGGATTCCTGCTAGCGTACAACGTGCATACAGTAGACACCGCACTGCATTTATTCCTATTAATTAATTTCTCAGAAACGGCTGAGAAGCGCTCCTTACTACTTGCACCTGGTATACGCCTGGGCATGCCCTACACATGTACTAAAGATGATTCGAATTGGTGACCCATGCATCGTATCCTCTCCTTGTAAGTGTTTGCTAGTTTGGATTTGATCTTCCAAGACGCCAATGGAGGATCTTAAATCGGACACGCACCGGACAAGGCAGATGTGCGCATTCACTGCATAAATGGGGCTGGTCTAACTCTGCGGATTGTGACTGTGGTGCCTCCTCACAGTCTATCCATCACATTGTCGCCGACTACCCTCTCCGCAAGGCTTCATAACTTAACATAACGAAAATGGTTGTTTGGGTAGATTATGTAACAAAATGGGTCTTGGCCACATTGTGGTCGTTACGTTTCATATCCGGAAGTCATTTGTATCGCATGGTAACGTTATTGGGCCATATAACGTTATTCTGATATTGGTTATCGTAGGAACGAAATAGTATTGTCCGACAGAAATAACGTTATTTGAATAAGTCTCTCGAAAAGTATCCCCTAATACCGTTATTCGGACTAATAACGTTCTTCGGATATCGGTTATCGTAGAAACGAAATACTAGTGCCCACCTGAAATAACGTTATCGGAATACATGTCTCGAAAAAAATCTCCTAGTATCGTTATTTGGACTGATAACGTTATTCGAATATCAGTTAACCAAGGAACGATATGGTAGTGCCCGCCTAAAATAACGTTATCGGAATACATATCTCGAAAAATATTCCCCCAATACCGTTATTAGGATTAATAACGTTATTCGGATATTGGTTATCTCAGGAACGAAATGGTAGTGCTCACTAGAAATAACGTTATTTGAATAGATCTCTCCAAAAAATCCCCCAATACCGTTATTCGGACTAATAACGTTATTCGGATATCGGTTATCGCAGGAACGAAATGCTAGTGCTCACTAGAAATAACGTTATTTGAATACATCTATCGAAAAATATTCTTTCAATACCGTTATTCGCACTAATAACGTTATTCGCATATCGTTTATATATTACAAACGGCATCATCGATTGAGAATGGCACCATTTTGATACATTTTGCGTTGGAGAACTCCATAGAGTAGAAAGAGTTGAAGTGTCACCGTGATAGGGTATTGTATTTTTAGCCTACTTTTCATATTTTGCAAAAATGAGGAAAGGTAGTCTTATGAGATCGATCTGGGAAATTGTCTGTCTGTCTGTCTGTGCATGTTCCCCCCCCCCTTATCAACTCCTAAACGGCTGAAGCAATCAAAACCAAATTTGGTATGAGTAAAGATCTATATCTGAATATCTCAAGGCCATGAAAATGAAGTAAGTGCTACCAACTGCTGAAAAACCGCAATTGAAATTTGAGCTCCATGTTGGATATCTTGGAAGGTATGCATGGGAGCTATTTCAAAATTGGCACATAATTATATAGATAATACTGTTTCAGTTTAATTTCCAGGAGGCCATACATGACAGTGTTGGCAAAATGATTCTAAGCATGCTGATAGGTCAAATTTTTAAACTAAAAGAACTTCTACACTATCAATTGGATTTCAACCAAATTTCGTATGTAGTCTACTATGTGTACATAACCAGATATCACTATGCTTATTCTTAAGAGCAGCCAGCTGCTGACAACTGTTGATAATTGCTGTCTCTACTTTTTACCCTTATATTAATATATCAGAATGCATGCAAGCCAACAAATCTAAACTTTGCACACCTATAGTACCTGACATTCTAGATTAATTTGGAGCAACTAATATTATGCCAATGCCGCTAACATGATTCTAAGCCTGATGATAGGTTCAATTCTAAAATGCATGTAACTTCTATACATACAAATGGATTTCGTCCAAAATTGGCACAAAAATAGATCATAATATGTCAGATTATTTCTGACCAAGATATGCATGACATTGCTGCCAACATGATTTTACGCGCGCTGATAGATCCAATATCTAACTGCATGTAACGTCCACGTTATACATTGAACTTCAATCAAATTTTGTATTCTGTACCTTAAGAGATGGAACTAAGAATATATTAAGTCATCAGGGCTCCCAACTGTAGTGCAGGTAGCCTATATTTCGAATTAATTATAAATTTTGATATTACCAACTTAATTTCGTCATTAACTTAGATAGTTCCATATAGATTAAACATTGGCATGAATCTTTAAGTTTAAGGAAAATAGGCTTCTTAGTTTGTCACGGAACTGCTTGTTGAACTTGCGAAAGTGGCGAATGTCCGGAAAAACACTCTTAAATGCGCTTTTGAAGAAAGGAACAACAGACCGACACTAGTTGAAATACATAGGCCTAGGTGGATAGCGAACGACCTGAAGCTTAATAGAGATCAAGTACTAGCGAATCAACTAGACAACGGGGAAAGTTCAGTGTACATTAAATTAGTGCACACCTTACTTTATGAAAACATATTATCTCGACATGAAGGTGTGAAATCCTTCCGGCTAGCTAGCGGTAACACCACAAAGATAACTATCACTGCTTCAGACTCTTTAACAAAACGTGTGCGTGTCTGTTTAATCTCCTCCCGAAGTCAACAATGAAAGGCTCTCCCGCGTGCTTTCTACGCATGGAGTTCTCAAGGACATACCGAACGAGTGCTGGAATGAAGTATACGAATTTTCTGCTGTAAGTAATGGCATACGTATTGTAACAATTGATCTTAAATACCCCATTCCATCATATTTGACGGTCAATGATTGTAAAGTTTTGTTAACATATGAAGGACAAGCTAAGTATTGCTTTTATTGTAAAGAAACCTCCCACTTACAAATAGACTGTCCGAACAGAAGGAATCGCCCGTTACTTCATGTCAGACAACAAACCTACAGCACGGTGCTGGGCGAGTCACATGGGAGTAGTAAGCTAAGCAACACTACCGACATGGAAACTGCAGTACCTTCCCCTGAATATCCAGCCATATCAGAGGCCTTTCATAACAGGCCCCATTCTACAAACACATATAGCATTGCGGAAGTAACTCAACCATCATATAACGTAGCTGAAACATCCCTGACTACTTTACATAGCAATGAAGAGGGGACTGTGACGTCACGATCGGACAGCACGGGGAAGGGACACACCAGCAGGCAACACAGCAGTCTGTGCAGCAGCCAGATACTACTAAGACTAAATGTCCCGATTTTTAGTTTGTAATTCTGACATCGCGTAGTAGCACCAAAGTGAGACAATTTCTGTTTTAAGTTTTCTCTTGAATGAAAGCTCGTATTTGCGATGTCAAAACCACTATGTATACTAGAGTGCAATAGAATTGATATCAATTCAATGCATTTTCCAAAATGTAAAAAACAAAGACGTTACTAGCAGTTTTTTATATTTCTGCTTAAAATATGAAGAAAAACTGGTAATACGAAAACGGAGATTTATTTCCTGATTCCAATGCATTTTTCATAAATAAAATCGGGTGAATGGAATCGTCGACATAAGTTTGGGAATTGTTTTGAAAAGGGTGGTAGGAGTAGCGTTGAGGCTACACAAGATCTCTAGCGCAAGGAAAATGATGAACACGCTGAGTTGACGAATATTGTAGTTCGGCGAGTTACATGTACAAGTGCCTAGGCGTGGAACAATACCTGAGCAATAAAATTATAGTAATGTCACGCTTATGTAACGTTGACACAAGGTGTTTATACAGATACTTTCTTACTTCCTCAAACATTCTTGTTCTTGTTCTTGTTGATAATAATAAATTGTAGGGGCTTGGGACATCTTGGTCATCAGTCCCATGTAGTTGACTATGTGTGTTACTGTATTAGAGCCAGGGATGGGGCAGGTGCCCTGAGTCTTCAAGTAAGGTACTATCTCGGCATTTACCTGGAGGGAGTGTGGAAAACCCTGCGAAACACAAGACACAACTGAACTTCAGGTGCAACCACAATGGTAGGTTGATTGACAGGTGAACTAGTCAATGAGAGATGTTGGACTGATGACAGTTTCCTAGGAAAAAAATCATAAAATAAGAAGGAATTTCTGAATGGCAATAAACATCTGCTGTAAGAAACATTGTTTCAGTTCCTTACCTTTTATTTCGTTCAATACGCCAATACACAAGCTCTGCTGGAACTTTTCTTCGTTTTATGTGAGCGTACAAAGGAAGTGGATATTTATGCAGGACGCTTTCACCTAGAGAACTCGCGCTTGACTGTCGTCAGTATCTATGGAGACCAATTTTCCATTTTCACAATGGCTACGTCTTACTTTTCCACACAACGCATTGTTTCCGTTTGAATTCGAACTCTCTTCTCTGAAAAAAGTTGTCACTGAATAGTTCGTGGTCTTGTACTCTTACACTTATATATTAGAAGTTCAAAAAAAAGACTAAACCCGTGGTGCGACAGCCGTTGAAGGGCCTAGTTCTACCAAGCAACCGCTGTTCAGCCATGTAGCTTGCAGATTGTGGGGTGACGTTTAGTCATCCAACTTGTATAAATAAATTTAAAGTGAAATCAAAACTGCTCAGTACTTTACACATTCTCTAATGCAAGCGTAAAGAAATATATAATTTCAAATATAAACTAGGGAAAAAATCTTATGTATGTGTAGAGGTTTTTCTTAGAGCCTGGCTTCCTTTTCTTGGTACAGTACTTACTGTCGACCAAAATATTATGTGCACTCGAGTTTGAAGGTTGTTTGTGAGTAACCAATAGACCTATATAAAATCCACTAACATAATCATTTTCGTCGTTCTATTTTACGTTAGTTCATGTAGGTTTGGAAATTTTTATTTATATATATATATATTTTATCGCAGTTGAAACACAAAAGTTGACCGTTTTTAAGCGCGTTTCAACCATGCGTCACATTTAATAATTATTATCTCACAAACCCGTCATCAAATCGAATCCAAATTTTAGCACAATATACTTTAGAATGTTGTATAACAGGTTTATTAATTTCAAAATTTTGTGTGTTCAAGAACGAATTTTGTTATCATTTTTGTAAGGTAACTATTTCTCGGCTCGGGGTCGTTGTAAAATGTAGTTCTTGGTTGCGTTGTAATCCTTATACAACAAAAAGTTATGTTGTATGACTGTGAAATACGTAAATTAATTCACTTATTTTATATCGGTTTGTATTTGTACGGGGAATTAAGACATGGTTCACCAGCTAGACGCTCCGGGAAATTCTGTACAGCGTTGCTGGTATGGAGCCCATCACTTCCGAGCGAAGCGCGCCATGACGCGTGAAGGAGCCCATCTTGGCAACGCTGTACTGCCTTTACTGGAGCGGCCAACTGGTGAACAATGTCTTAATTCCCCAAACAAATACAAACCGATATAAAATAAGTGAATTAATTTACGTATTTCACAATCATACAGCATACCTTTTTGTTGTATAAGGATTACAACGCGATCAAGAACTACATTTTCAAACCAACCCGAGCTGAGAAAAAGTTACCTTACCAAAATGATAACAACTTTGTTTCTTGGCCATACAAAATTTTAAAATTAATGAACCAGTTATACAACATTCCAATGTATATTGTGTTAACATTTTGATTCGATCTGTTGACGGTTTGTGAGATAATAATTCTTAAATGTGACGCATGGTTGAAACACGCTTAAAAACGGGCACTTTTTGTGTTCCAACTGCGATAAGAAATATTAAAATATAAAAAAACAAGGAGTTCCGTGACGAACTAAAGAGCCTACTTTTCTTAAAATTTAAGATTCATGCCAATCTATATGGATCTATCAAGAAAATAGCGAAATTTAGTTGGTAATATCGAAATTTCTAATTAGTTCGAAATATACCTGTAGCCTAATAGAGCACTACGGTTGGCAGCCCTGGTGACCGAATATATTAATAGTTCCATCTCTTGAGATACAGAATACAATATTTGTATGAACTCCAATGGATAGCATGGACGTTACATGCAGTTAGACATTGGATTTATCAGTGCGCGTAAAATCATGTTGGCAACAATGTCATGCGTGCGTTGGTCAGAAATAATCTGAAATATTATGATCGCTTGTTGTGCCAATTTTGGATGAAATCCATTTGTTAGTATAGAAGTTACATGTATTTTAAAATTGGTCCTATCAGCAGGCTTAGAATCATGTTGGCAGCACTGGCGTAGGTCTATATTAGTTATTCCAAAATAATCTAGAATGCCAGGTACTAGGCTATACGTGTGCAAAATTTTGAGCTATTGGCTTTCATACTTTCTGATCTATTGATATTAGGGTAACAAAAATAGAGACAGCATTTATTAACAGTTGGCAGCCCTGGTTACTCTTAAGAATAGGCATAGTCATATCTGTTATGGTACACATAGCACACACGAAATTTGGTTGAAATCCAAATGATAGTATAGAAGTTACATGTATTTAAATTTGGACCTCTCAGCAGGCTTAGAATCATGTTGGTAGCACTGACGTATATAAGTTACTCCAAATTAATATAGAATGACAGGTCCTATACGTGTGCATAGTTTAAAGCTGTCTGCTTGCATACTTTCTGATATATTGGTATTTGGATAAAAACAATAGGGAGTGCATTTATTAACAGTTGGCAGCCCTGGTGGCTCTTAAAAATATGCTCATTGATATCTGTGTATGTACACATAGTACATACGAAATTTGGTTGAATTCCAATTGATAGTGTAGAAGTTATATGCATTTAAAATTGGACCTATCAGCAAGCTTATAATCATTCTGGCAACACTACCATGTATGGCCTCCTGGAAATTAAACTGCAATATTATTATCTATACGTGTGCCAATTTTGAAATAGCTCCCATTCATACCTTCCAAGATATCCAACACGGAGCTCAAATTTTAATTGCGATTTTTCAGCAGTTGGTAGCACTGACATCATTTTCAAATATGGCCGTGAGATATTCAGGTATAGATCTTTACTCCTACCTAATTTTGTTTCGATTGCTGCAGCCGTTTAGGAGTTGATAGGGGGGGGGGACACACACACACAGCCAGACAGACAGGCAGACAGAAGGACAGACAGACAGACAGACACGCATTTGCCCGATCTCATAAGTCTACTTTTTCCTCATTTTTGCAAAATGTGAAAAGTAGGCTAAAAATCCAAACCAACATGAACTAACGTAAAACAGAACGACGAAAATGATGATGTTATTGGAATTCATGTAGGTCTATTGGTTACTTCACAAACAACCTTCAAACTCGAGTACACATAATATTTTGGTCGATAGTAGTCGCAATTCCCCCTGGGATTTAGTGGTATGCCCTTGAATCAGGGCTGGCATGCGAAACGAAATGTATGGCTGTGGGGGCGAACATATTTGAATTTTGCCGTGAGCGCGATACTCGGGATCGAAATGACGATTGTCGGCGGGAAATTAAATCGAAGCGAAACTTAATTCGAAGCGAAATGACGTAGCAAAATCAACGCGAAACTTAATAGCAACGCGAAATTACATTGTACAATTGAATAAAATTTCACTCACGGCGCGAAAAAAAAATCGTTACAATCTTTTAATTTCGATCCCGGCGCGAAATACAATTCATTACAGACTTTTAATTTCACTCGCGGCGCAAAATAAAATTCGATACAGACTTTTAATTTCGCTTCCTGTGCGAAATAAAATTCGTTGCAGTCTTTTAATTTCACTCCCGGCACGAAATACAATTCATTACAGACTTTTAATTTTGCTCGCGGCGCAAAATAAAATTCAATTCAGACTTTTAATTTCGCTTCCGGTACGAAATAAAATTCGTTACAGACTTTTAATTTCGCTCCCGGCGCGAAATAAAACTCGGTTACAGACTTTTAATTTCGCTCCCTGCGCGAAATAAAATTCGTTACAGACCTTTAATTTCGCACCCGGCGTGAAATAAAATTCCCAAACGGTATTTAGTTTCGCCCTCCGAAGTGAATTTAAAATGAATGGAACATTTCATTTCGTTGTTGAAATTAAAATGTATTCGTTTCGAGAGTGAAATTATGTTCGGAGCGATTTTCAAAGTCCTGACGTTGGCAGCAGTAGCAATCTTATTACCGTTCACCGTCTGCACAATCTGCAGGGCTGCAACAGCAACGTGAGTCATTCAATGCTCATCACTCCAGTAGAGGAGAAAGTCAGTGCTATGGCATCAACATCATCGTCGTTGACTGCACCTCGGACTCGTGGCTGGGCCTCCCTGACGTTCATAACGCAATGGGGCAACAAGTACCTTTACTTGTTCTATAGCGAACAAGAAGACGAATGTGCTGTGTGGACAGACATTCAAGATGTGAAGAACTCCAATTACAATACAAATTGTCAGTTTAACTCTTCAGTCAGTCAACACTAATTTGCCCAATAACTGGGAGGGGTACAATGTATATACAGTAATATGTAAATAACATTATATGTATTAGTTTATGGTCACGATTATAATGCAGCAATTTTAGTGATCTTAAATCTAATACATGTATTTTTTTCAGGAGTGTTACTTACATCTTATATACGTTGTACCCCACCCAGTTATCGGGTAAATTAATGTTGACTGACTGAAGAGTTACAAATAACATAAAATCGTCTGTGGTAGTACCGCGGCGTATATGGAGTTCTGTTTCGGAGGTGGGTTACTCGAACAACAGGGTTGAGGGGTCATTCCTCTCATTTCTACATTCTTTATTCTTACACTTCCGTAAATTTCGGGGGGGGGGGGGGCTTGGCATTCCTTACTACTTCCTTCTTACCATCAGCGCATTTGTACTGACCATGGCACGAAAACAAACCCCTGTGCCACGTACAGTATTTCGTTTCGCACTGCAATTAGTGTTGCGTCGCCTTTCACTATGTTATTGTGCTTATAATTACATTTTGCTTCCATTTTAATTTTCGCGCTTAAAATCAATATAATTTTGCACCCGAATATCACGCTCATGGCGAAATTAAAATGTTAACGGGTCGACAACCATTTTGTTTTGCATGCCAGACCAGATTTAATTTCAGACATGAAAGATATGTTCCATGCATTTTAAATTCACGCCGGGGGCGAAACTAAATGCTGTTTGGGAATTTTGTGTCATTAAAATAAACCGTGGCACTACATCCCATGAAAGGCCTAGGCCTACCAAGCGACCGCTGCCCAGGCATCTGCAGATATTGGTCAGCGCATCGGGTTCCCTCGGCCGTTAATCTTGGATTTCGTGACTTTCAGACAGCTACTCTCGAGGCTGAGTGCAGCCCGTTCCAACCCACACGTCCGTTTCTAAAATCACTAACGGAGCCGGGAATCGAACCCGGGGTCTCCAGGTGAGAAGCAGGCACGCTATCCCCAACACCATGGGGCCAGCAATTGTTGTCATACCAGGAGCAAAAATAACAGTCGTTAAAAATGTTCTTTCGCGCCGGGAGCAAAATTAAGAGACTGTAGCGGTTTTCAAAAAAAAGGAAGATTGTAGTTTTACGTGACCTTGAATCTTGTGATTATGAGCCACGGGACCTCCTTTTTACGTGGAATACGAACCACAGGACATGGCATTTCACTTCGAAAATCTCACATGCATTGACCGGGAATCGAACCCGGACCGCCTTGGTGAGCGGCACACAGCTAGACCGCTGAGCCACCACGCCCCATAGATAGCGGTTTTCATTTCGTGCCAGGAGCGAAATGAAAAGTCTTATATCGAATTTTATTTCAGGCCAGGAGCAAAATTAAAAGACTGTAAAGAATTTTATTTCGAGCCGGGAGTGAAATTAAAAGTCTGTAATAAATGTTATTTCGAGCCGGAAGCTAAATTAAAAGTCTGTAATGAATTTTATTTCGAGCCGGGAGCGAAATTGAAAGTCTGTAACGAATTTTATTTCGTGCCCGGAGTGAAATTGAAAGTCAATTTTTTTTATTTCGCGCCGGAAGCGAATTTAAAAGTCTAACGGTTTTTATTTTACGCCAAGAGCGAAATAAAAAGTCTTTAATGAATTTTATTTCACGCCAGGAGCAAAGTTAAAAGTCTGTTAAGAATTCTGTTTGTAGCCGGGAGCGTACGAATTTTATTTAGCACCGGGAGCGAAATTAAAAGTCAGTAATGCATTTTATTTCGCGCCGGAAGCGAAATTAAAAGACTAATGAATTTATTTCGCCTCTGCAGCGAAATTAAAATTCTGTTACTAATTTTATTTTGCGCCAGGAGTGAAATTTTATTCCTTTGAACAATTTAATTTCGCGACGCTAATTTAAATTGATGATACATTTCGTTTTGCATGCCAGTCCTGCCTTGAATCGGTTTTGGTGGTGGCTCCATTTTTCACCTAAAATGTAAAACTAACTGCACTTGATGACCGTAATGCTCTCCATCAGTCGTACCTATATGTGCATCGTACATGTATATGATCTACCAGAGATACTGTCCAAAAATAAATTGCCGAAAATAGAACACCTAACGAACACTAAAAATAACGGTGTTGCAGGTAAAATAAACCAAGTAAAAAGTAATTAAAGGGTTCGATGAACTAAAAACAGGAAAAACAACATGAAAAATTAGAAGTCGTAAGTACAAACTGGTAAAATTTCAAAGGATCACTCAGAAATATCCAGAACTGAACAATAATTCAGAACTAGCCATCACAGTCACAGTCAATCGCAACATCGGACTAGATGCTCAGGAATCCCATACCGTCAGGTAAGGGATAAGGTCATCACTCTCTCACTTGACTTTCGATCCCCTTTCCTGCTGCTGCGGTGGCCTTGGTCGAGCTTGTGGCGCGCCGTGGCCGCCTGCTTTAAGCGTGTGTACAATCCTGTATGAAATATTACCTTATAAAAGATGCTGGAAGTGTCGTCCTTCCTGGGTTATACAGGCATTGTATCCGGTAACCACATTTTGGCTTTCGCGAGTGAGTTCTGCCACTGTAATGTTTCTGATTTTGTATTTTATGTTCTTTATTGAACACTGAGTCAGTAGGCCTAGTGGCAAACTTATTTACAATTACGTGAATCTGTGCTTGTGAAGGTGACACTTCATCAGGAAATTGCTGAACTTACCCACCGGGCCGACTTGTACTTAAAATAAGTTTTACATACAAAAATACGATGTTGCAATGATAACTGTTTGAACATGTTACCATCTGAGATTCACACTGGCGACTGACAACACCTGCACGCTTATTGCAAGGTCAAGTTTGTACTATGCGCGCGCTTTCAATACTACAGCAGGGGGCCGTGGGGCGCCAGAAACTCGGCCAAGCCCGCTGCAGTAGCGAATAACAAAACCGCCGCTCGTCGTTCTTACTTAATATGAAAGACCCTACATGTAGACCATAGAGTTATGTACTATTAGATGCCTATTATTGCGTAGGTTCATTATTCAAACGTTGACTCCTATCGCATGATTGGGACACAAGAAATAAAAAAATAATTTTAAAATTTTGCACAGCTGCCATCTTGAGTGTATGTAAACAATTTAACAAAATTAGATATCAGTTCATTACAATGTATATAAACAATTGCTGTAGCAAGTTTCACTGCGTTCGGATGGTTAAATCGCCAGAAAAGTCTATTTAAATTTTCAAATTCACTTGGCCGCCATGTTCGTTTTGTAGTTAACAGGTTTATGAAAGTCACATAAGTGACTTTTATCACCGTACAAAATTTCAGGGTGATATCGGTGACAGTTTCGGAGATATAGAATAGCAGTGAGATATTTCGCACAGCCACCATGTTGAATTGGTGAAACATAATAAGCTTTGAAGGGCACGATCGGGGTCGGCCAAAATAGTAGGCCTACTATGACCTTACCGAATTTCATTGAAATCGCTCCAGCCGCTTAGATTTTATCAGGTGGGGTGTGGGGGGATGAGGGGGGAGGGGTGGGGATGCACTCCAAGGCCCGGTGTAGGTGCGTGACGTCATGTCATGTCAGTAGGTAATCTGTGTCCTTGATTCTCCCCGCCTGCCGCTAGCTGTGTATAGTATGTCGTGGTACCCTGCAAGCCAGGCAAGTGCTTTTAGGGCCATATGACCCAGGCGGCACACTGTCAGCATTGTCTACGCTGGAACTCGTCAGTTCAGGGGCGCGTGGCCAGCCTGTCGCGGCTGGATTTCTCGAAGTCGTTCTTCTCTTCTCTTCATATTATTATTATTATTTATTTATTTTACACGTTACAGGCCTATTAGACCACGCGAAGCAATCATGACTTTTTGTTCTTCCTGTCTTTCCAGTACTCTTTCATTCGTGCACTAAAGGCCCTCTTCCTTTCTTTGGTCCACTTTGGTCTTTGGGCTGTAGGTGCAGCTCTCTCTGACAACACTTCCCACTTGTATACTTTGTGTCTAAATACGCTTTTGTCTATGACGTCTTCTGGGTCGACCTGTGCTTTTACTAGATCAATTTTGACTTGCATCATCCACGGCGTAGTAATCTTGAGCCGCTGTATGTATCTAAGAATTTTGTTGGTGAGTCTGGTTTGTGGAAGTCTGCTGATGTGGCCGTAAAATTTTAGTCGCCTCTTTCTGATGTCTGCTGCGAGGTTGGACAATGTCTCTGTGGTGTCTCTGGAGTGAAGCCTGTATCCTTCATCTGTGTGCTTTGGTCCAATTATTTTCCTTATTATTTTTCTTTCATCTGTGAGGATTTTTTCCAAGTCGCCCTTAGTGTGTAACGTCAACGTCTCACTAGCATAAAGCACCTCATGTTTAATAACCGTGTTGTAATGACGAAGTTTAGTGAATGTGGACAGACATTTTTTGTTGTAGACACCCTGTGTCTTGTATAAGGCTCTCTTCTTTTTCATTAACCTAGTGTTCTGCGCGATTTTCTCTTTTCCCGTCGGTTCAAGCACTTCACCTAGGTATTTAAAGTGGGCGACTCTATTGATCTTGCCATATTTCGTGTTTAAATTCTGTATGTCGAATTTCGTACTGAAAAACTCTGTCTTTTGGAACGAGATCTGTAGTCCTACTGTTTCGGTGCACTCTTGGAGTACTTCTATCTGTCTGATTGATGTGGTTTCGTTATCTGAGAGTAGTGCCAGATCATCCGCGAAGGCTAGATATCCAACCTCCAGTTCGTCCTTTGGTCGTCCTAGTCCCACTGGCCTCCAGTAACCTTGAAGTCGCAGCTCTTTCTCCCATTCCATGATAACTTTGTTCAGCACTAGGTTGAAGAGGAGCGGAGAGAGTCCGTCACCTTGGCGAACACCTGTATTGATCTGAAATGGTTCTGAGATTTCCCCCATGAATTTCACTTTTGATGTCGTGTCTGTCAGTGTCTGTTTGATCAATCGCAAGGTCTTGCTATCCAAACCTTGCTCGTGTAAGATTTTGAACAATGACTGACGGTCAATGGAGTCATAATCCCTTCTTGAAGTCAACGAAGGTACATATAACTGGAGTTTTCCTGAGGGCTTTGATTTTCAATATACTTTTTAGGTTGAAGATTTGTTCCGCGCAGGAGCGACCAGGACGAAATCCCGCCTGGTACTCGCCAATCTTGTGTTCCAGCTGGTCCCGAGTTCTTTGGAGTAGGCACGCTCAGAGGATCTTGTACGTAACTTGTAATAGTGAAATGCCCCTGTAATTGTTTACGTCAGAGCGGTCGCCTTTTCTGTGTAATGGGTGGATCAATGCACATTTCCACTCATCTGGTAGCTTTTCTGATGTCCAGATGTCAGTGATAATCTGTGTGAGTTCCCTAAGTGAGTGTGGCCCTAGGCTTTTCAGTAGTTCGGCCACTATGCCGTCTTCACCAGATGTCCTGTTGTTCTTGAGTTTGAGGATGTGCCTGTGAACCTCCTCTTGTGTCGGAGGTAATGAGTCCGCGTTCTTGACTGTAGGTTCTTACTCTGAGAATCTCTCTATTGGTTCTGGACAGTTGAGAAGTTCAGAGAAGTATTGTGCCATCACCTTGCAATTCTCCTTATTCGTTAGTGCTAATTTTCCATAACATTTTCTGAAGCAAAGGTTTGGTGGTGTGTAGCCTCTGATGTGTCCTGCAAACGTTCTGTAGAAGTCCCTTACGTTGTAGTTACGGAAGTTGTCCTCAATGGAGTCCAACTGTTCCTTCAGGTATCTCCTCTTGGATTGTCTGCTAATTTTTGCAGTTGTTTTTCGTGTTTCATGGAAAGTCTGTAAATTTTCTGGGGATTTTTTACTGTTGTATTTCTGATATGCCAATTTCCTGGTAATGAGTGCATTCTCACAATCAACATCCCATCAAGGATGTTTGGAATTCTTCTTCAAAGGAATCAGAGCTTGTGCTGTTTCTATGATTTTTCGGTGGAAATTTTTCCAGTCATTGGTATGTTCTTTTTCCTAGGCTTCCTTCACTCCAGAGTCTGCGATCTTTTTTGTGTCAAATTTTGGTAAGGGGGTTTTCTTACAGAAAGTTCTCTTTGGGGTGAACTTGACCTTGACGCGTGTTAGGTAATGGTCAGAGTCAAAGTTGGCTCCTCTACGCACCTGTACATCATGAATCTCCTTCTGTACTGGATATGAGATTGCCACATGGTCGATTTGGAACTCACCTAACTGCTGGACTGGAGAACGCCAGCTTTTCTGTTTTCTAGGGTGTTTTCTAAGAGATGTTGACATGAGCTTGAGGTTATTCTTCTGGCAGAGTTCTATGAGTCGAGTGCCATTTTTATTTGTGAATTTATGTGCAGGATAGTTTCCGACTGTTTTCCTGTACATCTTTTCTCTACCGATCTGTGCATTGAAGTCGCCCATGAGGAGTTTGACGTCATCCCTGGGGACTTTGGACATCACTGTATCATGGGTCGACCAGAATTTGTCTGCGGACTGTGGATCGCTCTTGTTACTTTGGTTAGTAGGGGCGTGTGCGTTGATCAGTGTGTATTTTTATTATTATTATTATTATTATTATTATTAGACTATTATTATTGGCAATAAAATGTTTTTGGATACCAATAGACTACGTCTCATACTGTTCCCGAGTACATTGTAGATCAATTCTCTATTATTGAATGGATTCATTTGATAGCAAAATTATGCCATTTATACTTAAGTTAGGCATACCCAAACACGATAAGTTATTAAAAAATGTTGATGTTGTTTCTTTCGCTTATTCGAAACGTACCACAAGCTTTTAATTCTCTTTTAAGCCTATCGTTAGCTCTAAACGACCTGTCTTGTTATGCCGATGGTTACTTCACATCTGATGGTGGGGTCCAGAATAAATCTTGTATCCTTCTTACGGCCAATAACAAATATTATTCTATTGTACTTTTGCTTCTAACACGAGGAAGACACGAAAACATGGATCGCGTAACATTTCTGAAATGTTACAGATGCATCTTAGATCTATGTCGGTGATTCCTAACGTTTGTAGTGAATCCCCTTCTTAATTTTGGTGTTTGAACGGAGCTAGGTTATCAGACACTCCACAGTGTTTGCAGCATACAGTCTCAAACAAGAGCAACCTTGGCCTCCACCTATTTGTGCTTGACTACTCCCTTTCATGTGTACTTCTGGATAAGTTGTTCTCCATAAAATATGGTGATTAGACACTTTCTCAATCAACCAGCAAGTTCATTTTGTTTTTTCCATGCATCCGCTTCAGGCTTAATTCTCAAGTATTCCTTTGGTTCCTAACTAATAAATCACTGTCTTCATCGTTACCACCATCTTCATCGTCATCACCGTAATGAAAACCTCATTCGTTGTACAAACACAAATTACGCACCATGTCACCTTGCCTTCAAGCAATTCTTGCACTCTCTGTATATATGTGGCACGGTGTCCCTACATGAAGATTACTATACTTTGGATGTCCATTCACTGAAAATGGCGAAATTAGCTTCGAGGTTTTCTTATGCCCAGAACATAGAATGCTATGAAAATCAAATGTTCTTAAATACGATGTGTGGATCACATATAAATATGCAATTGGATTAACTCACGACGGCTACTTGTGGCATTGGCCTTTGAGAATATTTTACGGAAGCTATTCTAACAACTCTACGAGGTGAGTTTCTCTCCGAGTTCCCATATGAATGTTCGAATTGCAGAATAAGAATGTAGAAAAAAAAGGAAAACTTGTGCTCACTGATCTGGTGCAAGTCCTCGAAATGAACACCCCTTTGATGACTCACGTATCATCGATACCATTTCAATACCTCAAACCGAAATTAAATTTCTTGGCAGGCCAGGGAATCAAACCCGGACCACCGGGGCGACAGCCAAGAATGTTAGCCGCTACACCACAAGGTGTTCTCTTTCATTTTCAGCGCAATCTATTGCACGATGCCATGTAATTTCAGCACGAACTAGAATAGTACACCATTCTTCGTATTTTTGGCATTACATTGCCCCTGGTAAGTTAGAGAGATGGTTCGCATACCATAACCAAAGAGCCGAATAGTTCCAAAAACCAACAAACAACCGAAAGAAATACCGACAAGCTGGTAGAAAGACAGACAACATATTTTGTAATTTTCAGAGAAAAATTGTTTTACAATGAAGAGCACTCTTGGTCTCCAAACTGTTGAAATAATGAAAATTGTCCTAAAACTTCAAAAGTTAGAAGGATTTCATGTCAACTTGCTTATTTTGCCGTATATCTTATGTGTAGGTAAATTCCTTGAGTTATTGTTTCTGGCGATGTTGAAAATACGAATAAAAGACATAAATTACCTCAGATTGCGACGGAATATTGTTCAGTTTAAAAACCTGATAAATTTACTAACGCACGTTTCTCGAATTAACATATCCCTGAACAGCATCAATCTAATCAGTTGGTGAATTCAGAATCTTATTATTGAAATACTGTAGACTATAGCTTTATAGTCCTAATGTAGTTTTTTTGTTCTATCCGTAATTATTTAGGTTGCTATGAGGAAGGGGATGTGGTGAGAAAGTTTCCTTGTGGGAATGATATAACGGATAGATGCCCTTCATGACGTCAATCTAATGAGAGGATTTAATGACAAATGAAATTAATGAGGCAAGGTATGAAATGGTTGTGTGTGGTATTTCGAGTTCGGTGTAGTCTGACCATGCATGTTAGCGTGTGTAGCTACGTCGGCTGGTTTGTGACATTATGTCAACAAATTAAAAAAATATATTTTAACACTCCTGATTCCATACCGGCCCCTGTTACTGTCACATGCATGATTACCAATATGCTTGATTCCATTTTTAGGATTATTATATCTCGCTGCACCTGCTACATCACCCAAAATGTAGGGGCAGATGACCTCGTAGTTCCGCCCCTTAAAACAACAATAACTAACCCAACAAGTAGTTCCGTGAAGAATTATACAGCCTATTTTCATATATCCTACTTATGTTAATTGCCTCTATCAACATACAAAAGTTCAGATTGATTGCTGTAATAGATTCGCAGATATTGAGAACCGGCTAAATATTGCGCATGGTTGCATTGTTGGATTTTTATATCTGTAGGTCTTAGAGTTATGTACTCTTACGTGAAGTGTATTGTGTACGTGTAGTATTCAAACTTCAATCGCATGATTAGGACACAAGAAGTAAAAACGAGATTTTAAAATTTCACACAGCTGCCATCTTGTGGTTATGGAAACAAATGAAAAAAATAGATGCCAGTGGATTAACATTTGTAGAAGGATTTACTGTACCAGGTGTCACTGCACTCGGATGGTTAAATTGCGAGAAACGACCATGTGAATATTTATACTTCGCGTCACCGCCATGTTGGATTTGTGATCACCAGGTTATTGAAAGTCCTATAGGTGAACTTATGTTCATAGCCCCAATGAAGATTAAAAAATTTAGTTTGATTGCTGTAATAGATTCGTAGATATTGAGATCCATCTAAATATTTCGGATGGTCGCCATGTTGGATTGTTATATGTATAGGCCATAGAGTCATGTACCATTAAAGGAAAATTATTGCAAGGGTTCATTACTCAAACACTCACTTCGATCGCATGATTACGACACAAGAAATAAAAACTTAATTTTAAAATTCGCACATTCGCCATCTTGAGGTTATGTAAACAATTGAACTAAATTAGATACCAGTGGAAAATACGTGATCCAGGTTGTCAAGTAAACACGCGCCATTTCCGAGCTCCACGGTTTTTGGATCCGTTACACAGTAAAACCATATCAGTGCAGCTTAAAAGTGAAAAAGTACCCGAGGAAGACGTAAGCAATGAAAGAAAACCAGGAATCACCCAAATTGGAGGTAAATGAGTAAATATCTGAATTTAATTACATCGCACAACAGAAGGAGATTAGCGAGGTTATATAGCACAAAGCTCACCAAAACACTAATCGCATACAGCAACAAAGAACCGCATGAATGCCTTATCACAAAAATAACATGTGACCAGAAGAAACTCTGTATGGAGAATGAGACATACCGGTTACAAGACGCTGGCCTGTCAACAATGAAAGAGGACATTCGTCGCATAACGAACGTTTTACAGCACAAAGCACAGGCATAGTATCAGCTCACACAAGAAAACCAGCAACCTGCTACTAAGGTGTGAAGACTTTTAACAATCTACATAGACATATTTTAGCACTAAAATAGAAGCGAATGAGTGTGAGAGGAACTATATTGCAAATACGAAGTGAATGAAGCCAAAGCAGATTAATACACTACACGCGCCAAAAAGAGGAGTAAAATATATCACAGTACGTAACTAGCAAATATAATAACATGCCACCCAAAACACAGCCCTCAACTAAAAACATAAAGCAAAAACAGAGAAAAAACAAAATATCAACCTCAGAAAGCTCGGGAGAAGAAGAACACACAAACAATGCAAAACCCCAAAGAGACGACATTAAAGGTATGTTTTCTGAAATACTATCAGAACTTAAAGATTTGAAAAAGCAAACTGAAGAGTTTAAACAAGAAACAAGAGAGGAAATTCAGTCCATGAGAAAGGAAATTAAAAAAAGAAATGAATACTGCGAAAGAGCAAATGAGTCATTAGAAAAAAATCACTAACATTGACAACACAATACAAGAAAAGATAGGAACATTATCCAAAAGAATAAGTGACCTAGAAGAACAAAAAGAACAACAGGCGAAAAGAGAAAGGAGGAACAACATAGTGGTAAAAAGTAAAGAATTCACTAATGATGAAAGTAACAAAGACGAACTAAAGAAAAAAATCAAGAAGATATTGGACACGATAGAAAAAGAAGTGACGGCAGAAAAATCAACCTACGTCGGTAAAGACAGAAACAATAGAGGTATAGTGAAAGTCAGTTTCACAAATTTTGCAGACAAACTAAAAATAGTCCGAAACAAACACAAACTGAGAGGACAAGACATATTCATAGATGATGACCTCACAATAAAAGAAAGAGAAATCCAAGCATCACTCCGACAGAAAGCCAGGGAAGAAAGGGAAAAGGGTAATAACAATGTATGAGTTGGATACCAGAAAATCCTGTTAAATGACCAGTGGGTGCATGGAATGACTTAACCTCAAAAAACGGGGAAGAAGAAATCAACACAACACAACGATGAAACAACCTTCACACAAGGAAGAAGAACTCATACTTGGTACACTAAACGTTAGAACCTTAAGAACCCAAGATAAAGAAATAGAACTCGAAAACGTAAGGTACGATATATTAGGCCTCAGTGAGGTGAGGCAATACGGCGAAGACATAATAGAGAAAACAAATGGGGATGTCTTTAGCTTCATAGGGGAAACAAAAGGACAAAAAGGGGTAGGTTTTTTGATAAAAAGACATTTAAAACACAATATAAAAGAAATAAAGGGAATCTCAGAAAGAATCATAGTATTATCCCTAAAATTAAATGACAACACATTCATAATAATTCAAGTCTATGCTCCCACAGAAGCAAGTACGGATGAAGAAATTGAAGACTTCTATATGCTCCTCGAAGACACACTAGCCGAGTACGAAGCACACACAACATTCATAATTGGAGACTTCAACAGCAAGGTAGGAAGAAAGGAATACGAAGAAGAAGAACCTATGGGCCTTCATGGATACGGAACAAGGAACGAAAGAGGAGAAAGACTAATACAGTTTGCACTGGGACAAAGACTTAAAATTGTGAACACATTTTACAAGAAAAACCCAGAAAGCAAATGGACATGGAAATCTCCGAATGGGAAAATCAAAAACGAAATAGACTTCATCCTAACCAATAGACTAACAGAGGTGAAAAACATACAAGTGATAAATGGTCTGAAGTTTGACACAGATCACAGAATGGTACGATTGAATGTGAGAATAAAGAAGAAAAGGAGACACTACTTCAACAACAAAACCACACATCCAGGATGCATAGACAGGGCGGAGTATGTAAAAGCACGACAACAAAACCTACGAGACTTCAACCAACAAACGGAGCAAAAAGTCCAACAACACTATACAGAGCTCGTAAATTGCAGCGCAGCCAAACAATCGTCAACACCTGGAAACAGTATGAAAAATAGAATAAAACTTAAGGATAGCACCAAATGTTTGATCGAAGAAAGAGAACGCCTAAAATCACAAGCCATAGAAAACGAACACAAAAAGCATGAATGTGCTGAAGTCAATAAACAATCAAAAAGGGAAATCCGAAGAGACATCAGAGAACACAACACTAAAGTGGTCAAAGAAATCATGGATACCACAAAATCAATAAAGAAGATTAGAAAAGAATTAACTCCAGGCAAACATTGGATACTGGGAGTAAAAGACAACAACGAAAAAAGACAAGCCTCAAGAGAAGAGATAATGACGCAAGCGACAGAGTTCTATAGAACACTATACTCAAGTAACTCTCAAAGATCCAACTTGCATCAGGACCAGAATACGTCAGAAGAAAACCTAGAGGAAGAAACACCTCCAATACTACCCAGTGAAGTAAGAGCAGCCATTCGACAAACGAAAACCGAAAAATGCCCAGGTGATGATGGAATTTACAATGAATTTCTAAAATGGGGTGAAGAAGACCTAATCCCAGTCATCACAACATTATTTAATACCATACTCACATCAGAAGACATACCAATGCAGTGGAAACAAAGCATTATCATACTTCTACACAAAAAGGGAGCCAAGGACGACATAAACAACTACAGACCGATCAACCTAATTGTAAACCTCTACAAGCTATTTATGAAGATCCTAACCAATAGAATGACAAAGGCACTGGACGAACAGCAACCGATAGAGCAAGCAGGATTCAGAAAGAGTTTCAGTACATCAGACCACTTGCAAACAATAAATCAACTCACGGAGAAAGTTCAGGAATTTAATCTAGAGGTGTATATGGCATTTGTGGATTACAACAAAGCATTTGACTCCGTAGAACAGGAAAGCGTCTTAGAAGCACTGGAAAAACAAGGCATCCCAAACAAATTCGTTAGACTCCTAGGCAAACTCTACGACGGTAACCAAGCCAGAATAAAGACAGAAAGAGAAGGATGTAACATCATGATAGAAAGGGGAGTAAAACAGGGAGACCCCCTCTCACCAAAATTATTCACCTGTTTGCTGGAAAATCAATTTAGAAAACTAGACTGGGAAGAAAAATATGGCATCAGAATCGATGGGACAAGACTAACCCATTTACGGTTTGCAGACGACATTGTTTTGGTGGCTGAATCAGCGAAAGAGCTGGAACAAATGATGAAAGAATTAGACAAAACAAGTAAAGAAGTGGGCCTTACAATGAACCCGAAGAAAACGAAGCTGATGACCAATGCGTTAGAAGCCCCAATTAATGTGAACGGAGAAACACTGGAATATGTTGAAGAATATGTATATCTCGGTCAGAACATGTCATTTTCAAGTCGTTCAGAGAAAGAGGTCAAACGAAGAATAGGACAAGCATGGAAGAGCTTTTGGTCCCTAAAGTTTATACTGGCTGACAAGACCCAAAAACTCACTTTAAAGGCTGAAGTTCTAGAAAAATGCGTTATACCGGTGTTACTATATGGTTGCCAAACTTGGGCATTAACATCGAAACAAAGACAAATGATCCAGAGATGTCAACGGAAAATGGAAAGGAAGATACTTCATGTCTCATTGAGAGAGAGAATACGGAACGAAGATTTAAGAAGGAGAACCTGCATGAAAGACGCTATGACATCAGCAGACCAGCTCAAATGGAGATGGGGCGGACATGTAGCGAGATTAGATCCTAACCGATGGACGTACAAAATGACGATGTGGGACCCAAGAACAGGAAGACGAAACGTTGGGAGACAAAGAATCAGATGGGCAGACAGGTTCGTAAAATGGGGAGGAAAACAATGGACAAGAACAGCGAAGATGGGGCAGGAGTGGAAAGACCTAGGGAGACTCGCATGCAGTGACCAATAAAACAATGCATCAACGAGAAAGACACCGTTCAGTGGACATGCAGCAAAGCGGTACATATCTCTGGTGTGCAATAAAGGCTTCTCACAGAGCGGTGACCTCAAGAAGCACACTGTTGTTCATACTGGAGTGAAGTAATACACTTGTAGCACATGTGAGAAGTCATTTGCACGGCGGACAGAGCTAATGGAACATTTTGTCGTTCACTCAGGGATGAGACCGCATTGTCTCGCGCTCTAATTTGAGGAAACATCATCGTGTTCACTAGGGAAAATAACCTTACTGCATCACCTGTTACAAGGAATTCAAAAGGTTCGACTATCTTGCGAAACACTTGTTAATTCGTTCCGGGACCACATGTGCACAACATAGTGAATGATTTGTGGGATGTTAAAGAACGTGTATAGGTATCTGCATCCAAACTAGATGTTAAAACTCCACCGGTAAGGTTTTGTATTACATTTTAAAAAGACCTATTTGAAACGGTTCAATATACGTAGATTTTACTGAAGAGTGAAGACTTGGCAGTTCCTGTCATTGTTCAAGTGCTTAGACAGGGTAAGCTTTGTGCTTAGTGGCAATGGGAAGCTCCCAGATATTGGTTGATGGCTATTATGATTTCCGTAATACTAATGGATATTTGAGGCCTTGATATCGCCAGACTCAGAAATGAAGACTGTTGTAGCGAATGTTATGCCAGCGTAATATAATTTACTTAATCTTTAATCAGCTGCACATCTATATAGAAGGCCCAATCAGAAAGAATAACCCCGAATGCTCCTCAGGACTTGCTCACCTGATGAGTTAAAAGTGAGTAATTCCCTGCAAAGCAGGAGGCAATAGCCCTTATGGGATTTGTAAGGCTATTTATTATTATTATTATTATAGATACCAGTGCATTACAATGTGTATAAACATTTCCTGTACCACGTTTCATTGCGTTTGGATCATTAAATCGCGAGAAAGGTCTATTTAAAAATTTCAAATTCGCTTTGTTGCCATATTTGTTTTGTAGTTAACCGGTTATTGAAAGTCTTATAGTTGAAATTCCAGTAGTGCCCTTTATCTCCGTACAAAATTTCAGGGTGATATCGCTAATAGTTTCAGAGATATAGAATACCGGTGAAATATTTCGCACAGCCGCCTTCTTGAGGTTATGTAAACAATTGAACGAAGTTAGATGTCGGTACATTACAATGTTTATAAACATATACTGTACCAAGTTGCATTGCGTTTGGTTGGTTAAATCGTGAGAAACGTCTGTTTAAAAGTCGCAACTTTGCTTGGCCGCCATGTTGGTTCTGTAGTTATCAGGTTTTCAAAAAGCACATTGGTGAACTTCTAGTAGTTCCCTTTATCACCGTGAAATATTCCAGGGTGATATCGGTAATAGTTTCGTAGATATCGAATGCTGGTGAAATATTTCGCACAGCCGCCATGTTGGATTGGTATTGTAACGTTCCCGGTCCTTCTAAGTGACCAAAGGTTACGTTCCTGGCGGGGCTCCAATATTGCGTTCTCCTGGAGTACAGTAGAAGAATCGCAACAAGAACAAGCACCGCTTTACTCACACCACCAATAGCATACTTACCTCTTACCTGTTCATTAGCAATGATTATAATCAGCTCGTGTGGGCGCCAGGACACCTAACATTTACTTTAGATGTGCCAAAGTATTTAATTAAAATAGTGATAGAGCACTCGAAATGTCTTTCTCTCAAGCCGTGGTATAGCTGAGCCATTAACCAATTGTCTTATCGCTACTGGGAGAAGGTATGCATTATGTCTAAAGCTAGCTACTGGAAATGAAAGTCCTACCATTACTTAAGAACACAATTTAATTGATCAAAATTTAAAGCAGCAAAAGACGTAAAAAGAGAAACAAATGAATTTAAAAAAAATCTGGAAGTTATATTAAATTGGCGAGAGTTACAAAATGGAATATGAATTAAATTTAAACAAAAGCTGGATTCTAATTTGCCATAAACAGAATTACAGAGACTTGATTGGATTTAGTAAAGGAACTCACGGCCGTCTTCTTCATAGTGGTAGTCTGGTTTTCCCTCTGATCTTGCTGGCGGATGTTGTTTGGTTCTGCCTCAATATTGTATAGATCCTTATCTTGATACGGGCAGGGAACCAATTTGTCCCGTCTCCCGACTGACATATGTGAATGGCTTTGCTCCAAAATTCACTTTTGTGAATATGATCAAGGACACGATCATATTCACGTCAGTAGTATTAATTTTAAAACTTCTTGAACTGATAAGTTGCGATCTCGCAGCGAAGATGTCTGATAGACGTGAAGATTCAGAAAATCTGAGAAGATTGGGGCTTGAGAGTAGATGACCATTGGTTTTTATGGAAGAAGAACTTCCCCACTCTGCAGTATTTCTCGACCAATCAATTAGGTATCCTTATGACGTAGCTCCCCACTCCAGATCCCTAAGTTCTGATCATGCCTCTTCATTAGTTGGGTTAACCACGTGGGGTTGCTTCTGAAGTAATTTTAAATCAGCGTCCTGATGCGATGTTCTTCCGAGAATTCGTGACGTCAGCGCTAACTGACCAACTTGCTTTGTCTTGGACCCTCGCGTCCCCGGAATGTTTGTACATATATCTCGAAAGTCAAGTCTATTTTTGGCGGACTACCCGTGGCGAAACTGACGACACGTTGAACGACATATTTCCCAATCAAGTCTTGTATAAAATATAACCTATAACGAATCTAACTAAAATCTCCATTTTATAACTTCCGCCAAACAATAATTAAACCCCTTCTATATATATAAAGAAATTATGGAATAAATCTAGAATCGATATGATAATTAAAATATACATAATAATAATAATAATAATAATAATAATAATAATAATAATAATTAATTTTGCTGCTTATAAAACATATAAATTAAGGGGAAGTATTCGGACTGTTACATCGCCCTTAGAATTTTTTGTCCAATCTTAGATTTGGGCGAACAAATTATATACACATTTAACCTAACAATTAACAGCATCATACAAAATTATACCCTTCAACATTAAAAATATACATATATACCCTTCAATATTTACAACAATGAATACTTTGTTGTTGCTTTAAAGCGTCAATGTTCATTTCTTTCTTCCTGATATGTATGATTTCATTCATACTAACACTCGTTTGTTAGGCTGATATTCTGAGAGACTTGTATCGTTTTAATTCAAATCGTTATTTTTCTTGTCTCCAGAATAATTATAATAAATATTGCCTTCACTAATTCATCACACGACACATCACACGCATGTGATAATCCTGCATACTTGATTCCTCGCAAGTACTCTGTAATGAATTTTCAAAATTTTACCTATATCACATAAAACAAGAAAGCATAGTTTTATACATAGGCATAATATTTGAGTGCAAGTTACCCCATTAATTCCAAAATATAAGGTACTAGGTCACCCTTCGCTTATCTGATTCAGATAACTCACTCATTCCAGTATATGTGTCAACAGTCGGATATACCTCTTGTAAACTTAGTTACCTATCTCTTTAAAACTACTAATTGTATACCAGGGCACAGACACATGTTGTTCCGTTACACACGAGTCCTTACCTGACTCATTCCACGTATTTTCTTAAAGGGTGTACTCATCTTTAGGTACGGTACTTAAGGAGTTAGCATATGGGCTTAAGGATGGTTCGATGATTTTATCTCTTAACATGTCGTCAATCTGCAGTTGTACTGCCTCTTGGTATTTAAATGGGATAGAGTATCTATTACCTACAAAGACTTTGCGATCAATTACATTTAATGAGTGTGTGTAGCAATTGGCCTCGCCAATCCGATTCTCAAAAACTCTACTATTCCTTACTAAAACATCCAATAATTGATCCCTCTGATCAATGCCTAAAGAACTTTCTTCCACAGCCTGACATAATGCATCCTCTAGATTGT
The DNA here is from genome assembly GCA_946902985.2 of Meconema thalassinum. Lineage (NCBI taxonomy): Eukaryota > Metazoa > Arthropoda > Insecta > Orthoptera > Tettigoniidae > Meconema > Meconema thalassinum. The sequence goes on from OX336389.2 coordinate 1,417,974,015, forward strand.
CATTAGTCAGCAAACTGCCAATAAAATTAAAACCATCGTCACTACTTCCCACCTTATTGTCACCTGACAAAATCACTTTAATAACGCACACTCTTTGAGAATAATCACTCTTACCTGGCTCATTAAATGCAATAATCACAGCTTTCTTCCCCCATTTCATTCTAATACACCTCTCATCGTAACACACCTGAACCTGATTAGCAGACAACCAATCATTACCCAATATCAAGGAAAACACAAGGTTTGGGATCACCAAACATACCTGCATACCTATTACATTATTAATACAAATTTCCACCAGAACCTGCTTAGAAATGACATGAGACTTTTTACCTACAGCTGTTATTACAAAAGTTGATTTGATAGGGATTTCTTGAAATATTACACCTTCGTCTCTCATCCTATTATAAAATGACAAGCTAATGCAACTCTTGACACACCCTGTATCTATAAGCGTATCTATACGCGCCCTCAACACATTTATGCTAATGACGGAATTTAAATTTTCAATATCCCTAGGTTTTGTCACCTTTTCATCATAATCGCACAAGAGATCATCTCTTACATTTAGGTCATAACCACTAAATAGAGTATTGGCTGGGAATATCAACGACTGGAAATCTGACCTCGCATTACATGAATGCCCTACCGTGCCTTCCTAACTTTTTATCATCCTCCTCTTTTTCTTTCTCTCGTTTCATTGTAATTATTTCTTCTCTTCTAAGAACGATAGTTTCTCCCTCCTCAGTACTACTCTTATCAACCAAAAAACTACACTTCCCCTCTCCCCTAGTTTCACCTACCGTAGCCACTACTGTAAGCCATTGCATTCTATATTCTTTATCTCTTTCTTTCAATCTTCCTTCCATTTCTTCTAGCATCGTAATCTGTTTCTCTACTTCCTTTCTACTCCTAGGACTTCTAACTTCGATAATCTGCTCGTTACTTACCTCTAAACTCCTCTTTCCTACATCCAGCATTTCTTCATCCTCTACACGATTTTTCTCTAACGTCTTCGTTAACTGCTGCTCTTTTTCTCTACTCTCATCTATTTCCTGCCCCTCCTCAACATCTATTCTATTTTCAACTAATGTCTTCTCTACCGTAATATTCTGCTTTTTCTCCTTCCTTCCCTTCCTGGCCTTCCCCCCTTCCACCTTCTGTTTTTCGTGCTTGTCTGAGACCCCTTGTTGCATTCGATCCAACATACGTTTCTCCAGACCAGCTAATTTAATGCTCATTCTTTCATCTACCTTTCTCTGAAAGCTCTTCCTCATCTCCTGCTGTGATTCCTTTATGCTAACATTGAATTCTTCTTTCATCCGTCTATTTTCTTCATCAATGGCTTTCTGCATTTTCATCTCCTGAGTATTTACTACTTTCCTTATCCTCGTTATTTCTACTCTTATCTTTTCATTAATTCTCTTCTCCTCTCTCTTACTATGCTCTTTTATCTCAACCGTTACTTCCTTAACTTTCTCCCCTATCTGCTGGTTAAGCTCCCTAATTTCATTTCCTACCACCTGTAACTTTTGTTCAATTTCTACCCTTATTTGACCTGCTTCCACCTTCATGTACCTCTGAATGTCTTCCTTCACTGTTTCTTTAAATGTTGTAATATCTACTTCAAGCTGCTCATACATCTTACCTAACCTCTCTGTCTCTTTGACGACCTTATCTACTTTCTGACTATTATGCTTTAGTCCCTGATTTAATTTCGTCATCTCCTGTTTTAATTCTTTATTTAACTTCTGACTATTATTTTCCATCTGTTTTAATTCTTTATTTAATTTTTGATTATTACTTTCCATTTCATGTTTTAATTCTTTATTTAGTTGCTCAAATTTATTATTATTTTCCTGTCTCATTTGAACTAATATACTCAAAATGCTATCCTGTGCTGACATCTCCGATGAACTACCCTCTACACTAGTCGCATTAGAATTTACCTCCGCTAAATTCCTAGCTTCGTCTATCTCCATCTCCGGATTCACGCTACTACCATTCTCTTCACCATCTCCCGTCACCTCTATACCACTTCGCAGCTTCATCTTATCTTTATCCGCCATACCGACACACACAAAAAAAACTTATTATCACCCCCAAAAATACTTGCACTGAAATATATCCTTTTCCCTTCACGACAAACAATTGGTTTTCGGGCCTACGCTTGTGGCGCCAAATGTAACGTTTTTGCTCCACGTTGAGCGCACAAATGTAACGTTTCGTTACCAACCTTGCAGGTAAACATACATATATCAAAATCTCCACAGTTGGGCGTCAAATGTAACGTTCCCGGTCCTTCTAAGTGACCAAAGGTTACGTTCCTGGCGGGGCTCCAATATTGCGTTCTCCTGGAGTACAGTAGAAGAATCGCAACAAGAACAAGCACCGCTTTACTCACACCACCAATAGCATACTTACCTCTTACCTGTTCATTAGCAATGATTATAATCAGCTCGTGTGGGCGCCAGGACACCTAACATTTACTTTAGATGTGCCAAAGTATTTAATTAAAATAGTGATAGAGCACTCGAAATGTCTTTCTCTCAAGCCGTGGTATAGCTGAGCCATTAACCAATTGTCTTATCGCTACTGGGAGAAGGTATGCATTATGTCTAAAGCTAGCTACTGGAAATGAAAGTCCTACCATTACTTAAGAACACAATTTAATTGATCAAAATTTAAAGCAGCAAAAGACGTAAAAAGAGAAACAAATGAATTTAAAAAAAATCTGGAAGTTATATTAAATTGGCGAGAGTTACAAAATGGAATATGAATTAAATTTAAACAAAAGCTGGATTCTAATTTGCCATAAACAGAATTACAGAGACTTGATTGGATTTAGTAAAGGAACTCACGGCCGTCTTCTTCATAGTGGTAGTCTGGTTTTCCCTCTGATCTTGCTGGCGGATGTTGTTTGGTTCTGCCTCAATATTGTATAGATCCTTATCTTGATACGGGCAGGGAACCAATTTGTCCCGTCTCCCGACTGACATATGTGAATGGCTTTGCTCCAAAATTCACTTTTGTGAATATGATCAAGGACACGATCATATTCACGTCAGTAGTATTAATTTTAAAACTTCTTGAACTGATAAGTTGCGATCTCGCAGCGAAGATGTCTGATAGACGTGAAGATTCAGAAAATCTGAGAAGATTGGGGCTTGAGAGTAGATGACCATTGGTTTTTATGGAAGAAGAACTTCCCCACTCTGCAGTATTTCTCGACCAATCAATTAGGTATCCTTATGACGTAGCTCCCCACTCCAGATCCCTAAGTTCTGATCATGCCTCTTCATTAGTTGGGTTAACCACGTGGGGTTGCTTCTGAAGTAATTTTAAATCAGCGTCCTGATGCGATGTTCTTCCGAGAATTCGTGACGTCAGCGCTAACTGACCAACTTGCTTTGTCTTGGACCCTCGCGTCCCCGGAATGTTTGTACATATATCTCGAAAGTCAAGTCTATTTTTGGCGGACTACCCGTGGCGAAACTGACGACACGTTGAACGACATATTTCCCAATCAAGTCTTGTATAAAATATAACCTATAACGAATCTAACTAAAATCTCCATTTTATAACTTCCGCCAAACAATAATTAAACCCCTTCTATATATATAAAGAAATTATGGAATAAATCTAGAATCGATATGATAATTAAAATATACATAATAATAATAATAATAATAATAATAATAATAATAATAATTAATTTTGCTGCTTATAAAACATATAAATTAAGGGGAAGTATTCGGACTGTTACAGTATGATGTAACAAAATTTGAAGGGCAGGGTCGGGGTGGTGTAGAATAGTGCTATATGAACTTACCGTTTTTCATTGCAATCGCTCCAGCGGTTTAGAAGTTATTAGGGGGGGGGGGCACACACCATATCACTCACATACGCGCACACAGAGACAGACACACTGACAAAAGGTGATCTCATAAGCTTATTTTTACATAAATGAAAATAGGCTAAAAAGGATGCAACTTCTTGTATCCTTGTTGCAGATCTGGTTCATGTACGTCCAAATATCATGTTTTATACGTCTTCGGTGTGTTTCTTTAAGGTGTGACTTTCCCACTATGGTATTTTTGTGCTCCCCAGGCACAAAAGACGTTATGAGCACGGCAGACAACAAGCATGTGACAAAATGTTGGCTCTAGTGCGCCTAGTGTCCAGGCTCTGTGCTCAGTACTAAACGCACTGCAGCACCCCGTCAAATGGACAGTGCTTGTGCGACTGAGCGCTGCAGTGCTAGTGTGATGTCGTGCTGCACTGCCCAGAAATAGGCAGAATAGGGCTGCGCTTCACATGCTAGCACTGCTTCACCTTGCCCATTGCATGGCCCTGGTGCACACACACGGACAAAAGGTGATCTCATAAGCCTATTTTTTCATAAATGGAAATAGGCTGAATACGAGCTTTTAAAATTTCGCACAGGCGCCATCTTGTGGTTATGAAACAATTCAGTTTGATTGCTGTCATTGATTAGTTGACATTGAGAATCGTCTAAATATTTCTAAATACGTGTAGACCATTAAGCTATGTACTATTTGATGACGATTATTGCGTACGGTAGGTTCATTGTTCAAACGTTGGCTACGATCACATGATTAGGACACAAGAAATTAAAACTTAATTTTTAAATTTCACACAGGCACCATCTTGCGGTTATGTAAACAATTGAGCTGAATAAGATATCAGTGCATTACAATGTGTATAACATTTGCTATACCATTTGACGGCGCTCGAATGGTTTAATCGCGAAAAAAAAAAGATCTATTTTAATGTATCAACTTCGCTTGGCCCCCATGTTCGTTTGTTACTTAACAGGAATTTTGAGAGTCCCATCTAGTAGTTCATTTTATCATCGTCCAAAATGTCAGGGTGATATCTGTAATAGTTTCGGAGATATGGAATGCCAGTGAAATATTTCGCACAGTCGCCATGTTGGATTGGTGAGCTGTAATAAAATTTGAAGATCACGGTCGGGGTCGGACAAAATAGTACTATGACCTTAACGAGTTTCATTGAAATCGCTCCAGCCGTTTATATTTTATTAGGGGGGGGGGACGACGACACACACATACGCACACACTCGGACTAAATGTGATGTCATAAGCCTATTTTTTCATAAATAAAAATTATAAAGAAAGCTTTTCATTCGGTCTACGCGAATTTCATGTTGACCGACTGAATAGCTTTCTTCGTTAGAAATAACCATCACTGAAAAATGGCTTCTATCACTACTAAATGATAATAGGATACCAAGTAAACGAAAAGCAAGAACGGGAGGTTTCATTTAGGAAAGAAATACTCTTATTGGTCACAAAGGAGTGAAAGTTTGGTGTGTAGGTTACACTCTGCCTTATATGGCAACACTCCGAGAAGGTGAGTTCGATTCCCATCTTAACTATCTTAGAGTGTTTTACTATGGTTTCCCACTTCCACTCCAGGAAAATGCGTGGATATTTCCTAAGTCAAGGCCATTGCCAACTCCAAAAATAACAAAGTTTATCAGACTTCAACTACATGGGGCTGATGAACAATAGGCTATGTTCCAAACCCCTATATGAAGCAACAAGAAATATTTCGAATCAATGGGATCCATCGTATTGATTTTAGGAAACATGTTTCTAACGTAGGCTACAATATGACCGCGATCGAAACGAGCAAGGTGCCTTGCCCTGTCTGATGGGGCACGCGCTCAGATTGAAATCATTATGTTGATTATTATTGATATTTCAAGAAGTAGTTATCCTATGTTTGAATAAATAATTGGCCTGGAATTACATATGGCCCAGCATCGTCAGTTCACGGTCACCTTCCATGCTTGTCCGAGTAGCGGGCAAATAGACACTTCCATAACGTTATTGACGAGATTCTTTTCTGAAATAACGGAATCAATTTCTCCGCTTAGAATAATGTTACTGATAGCGGATAGCTGGTAAAAATCGCCTGTATACCGTTACTAGACTTATAACGTTGTTGGTGGGTTCGCATTTCAAAATAACTGAATTAATTTTTCTGCCCTGAATAACGTTATTGATAGCGTATGGCTGGTAAAATTCGCTCGTATACCGTTACTAGACTTATAACGTTATTGGTGGGTTCGCATTTCTAAATAACGAAATTATTTTTCTGCCATGAATAACGTTATTCACAGCGCAAAGCTCGTAAATATCGCTCGTATACCGTTACAAAGCTTATAACGTTATTGGTGGGTTCACATTTCTAAATAACGGAATTAATTTTTCTGCCCTGAATAACGTTATTGATAGCGTATAACTGGTAAAAATCTCTCGTATACCGTTACTAGGCTTATAACGTTATTAGTAGGTTTGCATTTTGAAATAACCGAATCGATCATTCTGCCTGAATAACGTTATTGATGGCGCGCAGCGGGTCAAAATCGCTGTCATACCGTTACTAGACTTATAACGTTAATAACGGGAGCGCATTTTAAGATAACGGAATCTTTTCCTCTGCTGGTTATAACGTTAATAGCACAAACCAGGGAAAATTATAACCCCTTATTTCGTTGCCGCACTAAAAACGTTATTCATATACCATTTGTTTTGGATACGGAAGCAGTAACGTAACAAACATTAATTCGTTAATTCTGACAATTCTGTTACGTTATGAAGCCTTGCCTCTCCGAGCGTTCCATGGAACGATGACGGATGCCCATCAAGCATCAGTTGAAGCGGTTGAATGGGTCAGAGATCTTGATCTTGAAATTAGAGATTTTATGAACTTGTGTGTTCATATTTTTTTTGGATATATTGTACATATATTCATCATACGATAAAATAAAATAAAAAAATGAGGCGTTACCGCCGAACCATATCTTCAATTCTTGAAAAAGGTGAAGATCATTCAGTGCTGATTTGGACTAAACGGCAGATGGTCCAAAACTTCACACTTGAATTTTTTGAAAAAGTCTATCGTAACGCTGGCACAGTGCGGTCGTGAATGATTTTCACCTTTTTCGAAAATTGAAGGTATGGTTGGGCGGTAACGCCTCGCCAAAAAGGAAACACTTCACGAGACTGTCCAGATGTACCCACCTCAGTGGCGGCAGTTTTTTTTTTGCCGTGGCCATTGGAAAGCTGGTATAACGATACGAGAAATGTTTCAATCGTTTTGGCGATCATGTTGAGACATAAGAATAAAACAAGTAAACATTTAGTAGTAAAATCAGTTTGGTATGTCAATCTGTTATTTTTGTACAGTCCATCGAAACTTGAAAAAAAACAGTCCTCGTACATAACCCGACCTGTCTGCTTTTTGGAGACAGCAATAATATCTATACTTAGAGCTGGCCTTGAACAAGAAAAAGATGTATTTATCTCAAAAAATCATTTTTGTACTTGTCTGATTTTTGGAATGAACCCTTGAATTTGTTTTTTGAGAAAACTTGTAAATGGATAACAAGAATATCGGTAAATCTTGCCTAAGACTGATAGTGTGGTACATTAGAGTCTCGCAAACTCGGCACCCGTTAACCCGGCACTCTTGATTTCTCGGCCACCCTGTCAGGAGAAAGAAATCATGTTTTTTGTTTGTTTTTGTGTTTCCGCACAGATCATTATTATGTTTTCTTTCGTTTTCTCCATCAACGGAATTATCGACAGTAAAATACGACGCGAAACAAGTTGACCTACAGTACATAGTAAGAAGAGTAACGACGACCTGATAAATCCAGGTAGTTGTACAGTACAGTACTGCAAATGCACAAACTGTTGGCAGTAAGAAGTAAACAAACTGTTCTCGCGCAGAGCGTTGTATTTATTTGATTGCGCATTCTCCGCAATTTTGTTTCTTCGCCGTCTTCATGACGAGGCTTCAAGAAACAAGTTTCAAAGCGAAAAGCAAAAGAACATTACTTACTTTTTTGCACAAAAAAAGTAAATGGTAATTTTCATTAAGTGAAAAAAACTATTTGGTCGCCTCCGTAGCGTAGCGGTCAGCATGGTTAGCTGCCGCCCCGGAGGTCCTGGGTTCGATTCCCAGCTCTGCCTCGAAATTTGAAAAGTGGTACGAGGACTGGAACGGGGTTTACTCAGCCTCGGGTGGCCCAAATGAGTAGAGGGGGTTCGATTCCCCCTCAGCCATCCTCGAAGTGGTATTTCGTGGTTTCCCACTTCGTCTTCGGGCAAATGCCGGGATGGTACTGTACCCGATTTCAGCAGTGTCGTGAATTCCACAATCCAAGAAAACAGCGGATCAAGTATCAACGGCAGTACCCCGGCTAAAAATACATACCGTAATATCCGGCATCACACACTCTGAAATCGTGGACACATATCAGGTGATATAAATATAACATGCAATGGAAAATCCTCCACAGGATCAGCGACAACACACACATGAGCGCGAGACTCTCATTCACTCGGGCGTAACAGGGACAAAGGAATGGATAAAATGGTTCAAGCCGCTATAATAACCATGGCTTGTTCCTATCCTCCCCACTATCTATAGAAACAACGCAAGAGTAAATTGAAAATGGAATGAGCATACGCAAATGCGTGCCCAAATTTTATTCAGAAAAGAGAAGACACCGCAAAAATGGATATAATAAAATCGAAAATCCATAACTGAATGTAATTACAATTGATGTCTTATGGCACACACTCTGACATAACGTCAGCTAAATTACACAAAAAAAATACTTAAAGATCAACAATAAACTGGCAACTTATCGCAATGCCTTTTCTATCAGGATTAATAATAATAAAAAAATATGAAGAGCGATAAAAAAACACCCCCTTAATAGAATTAAATAGTGACGGCCTCTCATTATTTACAGTATCAAAATATTACTCTGTACATAGATCCTGATTTTTATTCTTCATTGGATTACCGAAATATCTTTTAATTCTAATTACAAAAATTTAAGAAATACCTAATTATAACCATATATGTGTCGTTCTAGGACAGTATCTACACCAATGTTCCTCCTCTAATCTACATAGACCTATTATTCATCAATATTTACTGACGGTGATCAACATCGAGGTTAACGAGCAAACAATGGTTTAGCGTTCTGACCAATAAAGGTGAGAATGCTATCCACTGAGCCCCTGTTCTATCCAGTCTTCAAAACAATAACAATAATCATATAACTGAATTAGCATCAACGTCTTGAATACCAAACTTTTGGAGCCCCCGGTATCGCCAACCCAGCTGATCTACAAGAACGCGACAGTCTGCCAAACAGACAACAAACGCAACCAAAATGGTCCTGACAATACGAATATAAAGCAATACTGTCTTCAAACACAGTAAAAGAGATCTAACGGCAGTCAAAATAAACTCCACAAACCCTAATAATACGGCGTTCCAACGAACGGCAAACGCAGCTAACAGCTGACTCAACAAAACTGCAATCCTAATCATCTACACCACGCAGCCCAAATAACAACAACAACAATTGACAGAGGAAAGGTTCCCAGAACAAAACGTCCCTTACAGGGGTCGACCTTCGAAATACCAACAAAAAACAATTGGTATTTTCACACACCTCTTCAATGTAAACACCACCATCCCGCACTATGCTATCCAAAATGACCATCTCTCCCTCAAGTTATGTAATTCAAAAACGTTGATACTAATTTTAAATATGCTTCATAAGCGATAACTGTTACAGATCGAAAGACGATCTCCTAGTGCGTGTTAACAAAGCATGATATATATATCAGGCTATAATCCGTTTCAAGTTACACTTATTGTGAGTGTCAACACAAAAACATTTTCCACTAATGTGTGCACTATATTCAGTAAACCTTTAAATAAATAATTATGTATATACACTGTGTCACACAATAACAACAGTCGAGAATAATACTCGAATCAACATTACATTTTATAATTCAAAATTGTTTTCGAAAGAACTCTTCATCTGAACGATCAGAATAGCAACCAACTTTAAATCAACGAGGCATTTTCTAAAAGTCAAAACTGAAAATTAATTATACTTTCAAAGAAAGAAAGAAAGAAAGAAAAAAAAATTCTTGTTGGAAAATCTCAAGTCAGGATCGAAGTCCCAAAATTTCTCAAAATCAAAATTGATCGGAATTTTCTGAAAATCCGAGGAAATATTTGATTCAAATTCCAATATCAAAATGAAATAAATTCTCAGAGTGAAAATTTCAAAATCCAAAATAATTCAAAATTCAAAATTCCGAAAATAATTCAAATGGTAAAGTCAGATAATAGTGCCACAACACAATATGAAAAGAATCATCAAAGACCAAATAGCTAAATCTCAAAATTCAAAATAATTCAAAATCTAATTTTCATAAGCAATTTTCAAAAGCAATTTTCAAAAAATAACTCCTCTGAAGCTGCGAAGTGGCAACAGCGCGGAAATGAGAAAAATGCAAAGAAGTAAGAGCGCAAGAAACTGTTCATCCCGGAACACTCTTAAATCCGAAAATAATTTAAATGCGAAACCACGAGGTCGAAAAAAATCTAATCTGAGGAAGAAAATCTTACAATTGAAAAAGCCACCGATAAACATCGAAACGAGAACTCCACTAACCCAAGCATGGTCAGGAAGCAGATAACTCGCCTGCAAATATCCCCAGACAGGCTGGAACTGAGGCTCACAAGCCCACTCAAAGCACACCGTAACTTGCTTCGATGAAATAAAAATTACTGGCCACAAGATCCAAACCAACTACTTAACAAAAATTACTACTGAAATAAAATGATCACACAAAGCAACTACGAGAACATAGAACTACGAACTGGGGCTACAAATATTGAAAGACTTGTCTTACATTCTACTGGATCGGAGACGAACAATGTGAAGATCCATTCACGTTCAGAACAGGCGCTGGTTTCCATTTCACTCGGCTGTCAACTGGGTATCCTCGCTTCAAACCACGATCCTTCTTCCCTGATCCGCCTAGAAGCTGCTCGTTCCCTGTCATCGGCCATCCGAATTCTCGAGAAGGGCTGACTGCCAACGCAATCGGTTCGCCCCCTGACAGACACCTCGTTCGATCCCTGGTCTCTGTCCTGGCGTTTTCTTCTTCTCGTCCCTCCAGAAAATCGTGTAGTCTCCTTCCATAATTGTGTTGGCCAAAATTCAAAATGTTCTCTAGTAGATTGTGCATTTTTGAAGTGGCTGCGTGAACTTTGCTTTTCCGCATATCGTTCTAAGTGACTCCACCCGAAGGAATTCTCACTTTCATGATGTAGGCCGCATTTCCCTCAGCATAATTTAACAAAACACCATAACTTCCTCTGATAAATCACATTCTCCTTCCGGCCACGTGTCCATAATGTTACCCATTAGATTGTTCACCACTACCTTCTCGAACATATCGTTCCGAAGTAACGTGTCTCAAGGCGTTTCCTTACAACATGCACGTTCAATACTTTTCAAAAAGTATATTCACATTTTCCCTTTTCTCCACGACTACGTTACACAGTACTGACTGACAATTTATTGCCTCCCCATGCCACCGGTCTTTACTGTGGAATAATCCAAAACTCACTCAAAATCACACAGACTTCCGTACTTCAAAATACATTAGCATATTTAGACACGATGTTTCACACGTTCATATCACTTCCTTAAAAATCACACACCAACAACCACTGTCGTAATCCCTTTCCGCAGCACACTGCTCCCCTCCTTCTGACCAAGTAGACTCTCCCTCACGTCACCTGACACACTCTGACGTCATCCTTCTCTCGCCTTCTCGAACATCTGTTCCTTACTCAATCCTGCTTACCCAAACTCGGACATGAATATCCTCAAACATACTTTGGGCATTAATATCTACAGAAGACATTTCCTGATTATAACTTAATTAATGTCTTCATTTTATTTCCCAAGGTCAATGCTTCCAAATGCATTAAATAGCCTACTAGACAAAATAAAACATTCCATTTCTCACTTCGCTCACCGGATCTTCCAATCCCGTTCCTTTTTCTTCAAGAACCGGCTATGGTCTATCTCGAATGGATGGACCAATCAAATCCGCCCTTTCTAGAAGAAGATTACATTCAGCTAACAAGCTTCTTGTTGGGCAATACTTCATAACATAAAGCTTGTATAATGGACCTGTTCCAAAATTCATTCTTCCAAAATTAATTAAATGCTCTCCTTTTTAAGGCTGCCTTTCATATCAATACCTCGTATCTCTTTATACGAATTCGGGGACAGTACCTTCTTCAAGGCCACGGCCGCCTCCTTCCCTCTTCCTTGCCTATCCATCCTGACCTTCCATTACCTTCCCTCATGAGGCCCCTGTTCGCTTTTCAGGTGAGGCCGCCTGGGCGAGGTGCCAATCACACCTCACCAGTTGTATCCCCTCCGATTAGATGTTCCCAGCTCTAGGACACTGCCCGTAGAGGCGGTAGTGGTGAGTTCCCTCGCTGAGTCCGTGGGTTCCACCAACCTGGATGGTAAACGACGAAGAGAAGAGATAAGAACTATTTGCCTACGGGAATTGTTTTGTACTTATTCAAGTACCGGTACTGTAATAATTGTAGTGGCTTAATCATTTTAACACTCGTGATTCTCTTAAAAACAAATAAATATACTGCATTGCATTACTTTGAAACCAAAACAAACAGCTTATTTCGTCGTTTTAACACATTTCCCGATAACCCGGCATTCTCGCGAACTCGGCCACCCTCGGTCTCCATTAGGCCGAGTTTGCGAGAATCTACTGTACCTTAGCATTTCACAAGCACAACATACTGATAGCGACAACAGTCGTCCAAGCGGTCCGTAAATAAATGCCAGTTGGCTTTAACTCTGAGGGTTCAGAGCATATCATTTGTTGTTGTTGTTATGACCACGATATCCAAAGCCTTCAATGAAACAACAACAACAACAACAACTATTCCTTGAGGTTGAGCCTACTCGTCGCGCGTGCATGTGGTGCTTACCCCAGATGGGAGGCAGAGCTGATCACGCGACTCTTGGCCCAAATTTCCAAAGGAAAGGAATCGCATCGCAGGAAGCTTGAGGAGTGAGGTGGAAGAACTAATTGGAGGCCGGTTAAGAGTGGACTGGTACCGGGTTCCCACGGTCATATTACATGTGACTAGGCTGATGCTCAACACCAGTCCCTAGCGTCACTCCTTCAAGCCCAGGTTACAGATCTTTCCTAAATAATACGATGGGAAGGAAAGAAGGAAGCTTGTAGTTTAACGTGACCGTTAATCTGTAGATTATGAGCCACGGGACCTCCTTTTTACGTGGAATCCGAACCACAGAACATGGCATTTCACTTCGAAAATCTCACGTGCATTGACCGGGAATCGAACCCGGACCGCCTTGGGGAGAGGCACTGAGCCACCACGCCCCAATAATACGATGGATTTCATGTTCAAGGTTTGGATGGTGTTAAGGGTGGAAACTATGTCTTTAGCCAATAATAATAATAATAATAATAATAATAATTATAATATCCTGCTAAAAAAAAAGCACCACTTTTTTCAAAGGCCACCAAATTTGGAAAGTTGACTGCACAAGGTCGAAATCTCAGTATGACGTTTGCCCCGATGCCTACCAAGCACATCTCCCCAACTTGTGTAGTTTCGGGATAGCGCCCCCAAAACCAGCCCATTTTTGAAAACCGTAAATTGAAGTTTGCGAAAAACGCTGTAGGACTTGTCGCAGGTTGCCAAAGCAGTCGAAAATGAATGTCTTGCTCTTAAGGTTCCACGAACACGTTGAAATCGTTACATTTGACGTTTGGGCATTTTCAACCCCCTTCATCATCCCCTAAACATGGACTACCATTGGGGGCGCCTGAGAAGGTACCGGATGTGTTTAACCACCTGAAAACCTGCACACCGTCCTCAGTTGCTGATTGCAGTAAGTTCTTAAGGCCTCCGGCAATGTTCACCCCTCCTAACACCCTCAACTGGCAAGGGACCAAACCACCCCGTCTTGATTCACCCCTAAGGAAGGTTTAAATCGAGATTTTTATCAGTGTTGCTAATGGGGGGGTCTTCCCCTAACGTTTCAAAAGAGGACCTGAGCCTGTGTCGCCACCCCTTCCCTTGCTACCCCCTTTTGTATGAGTTTTCGAATCAGGCCCTTTCTAAGGGCTGAAATGAGGTCTTAATCGCTGAAAGGGCTGTAAAGGTCCTTAGAAGTAGTGGTGACACGAAATCAACCCCTTCCGATGTTTGATTGACATTCCATCCCCCAAAGATGACATTTTTGCACCCTAAACCCTCCCTGTCTGGACGCGTAACGCGTCATGGCAGAGTTTTCAGAGTTGGATCAAAATGAAGCTTATGGCCTGAAATGGAGCCCAAAACAGCAGGTTGGATAGAAATTCATCGGTAGGGTGGAAAACGGGACCAAAAGTTTTCAAGAAAGTTAACAGCCTCTAGTAGGTACACCAATGCATAGGCAACCCACATCACGTCATTTTTCTCCCATTGCCAAACTTTGTAACCTATTGCCGATCATAGGCAACCCACACGCACGGACGTGATGTGGGTTGCCTATGCATGGGTGTACTTACTGTAGGCTGTACACTTTTTTGAAAAATTTTGGTCCCGTTTCCCAACCTACCGATGAATTTCTATCCAGCCTGCTGTTTTGGGCTCCATTGCAGGCCATAAGCTTAATTTTCACCCAACTCTGAAAACTCTGCCATGACGCATTACGCGTCCAGACAGGGAGGGTTGGGGGTTCAAAAATTTCGAATTTGGGGGACGGAATGTCAATCATCGATCGGAAGGGGTTGCTTTCGTGTCACCACTACTTCTAAGGACCTTTACAGCCCTTTCAGCGATTAAGACGTCGTTTCAGCCCTTAAAAAGGGCCTGATTCGAAAAATCATACAAACGGGGGTTGCAGGGGAAGGGGTGGTGACAAAGGCACAGTTCCTTTTTTGAAACGTTAGGGGAAGACCCCCCCATTAGCAGCACTGATAAACATCTCGATTAAAACCTTCCTTAGGGGTGAATCGAGAAGGGGTGGTTTGGTCCCATGCCAGTTGAGGGTGTTAGGGGGTGTGGACATTGCCGGAGGCCTTAAGAACTTACTGCAATCAGCAACTGAGGACGGTGTACAGGTTTTCAGGTGGTTAAACACACCCGGTACCTTCTCAGACGCCCCCAATGGTAGTCCATGTTTAGGGGATGATGAAGGGGGTTGAAAATGACCAAACGTCAAATGTAACGATTTCAACGTGTTTGTGGAACCTTTAAGAGCAAGACTCATTCATTTTCGACTGCTTTGGCAACCTGCGACAAGTCCTGCAGCGTTTTTTGCAAACTTCAATTTGCGGTTTTCGAAAATGGGCTGGTTTTCGGGGTGCTACCCCGATACTACTCAAGTTGGGGAGTTGTGCTGAAGCATATGCTTGGTAGGCGTCAGGACAAACGTCATACTGAGATTTCGAGCTTGTATGTCAATTTTTCAAAATTTGGTGGCCTTTGAAAAAAGTGGTGCTTTAATTTTTTTGAGCAGTATATATTGTATGTCTACCCCTTATTATTCCCGTTTTCCAACAGGGTCGGGGATGAGATGCGAAGGAAGTCTTTGTGGCGATGGTTTTTGCGGCCGGATGCCCTTCCTGACGCCAACCTCATGAGAGGAGTTAATGAGAGATGAAATGAATGATGGTGAATGAAACTGGGCAAGGATGTGGAATTGAGCGGCCTTGGCCTGTCAGAAGGTACCGTCCCAACATTTGCCTGGTGTTGAAAATGGGAAACCATGGAAAACCATTTCAAGGACGGCCGACGGTGGGGCTCGAACCCACGCGTCTACCGAGTCAGCAGAGAGCTTGGCCCCATGACCTAATGCTGCGCTTTAGCCAGCGTAGCCACTACTGTCGGTAATAATAATAATATTATTAATAATAATAATAATAATAACAAAGAAACAAAATATCTGGAAACCAGTTACACTTTGCTTTCGTAAAAAACAATCTCTCTATACCATATCTTGCCTTCGCCGATGACTTGGTTATACTAACAGAAAATCAAGAGACCGCAATAAAACAAATAGAAACACTCCAAGAATGTGCCGAAAAAGTGTGACTACAAATATCCTTCGAGAAAACTCAAGTGCTAAGTCACAAAGGTGGCAACATGCAAACAAAATACGGAACGATCAAAAGAGTCCCACATTTCAAATATCTGGGAGAATTTATCGAACCAACTGGAACCGAAAAAATCTCACAACAAAATCGTCTCCAGAAATCGGGAGAGCACTCGGACTTATCCAAAACCTCTATATCAAAAAATGCATGTCAAGACAAACCAAACTTCGACACCACAACTCTTTCATCAAACCGGCAAGTCTCTACGCAAGCGAAACACTTACACTCAATAAGAAATATGAACTTGAAGACAACAAGAAAGAAGAAAGAAAAATCATTCGGATAATACTAGGAGCAAGACTCACTTCTGACGGGTACCCACTTCAGTCAATCAAGACTACTGAAATATACTCAAACATCGTAGTCGACATCAGAAAAAAAGATTCAAATTCTTCGGGCATATAAGTAGACTGCCGAATACCCGACTAACCAAAAAAATACTAGATTACATATTATCATCACTCAAAAGTACAAAACCATTGATGAAAGAAGTACAAAAGACATGCGAACTGCTAACATAACCGACACACCAGACAGAGATTCCTTCCGTAACAAAGTGAACTGCTGGGAAGTCCAACCAGAGCAATGGTCTGACGAATGAAAATTGGCATTCTCCAACAGAATGAAACAATACTGGCAAAATAAGAAGAACGTCAAGAATTGAGTCAAAGTGCTTAACGCTTTCCAATATTGGGAAAATACGCTGTAAAATAAATAAATAAATAAATAAATAATAATAATAGACTAATAATAATAAAAACAATTGGTTCCGTGAAGAACAAAGCCTATTTTCATATATCCTACTTATGTATATAGCCACTATCAACATACAAAATTTCAGTTTGATTGCTGTAATGGATTCCTAGATAATGAGAGCCGACTAAATATTTCGGAAGGTCGCCATGTTGGATTTTTATATATGTAGGTCTTAGAGTTATGTACTGTTACATGAAGATTATTGTGTACGTGTAGTATTCGAATTTCAATCGCATGATAAGGACACAAGAAGTAGAAATAAGAACGAGATTTTAAAATTTCCCACAGCTGCCATCTTGTGGTTATGGAAACAATTGAAATAAATTAGATGCCAGTGGATTAACATTTGTATAAGGATTTACTGTACCAAGTTTCACTGCACTCAGATGGTTAAATTGCGAGAAACGCCCATTTAAATATTTATACTTCGCGTCGCCGCCATGTTGGATTTGTGATCACCAGGTTATTGAAAGTCCTATATCTGAACTTATATTCATAGCCCCTATGAACAAGAAAACAAATTCAGTTTGACCACTGTAATAGATTCGTAGATATTGAGAACCGTCTAAATATTTCGGATGGTCGCCATGTTGGATTGTTATATGTATAGGCCATAGAGTTATGTACCATTTAAGGAAAATTATTGCGTAGGTTCAATATTCAAACTTTCACTTCGATCGCATGATTATGACACAAGAAATTAAAACTTAATTTTAAAATACGCACAGCCGCTATCTTTAGGTTATGTAAACAATGGAACTAAATTAGATATCAGTGCGTTACAATGTGTAAAAACATTTGCTGTACCAAGTTTCATTGTGTTTGTATCATTAAATCGCGAGAAGAGTCTATTTGAAACTTTCAAATTCGCTTGGCCGTCATGTTTCTTTTGTAGTTAATAGGTTTTTGAAAGTCTCATAGATTAACTTCCAGAAATGCCCTTTATCTCCGTACAACATTTCAGGGTGATATCATTAATAGGTTCGGAGATATAGAATGCCGGTGAAATATTTCGCACAGCCGCTATCTTGAGGTTATGTAGGCCTATACAATTGAACGAAGTTAGATGTCAGTGCATTACAATGTGTATAAACATATACTGTACCATGTGTCATTGCGTTTGGTTAGTTAAATCGCGAGAAACGTCTATTTAAAAGTCGCAATTTCGCTTGGCCGCTATGTTGGTTTTGTGGTTGCCAGGTTTTCGAAAGTCACATAGGTGAATTTCTAGTAGTTCCCTTTATCACCGTCCAAAATTTCAGGGTGATATCGGTAATAGTTTCGGAGATATTGAATGCTGGTCAAATATTTCGCACAGCCGCCATGTTGGATTGGTGAGACGTAAAAAAATTGAAGGGCACGGTCGGGGTCGTCCGGAATAGTGCTATGAACTTTCCGAGTTTCATTGAAATCGCTTCAGCAGTTTAGATGTTATTAGGGGGAGACACACACGCAACACACACACATACGCACTCACACACACGGACGAAAGGTGATCTCATAAGCCTATTTTTTTTTTTCATAAAATAAAAATAGGCTAATAATAATAATTGATCATCACAGAGCAGAACCTATCTTCAACGAACCCTTTATTAAACGGAAACTTGTCTTAAACGGAAATAGTTTGCGGCCCCGTGAACTTAAGGATGAAGAATGGGTCAAATTCCCTTCATTAAACGGAAACTGTGTTACGCGGAGAGCAAAAACCTAAACATGCATTTTAGCGGAATATTTTTAATTTCCGGAATAGGCCTACAGTGCTTAAACAATTTTCAAGCGCCCTGTGAAAGTCTACCTTTCCTGCTGTAACAGTTGATTCTGTAGCTGAGAAAGAAGGCACAACTACTGTCGGCCAAAATATTATGTGCACTCGATTTTTTTTGTGAAGTAACTAATCAGCCTACATAAAATCTAATAACATTATCATATTTGTCGTTCTATATTACGTTAGGTCATGTAAGTTTGGAATTTTTCATTTATATTTTAATATGTTATATCGCAGTTGGAACACAAAAAGTGCCCGATTTTAAGCGTGTCTCAACCATGGGTCACTTTTAAGAATTAGTTTCTCAAAAACCCGCCATCGGCCATAATCCAAATTTTAACATAATGTACATTGGAATGTTCTGTAACTGGTTTATTAATTTCAAACTATTGTCTGTCCAAGGAACAAAGTTGTTATCATTTTTGTAAGGTAACATTTTCTCGGTTCGGGGTGGCAGGAAAATTGCGTCCTTTATCGCGTTGTAATCCTTACATATCGAACGGTTATGCTGTATGACTGTGAAATACGTAAATGAATTCACGTATTTTATATCGGTTTGTATTTGTACAGGATAAAACGACATGGTTGAGCAGCTCGCCGATACGAGGACAGCTGCACAGCGTTGCCGAGATGGAGCAACCTCACGCGACATGCCGCGCCTCGCTTGGAATTGCATGCGCACTTTCCTTGGCTATTTAAAATTAACTTGCGTTTAACTTCATTAATTCAAGCAAATGGTACTTAGAAGACGTGAAAAACATTTCCCATCAGCTTTTCTCATGAGGGCTTTGGACCTCCAAAAGCAGAGCAGATCAATTTTGTTTTGGTCTTTTTTAGATTATTGATATGTTATTTAATGTTTTTTTTATTATTATTTGCATTGATTTCTTTACAATATATACATTAGTTTAAGTCACCGACAACGGTAGCTACACTCGCTAAGGCGCAGTGCTCGGCCATGGGGCCAAAATATCTGCGTACTCGATAGACGTAGGTTCGTGCCCCACCGTCGGCCGTCCTTGAAATGATTTTCCGGGGTTTCCCATTTTGAACTCCAGATAAATGCTGTGATAGGCCACGACCGCTTCCTTCCGCATCCTTGCCCAGTTTCATTCATTTAATCTCTTAATTCTTTCTTTCTTCTTTCTTAGTCGTTTACCCTCCAGGTTGGTGGAACCCACGGACTCAGCGAGGGAACTCACCACTACCGCCTCTACGGGCAGTGTCCTAGAGCTGGGAACATCTAATCGGAGTGGATACAACTGGTGAAGTGTGATTGGCACCTCGCCCAGGCGGCCTCACCTTTAAAGCGAACAGGGGCCTCAAGAGGGAAGGTAATGGATGGTCAGGATGGATAGGCAAGGAAGAGGGAAGGAGGCTGCCGTGGCCTTGAAGAAGGTACTGCCCCCGTAATTGAATTATATAGAGACCACGGTGGCTATTTTGGAAATTATAAAGAAAGTTATGGCTGTCATAGTTATGACGTGGGTAGTCATGACGTAAGCACGGATGACGCAGACGTTATGCCAGCAGGCTACTTGAGCTGAGATTCTCAGTGACGTCAGCATTTATTCGAGAAAGATCCAAGATGTACGACGCAGTCGCAGGAAACGTGGAATTCTGCTGAGGAAGAAATTATGCTATTGGAGGGGAGGCTTGAACCAATGAACGATAGTTTGAAGGAAGACGGAGATTGCTGAAACTATGGTAGTTTTATTACTTTTTGGAATGCAGAATTGTGGAAATCCATTTGCAGTAGAGGCATTGTTCTGGAATTTTGGTGAAATTTATTTTCAGTTTTTGAATTTTGAAAATCCGTCATGTATCGATGAAGTTGGAACTTCTAGCGATGACGCAGTAACACGCGATGGAAGGGATAGATACGCCCCTCATGAAGTTCATAAAAGGCCTTGCGCAGAAGAGAGGAGTCTCATTCCTCATTCCTCATTCCTCATTCCTCATTCCTCATTCCTCATTCTCAGATCATCAATCGTCTGATATTCAATCGTCAGATCTCAAATAGTTATTTCAGTGAAACGTCGAGTGAGATTAGTAGTGAAAGAGTCGTCTTTGTAACGCGTGGTGAATCCACTGCATTAAACGAGAGTCGAGTACACAGGCAGTGCAAGTTTACTGTGAGTAAATCTAGGTGAAGTTGAAACGCACATTATAACGCTTCTACAAGATTAGCTGTGAACAGTTAGCGGTCGCCTATGAGCTAATTCTATTGTGCATTGCTACAGTTGGCAGTGTAGAAAAGCTGAACAATTTCGAGTAATTATTTTGGAAGATATTAGCAGTTTTAGACGACTGACAAAAGTGATTTTCTCGCTACATGAGAAGCACTTTGTATAGCCAGAATCTACGCCACGGCTGACAAGGCTAGTGAAATAGGGAGACTTCAGATTGCTTTTGTGACACAACGCTACAGTATTATGGAGCAGTTTAATATGGCAGTTTGTTCTTCTATTACCATAACTGAAGAGAAGATGGAAGGCTAAAGGACTTTAATGCAATTGGGACATATTTCAACGGAGTAAGATAGCAGCATGGAACTTCGCTAATTGCTATTCCACACAAGCGAACATGTGGTTAATAAACATCTACACCCATGTTTCGTGATTAAAGGCTGAATGCTATCAAACAGCAATGGAAATGATTTCATACTCACTGAATATGAATATTTCTTCGGAAATTTCTACAAAAACTTCATGGCAATTTTCAACTGGAACTTCAGGGATTTTTCAAGAGAGGTCAGGGTTGTCCCAACTCACAAAGAAGATTATTGCCGGAAGGATGTCGTTCGTCTTCACGAAGCAGTGCAATTTCCGGAGAAGGAAGCAGTTCGATTCTCCGAGGGTGTTGTTTCTTGTTTCGAGGATGGAGCTCAGCTTTAACTTGGTGAAATGGATCCATCAACAGTCTTCTTTGGGGAATTTTCCTCTGGAACGTCAATCGGCAGATAAGGTAGTCGTGAATGTTTATTGTATTTGAGTTTCTTAGCAATATTTGAGCAACCATTTTCCCATGTTTTTGTCCTCATGTATTTTGCCCTATATTCTTGTTTGAGATTCCTATTCTCAGTACACCTTGATGAGTTATGCCTTTTTCGACGATTTATTAAGACATTGTTATGTCATGGGCATAGTTAAACGATTTTAGATCAGTTGAGACTGATATTTAGATTTTTCAGTAATTTGCTTATTTTTTTTGTAGTCTCGATTTGACTGTAAGTTAATGATTTTTATGGCAGATTTAAATTCAGACAGCGTGTCACTTTATTAAAGTAATTCTACCCCAGTTTAATTACTTTGACCAATTTTCTGTCATCATCAAGAAGGAAGAACATTTAATTGATTTTAGAGCGTTAAAATCCATTACGTTGTCGACGATCTTGGAAATACTAGTCGTTATTTGAATTGATTGCAACACAGACATTTATCGTCAGGTATGAACGATCATTGCATCATAGGCACTTTTGTGAAAGATGAACTTTAATTATGAATTATTGAATGCATTAAAGTCATAAACTTGTGTTAGGAGTTTTCTCAATTAGAGATTTATATAACGATGTGTGCATTCCCCAGTCTAATTGGATTCTACTCGACTATTTTGCAGTTAGTCGCACTTTGTTTGATGATAGTATTTTTATACTACAATTCTTTGAAGATGTTAATCTTAAATTTCGATAGACCAGTCAGGCGTATATAAGCGTATTCACTATTAAATTTGTTTGTGATTGGCAAATTTTTAATTCAATTCGATTCATGAATGAAATCCACGAAGGTTAAATGACAACAGTTTTGAAACAATTAATGATTATAAGAATTTTTAAGTGGAACTATGAATGTATAATCGATAGTGCAGCGGACATGTTGAAAGTCGCTGATGTATAATGCCCTTAAATAAATGAAGGTGATTCCCACAGTAATTAATGATGATAAAGATTGTGTTAGTGGAGGTTTTTGTAAAGTCTGTGGAAGATTTTGATGCCACATATTTTAATATATGATGAATTTTGGGCCTAATTTTTAATGCAGTTTTGTGCATTATTTTGTAAGCGAAGTATTTTCCGCTGGAGTGTATTGTCATAGTTCGTTGAAAATTAATCAAGTGAATTTACTGTTATAATTAACAAGAGTTTTGAAAGAATTTGAGATAAGATTTTGAATGAAGATTACCGTCACAAATAATAATTATTATTACAACCTTTATTAAACCAGATTGTGACATTAACATGTATAACTAACCTTCATTGGTCGATTATATAAACACGATTATGAATTTACCAACCGGATGAACATGTGGTTCAATGTATTTCTTAAATTAATAATTTAAATAATTTAAATGTTAATATCGTAAATAATAAATGTAAATATCTTTGACAATAATGTGGAACGAAAGTAATGTTAAAGGCGTGTTTAAAATTTTGTAATTATCTTCGACAATATTATAAACAATTTCTAATTGTTATAAATAATTTATTTGATTTTGTTATAAACATTTAAGCGTGTGTTTGATACTCTAAACTATGCTTATTAAACATTTGGATGATAACTTAACAAGTTTAGGGATTATCAGAATAATCCAGTGGTATGTGAGTTAAGCATTTGAAAGATTTGCGTCAATACATATGAGTTGTCTTGCAGACATTTAAAGCTTTGAGAGGAGCTGAATTCTTACGCAGTGTGGCGTGACGAGTGAGCCCCATTTGACAGGCATGCGTCAGGTTGAAGAGTAGACCAGCTGGCTCGACATCTGGTTACCAGCGGGCGAGGTCGATACTCTGGCCTTGCGCCTATTAATACAAGTGTCATGTTTATTAAAAGAAACCAAATGCTCTATATATATATGTGTCGTATCCTGACTTCCTCATCCAATCCAAATGTGTATTGAATGTTACGTTATTTTGAGCTCATGGGAGCTAACATATTGTTTGATAACTTAGCAAGTCCTTTAGGAGGACATAGTCAGATTGACTTGGGCTACTGATAGCCACATTTATTTTGTTGAGTTTGTTAAAATCATACCCTTTATTTGAAATAAAAGCTTTTGTACAGTTCAAAGTTCTTGCCTTCGTTTTGGTTCATTTTTAAATGTCATGGTCAAGATTATTGTGGGAGCATACTTTAGAGATCCTGTTGTCAACCCAATCCCCGAGATTATTTTTAAGAGGTAAGTAAAAGTAAGTATGAACCCCCGTCTATTTTGGTGTGTTCCACAATAATTTTCTTGGAAACTTCTGTGTTCAAACCTCGATAGTATCTGTCAGTGCCATTTTCATTGATGTAGCTGAGCCGGTGCGATTGATTGTTGGCAATCCGATTGAGGGGGCGGATATCTGACAGCCTACTATCCGGGTAAACGGGGACAGTACCATCCCGGCATTTGCCCGAAGACGAAGTGGGAAACCACGGAAAACCACTTCGAGGATGGCTGAGGTGGGAATCGAACCCCCTCTACTCATTCGGAACACCCGAGGCTGAGTGGACACCGTTCCAGTCCTCATACCACTTTTCAAATTTCGTGGCTGAGCCGGGAATCGAACCCAGGACCTCCGGGGCGGCAGCTAACCATGCTGACCGCTACGCTACGGTGGCGACTAATTTCTTAATACGGCCGTAAAATCCACCCGCCACATAGACCTTCATCGTATCTCATCCCGGACCCCGTTGAAAAAAAAACGGGAATAATAAGGGGTAGACTTATATTATTATTATTATGGCTGACACGAAGGTATTACGGCTAGCGAGTTCCCGAGTTCGCCACCATAACGCATTTCTCAGCTGAATCTATTTAATTTGTATTTCTTCCATTGACTTTTGGGTGAACCCTCCTTTCTTTTCCCTTTCAAACTGCCTTTCATGGCTCTTATTCTTTCCAAATCCCTCAATCCTCATTCTTCGAATATCGAGCACATTTCTTTTCCCTGTCTTTCATATCCATAACTATTTTGTTATTATTTCACTTTCTTCTTCTAGTATGTAAGTTGTTAATGTTGTTGATTCGTTTAGGGAATTTGTGACTTCGTAGTCATGTGGCCCCATGTGCTTGGCTGTGTGTGGAGTCTGTCTGATAACCTGTGTCATTGTGATTCTGTAAACGGGTGTATTTGTAATTAGGGCTGGGATTTAGGTAAGAGGAAGCCATAGCCTAAATTTAGGAAATTTCCCAGCATTCGCATGGAGTAGAAGTGGAAGAACCACGGAAATAAAGGAACACTTCCAGGATGACTGAGGTAGGAATCGAATCCATCTCTTCTCAGTTCTGCCACATGAGGCTGTGTCTATTCCGTTCCAGCCCTCAGACCTGAAAATAATTTCTGAGCAAAGCCAGGAATTGAATCCGGGTCATCAGAATCTTAATTTCATAAATACCTTCCAAACTAGGGTCTTCGGAGGAAACCATAACCCAATATCCTTTAGCCTTTCGTTGCTAGAATATTGTGATGCAAATACGTAATCTGAATTTCCTTGATATTCCGTAATTGCTAACGAATGTCATTATTATTATAATTACTATTCTTCTTCTTCTTTCGAATAACCCATTTGGAGGGTACGATGAATCAACGTTGGCTATTGTCCATTGTATTCAATTTCCGTTGTTTCCAAATTTCTTTCATCCTTCTAGAGTGTCGATCTTTCTCCTCCTGAGTCCACTTTCTGCCAGTTGTTTGTTTCTTCCTTTCTTGAAATTTTGCGTTTTGAATAGCTTCTCTGAAGAGTGATCTGTTTGCTATTGTGTCTGTATGAATTTTGGCGTTTGTCAAATCATTGTCAATTTCAATGAACCATGTGGGTTTGGATTTGTAACTAGACAGTAAGTTGAAGATCTGTTTAGTTAGTCTACTATTTTCCATTCTATAGATGTGCCCAAAAAACTGTAATCTTCTCTTTCTCATTACAACAGTTAATTTTTCACATTTCAAATATAACTCTCTATTTGGTCGTAACCTATATTCTGCGTTATTATTTCGTTTAGCTCCCAGTATTTTTCTCAGAATTCGTCTTTCAGTCTTCTCTAATTTGTCTAAATCACCAAATCTTGTTAATTATTACAATCATCATTATTATTAATAATAAACATAAAATGGCGTTAGTCTATGGAGGGCCCTAGTGTAGGTCATTCTAGTTGACGCCCATAGACAACTTGCGCGTCGTGATGAGGATGAAATGATTGTTGGTGACTTCACAAAAACCCAGTTTCCGAGCTACGGAAATTAATCGTCTGAAGTTAAAAACCCCATGTCTCAGCTGGGTATCAAACCAGCGACCCCTTGAGCTGAAACCTAGCTTGCTAACTACTTAGCCACAGAGCCAGTAATAATAGTAGACTAATAATAATCATGATAATAATAAATAACCCCTGACATTACAGCCCGTGAAGGGCCTAGGCCTACCAAGCGACCGCTGCCCGGCCATTCGGCCTGCAGATATTGGGGGTGACGCTTGGTCAGCGCATCGGGTTCCCTTGGCCGTAAAACTTGGTTTTCGTGACCGGAGCGCTGCCTCACTGTCAGACAGCAACTCGATTTTCCTCACGAGACTGAGTGCACCCCAATTCAATCCTCACGTCAGTTTCTAAAATCCATGACGGAGCCGGGAATCGAACCCGGTGCCTCCGGGTGAGAAACAGGCGCGCTACCCTAACACCACGGGGCCGCTAATAATAATACAGTAGAGCGTCAAAAATCCGAAACGTCAAAAATCCGAACGCCCTCTCTTAACATGTGAACTGTATTTTACACCTTCACATTCTGAAGCTTTTGCGTCATTAGAGACAGTGATGTCTTGGTACTGTCCCCGTTTACCTGGATAGTAGGCTGTCAGATATCCGCCCCCTCAATCGGATTGCCAACAATCAAACGCACCGGCTCAGTTACATCAATGAAAATGGCACTGACAGATACTATCGAGGTAAGAGCACAGAAGTTCACAGGAAATCATTGTGGAACACACCAAAATAGACGGGGGTTCATACTTACCGTTACTTACCTCTTAATTATCTCGGGCATTGAGTTGACAACAGGATCACTAAAGTCTGTTCACACAATAACCTCCACCATGACATTTAAAAATGAACCAGAACGAAGACGAGTACTTTGAACTGTACAAAAGCTTTATTTCAAATAAAGGGTATGATGTTAATAACACAACAAAATAAACGTGGCTATCAGTAGCCCATGTCAATCTGACTACGTCCTCCTGTAGGACTTGCAAAAATTATCATACAACATGATATAAAACATATTAGCTCCCACGAGCTCCAAATAACGTAATATTCATAACATAATTGGATTGGAAAAGGACGTCAGGGTGTGACATATATAGAGCATTTGGTTTCCTTTTAATAAACATTACAATGGTATTTATAGTCGCAAGGCCAGAGTGTGGACGACCTCACACTGATAACCAGATGTTGGCCCAGCTGCGAGCTGCCCTCCAACCTGTTGCATACTGGTCGAATGGACTCCCACATGCTACGTTACGTAAGAATACAGCTTGCTCTCTCAAGCTTTTAAATGTCTACAAGACAACTCACATTTATTATTTACGCAAATCTTTCAAGTACTTTACTCACATCCTATTGGATCATTATGTTAATTCCTTAAACTTGTTAAGTTCACTCCAAATGTTTAATTAGCTCTTAAATGTTTATAACAAAATCACATAAATTATTTATAACAATTAGAAATTGTTTATAATATTTGTCAAAGACAATAAAAATATTATAAGCACGCCTTTAACATCACTCTCGTTCCACATTATTTTCAAACATATTTACAGCAATTATTTACAATATTAACATTTAAATTGTTTAAATTATTAATTTAAGAAATACATTAACCACATGTTCATTCGGTTGGTAATTTTCATAATCGTGTTTAATATAATCGACCAATGAAGGTTAGTTATACATGTTAATGTCACAATCTGGTTTAATAAAGGTTTTAATAATTATTTGTGACGGTGATCTTCATTCAAAATCTTATCTCAAATTCTTTCAAAACTCGTGTTAATTATAACAGTAAATTCACTTGATTAATTTTCAACGAACTATGACAATCTTACTCCAGCGGAAAATCCTTCGCTAACAAGTTAATGCACAAACTGCATTAAAATTAGGCCCAAAATTCATCATATATTAATCTATATGGCATTAAAAACTTCCACATAACTTACAAAACTTCCACAAATAATTCTTTAACATTAATTCCTGTGGGAACTTCCTTCATATTCAAGGGCATTATACCTCAGCGACTTTCAACACCTGCGCTGCACTAGCGATTATACATTTATAGTTCCACTTAAAAATTTTTATAATCATTAATTGTTTCAAAACTGTTTTTATTTAACCTTCGTGGATTTCATTCATGAACCGAAATGAAGTCAAAACTTGCCAATCACAAACAAATTTAATAGTGAATACGCTTATATACGCCTGTCTGGTCTATCAAAATTTAAGATTAACATCTTAAAAGAAATTTTAGTATGAAAATACTATCATCAAATAAAGTGCGACTAAGATGCAAAGTAGTCGAATAGAATCCAATTAGACTGGGGAATGCAAACATCGTTCTATAAATCTCTAATTGAGAAAAACTCCTAACAAAAGTTCTTGACTTTAATGCATTCAATAATTCATTATTAAAGTTAATCTTTCACAAAAGTGTCTATGATGCAATGTTCATTCATAACTGACGATAAATGTCTGTGTTGCAATCAAATCAAATAACGACTAGTATTTCCAAGATCGTCGACAACGTAATTGATTTTAACGCTCTAAAATCATTTAAATGTTTTTCCTTCTTGATGATGACAGAAAATTGGTCAAAGTAATTAAACTGGGGTAGAATTACTTTAATAAAATGACACGCTGTCTGAATTTAAATCTGCCATAAAAATTCATTAACTTACAGTCAAATCGTGACTACAAAAATATTAATTACTGAAAAATCTAAATATCAGTCTCAACTGATTCAAAATCATTAACTATGCCCATGACAAAACAATGTCTTAATAAATCGTCGAAAAAGGCATAACTCAACAAGGTGTACTGAGAATAAGAATCTCAAACAAGAAAATAGGGCAAAATACATGAGGATAAAAAATATGGGAAAAATAGTTGCTCAAACATCATTAATAAACTCATATACAATAAACGTTCACGACTACCTTATCTGCCGATTGACGTTCCAGAGGAAAATTCCCCAAAGAAGACTGCTGATGGATCCATTTCACCAAGTTAAAGCTGAGCTCCATCCTCGAAATAGGAAATAGCACCCTCGGAGAATCGAACTGCTTCCTTCCCCGGAAATCGCTCTGCTCCTCGAAGACGAATAGACATCCTTCCGGCAATAATCTTCTTTGTGAGTCGGGACAACCCTGACCTCTCTTGAAAAATTCCCTGAAGTTCCAGTAGACAATCGCCATGAAGTTTTTGTAGAAATTTCCGAAGAAATTATTCATATACAGAGTATGAAATCATTCCTATGGCTGTTCGATAGTATTCAGCCTTTAATCACGAAACATGGGTGTAGATGGTATTCACCGCATGTTCGCTTGTGTGGAATAGCAATTAGCGAAGTTCCATATTGCTATCTTACTCCGTTGAAATATGTCCCAATTGCATTAAGTCCTTTAGCCTTCCATCTGCTCTTCGGTTGTAGTGTTAGAAGAACAAACTGCCGTATTAAATTGCTCCATTATACTGTAGCGTTGTGTAATAAAGCAATCTGAAGTCTTTCTATTCCACTCGCAGCGTTAGCCGTGGCGTTGATTCTGGCTATACAATAGTGCTTCTCTTGTGGCGAGATAATCACTTTTGTCAGTCGTATAAAACTGCTAATATCCTTCAAACTAATCGGTCGAAATTGTTCAACTTTTCTCTATTACTTTATGTAGCACTGCACAATTGAATTAGCTTATCGGCGACCGCTAACTGTTCGAAGCTAAACTTGTAGAAGCGTTCTAAGGTCCGTTTCAACTTCACCTAGTTTGACTTGGATCACGTTAATATAGTGGCCTCACCACGCGTTATAAAGACGACTCTTTTCACTACTGTTCACTTCGACGTCTCACTAAAATGACTGTATAAGAAAAGAACTTTCACAATTATACTTCGATGATCTGAGAATGAGATCTGAGAATGATCGGAGAATGAAAGAGGCTCCTCTCTTCTGCGCAAGCCCTTTTATTAACTTCACGAGGGGCGTTTCCATCCCTTCCAGAGCGTGATACTGCGTCATCGCTAAAAGTTCCAACTTCGTTAATACATGACGGATTTTCAAAATTCAAAAACTGAAAATAAATTTCACCAAAATTCCAAATCAATGCTTTTACTGCAAATGGATTTCCACAATTCTGCATTCCAAAAGTAATAAAAATACCATAGTTTCAGCAATCTCCGTCTTCCTTTAAACTATCGTTGATTGGTTCATGCCTCTCCTCCAATAGCATAGTTTCTTCCTCAGCAGAATTCCTCGTTTCCTGCGACTGCGTCGTAAATCTTTGAACATTCTCGACTAAATGCTGACGTCACTGAGAATCTCAGCTCAAGTAGCTTGCTGGCATAACATTTGCGTCATCCGTGCTTACGTCATGACTACCCACGTCATAACTATGACAACCATAACTTTCCTTATAAATTTCAAATATAGCCACCGTGGTCTCTATATAATTCAATTACGGGGGCATTCTCCTCTCACCACGTTTTAAAAACAGTTGCAAATTGTTTTTAAACTCAATGTTACAAGTATCTCAACTCTCTTGAACACGAAATTGAATTATTACTGGCTTACTCTAGTATGATATTTCCTCTATGTTCCTTAATCATAAATTTCTTCTACTCTGGGTTGTGTGTGGTTAATGTATTCTTTCCTCTCTACTTTCTCTTCTGTCCAGTATTTCTATTTTCTAAGTTCTGCTGGCTCGTAGAAGGACCAGGATCGATTACAACATCCTGCCTTTTCTTTTGATTGTCGGCTTCTTTATCCCTTAATTCTTTTAAGTATTGCTGGCTTTCCTTCTCTCTTTGCTGATACTGATCGGGTGTCATAACCTGACCTTGAGTATTCTGGTTTCTATTTTGGTTTAGGTTATTCCTATTATAGTTACGGTTATACCCATTATTGTTGTAATATCTGCCTCTTCCATTGTAGTTTCCTCGGTTGTAGTTCCAACCTCTTCTCTGTTGATACGGTCGGTAACCTTGTGATCTGTTATTTCTAAACTGATTATTCCTGTGAGGACCTACATTGTCAGTTTTCTCCTCCTCTGGCTTGCCAGTTTGTTGGACTTGGTCCATATATACCGTATTGATTTCTTTAAACTCCTGCCTTTGACCTTTCTGTACTACGTTAGGCATTGGACTTGTGTAGTCTAACCTTCTCAGTAATTCATCCATGCTGGATAAATCCCTGATGTTGGACGAAATTATAAGTCTCCTCACCTCAACTGGCAGCATACGAGAAATCGCATCAATTAGTTGCTCCGTGGACAATGGGGGTTGCAAAAATCTCAAGCGGGACAATTGACTCGTAAAGAAATCAGCGTACCGTGTTGGAAGAGTACCTGAGTATTTTCTTGAATACACCTCCGCTCTTAACGAATTCTGCGCTTCTATGGACCAAAATCGTTTGATTAATGCCTCTGCAAACTCGTCAAAGTTACTGAATGTGTATCTAAATGCGCGAAACCATTCAAGGGGTCCTCCAATCAGATATCTCTCTACTATCTTCATCTCTCTCTCTGTGGGAATGTGAGCTTCGATGAAATAATCTTTGAGATTCCTTACATACTCTATAGGTGTCAAACTATCAGTGTTACTGAATTTTTGCGGTTTGTCTTCGAAATTCCTGATGACCGTCACGTTCCTCGGATATGAATCCGGATAGTTTTTCCCACTATCTCGGTAGTTCCACTCAGGTTCCATATTCCTCTCGTCATCCTCCTCTCTGAATCTGGATACACGTTCTTCAGGAGTCACGTCTCTTTCTTCTGGCTCTAGGTTATATCTTCTGGTATAATTCCTATTCAATTCGCAAGCTAAGCCTTCTGTATCCTTGTCAGTGATTTCTGTTAAGACTTTCTTGATTATCTCTTCTTTGTAGTTCTGCATTAAACTAGCCTCTCCTAACTTCAAATTTTGCAGTTTACTCGTCGTTTCATTTACGTCAGAGACAACTTTATGCATCTGTTCCTCTAATGTAGATTTTAATGTTTGCATATCCTGATCTAGTTGTGTTCTATCGTCAACTTGTTTTTCGGATAGCGAATTTATCCTGACGCTTAAATCTTTCCTAATCTGTACTACTTCATTGTTAATTTCTATCTGCGTACTGGCAAGTTTTCTTTCAATCCTTTCCTGAATTTGGGTTACATGTTCCCCACTTGACTTATTCCACTCGTCTTTCCATACCGCTACGTTTGCTGTTAACATTTCTGCTATGTCTACTTCGATATCCTCTTTTAATAATCTATTATGGTCTAATACCTGGGTTCTCATGACCTCTACATCATACTTCAACTCTGCTAAAGACGTTGTTGTTCTAACTGATTCATCAACTAGTCTAGTCGCTAATGCAGTTATATTACGCGTACAAAGAGTTTTTGAGTTTTCGATTTCTTCCCTGACTTTATTTACATCAGTTTGGACTTTAGTAATATCTACGAAAACTGTGTTGACTTCTACCTGAATCTTAGTTATGTCACTTTGCACCTCAGTTATGTCCGAATGAATGTTATTAATGTCTACCTGAACATTGGATACATCAGTTCTAGCTTTTTGAATTTCTTTTTGGACTTCCTCGACCTTGTCTTGGACAGTCGCAACATCATTTTTGACAACAACAACTTCGGCTCTAGCACAAGAAATATCCCCTCGGACATTAGCTACATCTAGATTTAACATTGTAAGGTCTTTCTGTACCTTAGACACATCAAATTTAACATCATCAACATTTTTATGCACATTAGATACATCTGTGCGGATGTCAGTTACAGTATTTTCAATTCCTAGGGTATTAATCAGTAAACGCGACATATTCTCCTCTAAATTAGCAGCACTAGTCTGAAGAACCTTCATATTAGCAGACATATTGCTAGCATTCTCCTCCATTCGACTATTATTCTCCTTCATGCTTTCATTCAGCATCTGCTTCATACTACTAGTCATGCTTGCTTTCAAATTAGCAGACATATTACTAGCATTCTCCTCCATCATCTGCTTCATACTATTGTTCATGCTAGTTTTCAAGTTAGCAGACATCTCCTCTAACATCAACTTCAAACTTTCATCTGCCATTACAATATTATTCAAAAATAGACTGCTGTAGGGACATACATCAAAAGAGCAAAATAACAACATCTGAGCAACACTTTTCACCATATATAAATTTGATCCATTTTCTGTCTTAAATCTAACTTATAACTACCTTATAATTAACCTTCGAAGATACTTCATGTTGAAACAAACTCAAGCACATGTTCAAATTTCCCTGGCTCATTTTAAAATATCCTAACACAAATAATTTACATTTATAATCCAAATAATTTAAATTTATCTTTAATATGACTGAAATGTCATAAGCCGGTCAAATAAAATAAGATTCCAGATTATAGGCGATTTTTCTAAGTTTCCAGCCTATTTAACCTTTCCCAAGTTGTATAAGATCTGATCTTTTCTGAGTGTAATTTTCCTAATACAATACAACATTTAATTCCTATATAATCACACTCTTAAATACTACAATTGGCCTAGACATCTAACAAAGAATCAACCTCTTTATTTGAGTCTAATCGAACCTCACGTTTTAGGTTTGCCACTCTTTCTGGCGTTCAACATGGTAATCCAGTTATGTTGAATCGAGCCCCAACGTTTTAGGTGCGCCAATCTTTCTGGCGTTCAACCTGGTGATCCAGTTTTGTCGAACAGGCCCCACGTTTTAGGGTCGCCAATCTTTCTGTCCCCGTTTACCTGGATAGTAGGCTGTCAGATATCCGCCCCCTCAATCGGATTGCCAACAATCAAACGCACCGGCTCAGTTACATCAATGAAAATGGCACTGACAGATACTATCGAGATAAGAGCACAGAAGTTCACAGGAAATCATTGTGGAACACACCAAAATAGACGGGGGTTCATACTTACCGTTACTTACCTCTTAATTATCTCGGGCATTGAGTTGACAACAGGATCACTAAAGTCTGTTCACACAATAACCTCCACCATGACATTTAAAAATGAACCAGAACGAAGACGAGAACTTTGAACTGTACAAAAGCTTTATTTCAAATAAAGGGTATGATGTTAATAACACAACAAAATAAACGTGGCTATCAGTAGCCCATGTCAATCTGACTACGTCCTCCTGTAGGACTTGCAAAAATTATCATACAACATGATATAAAACATATTAGCTCCCACGAGCTCCAAATAACGTAATATTCATAACATAATTGGATTGGAAAAGGACGTCAGGGTGTGACATATATAGAGCATTTGGTTTCCTTTTAATAAACATTACAATGGTATTTATAGTCGCAGGGCCAGAGTGTGGACGACCTCACACTGATAACCAGATGTTGGCCCAGCTGCGAGCTACCCTCCAACCTGTTGCATACTGGTCGAATGGACTCCCACATGCTACGTTACGTAAGAATACAGCTTGCTCTCTCAAGCTTTTAAATGTCTACAAGACAACTCACATTTATTATTTACGCAAATCTTTCAAGTACTTTACTCACATCCTATTGGATCATTATGTTAATTCCTTAAACTTGTTAAGTTCACTCCAAATGTTTAATTAGCTCTTAAATGTTTATAACAAAATCACATAAATTATTTATAACAATTAGAAATTGTTTATAATATTTGTCAAAGACAATAAAAATATTATAAGCACGCCTTTAACATCACTCTCGTTCCACATTATTTTCAAAAATATTTACAGCAATTATTTACAATATTAACATTTAAATTGTTTAAATTATTAATTTAAGAAATACATTAACCACATGTTCATTCGGTTGGTAATTTTCATAATCGTGTTTAATATAATCGACCAATGAAGGTTAGTTATACATGTTAATGTCACAATCTGGTTTAATAAAGGTTTTAATAATTATTTGTGACGGTGATCTTCATTCAAAATCTTATCTCAAATTCTTTCAAAACTCGTGTTAATTATAACAGTAAATTCACTTGATTAATTTTCAACGAACTATGACAATCTTACTCCAGCGGAAAATCCTTCGCTAACAAGTTAATGCACAAACTGCATTAAAATTAGGCCCAAAATTCATCATATATTAATCTATATGGCATTAAAAACTTCCACATAACTTACAAAGCTTCCACAAATAATTCTTTAACATTAATTCCTGTGGGAACTTCCTTCATATTCAAGGGCATTATACCTCAGCGACTTTCAACACCTGCGCTGCACTAGCGATTATACATTTATAGTTCCACTTAAAAATTTTTATAATCATTAATTGTTTCAAAACTGTTTTTATTTAACCTTCGTGGATTTCATTCATGAACCGAAATGAAGTCAAAACTTGCCAATCACAAACAAATTTAATAGTGAATACGCTTATATACGCCTGTCTGGTCTATCAAAATTTAAGATTAACATCTTAAAAGAAATTTTAGTATGAAAATACTATCATCAAATAAAGTGCGACTAAGATGCAAAGTAGTCGAATAGAATCCAATTAGACTGGGGAATGCAAACATCGTTCTATAAATCTCTAATTGAGAAAAACTCCTAACAAAAGTTCTTGACTTTAATGCATTCAATAATTCATTATTAAAGTTAATCTTTCACAAAAGTGTCTATGATGCAATGTTCATTCATAACTGACGATAAATGTCTGTGTTGCAATCAAATCAAATAACGACTAGTATTTCCAAGATCGTCGACAACGTAATGGATTTTAACGCTCTAAAATCATTTAAATGTTTTTCCTTCTTGATGATGACAGAAAATTGGTCAAAGTAATTAAACTGGGGTAGAATTACTTTAATAAAATGACACGCTGTCTGAATTTAAATCTGCCATAAAAATTCATTAACTTACAGTCAAATCGTGACTACAAAAATATTAATTACTGAAAAATCTAAATATCAGTCTCAACTGATTCAAAATCATTAACTATGCCCATGACAAAACAATGTCTTAATAAATCGTCGAAAAAGGCATAACTCAACAAGGTGTACTGAGAATAAGAATCTCAAACAAGAAAATAGGGCAAAATACATGAGGATAAAAAATATGGGAAAAATAGTTGCTCAAACATCATTAATAAACTCATATACAATAAACGTTCACGACTACCTTATCTGCCGATTGACGTTCCAGAGGAAAATTCCCCAAAGAAGACTGCTGATGGATCCATTTCACCAAGTTAAAGCTGAGCTCCATCCTCGAAATAGGAAATAGCACCCTCGGAGAATCGAACTGCTTCCTTCCCCGGAAATCGCTCTGCTCCTCGAAGACGAATAGACATCCTTCCGGCAATAATCTTCTTTGTGAGTCGGGACAACCCTGACCTCTCTTGAAAAATTCCCTGAAGTTCCAGTAGACAATCGCCATGAAGTTTTTGTAGAAATTTCCGAAGAAATTATTCATATACAGAGTATGAAATCATTCCTATTGCTGTTCGATAGTATTCAGCCTTTAATCACGAAACATGGGTGTAGATGGTATTCACCGCATGTTCGCTTGTGTGGAATAGCAATTAGCGAAGTTCCATATTGCTATCTTACTCCGTTGAAATATGTCCCAATTGCATTAAGTCCTTTAGCCTTCCATCTGCTCTTCGGTTGTAGTGTTAGAAGAACAAACTGCCGTATTAAATTGCTCCATTATACTGTAGCGTTGCGTAATAAAGCAATCTGAAGTCTTTCTATTCCACTCGCAGCGTTAGCCGTGGCGTTGATTCTGGCTATACAATAGTGCTTCTCTTGTGGCGAGATAATCACTTTTGTCAGTCGTATAAAACTGCTAATATCCTTCAAACTAATCGGTCGAAATTGTTCAGCTTTTCTCTATTACTTTATGTAGCACTGCACAATTGAATTAGCTTATCGGCGACCGCTAACTGTTCGAAGCTAAACTTGTAGAAGCGTTCTAAGGTCCGTTTCAACTTCACCTAGTTTGACTTGGATCTCGTTAATATAGTGGCCTCACCACGCGTTATAAAGACGACTCTTTTCACTACTGTTCACTTCGACGTCTCACTAAAATGACTGTATAAGAAAAGAAAAAAAAGGAAGATTGTAGTTTTACGTGACCGTGAATCTGGTGATTATGAGCCACGGGACCTCCTTTTTACGTGGAATCCGAACCACAGGACATGGCATTTCACTTCGAAAATCTCACATGCATTGACCAGGAATCGAACCCGGACCGCCTTGGTGAGAGGCATACAGCTAGACCGCTGAGCCACCACGCCCCCTATAAGAAAAGAACTTTCACAATTATACTTCGATGATCTGAGAATGAGGTCTGAGAATGATCGGAGAATGAAAGAGGCTCCTCTCTTCTGCGCAAGCCCTTTTATTAACTTCACGAGGGGCGTTTCCATCCCTTCCAGAGCGTGATACTGCGTCATCGCTAAAAGTTCCAACTTCGTTAATACATGACGGATTTTCAAAATTCAAAAACTGAAAATAAATTTCACCAAAATTCCAAATCAATGCTTTTACTGCAAATGGATTTCCACAATTCTGCATTCCAAAAGTAATAAAAATACCATAGTTTCAGCAATCTCCGTCTTCCTTTAAACTATCGTTGATTGGTTCATGCCTCTCCTCCAATAGCATAGTTTCTTCCTCAGCAGAATTCCTCGTTTCCTGCGACTGCGTCGTAAATCTTTGAACATTCTCGACTAAATGCTGACGTCACTGAGAATCTCAGCTC
Source organism: Meconema thalassinum (assembly GCA_946902985.2). Lineage (NCBI taxonomy): Eukaryota > Metazoa > Arthropoda > Insecta > Orthoptera > Tettigoniidae > Meconema > Meconema thalassinum. The sequence continues at coordinate 1,418,011,570 of OX336389.2, forward strand.
AAGTAGCTTGCTGGCATAACATTTGCGTCATCCGTGCTTACGTCATGACTACCCACGTCATAACTATGACAACCATAACTTTCCTTATAAATTTCAAATATAGCCACCGTGGTCTCTATATAATTCAATTACGGGGGCAGTACGAAGCGCAACCCGAATGCAGTCAAGCTCAGCTCTTGCTACTTACGCGAATGAAGGATTTTGCTGGCAGAAAACGAGTTTAGAAACTCACACAACCCAAAATTAGCAAGTTATTCAAATAAAATATTTTAGTGATTTCGTACACATGTGTTTTTTTTATACATACGTACGGTACATGAAAATCCACAGCCGGCTTCCAGTCGACCAACCGGGTCAGGGAATGGAATGAATGAAGCCCCCATCTAGCGGCAAGGATATGAACTGTGCCGGCTGTCGAAGCCTGTCGCACTCCCCCTGGGACAATGATTAAATGAACGATAGATGAAATGAAATGATAGTGGAGAGTGTTGCTGGAATGAAATTGTGACAGGGAAAACCGGAGTACCCGGAGAAAACCCTATCTGCCGCCGCTTTGTCCAGCACAAATCTCACATGAAGTGACCGGGATTTGAACCACGGACCCAGCGATGAGAGGCTGGCGTGCTGCCGCCTAAGCCATGGAGGCTCACGTACAGTACATAGCCTACATATGTAAATTTGTAAATATGAGTGAATTGTTTTTGTAAAATGAGTGCATTGTTCTGGATTTAAAGATACAATTAAATCAAAGTACAATATGTATGTACATAAAGTGTTTATTATTTATTTATCTTAACATTTCATAAAACAATGAGAGAGAACTTGTTCTTTTCATCTATTGTATTTCAAGTTATCAAAAGTTATTATCCATCTTACTTTTTAATACTGTAATCATAACTTTGTCGTGAGATCTCCAGTAAATAGCTGCTTCAATCTGTCAATGCCACTTATAAACAGGGGAGAATTATAGATACCGCATAGCAACCTTGTTTCAGAATTCATATACATATTTTTTTTCTAACCTCAATGTCAATATTACGCGTATTTTATAAAATCAACTTCACACAATGAATACGCTGAGCCCGCCATCTACTGTCGACCAAAATATTAGGTGCACTCGAGTTTGAAAGTTGTTTGTGAAGTAACCAATACGCCTACATAAAATCTAATAACATTATCATAGTTGTCGTTCTATTTTACGTTAGGTCAAGTAAGTTTGGTATTTTTCTTCTTTAATATGTTATATCGCAGTTGGAACACAAAATGTGCCCGATTTCAAGCGTGTTTCAACCTTGCGTCACTTTTAAGAATTAGTTTCTCAAAACCCGTCACCGGATATAATTCAAATTTTAACATAATGTACATTGGAATGTTCTATATCTGGTTCATTAATTTCAAAATATTGTTTGTCCAAGGAACAAAGCTGTTATCATTTTTGTAAGGTAACTTTTTCTCGGTTCGGGGTGGCAGGAAAATTGCGTTCTTTGTCGCGTTGTAATCCTTATGTATCAAAAGGTTATGCTGTATAACTTTGAAATACGTAAATGAATTCACTTATTTTATATCGGTTTGTATTTGTACAGGATAAAACGACATGGTTGAGCAGCTCGCCGATACGGGGACAGCTGTACAGCGTTGCCGAGATGGAGCAACCTCACGCGACATGCCGCGCCTCGCTTGGAATCCCATGGGCACTTTCCTTGGCTATTTAAAATTAACTTGTGTTTAACTTCATTAATTCAAGCAAATGGTATTAAGAAGACGTGAAAAACATTTCCCATGAGCGTTTCTCATGAGGGCTTTGGACCTCCAATAGCAGAGCAGATCAATTTTTTTTTGTCATTTTTAGATTATTGATATGTTATTTAATGTTTTTTATTATTATTTGCATATTGGTTTAAGTCACCGACAGCGGTAGCTACACTAGCTCACGCGCAGTGCTCGGCCATGGGGCCAACATATCTGCGTACTCGGTAGACGTAGGTTCGATCCCCACCGTCGGCCGTCCTTGAAATGGTTTTCCGTGATTTCCAATTTTCAACTCCAGGTAAATGCTGGGATAGGCCACGACCGCTTCCTTCCACATCCTTGCCCAGTTTCATTCATTTTATCTCTTAATACGGCCGTAAAAACCACCCGCCATATAGACTTTCATCGCATCTCATCCCCGACCCCTTTGAAAACTGGATTATTAAAGGATAGACAAACAAACACATTGGTTTAAGTCACCGTACAATTCAACGCGTGTCTAGAGGCTGCGATCGATTCAGTCTTTTAAATCAAAATCCGATGCTGTTAACAATTTGACGAAGATTTTCAAGGGACATTTCTGGAGAGACTTTCATTGAATTTTCAAGCCTCTCTTTTAATTTTGAAGTTGTTGGAAACACCTCCAAATAAAAGTTGTGAATGCTACGCCTAATAACTCCAATAGTAAATTGATCTGTCACAATGTTGGGTCATCCTGCTGACAGTCGTCTCTCCTTTGCTGCAGAAGATTCCTCTCTGTTTGTTTTTGTTTTGTTTTTTTGTTTTTGCTGTGATTTCTTTTATTCTTATTCACTGCATGTTTTACACACCGAAGTGATATTCCAAGGCAGTTCGTTGATAAATAAGAAACCGCTTTTCATGAAGCTATTCCGCCTCTAGAGTAAATGAAAAAACGGCACTCACGATAATCTGAAGCTCAAATACAGTAAATTCAAGTCTTGGAGGCCTCTTGCAGGAATCTGCACTTACAACACACCAAACAGGACTGAACTTATCTAATTTGATGAGATGACGGAATTGTTGTGTTTATTGTAGGGAGGAACACCGCCACTTCTGAATTCCATTGACTGGTATGTTGAAAGGCTAGTCGGTTACAGTGGTGAGGTAGTAAACAGGAAGCATTGCGTGTGCCACGATCTACCACATTACCTCCTACTACCGTTTGTTTGAATAAAAACTGATATACAAACATTTATGACCTAACGTTACGTTTTCGCCTGCTGTTCCCAAGGTTGTAGGATCGAATCTTGGCGCAATCAGTTGGCATTTCTGGTGCTTAAATAAGACGAAGCAGTGTCATAAATTTAATGGCACGTTAAGATTCACTTCGGGCATAATTCAGGCAACCCTGCATCTCTAAAAGTCACAGTATGTAAAAGGGATGTAAAACCATTATTATTATTATTATTATTGCCGGCCCCGTGGTGTTGGGGTAGTCGCGCGTTCGATTCCCGGCTCCCTCACGGATTTTAGAAACTGACGTGAGGGCTGGAACAGGGTGCACTCAGCCTCGTGAGGCCAATTGAATAGCCGTCTGACAGTGAGACAGTACTCTGGTCACGGAGACTAAGATTAACGACTGAGGGGATCTGACGCGCTCACCACGCGTCACCCCATAATCTGCAGGCCAAATGGCTGGGCAGCGGTCACTTGGTTGGCCTAGGCCCTTCTTGGGCTGTAGTGCCACGGGGTTTGGTTTTTATTGTTATTACCTATTATTGACCTAACGTTAAATAGAACGAGGACAATGATAGTGTTATTGGATTATCTGTAGGCCTACTGGCTATTTCATAAACAAACCTCCAAACTCAAGTAAACATAATAATACTGATCGACAGTAGCATGCAGTTGTCCCGAAACACGTCGATGCTTTATACAGTACATCTCGGCCTAATACACTCAAAGCCATGTTATGGATTTCAATGATCGTAAACGTTTGTCACAACATAACTTACAGATGCGTCAACTGAGCAATGTGATTAAAATAAATGTTCATAGCAGAACTCGACTGCTTTAAGTAGCCGCCAGGAAAATCTGTACAATTTACTGTAGGAATAGGTAATCCCGCAAACGCACAAGACAAAGACAAAAGTATACATTTGGCAACGCTTGAGCTCTAAAAAAGTGTATATCATGCCAAACAAATTGAAAAAAAAATATTGGGAAAAAGGCCTCCTTCCGGAAGATATTGAAGTACAAGTTGTAATCAGTAGGGCTCGGATTTTTAGGTGCTAAAATCGGAAAAATATTTATTTTTTATGAATTAAAAATACCTGAAATATGTGACAAAAAAGTGAAAATATTTTTTTATAATTTAGTTTATTAATTTGAATATAAAAAATATGCAGAACTCACGAATGCAATTTATGCTATGTCTCACTGACTGCTGAAAAATTACAATACATGAGATACATCTTCAGGTAACTTAGTTAATCACAAATGACCGAGGATTACCGCAAAACAATTCTCCTAAAGGCGAAACTGCGGCAATATGCTTTTTGCCTTTGAGGTGTTGTGTAACTTGAGATCGCTGTTCAGCCTTGATTGCTTTCCCACATGGTTGGCAGAACAGAACGCCCCCATCAGAAGTAAAATTATCTGGAAATCCCCGGCTTCCACAGTGAGTAGTACGGGGCGACAAGCTAAGAATAACACAGTTGCAAGCTGACATACGCTCTGCATGAAGATTAGATAGCTCACTGGTTCTTCCCCGTTGAAGTAAAACAGAACAAAATTGCAATAAACTGAAATACTGATTTTTAAAAATGTAAATATTATGTCTTTTTATGTGCTAATAAGTGAAAAGCAGGAATTTATGTATTTATAGAAAAAGCGCTTAAAATATGTATTCACATAAAAAATATCTATTTACCTAAAAATCCGAGCCCTAGTAATCAGTCTTGAAACTTCTGATTCAATAAACATTGATGACGATATTTCTGTTGATAATCTGTAAGTGGCTTAAACCAATGTGTGTTTATGTCTACACCTTATTATTCCCGTTTTCAACGGGGTCGGGGATGAGATGAGATGTGGCGGGTGGTTTTTACGGCTGGATGCCCTTGTCAACGCCAACCTCATGAGAGGAATTATTGAGGGATGAAATGAAAGAAACTGGGCTAGGATGTGGAAGGAAGCGGCCGTGGCCTATCAAAATATATACCTGGAGTTGACAATGGGAAACCACGGATTGCCATTTCAAGGACGGCCGACGATGGGGCTCGAACCAAAAAATACCGTAACTGTCTTTATGTTCATTGTAAGGTTTGCTTCTACATTACTGTATTAATTCGTAGTATAATAATATGTAAATATGCTCCATTTTATTTTTCCTCGTTATGTCCATTTTATGCATGCACATTGTTTAATTATTTTAGCCTGGGCTTACCTCCATTAGCCGGAAACCTATGATTAACGGGAAAATATTGCGAGCCCATTCGTTTCCCCTGAAGGCAAGATCTACTGTACCGGTAGGTATGCTTCCCAAGCGTATAAAATGCTAAACGGCTTAGAATCGATTCAAACCGCAAGAGAACAAGATTTGACCAAGGGAAGTCGACTAGAAACAGGAAAGAGTGGATCCCGGCTAAATAAATGGAATCAATGCCGTGCTCAGTTGGTGTCCCGTAGTCGCCAACTCACGTCCCACTAGTTGTTAGTCCCTAGGAGAAGTTACAAAAGCATTTCGTCAAAAGGTATTACAGTAATTGTTTATGCATATATTTATTTATTTATTTATTTTTAAATTCAAGCCCGAGAGCCTCCGTGGCTTAGGCAGCAGCACGCCGGCATCTCACCACTGGGTCCGTGGTTCAAATACCGGTCACTCCATGAGAGATTTGTGCAGGACAAAGTGGAGGCAGACAGGTTTTTCTCTGGGTACTCCGGTTTTGCCTGTCACAAATTTCATTCCAGCAACACTCTCCACTATCATTTCATTTCAACTGTCATTCATTTAATCATTGCCCCAGGGGAGTGCGACAGTCTTCGGCAGCCTGCACAGTTCATATCCTCGCCGCTAGATAGGGGCTTCATTCATTCCATTCCCTGACTTGGTCGGTCGACTGGAAGCAGGCTGTGGATTTTCATTTTCAGTATTAAGCCCGACGTTGCCGTTTGGCATCAGAGTTGGATGGACTCAGCGTGCCTCATACATAAGATGCAGGTAACTCATATGAGGGTAGCACGAATGACGGCTGGGACAATCGCGAATACATAAGAGCAATGAGAGGAGGGTACTCGTGTTGAATAGGCAAGGGCTACATTAGGAATGAACACTTACGAGTCGACTCAGATGGTGGGTTATGTGATGCGAATGGGGGATGAGAGATTAACTATGAGGTTATTGAACTCGGTTATGGAGAGTGAGAGTGATGGGGGTTTGCTTCATTTGAGGGGCATGGAAATGGTATTCATTTGAACCTGCGTACTTCTGTGAGTGTGGATTTTTTGTCTGATAACCTGTGTTGTTGTGATGACTGTATTAGCGTGTGTATTTGTAATTCAGGTGAGGATTGGAAAGAAGGGACCGTGGCCTTATGTGAGGAACCATCCTGTCATTTGCCTGGAGTAGAAGTGGGAAACCACGAAAAAACACTAATCCAGGTTGGCTGAAGGCGCACGGAATTTACAGTTGGAATAATTATTTCTGTATAGCTGTCGAAAGAGTTGGTGTTGTTGTCTTATTTATGGTCTTGGACATTGTGCCCATTTAAGACTCATTCCAAGACTTAGCCGCGCTCATTAATCGGTCTCCATGACAGCGAAGGGTTTTTTGGTCGTGTGGCCTCCTGAGAGGCCGAGTGCAGGACTTTCTAGTCGACGCCCGTGGGCAACCTGCGCGCCGGGATGAGAGATGGAATGATGAAGATGAATGAAACTGGGCAAGGATGTAAAAGGAAGCGGCCGTGACCTGTCAGAAAGTACCATCCCAGCATTTTCCTGGTATTGAAAATGGGTACCCACGGAGAATCATTTCAAGTAGTGTAACGTGTTTTTCGAGGGGTTTTATGCAACTGGCATAAGTCAGTAGGAAGCCATTCTATATTTATTTACGCGGCAAATTGTTCAGCCAAGAGAATTTTTCATGTTAATTTATTATTATTATTAATTTATTATAATTATTATTAAGATATTTTCGGAGCATTTTATAAAAATTATAAGCATACAGATAGGTTTTCTATGTCTTAGAAAACACTATCAAGCAAATTATTACGAACGACGATATCATAGAAAATTATCTGATTACGGAATTTTACGGAGTTTTGTCAGTTAGGGTATTTGAGAGAGATGACTCACTGGGAATTCGAATACAAGCTGATTCCTGTCGAGAAGTATTACGCAAGCGGAGTTGCAGCGTCTAGAAGAGGCGAATTGTTGGAACGGAAAACGACTTCTCCCTCCCGCCGTGTGTAATGAACCAGAGGAGGGGAAGTAGCGGCGTGCTCAGCCAATCAGTGGAGACAACGTAAGCTGGAAGACGGTACCATGGAGTGGGGAGCCAACGTGGGCTTATATCGTTCGACGCGCCGTGGAACGTGCACAATCTGTGTAGTTCTTGCCGAGTGTGGTTATACGCGGGAGTCGCTCCGATGTTCCGTGGAACGTGGACTATCTGTGTAGAACTTAACGAGTATGGTTCTCCCGGGAGTCGCTCCGATGTTCCGTGGAGTGGAGGACTAACTTTTGTAAAACTTAACCAGTGTGGTTATACGAGTGTTTGGGTCCGATGTACGGACCATAGAATTATCTAATCTGCCAGAATATCATCAAATAACGAAGAAGATGGCGACGTCCAGGAGACTGTGGGAAGCTCACAGCATCATCCAGTACGAGGGAAATGCTTTGGCAATTTCCAGTGGTAAGCGCAAATGACGCAGAAATATGCAATCTCTCATTTCTCTTTGTTTTACATTTCATATTTCAGTAACTTCATAGCTTGGAAATAAGAGTAAAATCAATTTATCAGACTCCGTTTTCACGTAATTTTCTATCAGTAATATTAAAATCGCAACGCTCCAATGTAAATTTTAAACTTATTATTATTATTATTAATTTTGCTATACTTGTTTTATATAATAAATTCATTTCTTTTACAATGCAATCTTTGCTTTCAGTAGGTAGCATTAGATATAGACCAATTCCTTCTCCTGATACAATTGTTTGTTGGGTTAATGATCAAATCATACCACGATCTGAGTGATTAGATTCTTGAAGGTGTTCTACCAGAGCTAGACGTTGTTAAATACAAATTTAGATTTCAGCATTGCGTTGAAGTCTTGGCGCCCATTAAAACAACATAGCTTAGGCAAAGGTAAACAGTTACATTTATCTCCCAACAGTTAGGGGCTAGCAAAACGTTACACTTGTCGCTCAAAGTGAGGGCTGTAGAAACCATTACAGTAGGGCCGACGGTGTGACTCGAACCCACGCGTCTACCGAGTCAGCAGAGAGCATGGCTCCATGATCTAACGCTGCGCTCTAGCGAGCGTAGCCACTGGTGTGGGTACAGCGATGATGAACTGCTGGAAGTCCAGAGATCCAATCATTGACAGCGGCTAACTTGACTATTATTTGTTTCCACACTCCCGACCATAATAATTACAACTACACTCACCACTACTGTCACCACAGAAACACAGGTTGTCAGGAAAGTTCAACACACACCCAAGTACACGGGGCTGATGGTAAAAAATGTCCCAACTCCTTAATATGAATTAACAACAAAAACAACAACAATAATTATTTCAGCCCCGTGTACTTGAGTGTGTGTTAAATTGTTTCATAACCTGTGTAAATATGGTGTCTATAGTAGTGTGTGTATTTGTATTTGAGCCAAGGATTTGGGAGGAGGCGTCCGTGGCCTTATGTTGGGAACCAATCTGGCATTTGCCTGAAAGCTATTCCAGGATAGCTGAGGTGGGAATCGAACCCACCTTTACTCACAAGAGTTTAGTGCTTTTCAGTCGGTCAACACGAATGTACCCAAAAGAGATGGGCTATGCCCTAAACTCTTGTTTACTAAGGCAACACTGAAAATATGGCTTCAAACACCAACACCACCTTTACTCAGTTATAACTCATGAGGCGAAGTGTACCGTTTTCCAGCCCTCAGGCCAAAACTAAATTTCTTGGAATAGCCAGGAATCGAACCCGGTTCTCAAGGGAGACAGTTCAGAATGCTAGTCAGAACACCCTGAACTGATCGCTCTCGAAAGAAATTGCATTTATAATTTCCTTTCCCTGTTTTATGGAAACTATACTTCATTGCGGGGAATAGTTTACAGTACTGTACAGTATGTTATCTCTGGCAGGATATTTGCGGTAGTTTTAAAAATCTCTACATAGTACTTCGGGCATTCAAAAATGATTGGCACTACAATTTCTTTTCGTTCACAGAAATCGTTTATTAAACAAACTCATTCAGATTACATTACAGGTATTCTCCGCCAATGTCTATGCACTTTGACCATCGTTCTAGCTGCTTCCGTATTTGCGTAGCAAACCATTTTTTGGGGGTATCCCGGTGCCATGTTGGACAACTAAATGGAGTTCATCATTGGTGGTGAACTTCTTACCCCGCATGCGTCAAATAGGGTATAGTCACTAGGAGCCAGATCCGGCGAATATGGAGGATATTTGGCAGCACAGTAAACCCTAGTTCACGAATGGTGGCAATGGGCTGGCGACTTGGTGCTGCCTCCCCACATATGGCTGCTAACCTCGTGTGGATGTCTGAAGCAGCCACGCCTTTCCTCCAGAGAAACCAGATTTTCCACCATTGCCGGTGCTTGTCGGCTTCCATGTTGTTTCATCGATGTCCATAAGCGTACTCGCACGACGGAACATTTGTCACTCCAGTGCGGTACCTATGGGAAGCAGCAACGGCATCTGGTGGCATTTGACAGTACTATAGTCGATCTTCACACATACAGCGACACACATTTTAAACTGATATTTTGCAGGAGTTATAGGGGGAGTGCCAATCATTATTGAACGACCTAAATATAATAAAGAACTTCATCAAAGGATTGAGCAGCAGGCAGCTGCAGCAAGTGCGGAGATCATAGGTTCGAATCCTGATGCCGACAGTGACTATATTGAGTATGTTTCTTCCCCGTATTTCTTCACAGTCCCTTCAAGCAAATGCCGGGATAGTAGACTACGTTATTTCATGTCTCATTTTATAATTTAAAAGTTATTAGTGCAAATACATAAGTTATGCAGTGGGAGCGTGATGGCGCAGTGGCTTAGCTGTTCGGGTTTGAATCCCGGTGACAGCGTGGTTGAATTTTCACCTGAAAATTCACCTGGCGTCAGGAAGGGCATCCGGCCTTAAATTCCCGGCCAAAACCAAAATGAGCCTGGTTGGCTCCAGCGACCCCAATTAATTGGGAAAAAGCCGAAGAAAGAAAGATACATTAGTTATGCAGTGACTCATACTTAAATATCTGTATCTCTGGAAATGTTCAATCTCGAAGACGAACTGATCCCGAAACTAACGTAAAAAGTGCAGATAGACGTTTTGGACACGCCCACGAGAGTAAACAAGGAGACTTATTTATTCATAAAGAACCTACAGTACGTGTAAATAGTTAAGGTACTGTTTTGTTATATCTGAGTCCCGCGGCGTAGCGGTGCTGGTTAAATCGCGCACCACGACCGCGTAAGCACCTGCAGCACGTCCATAAATCGTAGGTTCGAATCCTAGTGCTGACAGCGACTATCTTGAGTGAGGTGTCTCCCCAGAGTTTTCCACATTCCCTCCAGGCAAATACTGAGATAGTTCCTTATTTGAAGTCCCAGGGCACCAACCCCATATCTGTCCCTAATACAGCTGCATACACTACTACAGTCATACCATAGATATAGGTTGTCAGACAAATTCTACACACACCCAAATACACGTGGCTGATGACCAATCCGTCACAAGACCCTTAACAAATATACCCATAGAAACTCCATCACTGAAGCTGTTGGAGCTGCAATACAGCCAGTATATAGAGACTTGTCACATCCAGATCTTCTGAAGAAATGCCTCACGTGAAAAACTCAAAATGTCAATGAATCATTCAACAATGCTGTATGGACCAGGGTGATCAAAATGTATTTGTGGGTTTGTAAACACTAAAGATTGGGGTCAATGTTGTTTATAATAATAAATAATAATATCGTATGGCCTCGGGTGCCTGGTGCAAGCTTTGTTAATTGACACCCAGAGGGTAGCTTGCATGTTCAATGACTGCATGTGGGTTCTGTAGGCCCCAAATTCGAACATTGTGTTTGTTTACCTGACCACTAACATGGAAAGTCGCTTCATCACTGAACACGATGCGTTTTGCGGAAGTGTTATCATTGTCAATAGCATCATGAATCTCATTACAAAATGCCACACGTTTGCGTTTGTCATCAGGACGCAGAGCTTGTAACAGCTGTAACTTATACGGCTTCATAACTAACCGACGTCTCAAAACACGCCAAATTGTTGTTGTAGGCAGTTATAACTCCCGACTGGCACGACGAGTTGATTTTGAAGGACTACGTTGGAAAGCAGTTTGAATTCGTGCAACATTTTCTTCTGAAACACGAGGGCGGCCTGGACTCTTTCCTTTACAAACATATCCTGTATCTACAAACTGTCGATACCATCTGCGAATATTCCACCCATACGGAGGATCAATTTGGTACCCCAACCTGAAACGTATTTGCACTGTAATCACGGAATTGCACTTCGCAAACTCGAGAACACAAAATAATTTCTGCTGCGGAGTAGCCATTTTAAACATTATGACGGTTACTAAGCAAAAGAGAAACAACTGACATCTAGCGGCTATTAATATAAACTAGACTATGTATTCGTTTCGCCATTAGCCGAGCCGAGGCGCAGCGATCGATTGTTTGGATAAAATAATACTTTGTAATACGCATATTCTTTTTGAAACACCCTGTACTTTAACACGGGCGTTTGATGTTTCTACTATTGTGACCATAATATTTTTTTTTTTTAATCTCGAATTTTTGGTTTAAAAATATTCAAAATATATCTTTTTTTCGAAATGTATTTTAGCTAGAAAAAAAATCCCGTGTTAAAATCTCATGTACAAGCCAAGCTAAAGATGGTAAAAATTTGAGACTTCTGTGATAAGTGACAACTGAGAAAAATGAACATTTATGTGCAAAACAACAAGTTCTGAGAAAATGCCTTTGAATGTTCTAATTTTCAGTGTTTCTGAAATAAATATTACACATGTATTGCAAATAACAAATATCAAGTATTATACATCATTTTAAACGTCAAAGTACGAGATTTCACATCTTATAAAAATCTGAAAATTGATATTTTTTCCATTTTTATCAATTGGAACTCTCCTTAATGCTGTTATGGCATAGTTGACACCGGGTCGCGAGCACCAGGTTGAGAACGCCAAATGAAGGGACTTGCGACTTTGTGGTCACGTGTATTTTAGTACCCTCATGCAGTCTTCATTAGTTTCCAGTGTGGAATAGTGTTTCAATCAGAGGCTAGATCCGTCCCAATCATCAGCCCCGGGTACTAGCATGTCTAATAACCGGTACAGTATTATGATGACAGAAGATGAAACTTGGAATTTACGCACTTTTTATCTTACGATCAGGAGACACGGGATCTAGTTTTAAGTGGAAACCGAACGATTTGCCGTGATATTTCATCTCGTATTTCTCACATGCATTAACCGAGAATCGAATCAAGTTCACTTTGAAAATGGGCAAGCAACTTGACCGCTGCGCCAATACACGCCTGTTATTGTGATAGCTGTAGTAATGTGAGTAACTGAGGTAATTGGAGTCTATGGCTGGAGCAGATGCTCAAGACTTGAAGTAAGATAGAGACCATCCCAGCATTTATCTCCAGTGACTGGAAAATCCCGGGAGGAACCTTACATTCAGGATGGCCAGTATTAGGTGCAGTGCTTGAAGAGTAGAAAGTGAAACTAGCAAACGAGTAGCCAGCACGAGGTGATATAGTTGTGTAGTGTGTCATAATAACGCGAGATGGCGGGCCGATCAGTAACCAGGCTATGTACATTTACTAGCTCGGTTCAGTAAAGTTATTAAAGTAGGCGACAATTATTTGCTGCCCTTGTGTGGAGGAAAAAGAATGAGGGGGTCACAAATTACGTATATTTACACTTCCCCTACCACAGTTCATACTTAGCCTGTATAGAAAGACTCAAGTTACGATCATCTTACCTATAGATGTAGACTTAAATCATGGCGAGCAAGGTTTCATGCAATTGAAAATTTAATGTTTTTGAAATACACGTCTTTTGGAGCTAGTGGGGCACTCAGCCACGTGAGGACATCTGACAAGAAATCGTATATTCGATGCTGATGATTATAAATGTAATTATTAAAATTAGAATGAACCACGATGGGCATCATTGTTCTTATTACAGTCGCGCTTATGAGCAAAACTTGACTTCCATAACAAACAAACATAGGCTACATTGATTCTTTTGGGGGCATTTTGACATCGTGATCATGTAGCCCCATGTACTTGGGTGTATGCAGAATTTGCTGATAACCTGTGTCCCTGTGATGTATCTACTAGAGTGTGTATTTGTAATTGAGGTAGGATTTGGGTAGGAAGCGGCCGTGGCTTTAAGTTAGGCACCATCCCGGCATTTGCCTGGAGTAGAAGTGGGGAAACCACAGAAACCCACTTCCATGATGGCTGATTTTTGCGTCACAAGGCTGAGTACCCCGTTCCAGCCTCTATATAACTTGAAAATTCGTGGAGAAATAATCCTTGATATACGTTTCAAGGATGATGGTTGTTTGTAGTATTTGGTGTGACAGAGACACAGATTATCGCTATTCATCGTCTTCTGTTTTTGGCTCTCACTCCTATATTTCGTTAGACAGTGAAAGAAGCGTAATAAAGTATAGTTTTCAGACAGTGTTAAACGTCTTTTCAAATCTGACGTTTCCCCCAGCAAGTGCGGTTGACAGTTTTCTTATCACGTTTTCAGAATGCGCTCACGTTTCATGTCATTTCGTGAACAATCCAATAGTCTCTATAAACCTGATACAAGCTCTACTTCTAAGCAGTCAGTGCCCATATTTGAAAACGAAACGTCAGATATCAAGAAAGCGGTTCTGAGGAATAATAAAATTATATACCCGGCGTTGAAAGCCTACACCAGTAAACTAGATTTTGAAAACATTGTTGCCAACACTCCTGCTTTTCCAAGGTTAATATAGTTGATTCCCAGCTAATCATCAGTCAGTTGTCAGGCTCCGTGGCTAAATGGTTAGCACGCTAGGCTTTGGCCCAGAGTGCCCCGGGTTCAATTCCCGGCGGAACCATCAGGGATTTTAATCTCTTGGGGTTAATTACCGTTAATATAGTTGATTCCCAGCTAATCATCAGTCAGTTGTCAGGCTCCGTGGCTAAATGGTTAGCACGCTAGGCTTTGGCCCAGAGTGCCCCGGGTTCAATTCCCGGCGGAACCATCAGGGATTTTAATCTCTTGGGGTTAATTACCGTGGCTCGGGGACTGGGTGTATGTGACGTCTTCATCTTCACTTCATCCTCATCACAACGCGCAGGTCGCCCACGGGCGTCAACTAGAAAGACCTGAACTCGGCCCCTCTCTGTTACTCGACATATAGTGATCTGTGACATACCATCTACCTTCAATAAGTCAGTATTGCTACAACGTGCTTAGGTTCGATTCATCACACAACATTACCTCGCTCACTCCAGGGACCTACGGTATTGTAATGATACCTAAACGGCAGCCCCTTCTGGAAACTTAGACTCGTAATAGCCGGCCATTCGCTTTAGCTCCGTAGAGTGCACGAAGGGCATTGAATGTTGTGCATTAGTGCATTAATTAATACGACTCTCAATCTTTCCTTTATATTGTATTTAGTTTGAGGATTTAGACAAAGCAAATCTCATTTCTGCCCTGTACATCAGTCTCGCAGGCTAGCCTTCGAGTTAGATTATGTTAACGTCATAATTAACAAGAAGTTCCGAGACGAACTAAAGAGCCTACTTTTCTTAAAATTTAATATTCATGCCAATCTATATAGACCTATCAAGAATAATGACAGAATTAAGTTGGTAATATCGAAATTTCTAATAGTTCGAAATACTGTATACCTGGCATAATGTAGCCTAATACAGCACTACAGTTGGCAGCCCTGGTGACTGAATATATTCTTAGTTCCATCTCTTAAGGTACAGAATACAAAATTTGGTGCTGCCAACTGTAGTGCTCTATTAGGCTACATTATACCAGGTATATTTTGAACTAATTAGATATTTCGATATTACCAACTTAATTTTGTCATTATTCTAGATAGGTTCATATACTGTAGAATAATCATTGGCATGAAAAGTAGGCTGTATAGTTCTTCACTGAACTTCTTGTTATGAATACGTTAAGTCATATCTGTTTATGTACACATAGTACATACGAATTGTGGTTGAAATCGAATTGATAATGTAGAAGTTATATGCATTTAAAAATTGGACATATCAGCAGGCTTAGAATCATTTTGGCAACACTGCCATGCAGGGTCTTCTGGAAATTAAACTGAAATATTATTATCTATATGTGTGCGAATTTTGGAATAGCTCCCATGCATACCTTTCAAGATATCCAACATGGAGCTCAAATTTCAATTTCGGTTTTTCAGCAGTTGGTAGCACTGACATAATTTTCAAATATGGGCTTGAGATATTCAGGTATAGATCTTTACTCGTACGAAATTTGGTTTCGATTGCTGCAGCCGTTTAGGAGTTGATAGGGGGGACACACACACAGCCAGACAGCAGAAGGGCAGACAGACAGACACACACACATTTGCCCGGATCGATCTCATAAGTCTACTTTTTCCTCATTTTTGCAAAATGTGAAAAGTAGGCTAAAAAATTCCCACTTCCAAACCTAGATACGCTACCCACAACATATTCGTGCATCTCGGGGAATTGAGTTTTCGATTCTGTAAGGGGATAGCTCGCAAGAGAACCTGTAAGAACTTATAAGCATGTATATCTCCTTTTGCTGCCAAACAGTGCAATAACTGTCTTGTTTGTGTGCGTCTATTCTCTTCTTCTTGTCGTTGTTATTGTTATTATTATTATTTGTAGCAACCGACCACAGTGGCCAACGGTGCTAACGCGTTAACTCGTGATTCGCTGGCATCGGGAGAATGTGAGATCGAATGTCGCCTCGGCCGTCCTGAATGTGGTTTTCGTTGTTTCCCATTTTCACCACCAGACAAATGCCGGGAAAGTTCCTTTCCACAGGACTACGGCCAACTTCCCTCCAAAATCCCTTCCCTGACCCAAGATAGCGGTTGCTTAGGCAATCGGCCTGTCTCCATCCCCAGTTGTATCTGTAATCAAAGTGTGTTCATGTCCCAGACATCGTCCTTGTGGCGGTAGAGGAAGCACCCCTTGTCGAGTCCGTGGGTTAAGCCGAGCTAGCAGAATAAGCGATAAAAATACTTGTCACCACAAATACATGGTCATTAGACAACAAATCGAACACACACCCTAGTACTGTAGATGGGGCTGATGACCAAAATGAATTAACAAAACGTACCCCTAATATAATATTACTATATTTACTGTACTTATGGAATCAGATTCAGTCGGTAGCTTTTTTTTGACACATGAAATAGGCTACAGGCTGGCAAAAAAGGTCACCTGTTGTCCAAACGCGTTTCTTAATGTGACTCTCTTGAATAATGTGTTATTGGCTGCACGGATTTGAATGAAATTTCATAGTCGAACTTTCAGCGATCCCCATCGTTCCTTTTACCAATCCAGGAGATTGTTCATTGGTTCAGAACGTACTAAAGCAATCAACATCAAAATTGGCGCAAAGTTAGAATACATAAAGTAGGCTTCTGATGTGCGCACCGAGCACACAGTAGTGAAGAGTAGGTATGAAGTAAGGTGGTGGTGTAAATACAAATATAATGTTTCATCTTTTGGCCTTGTCTTCTGAGCGTTGTGAAATATGCCTTTCGCCTGTTTTGGGGAATTTCTATACAGAATTGTATCATGTTTACCGACAATGGTAGCTATGCTCACTAAAGCAAAGCCCCAGGCCATGAGCTCCAGCTATCTGCAGACTTGGTAGACGTAGGTTCAAACCCCACCGTCGCACCACAGTGGGTCAAAATCGACATCTAGGAGGACAAAATTATTTATCTTCATAAATAAAAAATCAAAATGTATTACTTCTACAGCATTCTCATATAATTGCCGCTCACTATTCTGGGATATAAACGCATCTTAGAGTAAATCTGTCACCACTGTTCGACCAGTCAGAATTGGAGGATGAACGTAAGGGGCTGTGGCTTGGGTGTCTTTGTGATTAGTGTGATGCTTTAAGATGGAACATGCAGCTGAAGGTATGATTTTTGTAACGTGTTTCAGTTATTAATGGGCGTAATTGTTACGTAATTTTAGCTATACTTGCATTATATAATATTTAATTATTATTGTTAGCCTAATTTTCACATTTTGCAAAAATGAGGAAAAAGTAGACTTATGAGATCGGGCAAATGTGTGTCTGTCTGTCTGTCTGCCCTTCTGTCTGTCCTTCTGTCTGTCTGGCTGTGTGTGCCTCCCCCCCCCCCCCACCTATCAACTCCTAAACGGCTGCAGCAATCGAAACCAAATTTGGTAGGAGTAAAGACCTGAATATCTCATGGCCATATTTGAAAATGATGTCAATGCTACGAACTGCTGAAAAATTAAATTTGAATTATGAGATCCATGTTGGATATCTTGGAAGGTATGAATGGGAGCTATTTCAAAATTAGCACACGTATAGATAATAATATTGCAGTTTAATTTCCAGGAGGCCATACATGGCAGTGTTGCCAAAATGATTATAAGCCTGCTGATAGGACCAAATTTTAAATACATATAACTTCTACACTATCAATTGGATTTCAACCAAATTTCGTATGTGCTATGTGTACATAAACAGATATGACTGAGCATATTCTTAAGAGCCACCAGGGCTGCCAACTGTTAATAAATGCTCTCATTTAAAAAAAAATCCTAATACCAATATATCAGAAAGTATGCAAGCCGACAGCTTTAAACTATGCACACGTATAGTACCTGACATTCTATATTAATTTGGAGTAGTTTATATACGTCAGTGCTACCAACATGATTCTAAGCCTGCTGATAGGTCCAATTTTCAAAAGCATGTAACTTCTATACTAACTAATGGATTTCATTCAAAATTGACACAACAATAGATCATATTATTTCAGATTATTTCTGACCAATACATGTATGTCATTGTTGCCAACATGATTTTACGCTCGCTGTTAGATCCAATGTTTAACTGCATGTAACGTCCATGCTATCCATTGGACTTCAACCAAATTTTGCATTTTGTACACATGGATGAGACCAGGAGATACAAGGCGTTACCAAATCGACTTCATTATAGTCAAGCAGAGGTTTCGAAACCAGATTTTGGATTGTAAAACATACCCTGGTGCTGACATAAACTCTGACCGCAATCTGGTTGTAATGAAATGCAGATTAAAGTTGAAGAAACTGAAGAAAGGTCAAAAGCCAAAAACGTTGGCAATAGACAGAATGAATGTAAATGATGTAAACGAAAGATTCAAGAAGAGTAAAAAGGAAGGACTAATGAAAAACCCTAAACAAACTTCAATTGCAGACGAATGGGCACTTTTGAAGAATGAAATAACAAAATCCGCAGAAGAAAACATTGGTAGGAAAGAAAGAATAGGTAGAAAACCGTGGATCACTCAGTATATACTAGAATTGATGGATGAAAGGCGGAAACACAAGAATGTAAGAGATGAAAAGGGGAAAGAAGAATACAGACGTCTGAGAAATTAGGTCAATAAAAAGTGCAAGGATGCGAAAGAAGAATGGTTGAAAGAGAAATGTGCAGGTATAGAAAATTGTCTGAAATTAGGATAAGTAGACACAGCTTATCGAAGGATTAAGAATACATTTGGGGAAAAGAAGACTAAGTGCTGTAATATTAAGGCCACAATTGGAAAGCCTCTAACAGATAGGAAAGAAAGGTTGAGAGATGGAAAGCTTACATAGAGTGTTTGTATAAGGGAAAGGAGATTGAGAATCATGTAATGGAAAGGGTGGAGGAACTTGATGAGGATGCGAAAGGAGATTTAATATTGAGATCAGAATTGGATAGGGCTTTGGAAGACTTAAGCAGGAACAAAGCACCAGGCATAGATGATATACCGATTGAGTTGCTACGCTGCATAGGAGATGAAGGTCTGATCAGGTTATTTCACTTGGTGTGTAGGATTTATGAGACAGGTGAGGTACCCCCTGATTTCAAGAAGAATGTTATTATCCCTATACCAAAGAAAGTGGGAGCTGACAGATGTGAACATTACCGTACAATCAGCTTGATTACTCATGCTTCAAAGATCCTGTCTAGAACACTTTACAAGAGGATTGAAAGCCAGATAGAAAGGGAGTTGGGTGAAGACTAGTTTGGTTTCAGGAGAAATGTAGGAACAAGGGAAGCTGTACTAAGTTTTAGGCTGATTTTGGAAGGTAGAATAAGGAAAGATAAGAGAACGTTCATGGCATTTGTAGACTTAGAAAAGGCTTTTGATAGCGTTGATTGGACTAAATTGTTTGACATTTTGAAATCTATTGGAATAAAGTACAGGGATAGGAGGGTGATCTACAATCTATACAGAAACCAGACAGCAGTAATTCAAGCTGAAGGACATGAGAGAGAAGCTGATATTCAGAATGGTGTTAGACAAGGCTGCAACTTATCACCCATACTTTTCAATCTTTAAATTGAACAAGCAATGAAGGAAATTAGAGAAAAATGTAACGTGGGAGTGAAGATTCAAGGAGAAATAATTTCAACTCTGAGATTTGCTGATGACATCGTCATCTTAGCCGACAAGCCTGAGGATTTGTATGAGTTCTTGAATGGTATGGACTCCATCTTACGGAAAGAAAACATGATGAAAATTAATAATTGTAAAACAAAAATACTAGAATGCAGCCGAAATAAATCAGAAACCTCTATGGACATCAAATTGGCAGGTGAAAAGCTGAAGGAAGTAGGAGACTTCTGTTACTTAGGAAGCAAAATAACCAGTGATGGACGAAGCAAAAAGGATATAAAAAGTAGGTTGGCTCAGGCAAGGAGAGCATTTCTACAGAAAAGGAATCTGTTGACATCGAAGTTAGATTTAGGTATTAGGAAGTCATTTTTGAAAGCCTTTGTCTGGAGCGTGGCGCTCTATGGAAGTGAAGCTTGGACTATTGGTGCAGCAGAAAAGAGGAGAATTGAAGCATTTGAAATGTGGTGTTACAGGAGAATGATGAAGATCAGATGGGTAGATAGGGTTACAAACGAAGAGGTATTAAGACGAGTGGGAGAGGAGAGATGTTACCGGCGACTGCTAATGAAGAGAAGAGATAGGTTAGTAGGACACATACTGAGACACCCAGGAATAGCAAGCTCAGTTATGGAAGGAAGGGTCGAGGACAAGAACTGTAGGGGTAGACCAAGGTTAGAATATGTTAAACAGATTGCCTCGGATGTAGGGTGTGGTAGCTATGTAGAGATGAAACGATTAGCTCAGGACAGGGAGGAATGGAGCGCTGCATCATGCCAGTCAAAGGACTGAAGACTCAAACAACAACCTTAAGAGATGGAGATAAGAATATATTCAGTCACCAGGGCTGCCAACTGTAGTTCTCTATTAGGCTACATTATTCCAGGTATACAGTATTTCGAACAAATTAGAAATTTCGATATTACCAACTTAATTTCGTCATTATTCTAGATAGATCCATATAGATTAATCATTGGCATGAATCTTAAATTTTAAGAAAAGTAGGCTCTTTAGTTCGTCACGGAACTTCTTGTTAAAATTATATTTTCCCTTAGATTTTTAGTATGTCGCGTCACTCTGCGTCACTTTCTACTTAATGTTAAAATGTAGATAATGTCTTGTAGTTTACGCCTGTTATAAGATTTTTTGCATCTTTTTGAAACTTAATTAGTTATTTTCCGTTTTAGAAGATGCCGCGAACCAGTTCTCACACGTTTACAACTGCTTGAAGCACTGGGTTAGACGATTATGTCAAAAGTGGAACTTTGTGACTCTGTTAAAAGTAAATTAGGGGTAGAACATTTTTCTGAAGAGATAACTGAATGCTCTATCCAACTCCTAGTCACAGACAATTTCTTGCATGTGTAGACGTAGCTTAAGAAGTTCTTAACTGATGTTTATTATGAAGTTAACAAATTATATACGTTGCTTTCACTCTAAATTCACGATTAAAACGTAAAAATAATTTTGTCCCCCTAGATTTCGATTTTGACCCACTGTACGTCGGACGTCCATTAAATGGTTTTCCATGGTTTACCATTTTCAACTACAGTACGTTCTAATAGGCCACGGCCGCTTCCTTCCAAATCCTTGCCTAGTTTCATTCATCTTCATTCATTTCATGTATCGTTAACTTCTTTCATGATGTTAGCGTCAAGACAAGCTTTAACAAGTAGTCCCGTGACGAAATAAAGAGCCTACTTTTCTCAAAATTATAGAGACCATATATCAACAGTTGGCAGACCTGGCTTATCTACATTCTTAGTTCCATCCCTTAAGGTACACAAGGCACATACAAAATTTGGTTGAGGTCCAAATGATAATATGCACGTTATATGTATTCGAATATTAAATTTATCAGCATGCGTAAAATTAGGTTGGTGACACTGCCATAAATGGGATGCTCAAATATAAATTGAAATATTATGATCTATATACTGTAGGTGCCAATTTCGAAATAACTTCATTTATTAGCTTGGAAACTACATGTGATTGAACATTTAAACTATCAGCACGCGTAGGATCATGTCGTATATCGATCACTGAAAATTAACCTACGTTTGCAAGTACTATATGTATGTAAAGTTTAGAACTGTTGACCGGCATACTTTCTGATGTATTGAGATTAGGATAATAATGTATAGAGTGCATTCTTCAACAGTTGGCAGCCCTGTTGACACCATAAGAATGCATATTCATATCTGTTCCGGTGTGCAAATAACATACCAAATTTGGTTGATATTCAATAGATAGTATGGAGGTTACATGCATTTAAGTATAGGACATATCAGCAGGCATAGCATCATGTTGGCAACACTCTCATATATGGGCTCCAGTAAATTAGTCTGAGGTATTATTATCCATATGTGTGTCAAATTTGGAACAATTCCCACGCATATCATCCGAGATATCGAACATAGACATCAATTTTCAATTGTGATGTTTCAGCAGTTGGTAGCACTGTCGTCATTTTAAAATATGGCCGTGAGATATTCAGCCGTAGGTCTTTATTCATACCAAATTCGTTTTCGATAGCTGCAGCCGTTTAGGAGTTGAAATGGGGGGGACACACACAGACAGACAGATAGACGGACAGACAGACACACATTTGTCCGGATAGATCTCATAAGTCTACTTTTTCCTTATTTTTACAAAATGTGAAAAGTAGGCTAACAAGAAGTTCCGTGACGAACTAAAGAGCCTAAATTTCTTAAAATTTAAGATTCATGCCAATGATTAATCTATATGGATCTATCTAGAATAATGACGAAATTAAGTTGGTAATATCGAAATTTCTAATTAGTTCGATATACTGTATACCTGGCATAATGTAGCCTAATAGAGAACTACAGTTGGCAGCCCTGGTGACTGAATACATTCTTACAAGTTAGTTCCATCTCTTAAGGTACAGAATACAAAATTTGGTTGAAGTCCAATGGATAGCATGGACGTTACATGCAGTTAAACATTGGATCAAACAGCGCTCGTAAAATCATGTTGGCAACAATGACATACATGGATTGGTCGGATATAATCTGAAATAATATGATCTATTGTTGTGTCAATTTTTAGTGAAATCCATTAGTTAGTATAGAAGTTACATGTATTTAAAAATTGGACCTATCAGCAGGCTTAGAATCATGTTGGCAGCACTGACGTATATTAGTTACTCCAAATTAATCTAGAATGCCAGGTACTATACGTGTGCAAAGCTTAGAGCTATTGGCTTGCATACTTTCTGATATATTGATATTAGGGTAACAAATATAGAGACAGTATTTATTAACAGTTGGCAGCACTGGTTACTGTTAAGTATCGGCATAGAAATATCTGTTATGGTACACATAGCACACACGAAATTTGGTTGAAATCCAAATGATAGTATAGGAGTTACATGTATTTAAATTTGGACATCTCAGCAGGCTTAAAATCATGTTGGTGGCACTGACGTATATAAGTTACTCCAAATTAATATAGAATATCAGGTACTATACGTGTGCATAGTTTAAAGCTGGCGGCTTGCATACTTTCTGATATATGGTTATTTTGATTTTTAAAAAATTGAGAGCATTTATTAACAGTTGGCAGCCCTGGTGCCTCTTAAGAATACGCTCAGTCATATCTGTTTATGTACACATAGCACATACGAAATTTGGTAGTAATCCAATTAATAGTGTAGAAGTTATATGCATTTAAAATTTGGACTTATCAGCAGGCTTATAATCATTTTGGCAAAACTGCCATATATGGCCTCCTGGAAATTAAACTGCAATATTATTATCTATACGTGTGCCAATTTTGAAATAGCTCCCATTCATACCTTCCAAGATATCCGACATGGAGCTCCAATTTCAATTGCGATTTTTCAGCAGTTGGTAGCACTGACATCTTTTTCAAATATGGCCGTGAGATATTCAGGTATAGATCTTTACTCCTACCAAATTTTGTTTCGATTGCTGCAGCCGTTTAGGAGTTGATAAGAGGGACACACACACACACACACACACACACACACACACAGACAGAAGGACAGACAGACACACATTTGCCCGATCTCATAAGTCTACTTTTTCCTCATTTTTGCAAAATGTGAAAAGTAGGCTAAAAATTACACGCTACATAGACGTTCATCGCATCTTCTCCCTGACCAAATTGACACGAGTATAATAAGACATGCAGAACAATTACAAAGTAACTTATCTCGTTTGATTCGGTCGCAGTGAAACTTAGCCTACTAAATCGTGTTGATTCACTTGGGGCAGGGGTTCTTAACCTTGTTGAGACTGTAAGCGCCACCGTCATACCATATCAAGTACCGTATTAAATTGAATAAAGTAATAATAATAATAATAATAATGATAATAATTGTATGTCTACCCCTTATTATTCCCGTTTTCCAACGGGGTCGTGGATGAGATGCGATGGAAGTCTTTGTGGCGATGATTTTCACGGCCGGATGCCCTTCCTGACGCCAGCCTCATGAGAGGAGTTAATGAGAGATGAAATGAGTGATGGAGAATGAAACTGGGCAAGGATGTGGAAGACAGCGGCCGTGGCCTGTCAGAAGTACCGTCCCAGCATTTTCCTGGTGTTGAAAATGGGGAAACCACGGAAAACCATTTCAAGGACGGCCGACGGTGGGGCTCGAACCCACGCGTCTACCGAGTCAGCAGAGAGCCTGGCCCCATGACCTAATGCTGAGCTTTAGCCAGCGTAGCCACTACTGTCGGTAATAATAATAATAATAATAATAATAATAATAATTATTATTATTATTATTATGCAACATTTATTCGCTTCTCATTCCCTTTCCTATCTCCCTGTCTCCCGCTGAAGTGTTGAAATAGCTAGGGATTCGCTGCTCACCAGGCATGCTGCAACTGCTTACATGATGCGTGCAGATCAGATACAGTTAATTGTGGACAGTCGAGTCGAATCAGCATATTTCGTGTTACTCACAAAACAGGGAAGTCCAATTATTTTTACTGTAGTTAACAAGCACTATTCACGAAATGATAATATTTTTTACTCAAAACACTGTTATTCAGGTTCGTGCAACTAAATTTGAATTGAAGAATGGATCTCAGGAGAGTTTGTGCTCGCGAACACGTTTTTAATCGTATGATGAGAGCACCAAATTTCATTTAAAGAGCACTATGGTGCTCGCGAACACCTGGTTGAGAACGCCAAATGTAGGGGTTTGCGACTTCGTGGTGACGTGTATTTCAGTACCCTCATGCAGTCTTCATTAGTTTCCAATGTGGAATAGTGTTTCAATCAGGGGCTAGATCCGTCCCAATCATCAGCCCCGGGTACTAGCAAGTGCATGGCATTTGTCTAAAAACCAGTGTTATTATGATGGCAGAAGTTGAAACTTGGAGTTTAACGTCACTTTTTCGGAGGGGAATTAAAGCCGGCGGTCCCATGTCATAGATTTATGGCATGTTAAAGAACTTTCCACTAATTACACCTGTGTGAAGCTAAATTATGTATAGGTTAAACATTTGACTAACGTTCTTAAGGTGGGTATACACTTGCGCGCCGCGCACTGCGCGCGGTGCATGCGCGGTGCGTGTGTTGCTCGACCTTAAGGTGCGTATACACTTGTGCGCCGCGCCGCTCGCGCGCAGCAAGTTCGCTAGATTAGTACGGGGTTTCGAAGCTGCGCGCGCGCGGCGCACCACGATCCATCTCCTGTCGGTTTTTTCCACGCGCACTTTGAGTGTTCGCAGTTCAGATTTGGACGGGATTGTGAGAAGTTCGTTGTTTCTCGCGCGCATCTGATTGCAATATTTGTGCGTTTTGAGTGGTGATAATCGAGTGGTCAGACGAATCTGTGATAAAATTTTCGATGCCTATCGCAAAAAGCCTCTTCTGTGGGATCCTCAACATAAGGATCATTTCAAGAAAACAATAGACTGAAAGCAGATGCCTGGAGGGAAATAGGAGCTGAGATAGATATACTGTATCTGCGGACCAATGCAAGAAGAAGGTGATATCTCTGCTGTCTTCTTACCGGCGTGAGAAAAGTAAAATAAATCGCAGGGCGGAAATACGTATCTTCTTTGGAAGTGTGGGGTCCAATCTTCTGCAGCAGATTCTCCAAGTCAGAAGGTGACATTCGAGTAAAATTCTTATATTGGCCGCTTATTTCTTGTGACTTCAAGTCCATCATTAGCTCCGCGCCATTCCTTTTTTTAAACATGTCAGTGTGCCACCAACGTCGTCGTCGTTTCTTTTTCTTTTTGCACAAACGTGCCATTAAAACAGCCACACCACTCATCACCGCAATCGCGAGGTATTTCTCGTACGGCGGAGACATGATTATATTTACCACACTCCAAACTGACTAGTGAATGTTTGTGGGTTTCCTATGGATCGCGAGAGGTTCGTTTTAATAATAATTCTGGTCGAGCAACACACGCGCCGCGCATGCACCGCGCGCAGTGCGCGGCGCGCAAGTGTATACCCACCTTAAACGAACCTCTCGCGATCCATAGGAAACCCACGAACATTCACTAGTCAGTTTGGAGTGTGGTAAATATAATCATGTCTCCGCCGCACGAGGAAAACCTCGCGATTGCGGTGATGAGTGGTGCGGCTGTTTTAATGGCACGTTTGTGCAAAAAGAAAAAGAAACAACGACGACGTTGGTGGCACACTGACATATTTAAAAAAAAAAAGGAATGGTGCGGAGCTAATGATGGACTTGAAGTCACAAGAAATAAGCGGCCAGTATAAGAATTTTACTCGAATGTCACCTTCTGACTTTGAGAATCTGCTGCAGAAGATTGGACCCCACATTTCCAAAGAAGATACGTATTTCCGCCCTGTGATTAATTTTACTTTTCTCACGCCGGTAGGAAGACAGCAGAGATATCACCTTCTTCTTGCATTGGTCCGCAGATATATCCATCTCAGCTCCTATTTCTCTCCAGGCATCTGCTTTTAGTCTATTGGTTTCTTAAAATGATCCTTATGTTGAGGATCCCACAGAAGAGACTTTTTGCGATAAGCATCGAAAATTTTATCACAGATTCGACTGACCCCTCCATTATCACCACTCAAAACGCACAAATATTGCAATCAGTTGCGCGCGAGAAACAACGAACTTCTCACAATCCCGTCCAAATCTGAACTGCGAACACTCAAAGTGCGCGTGGAAAAAACCGACAGGAGATGGATCGTCGTGCGCCGCGCGCGCAGCTTCGAAACCCCGTACTAATCTAGCGAACTTGCTGCGCGCAAGCGGCGCGGCGCGGCGCGCAAGTGTATACGCGCCTTTAGGTTCCTACGTTCGTCGTCAGGAGCCGACTGCAGTAGCATCTGGTAACTTTGTTATGAACTAGTTGGTCGTTGACGGAGGCGTTTGGCGGCAAAAGTAGGAACTACTTGAAAAAATTCTATGTCTGCATTCCTTACTTGAAATAAAACAGATGCACACACTAATACAGCCATCACAATTAACACCGGTTATAGACAGATTCTACACACACCCAAAGTACACGGGGCTACATGACTGCGTTGTCGCAGCACCTAAACTAAGGAACCAACCAACCAACGTCACTTTTTATCTTACGATCAGGAGACACGGGATCTACTTTTAAGTGGAACCGAACCATTTGCCATGATATTTCACCTCGTAATTCTCACATGCATTAACCGAGAATCGAATTCAGTTCACTTTGAAAATGGGCATGCGACTTGACCGCTGCGCCAATACACGCCTGTTATTGTGATAGCTGTAGTAATGCGAGTAATTGAGGTTATTGGAGTCTATGGCTGGAGCAGATGCTCAAGACTTGGAAGTAAGATAGAGACCATCGCAGCATTTGTCTCTAGTGAATGGAATATCCTGGGGGAACCTCACATTCAGGATGGCCAGTATTAGGAGCAGTACTTGAAGAGTAGAAGTGAAACTAGCAAACAATAAGCCAGCACGAGCTGAGGTAGTTGTGTAGTGTTTTCTAATATCGCGAGATGGCTGACTAGTCACTAACAGTCGTATGTACATTTACTAGCTCGGTTCAGTCTATGTCTATGTCTACCCCTTATTATTCCCGTTTTTCCAACGGGGTCGGGGATGAGATGCGATGGAAGTCTTTGTGGCGATGGTTTTTACGGCCGGATGCCCTTCCTGACGCCAACCTCAGGAGAGGACTTAATGGGAGATGAAATGAATGATGGTGAATGAAACTGGGCAAGGATGTGGAAGGAAGCGGCCGTGGCCTGTCAGAAGGTACCGTCCCAGCATTTGCCTGGTGTTGAAAATGGGGAAACCACGGAAAACTATTTCAAGGACGGCCGATGGTGGGGCTCGAACCCACGCGTCTACCGAGTCAGCAGAGAGCTTGGCCCCATGACCTAATGCTGCGCTTTAGCCAGCGAAGCCACTACTGTCGGTACTAGCTCGGTTCAGTAAAGTTTTGAAAGTAGGCGACAATTACTTGCTGCCCTTGTGTGGAGGAAAGAGAACGAGGGGGTCACAAATGACGTATATTTACACTTCCCCTACCAGAGTTCATACTTAGCCTGTATAGAATGACTCTAGTTACGATCATGTTACCTGTAGATAAAGACTTAAGTCCAAGCCAGGCAAGTTATTATACATTTGAATTTTTAATACTTGGGAATCAAAACTGATTGGCACTACAATATTCTTTCGTTCACAGGAACTATTTATTGAACAAACTCATTCAGATTACATTGCAGGTATTCTCCGTCAATATCTATGCACTTTGTCCATCGTTCTAGCTGCTTCCGTATTTGCATAGCAAACAATTTCTTGGGGGTATCCCGGTGCCACGTTGGACAACTGCATGGAGTTCGTCATTGGTTCGTCTTACCCCGCATGCCCTCTTTCATCGCGAAGAATAGGGCATGGTCACTAGGAGCCAGATCCGGTGAATACGGAGGATATTTGGCAGCACAGTAAACCCTAGTTCACGAATGGTGGCAATGGGGTGGCGACTTGGTGCTGCCTCCCCACATATGGCTGCTAACCTCGTGTGGATGTCTGAAACAGTCACGCCTTCCCTCCAGAGAAACCACACTGTCCACCTTTGCCGGTGCTTGTCGGCTTCCATGTTGTTTCATCGATGCCCATGAGGGTACTCGCACGACGATACTTTTACCGCTCCAGTGCTCTACCTATGGGAAGCAGCAACAGCATCTGGTGGCATTTGACAGTACTACAGTCGATCTTCACACATACATCGACACACATTTCAAACTGATGTTTTGCAGGAGTTATAGTGGGAGTGCCAATCATTATTGAACGACCTAAATATAAAACAAAGTCGCTGATTCTTGGATGTTACGGGCAATCTTAAGAATAACTGGTTGGATTTTGTTGAGGTTTTCACCATTTTGTAAAGGATTTCTCGACAAAGGTTTCTGTAGAAAAACACCATCATTTATGACCAAAGGAAGCCGATCAGTAACGATTTCAGTGAATCGAGTCGATGAGAAACCTGCCGTCCGTGCGCCTTTTAAGCTTACGCTTGGTAAACCGTTAATATATATATACGGTACTTTATAATTTTATTATTTTATTAATGCAGCCAATGGCCATGTACTTTTCTTTTCAGGACGGGTCAAGGAAGTGATATTGGAAGGAAATCGGCCGTGGACCTATTGAAAGGAACCGTCTCGGCATTTGCCTGGTGGTGAAAATGGGAAACCACGAAAACCATTTTCAGGACGGCCGAGGTGGGATTCGAACCCACGCTCTCCCGATGCCAGCGAGGCACGAGGTGGCGCTTTAGCGCACTCGGCCACCGTAAGAATTGTTCAGCATGAAAAGTTCTACAAAAATGTCCGTGACATCATATCTCAATCCATAATCCTTTTTACATTTTCATTTCTTCCAACAATCTCCATTCAGTGGAAATCTAAATTACTAGCTTCGGAGCGAGCCTATCACCGCTCCTTCGACCAGCATCAAACTGTCGAGTCGAGTCGGGTCGACTTAAAGACTTCAGAGAAGAGTATAATTATATGTTTGGAGTCTCGCTGTTGACTTCGGCTTTTCTGATTTGCTTCTGGGACCTGCCGTCCATGCGCCTTTTAAGCTTACGCGGGGTAAGCCATAAAGATACCGGGCGAAGCCGGGGCGGGTTGCTAGTTTATATAATAACAAGTAGTTCCGTGAAGAACTAAATAGCCTATTTTCATATATCCTAATTAATTAATTAATATATCCTACTTATTTTAATTGCCTCTCTCAACTTACAAGGTTTCAGTATGATTGCTTAATGGATTCGTAGGGATTGAGAACCGTTTACTTTTTCGGATGGTCGGCATGTTGGATTTTTATATATGTAGGTCATACAGTTATGTACTATTACATGACAATTATTGCGTAGGTGTATTATTCGAACTTCAATCGCTTGTTTAGGGCAAAGGAAATAAAAAACGAAATTTTAAAATTTCTCACAGCCGCGCCACATTGTGGCTAAGAAAAACAATAATGAATTAAATTAGATGTCAGTGGATTAAAATTTGTATAAGCATGTACCGTACCAGTATTCACTGCGCTCGGATGGTTAAATCACGAGAATGTTCATTTCAATATTTAAATTTTGCGTCGCCACCATGTTGGATTTGTGCTCACCAAGTTATTGAAAGTCCCATTGGTGAGCTAGTGTTCATAGCCTCTATCAACATACAAAATTTCAGTTTGATTGCTGTAGTAGATTAGTAGATATTAAGAACCGTCTAAATATTTTGGATGGTTGCCATGTTGGATATTTAAGGGAGACCCGGCCAATTCCCCAATATTAAGGGGCTGATGGTAAACAAGTTAAATGAAGAGATTTTTTTTCAAAGAAATATCGTGGTAATAAAATTACTACATAGCCTATTTATGGCATAAATTCAGTTCTTAAAATTGTATCTGGCGCGTGTGTTGTCTAAATCTATTAATAACACTTTCGAAGAACGTTGAATTTGGATACTTCTTAGTTACTTTATACTAGTGGTACTACGGCTAAATCCGCGAAACCTTGTGTAATATTATGATATGTCTAATAATATAACCCCTGGCACTACAGCCTCTAACTGTCAGACAGCTACTAAATTGCCCTCACGTGGCTGAGTGCACCCCGTTCCAGACCTCACGTCAGATTCCTAATATTATGATACGTCTAATAATATACTTCTTTACTACCACTACCCCATAAATGAATCACCGAAATACAAGAGATTATATACATACTTCACAAACAATAGACTACTGTCGACCAAAGTATTATGTGCACTCGAGTTTGAGGGTTGCTTGTGAAGTAACCAATAGACCTACGTAAAATGCAATAACATCATCATTTTCGTCGTTCTATTTTACGTTAGTTTATGCAGATTTGGAATTTTTAATTTATATTTTAATATTTTTATCGCAGTTGGAACACAAAATGTGCCCGTTTTTAAGCGTGTTTCAACCATGCGTCACATTTAAGAATTATTATCTCAAAAACCCGTCATCAGATCAAATGCAAATTTTAACCCAATATATATTGGAATGTTGTTTAACAGGTTTATTAATTTCAAAATTTTGTGTGTCCAAGAAACAAAGTTTTTATCATTTTTGTAAGGTAACTTTTTCTCGGCTCGAGGTGGTTGGAAAATATAGTTCTTGGTCGTGTTGTAATCCTTATACATCAAGAAGTTGTGCTGAATGACTGTAAAATACGTAAATTAGTTCACCTATTTTATATCGGGTTGTATTTGTTCGTGGAAATACGCTCCGGGGTAAGCTGTACAGCGTTTCTGAGATGGAGCCCATCACTGCCGAGCGAGACGAGATCTTATTTCCCCGTTCAAACACAAACCGATATAAAATAAGTGAATTAATTTACGTATTTTAAAGTCATACAGTATAACATTTTGATGTATAAGGATTACAACGCGACCAAGAACTACATATTCTAACCACCATAAGCCGAGAAAATGTTACCTTACAAAAATGATAACAACTTTGTTTCTTGTACACGCAGAATTTTGAAATTAATAAACCTGTTGCACGACATTCCAGTATATATTGTGTTAAAATTTGGATTCAATCTGATGACGGGTTTTTGAGATAATAATTCTCAAATGTGACGCATGGTTGAAACACGCTTAAGTACGGGCACTTTTTGTGTTCCAACTGCGATCAAAAATATTAAAATATAAACTAAAAATTCCAAACCTACATGAACTCACGTAAAATAGAACGACAAAAATGATGATGTGATTGGATTTTAAGTAGGTCTATTGGTTACGTCATAAACGACCTTCAAACTCGAGTACACATAGTACTTTGGTCGACAGTACATAGGTATTCACGATTTTACCGCTAGATGGTAGCATTTGTCGTTTCGAAATTCATTGTATAGAGACATTAAATTGTTGACTCAACACAACTAGTGGTGTGAACTCATCTCTTGCAAGGGGGCATCTCTACAGAGAATATATAGGCTATTTCAAGTACTGCTCAGTGCGGAGTAAGCAAAGTAGGCCATAACTATGGGAATGCGGGAAATATTCCTGTTTCAAGTGCAGGTTCTCTTAAGAAACTAGACGATAATGATGAGTGCTTCCTTACACACCAGCTTCTAGAAGGAATGTCAGAGAAAATGGAACGTAACTATGTTCTAGAAGAAGATGAATCAATTCGAGGAGATTTATGCATTGAAAATCTCACCTTTCGAGAGGAAGTTCAAGACTATTCGTCTCATGTGGACTTGCCTTTTGTAGGTCTTAGGTATGTAGCTGGATACGTGGCTTTCAAGTGTAAGAAGCATTGCCAATTAGGCTTTCAATATGTCAGAATGTACTGTCAACAATGAACTGGATACAGGTTCTTTCAAAAGGCGGTTTAATGGAGCCAAGTGAAGAGTGGTTTGATGAGGTGAAAAAAATTGATTTTTTTTTTCAAAATTTTCACGGAAATGAATTGAAAATAATAATAATAACCCCTGGCACTACCGCGCATTACGGGCCTAGGCCTACCAAGCGACCGCTGCCCAGCCAATTGGCTTGCAGATATTGGGGTGAACGTGATCAGCGCATCGGGTCCCCTCGGCCGTTGATCTTGGTTTTCGTGATCGGGGCGCTGCCTCACTGTCAGACAGCTACTCAATTGTCCTCACGAGGCTGAGTTCACCCCGTTCCAGCCCTCACGTCAGTTTCTAAAATACCTGACGGAGCCGGAAATCGAACCCGGGGCCTCCGGGTGAGAGGCAGGCGCGCTACCCCAACACCACGGGGCCGGCTCAATGAATTGAAAAGGGGTCGACGAATAATGCATACCCTTGTATTAGTATTGCCGCAGAAGTTCCCGCGCACTAATGAGAATGCTACTCGACTGTATGTAAGAACGAGTATAATTATTAGAATGTGCTTCCTCAACGCCCTTAAGTCTCTCAGAGAGGCTGAAAGAAGGGCTGCAAGCTAACGCCTGAAATGGGCGAAATCAGCCCTGTAGAATCCCTGTGTTGGTGTTGCCATGTGCTTGTGATATTGTATTATAATGTGTGTGAATTTCCTTGTGCTGCTGTATGATTGTCATGTGATTATTATTTTATTTTTTTCCGCTATCGTTGTACCCTCGAGGGTTGGCTTTTCCCACGGACTAAGCGAGGGATCCCACCTCTACCGCCACTGAGAGCAGTGTCCTGGAGCTTGAGACTCTGAGTCAGGGATACAACTGGCGTGTGTGACCAACACTACGCCCAGGCAGCCTCACCTGCAAAGCGAACAGGGGGCCTGATGAAGGGATGGGAAGAGTGGGACGGTTAGGCAAGGAAGTGGGAAGGAGGCGGCCGTGGCCTTACAGTAGGAACCATCCCGGCATTTGCCCGAAGACGAAGGGGGAAACCACGGAAAACCACTTCGAGGATGGCTGAGGAGGGAATTGAACCCCCTCTACTCCTTTGGGCCACCCGAGGCTGAGTAGACCCCGTTCCAGTCCTCATACCACTTTTCAAATTTCGTGGCAGAGCCGGGAATCGAACCCAGGACCTCCGGGCCGGCAGCTAACCATGCTGACCGCTTCGCTACGGAGGCGACCATGTGATATATAAATAATTAAAATAACCTCATGGAAATCTCTCATTTCATATACTGTTCCCTTCACCCGCTACCCCCCAACAGCTGCTTGGCATAGTAGTCACGTCACAGCCACCAGCCAATTGCCGCGCGCTCCCCGACTTGGTCCAAACTTAGTATTTAAGTAACCTTGATAGTTAATTAGTTATGTAATATTAGATGACGATTATTGCGTAGGTTTATTATTCAAACGTTGACTTCGATCGCATGATTAGGACACAAGAAATAATAACGTAATTTCAAAATTTCGCACAGTCACCATTTTGATGTTATGTAAACAATTGAACTAAATTAGATTTCAGTGCTTTACAATGTGTACAATCATTGGGTGTACCAAGTTTCACTGCGTTCGGATGTTTAAATCGCGAGAATAGTCTATTTAAATGTTTCAAATTCGCATGGCCGCCATGTTCGTTTTGTACTTAACAGTTTTTTGAAAGTCACATTGGTATACAGCTAGTAGTGTCCTTTATCACCGTACGAAATTTTAGGGAGATATCGGTAATATTTTTTCGGAGATATAGAATGCGGGTGGTATATTTCGCACAGCCGCCATGTTGGATTGTTGAGACGTAAATAAATTTAATAGGCAAGGTCGAGGTCAGACAAAATAGTACTATGACCTTACCAAGTTTCATTGAAATCGCTCGCTCCAGCCGATTAGATTTTATTAGGAACACACACACACACGGAGAAAAGCCGATCTCGTAGGCCTATTTTTTTTTCACAAATAAAAATAGGCTAAAAATGGATGTTCGTAATGATAACAGCTTTATTACATTATCTGAGGCAGTTGCATATGGTTGGCTCTACAGCAATCAGTGGAAAATTCGAATTAGAACCGGAATTATTCCGAATTAGTTTAGACTCGGGATACTCTCTCTCTCTCTCTCTCTCTCTGGTTAACAGCCGTGAGGCTGGTTGGCAGCAGCTCGCCATTCTTCCCGTCTCTCAGTCTTCCTCTTCAGTTCACAGTATGAGCCACAACCCATATCTTTCAGTATTTGACTCATGTACTCCAGTCTGGGTCTTCCTCTACAATTCTTGCCGTCTACTGTTCCCTCGATTATAAGCTTAATCAGTCCATTGTGTCGCAGTATGTGGCCCACGAGGTGATTCCTTCTTCTTTTTAAATATTTAAGGAAGCATCTTCTCTCTCCCACTCTTCTAAAGACTTCCTCATTTGTGACCATTTCTTTCCAACTGATTTTCATAATCCTTCTATAGCACCAGGTTTCAAATGCCAGTAGTCTTTTCCTCTCTCTCTCTCCGATTGTCCAAGATTCGCTGCCATATAGCGCGACGCTCCATACATAGGTCTTCAACATTTGTTTCCTCACATCAAGACTTATGTTCCTTGCAGTAAATAGGTTCTTCTTTTTATAGAAAGCGTTCTTGGCTTGGGCAATCCTACTTAATATCTCTCTGCTGCTTCTTCCATCATTCGTTATTTTACTTCCCAGATAATTAAACTCATTAACTTCTTGTATCTTTTCATTTCTTAACTCTATTGATGTCTAGTTTTCGCCATGTCTACTGCAGACCAAAATTTTTGTTTTATTTGTATTTATTCTCATATTAAATTCTTCCTCCATTATTTTGTCCATCTTGCTCAGGATCTTTTGTAAGTCTTCTTCACTTTCTGCAATTAGCGCTATGTCATCAGCAAACCTTATCATGTCAACTTTTTCTCCATGAATATTCACTCCTGTGGCAAATGTTTCTCTTACTTGGTCGATCGCCTTTTGTACATATATATTGAATAGGTATGGGGAAAGGGAACAACCCTGCCGTACACCCTTTCTGATCTGTGCTGTTTCTTCCTTGCTACCACAACAAACTATTCCAACTTCTTGCTTATAGATATTTTAGATGAGTCTTCTGTCTCTAAAGTTGATACCTGTTTGATGAAGAATGCTGAATAGAATATTCCAGTTCACATTGTCAAACGCCTTTTCAAGGTCGACGAACGCTAAGAAGGTAGGTTTGCCTTTCTTCATCTGCTTCTCTATCACTTGCCTCAATGCTAAGATTGCTTCTCTTGTTCCTACTCCTTTCCTAAAACCAAATTGATCATCAGATAGGTATTCATCGATTTGTTTTTCTTTTCTCTTCATTATAATTCTGGTGACTATTTTTGATGCATGACACACCAGACTCAATGTTCTGTATTGTTTACATGACCTTGCATTTGATTTTTTAGGTATAGGTACTATTATGCATTTCACAAAGTCTTCAGGCAATTCTCCAGTCTTGTAAATAGTACATATTAAGTTGTACAGTTCCTTTTTTAACTTGTCACCTGATTGTTTCAATAGTTCTCCTGGTATGTTATCAACTCTAAGAGCTTTCTTTCCTTTGAGGTCCTGCAATGCCTTCTCAAACTCTTCCTCCATAATAGGTGCCCCCAAGTCTTCCTCTGTTATTTCATCTTCTTTCTCAATGGGCAAGTTAACACAGTTTCCACTGTACAGTTGTTCCAAATATTCTTTCCATCTTTTCACTATCATTCCGTCATCATATATTAACTTCCCATCTTTGTCCTCAATGCTCATTGTTTTTGGCTTCCTTGTTTCAAAGAACCTTTTAATATCTTTATAGGCCATATCTATTTGTCCAGATTTCATGTTGTTATTTATGCCTGCACAGATTTCCATTAAATGCTGTTCCTTGTCTTGTTTTGCCCTCTTATTTATCTTGTTTCTTAAGGTCTTGTATTTTTGCTTTTCATTCTCATCATTTGAGTTTTTATACTGTCTTCTTTCCTTTATCATAACCACAACTTCTTGACTTATCCACTCTTTCCTATTTTCTTTTTCTTTTTTTCCTAAAACAGTTTCTGTTGAGTCTAAAATGCTCTTCTTTATTTTGATCCACTTCTCTTCTACTGCCAAGTGTTCTTCAATGTCTCTTATGTTATTGTTTGTTTCATCCATATAGAGTATTTGAGTGGACTCATCTTTAAGCTTAGAAATATCCCAATGTTTATTTTCTTTCTTCTTTAATCTTTTGAACTTTAATTCACAGCGTATGACGACGGGATTATGGTCGCTGTCGACATCAGCTCCAGGGTAACTTCTACTATATTTCACCTGGTTCTTAAATCTTTCCTTTACTAATATGTAGTCTATTTGGGCCCTTCTTAGGTCTCCCGGAGCTTTCCAAGTGTATCTCCTCCTTGGATGGTTGTAACAGTAAATAATTAGTGCCCCATGTTGGTAGCGACAAATGAAACGTTTTGCTAGCCCCTAACGTTGGGTGCCAAATGAAACTGTTTACCTCTGCCTAAGCTATGTTGTTTTAATGGGCGCCAAGACTTCAACGCAATGCTGAAATCTAAATTTGTATTTAACAACGTCTAGCTCTGGTAGAACACCTTCAAGAATCTATTCACTCAGATCGTGGTATGATTTGATCATTAACCCAACAAACAATTGTATCAGGAGAAGGAATTGGTCTATATCTAATGCTACCTACTGAAAGCAAAGATTGCATTGTAAAAGAAAAGAATTTATTATATAAAACAAGTATAGCAAAATTAATAATCATAATAAGTTTAAAATTTAAATTGGAGCGTTGCGATTTTAATATTACCGATAGAAAATTACGTGAAAACGGAGTCTGATAAATTGATTTTACTCTTATTTCC
This sequence comes from Meconema thalassinum, assembly GCA_946902985.2. Taxonomy (NCBI): domain Eukaryota; kingdom Metazoa; phylum Arthropoda; class Insecta; order Orthoptera; family Tettigoniidae; genus Meconema; species Meconema thalassinum. Next base: position 1,418,048,978 of record OX336389.2, read on the forward strand.
AAGCTATGAAGTTACTGAAATATGAAATGTAAAACAAAGAAAAATGAGAGATTGCGTATTTCTGCGTCATTTGCGCTTACCATTGGAAATTGCCAAGGCATTTCCCTCGTACTTGCTGATGCTGTGTGCTTCCCACAGTCTCCTGGACGTCGTCATCTCCGTCGAAATTTGATGATATTCTGGTAGATTAGATAATTCTATGGTCCGTACCTCGGACCCAAACACTCGTATAACCACACTGGTTAAGTTTTACAAAAGTTAGTCCTCCAATCCACGGAACATCGGAGCGACTCCCCGCGTATAACCACACTCGGCAAGAACTATACAGATTGTCCTTAACTCCACCGAACATCGGAGCCACTCGCACGCGCACCCATACTCGTCAAGTATTTCACAGATTGTCTTCGTTTCACGGCGCGTCGAACGATATATCCACACGTTGGCTCCCCCACCATGGTACCGTCTTCCAGCTTACGTTGTCTCCACTGATTGGCTGAGCACGCCGCTAGTTCCCCTCCTCTGCCTCATTACACTCGGCGCGCGAGAGGGAGAAGTCGATTTCCGTCCCAACAATTCGCCTTTTCTTGACGATGCGACCCAAGCTTGCGTCATACTTCTCGACAGGAATCAGCTTGTATTTGAATTCCCAGTGAGTCATCTCTCTCAAATACCCTAACTGACAAAACTCCGTAAAATTCCGTAATCAGATAATTTTCTATGATATCGTCGTTCGTAATAATTTGCTTGATAGCGTTTTCTAAGACATAGAAAACCTATCTGTATGCTTATAATTTTTATAAAATGCTCCGAAAATATCTTAATAATAATTATAATAAATTAACATGAAAAATTCTCTTGGCTGAACAATTTGCCGCGTAAATAAATATAGAATGGCTTCCTACTGGCTTATGCCAGTGGCATAAAAACCCCTCGAAAAACACGTTACATGGTGTTGGAATATAGTATTCGTTACAACTAATTTATGCTGTATACAAAACTCTACAAGTCTCTCGCCTCTCTCATTTCTTCTCCCCAATCCGTATTTACCAACAACATTTCCTTCAGTTCCTTCTCCGACAATTGCATTCCAGTCACCAAGTAAAATAAGGTTTTCTTCCCCCTTTATTTCAGCTATAAGTTCACTTAGATCTTCATTACATTTCTCTACCTCTTCATCAACCTCTTGTGTTGTCGGCATATAAACTTGGACTATCACAGTATCCTTTGGTTTAGTTTCGATCCGTACTAAAATTAATCGTTCATTATATTGCACGAATCCCTTTACTCTGTTTCCTAGTTCGTTATGCAATATAATGCCTACTCCACCATATCCTGGTTTATTATTTGCTGTACCAGAATGAATTATCCTATAATTTCCACTCCAAAAGTCTCCTGCATGTGGCCATCTCATTTCTGCTATACCCAATACATGTAAATCCATCCTTTCCATCTCCATGATCAAGTTCTTTAACTTTCCAGTTTGGAGTAAGGTCCGTACATTCCAGGTACCGATTCTTCTCTGCTTATTTCTTAAATTGGCTTCTTTATCTGTCCCCCTCCGGAGATCCGAGTGGGGGATTATTTTACCTCCGGAAAAATTTACTGTGGAAGCTAACATCATCTTGAGCTGCTGATACTTGGGATATCCTAATAGATCTTTAATGAAGTGGTTTCCCTTTGCCTTCTTCATCCTATTCCGTTGGCCAACTAGTGGCTCATCCGCCTTTAGGGGATGTTTCCTGCCCCAAGGGCTTGAGAGAGCCCTGGACCTCTACCCGCTCATCCGCTCTCTGAGGAGACCGTTGGCACTTGGTAGAAGGGGACTCCTTATTCCGGGAGTCACTCGGTGGGACATAATAATAAAGGATATATATTAAAAAAGCTTCATATAAAATGTTATATCAATACAAAAGATAATACAAAGGTAGGAATCACCAGCTACATAACCTAAAATGGTTATTGATTGATTGATTGTCAAGTGTAAAGATCGGATACCTCACATAAACGTGCGGGTTGCCTTGGGCATTACATAGAAGGCGGTGTAGGCCCGAGTGTTCTCCATCAACGACGTTATGCGGCTTTGGAATTGCAAGGCATGACCCTGTTGAAGCAAGGAACTACAAAAGAAAATATCCAATCAACGCTTCATCAACAATATGGCAGCTATCCAAGACATCGCAGTACATTCTACAAATTGATTAAAATAATCTAAAAAGATATCACCAATCCTGAAGAAAATATGCACACGCTAGAAAAACATTAATGATCATTAATAGACTTGATGATCCCTATAAAACAGCATAAAAACCAATTATAAAAACAAATGTGTTGCACCAGATCGCAAACTGCGTCCTATCATGGCCTCCCATTACAAAGATGCATAAGATGGGATTATTAACTAGATATCTGGACTTTCCATCTAAAAAACTGTGCCGTTCTTCACGAAATTTTCCGGGTACCCATTTAATAATTTAAACTAAAGGTCTACTATATATGGATAACCAAAGGAGAAAAAGGCAAATAAAGGGCATGAGGAAAAGAAATGCCCTCAACCCTCTAAGAATGCGGATTGAGTGACTTGGAAGGAAGGAGAGCCATGAAAGGCAGATAGGAAACTGAAAGAGGAGAGGGTCCACCCCACAGGTAAGGGACAACAGGGGAAACCGCTCCCAGCTCAGGAATACTTCGGGGTCGCCAACTCCCGAACTCACCAGCCGTGAGCCCCTGAGGGTGTAGCACTTTCTAGGGTGCACCAGAAGTGGTGGGGCCAACCCACGTCCCACTAGATGTGATGATGATGATGATAATTGTTGTTTTAAGGGGCCTAACATCTAGGTTTTCGGCACCTAATGATCTGGGTGATAGCGAAAATGATAATGAAACGGAAACCAGAACGAAAATTAAGTGAGACGGAAAATACTTACACAAAGGAACTCAGATTGAAACAACTCACAAAATGTTCTTACAGAAGGGAATTTGGAACGAAAAGATTCACAAAAGGAATAGATTGAAAAATACCCACAAAATGAAGGCTAGGTTCAAAATAAGTACAAAATGCAATGTAGCTTCGAAATACCTACAAAATGCAATTGAAATTCAAAATACTTACAAAATGCAATTCAAGTTGAAAATGCTTACAAAATGTACGGTAGATTCAAACTACTCATGTGGATTGACAATACTTACAAAATGCAATTTAGATTGAAAATACTTGACAAAATGTAATTTAGATTCAAAACAACCCCAAAAAGCAATTAAGAATCACAATATGTGCAAAATGCCCACCAAGCAAAATGCAATTTAGATTCAACATTCGTGCGAAATGCGGCTGTGGTTGAAAATACTTACAAAATGCAATTGAAATTCAAAATTCTCACTAAAAGGCCCGGCTACCTGAATTGAAAGACTTACCAAAAAGCAATTTAGATTGTCAATCTTTACAAAATGCAATTGAAGTTGAAAACAATCGCGAGATGTAATTTAGATCGAAAAAACTTACAAAATGCAACGTAAATTTAAAAAATCCTTAAAAATCGCTAAAAGGGAATTTAGATACACGGTGAACCAAGTAACAAAAACAGTGCGGGAGTCTTAAAGAGAAAGGAAATATAATGAAAAGCGGAGAGGAGAGGAGAGGTGAGAGAGGAGAGGGTCCGCCCCAAATGTAAGGGACAAAAGGGGAAAACGGACCCAGCTCAGGTATCCCTCGCGGTCGCCAACTCCCGAACTCACCAGCCGTGAGCCCCTGAGGGTGTAGCATTATCTACGGTGCACCAGAAGTGGTGGGGCTACATACACCCTGCCTCCTTAAGGGCCTAGAGCACAAGGCAGGAGGTAAAAGGAAGAGAAAACGAAGGCTGACCCCTCGCAGAAGGAGGGTATCAGAAAAGATGAAACAAGGGCCAATTAAGGCGGGAAAGGAAGAGACTCCCTAGTCCTCGGATACCCTAATACCGTCGGGGTCAGAAGAGAACAAGAGTTGACCAAGTGAGGTCGACAAGAAAGAAGACGGAGAGGAGCCCGGCACAAGTAAGTGCAAGCAATGCCGGACTCTGGATACGAATTTCCTTATTCCCGGACCGTCCGCAGTAATCCTGAAACGGGTGGTAAACCTCCTAGCAACATTTTCAATCCAGTTATAACAATAAGACTCAACTAATGTACGTGAATGGTGGTGATAAGGAACAAAATTTTACCGTACAGGGATATACTTCGAGATATCGAAAAATTCGATATATATAGCCTACAGTAAATTTGACTTAAAGAGAAAAATGCATGTAAATTATTGTTTGGGAAATACACTGGCAAAAAAGTTTACATATTGCATGATGTTGTATTTTAATTGCTGTATGACGCCATTTTGTTTTTGCACATTGGTTCATGTGTTAACTCTACGGTAACACGTATAGCGCCTTCGTTGGCATATGGTAGCATGCTGAGCTTCTATACCCAAGATTGTGGGTTCAAACCTGGCCGAAGTCGTCGGATTTTTTAAGAGCGTTAAAATCCCTCAGTCCCGGCGGTCCCATGTCATAGATTTATGGCATGTTAAAGAACCTTCCACTAATTACACCTGTGTGAAGCTAATTTATAATATAGGTTAAACATTCGACAAACGAGTTCGTATTGAAATCCATTTCAGTACGGTGTGAGATTTGTGCTGGACAAAGCGGAGACAGACAGTTTTTTCTCCGAGTACTCCGGTTTTCCCTGTCACAATGTCATTCCAGCAACACTCTCCACTATCATTTAATTTCATCTGTCATTCATTTAATCTTAGGTTTAGACGTTCGTCGCCAGGAGGCGACTGTGGTGACATCTGGTAATCAAGTTCTGAACTAGTAGTTGTTGACGCTGGCGTTTAGCGGCAAAAGTAGGATCTACTTGAAAAAATCCAATGTCTGCTGTCCTCACTTTAATTGAAAACAGATAATACACACTAATACAGTTATCACAATTAACACCGGTTATCGGACACGGAGTTTGTGCATACAACCAGCACAAATGGGGAAGTGGCCAAACCCCTGCTGTGATTGCGCTACATCGAACCAGACCATCAGGCACGTTGATGAAGAATGCAAACTAAGAGCGTACTTAGGTGACCCTAAGGACTTTTTCAGTGCTACACCATCGAGCCTGAACTGGAGAAATGGACTGGACATAAGGTTGATATCTGTGCTAGTATGTACTTGTTATTATTAGCATACCGGGTGAGTTAGCCGTGGTGGTTACGGTGTGACTGATGGCAGTCGCTCACATCCAGGAGGCGAGGTGGTTCGAATCCCCCCGCCGGCAACCTTGAAGATGGTCTTCTGTAGTTTCCCATCTTCCTTCCAGGCAAATGCCGGGGTTGGTCCCTAACTATAGGCCACAGCCGCTACCTTCCAACTCCTCGTCCTTACATTCCAACTTCCCTCCTTCCCTCCCCAACGGTACTTGTAGCTCACCCATTGGGTGTCCGTCTCGAAGCAGCTACAAAACTGGCGAGCCGAACATGTCATCGGACACTCCCGGCACTAAAAGCCATACGCTAAAAAAAATTAGCATCATCATTATCGCTTGCCTCGGTGGGTGAGTGGTTAACGTACCGGAGTACCGACACCAAGCTTGCAGGTTCACTCCTGGCCATAGTAAGTGATTTTTGAAAGGCGACAACAATCACGATATGCATGTCATACGTTGTTGTCATGTTAAAGATCCCATTTGAATTCAGTAGGCCGTGTTCATAATGGCAAAATTAATCTCACGATTTTCCGCCAACACAAAGTTCCTCCATTCTCTACTAGAAAGCGCTATAGTGTCAGGGAGCTTAGATATCTAACCTCCTTGACTTTCATAGCGCTCCAAGGAACGACGAGGATACAATTTTTCTATTATTGAAGACTGTTACGTAACTCAAAATGTCCAAGATAGTGAAGCGAAAGGAAATAATACACAACATGAAATCAAAACAGTTGTGCAATCACTGCTTTGTAAGTAAAAGTGTGTTCTTATACGATTTGTACATACAAAAAAGGTTTAGAATATAATTACTCAAAGCTACTTTCCGTGAACTGAGTGTGTACTGAGACTCCTGTTTTACAGGTTCTGGGTTCGATTCCCATCTCTTCCAGGAAATATATTTCTAGCCCAGACTCGTGAGGACATTTGAGAAGAGGTCGGTTAGATTCCAGTATTAGCCATCCTGGAAGTGCTATGGCGTGGTTTCCTAATTCTACGACAGACAAATGCCCAGTTAGTTCGTAACTGAAGGTCACGGCCCCTTCGTTCCAAATCCTAGCCTCAATTAAGTACGCACACTTTACTACAGCAACACAATGGCAAAGGGTTACAAAGCAGTTATGTTAGTTATGTTTTAAGGGGAGGAACTACGAGGTCATCCACCCCTGCTTACAAGACAGGTGCCACACACTCCCAAAGTGATAAAAATATTAATTGAACATAATAATAATAATAATAATAATAATGTTAATGGTTTTACGTCCCCCTTCCCTATTGAGGCATTTAGAGGCGTCGAAGTGCCGCAATTTACCCACAAAAGGGATCTTGACCTTACCAGTAAGTCTACCGACACGGTTTCCTCACAGTTGCGCTCCCTCAAATGTCAACTGATTGCGCCAGGATTCGCTCCTGCCACCTTGGTCACAACAGGCGAGCACGCTACCGCTCCACCGTGCACCAGTTCACGCCTAAGTACAAGGGGCTCCGTGATCATGATGTCACAAATCACCCACATGAATCAACAACAACAATTCTTTCTGGGATTTTGACTCGTTCGAAATCGAGAGGCGAATCTGAGAGAAGAGTCCACAGGCGAAAAATATCAATAGGCTTACCCACAGAAGACAAACTGCAATAACCAAAGATACCCAAATCTTTGATGGAGGCGAAACGGTGTACGGTTACGTAGTGCTGTATATTGGAATTGTTGATTTTACTAATGAAAGGCTAAGGCTGCATATTGTGTTCATTGGTCCATTAGAAATTGCAGCCGAGCCTGCTTGTGTTTCAAATGCTAGTCTGTATTTACTACCACAGGAATGGCAGTCACTACGAGATTCTAGTGATTAACCTACCACGAAATATTTCTCACAAGTCAAATCGGAAGTAATGTTTCCCGTTTATCTTCTTATTATTATTATTCATGTGCCGCCTCCTCTAAGAAGGTTGGCGATCATCACAGCAAGCCGGTTTTGTTTGCAGCACTGAAACGTTCACTGGAACTACACTTGAACCATTTTTTTAAGTTGTCCAACCAAGAGATCCTTCTTCTTCCTCGAATCCATCCGCCCTCAACCTTCCCTTGAATAATTTCTTGTAGAAGACGATATCTGTCTCATCCCATTATATGACGCAAGTATTGTAACTTCCTAATTTTGACACAGGTCTCCTCCTACGCAATATCTCGAGATAACGTTTATGCATCACGATAAAAAAAAGGATTCTTTCAATCTAGAATAGAAGCCTAGTGTTTAACGTTTAATGTATTTCACTATTCTATATGTTTATTTTTATTTCCCCCAAATCATTCCATCATTATATATTTATGTCCAGTTTCATTAGCATATAACAATTGTATACGAACAATAACTCAATTATTTTTGTTGAGCAAGGACCCAAGGACATTTTAAACAAATTAATAATAGCATTGGCAACGATGGAATTAAATGTGATGCCAGTATATGAAATATAACAGAAGCATTAGAATATCAGGGAATCTCGTTGGAGTCAGTCGAAGGAGTTGCCGTATCCAATAAAGAAATGTGAGAAAATTATTCACTTGCATCACGAATGAGGCAGAACGAGAGACAAGGGCATTTAACAAGAAGTTCCGTGACGAACAAAAGAGCCTACTTTTCTTAAAATTTAAGATTCATGTCAATGATTAATCTATATGGATCTATCTAGAATAACGACGAATTTAAGTCGGTAATATCGAAATTTCTAATTAGTTCGAAATACTGTATACCTGGCATAATGTAGCCAAATAGAGAACTACAGTTGGCAGCCCTGGTGACTGAATATATTCTTAGTTCCATCTCTTAATGTACAGAATACAAAATTTGGCTGAAGTCCAATGGATAGCATGGACGTTACATATAGTTAAACATTGGATCTAACAGCGGGCGTAAAATCATGTTGGCAACAATGACATACATGTATTGGTCAGAAATAATCTGAAATAATATGATCTATTGTTGTGTCAATTTTGAATGAAATCCATTACTTAGTATAGAAGTTACATGCATTTTAAAATTGGACCTATCAGCAGGCTTAGAATCATGTTGGCAGCACCGGCGTAGGCCTATATTAGTTACTCCAAATTAATCTAGAATGCCAGGTACTATACGTGTGCAAAGTTTAAAGCTATTGGCTAGCATACTTTCTGATATATTAGGGTAACAAAAATAGAGACAGTATTTATTAACAGTTGGCAGCCGTGGTTGCTCTTAAGAATCGGCATAGTCATATCTGTTATGGTACATATAGCACATAGGAAATTTGGTTGAAATCCAAATGATAGTATAGAAGTTACATGTATTTAAAGTTGGCCCTCTCAGCAGGCTTAGAATCATGTTGGTAGCACTGACGTATATAAGTTACTTCAAATTAATATAGAATGTCAGATACTATACGTGAGCATAGATTTAAGCTGTCGGCTGCATACTTTCTGATATATGGGTATTTGGATTTAAAAAAAGAGAACATTTATTAATAGTTGGCAGCCCTGGTGGCTCTTAAGAATACGCTCAGTCATATCAGTTTATCTACACGTAGCACATACGTAATTTGGTTGAAATCCAATTGATAGTGTAGAAGTTATATGCATTTAAAATTTGGACCTATCAGCAGGCGTATAATCATTTTGGCAACTCTGCCATGTATGGCCTCCGGGAAATTAAACTGTAATACGTGTGCCAATTTTGAAATAGCTCCCATTCATACCTTCCAAGATATCCAGCATTGAGCTCAAATTTCAATTGCGATTTTTCAGCAGATGGTAGCACTGACATAATTTTCAAATATGGCCGTGAGATATTCAGGTATAGATCTTTACTCCTACCAAATTTTGTTTCGATTGCTGCAGCCGTTTAGGAGTTGATAGGGTGGGACACACACACAGCCAGCCAGACAGACAAACAGGACAGACAGACAGACAGACACAAATTTGCCCGATCTCATAAGTCTACTTTTTCCTCATTTTTTGCAAAATGTGAAAAGTAGGCTAAAAATGTGGTTCGACGAATTCACTCGTGAAGTAGTAGGCCTAAGCATTTTGGCGCTTGAATTCATTTTCAGTGTTGCCTTAGTAATCGAAAATTGTTGTTTTTCAGTAGGTCAACACGATTGTACCCAATTGTGAAGGATTATTCGCTAGTCCTGAAGAAAATTTGCATTAGATTAATAAATATATTGTACCCAAGTGGGTTGGTACATGATATGAACTTCCGATTTTTAAGATGAAAAGAAGTTCAGCTACAAGCTTGCAGTGTGGAAATAGGAAGTGATTCAGGCCATGACGTAGAACATTGACAGCTTTATCTGGAGATACGTGGTGCAAGCGACATGTGAATCACGAGAGCAGTCACGCTGGGATGAATCAACCAGAGCAGATTGGAGGGGGAATCACCACTGAGTGCTAAGATCGGCATTTTTCTGGCAACATTGGATTGTGAATCAACACCGCAAAGTTGTGAAATCAGCCGTTTTCGCGGAAACGATGCAAAATTACAACAATAGGCCTACCGGGATCAGAATAATCCAGGAAATTATGAATTAAGCGAGGTTAAGAGTGAATAATTTAGGCCCAGGAATAAGGCACTTAGTCAGCAACTACGTCATTAGGCGGAGCCAAGCGAAGGTAGTGGGAAGAAGAAAATAAAACTCAGTCGCCCACGCAGCTGAGGAGCTTTGTAGATTTTATTTAAATTAATTAGACGATCGATTTTCAGGAAACGAAATGGTAATGAGACGTTTGGATTATAGGGAACAAATATTTTTCAAAAACGTGCGACGTCTATTTCAGAAGTTAGCTCCAGGAAGAAGGCAAAAGTAGTTTATTTTTGCAAGTTCCAAATAAATAGCCCAGGTTTCAACCAGAGAGCATGCAGTATCCGTCAGCCAAGTGAGGCTGCAGGCTTTGTCAGAAGCAGTTCATCATCAGCAAGCGGGGAGAAGCTACACGCTGTCTCCTAAAATGCAGAAGCGCTGCATTACACTCGTCGCAGTTCAGTTAAGCCCGGGGAGGCTCAGCGCAATTCCGCACAGTATTTAAGTATACTGTACGCAGTATTATCAAACTGCCGGGACGGAAGTCCGTCCTCACACTAGTAAAGACTAATCGTACTCCTGTATGGAGAAGTCACAGCAAGTAAAGCAGTTCGTTACCAACCGCAACAAGTGGATCGTGTTAAGACGAATTAACAATCATCAGTATCCGCAGTTTCAACAAAAAGTGGTATGTGCGTGGTAATATAAATCCGCTACGGTTGTTTATAAGTGATCATTAAAGCACTTGTGCTGGATCAAATAAATTATACGCTACTCGAAAACCGTGACGAAGTAAAAATTGCGCCGCGACAAATTCTAGAACAGTAATTAGCTAGAATACAGCAGTCCAGATCAGTAGAGACATTACGCTGGAGGTCATCGTTTCGATAAAACAGAGAGGTCTCCGTGAAAGTTAAGTGAAAGACCACAGTATCAAGAGACAGGTATTGGTACGAAATCCAATAATTCAAGTAAATGGACGCGGGTTCGAGACCCAAGAACAATTATAGTGAACTTTAGCGAAGCTACAGTGTGTCAAATAGGAACGTAGCAATGAAGACATTCTCATAGGAGAAATAAGGGAACTTGTCGCAGATAAGGACAAAATACGGTCAAGGAGTAAGCGTGCCATAGGTTCGATCGACCGCTACGTAAACGTAGGACATGTAAAAATTGAAAATCGCTAATAAAAGGACGATAAAAGAAGTCAAAATGGACTATCTAAAAGACAGGGCAGAGACTAGATCCAGTGAAGAATTAGGAGCCGTTCGATTTTGCATCACGTCCAATTCAGGGTCCGGGGATCTCATTAGGGCGTGGATCACCGATAAAACGTGCCAAGAGTCTCTGAAATGTGGTGAAAATTAGGGCAGTGTAAATAAGTTACATGATATATGGGTTTTAGTGTTAATACAGTATTTTACAAATTAATGATGTGTTTAAATTAAGTGAAGTTCGATTGGACCTAAGTGAGGTGCCGCTCACAAAAGAAAGTGCCATGGAAGAGTGCTAATTATGTCGTTAGGTCGGTGAAATCCTTCCCAAGGATGGATCCGAAGACAGAGCACACTGGTGAGTCATGATTTTTCATTAAAATTGCAGATGTACAATGTACTGGTTCGATGGGATCGGTCGTAACTGGGGAGTTTAACGATCGAACTCATCGGGTAGTTGAATGCACTTATATAACTGAAATGTTGAAATGATAATAATAAATAATTGCGAGAATGACCTCGAAAAATTATTATATGAATGGGATCAGTAATATAAAGTGATAAAAACCCAAGAAATGAAATAAATAATAAATGATTTGGAGGAAGGAATCGAAAATATAATTTAAATGGCTTAAAATTTCGCCATAGTAAAAGCAGATAATGAAATAAATATGCATCATAATAAAATTGTTAAAATAAATAATGGAAAGGACACATATAAAATAGTTTGATCTTATAATTAAATGGCAAATAACAAAAAGTTGAAATGAAAAATAATTGAAAGTTCGAAATGAAAAATAATAAAAATAAATATTATCGAGTTGTTATGCACTAAAAATAAAGTGATAACAAATTGTAATAAGGAACTCAAGTAATAAACGGAACGAAATAAATTAAAATGTCTTGACGTATTGTTGTCAAATGATCACTTTTATAAATCTCTAAAAGTAATTGGTGAATAAAAACACCCAAAGAAAGTGTATTATCACAGGCTAGCGAGTCAGAATTATGAAGATTAAATAATAGGAAGGCCGAGGTCTTACCGCTATAAATGAAATATTAATTTGAGATATTAAATAAACCGCGAATAACCAAGCAAGAAATCGTTGTTGCCAAAAGGGCCGAATAATCAATAAATGAAGCTAAAAGGTAATAAATGAGCGTTAATCAGGATAAAAATTAATCGGGAGATGGAGAGTCTCATCGAAATATTGTGGGTGAAAGATTCCCCTTTCTGTATTGTTGTTGTATGTAAACGTCGTGTTGTATTGGGTAGGTGAAATTCCCGTAAACTGTATTGCCATATTGAAGCGTTGAAAATAATAGTTACATTGTAAGTCCAATCAGGCTGTGTTAAATAAATATCGTAGGCCAAAATCGTCGAATGAAAAATACATGTGAGACCATGAGAGCATTGTTATAATTATTGTCGAAATAACGCGTTGTAAGTGAATATACATGTGAGACCATGAGGCATTGTTATATATAAAGGTTGTAGGCAATAATCATCGAATGAAATTTGCAAGTAAGACCGATAACGGCATTGATATAAATAATATTGTTAGAAGGCGTCATACAAATTGTGATTAAAGTTGGTGTAGTCAAGTATTAGGCATCCTCTCCGGAATAAGTTATAAATATCCTGTAAAAACGAAATATAAATAATGATAATAATAATAATAATTAAAAGCAGGAACAAATAGCTGTTTTAGAAGTGAAACAAAAGTCTTGGTAAATCATATGGTTAGAGATATAAATAAAGTTGTAAGCGTGGTGGCTGGCTAGAAGCCATAAATCAAGCGAAGCATCACCAGAGGGGCAAGGCAGCAGTGAGCGCCTGACCTACCGTAATGTGTGAGTGAGACAGAAAGTTAATGGGTTCTGCGGTAAAGCAAAGGTCTGTCATAGACTAACAATAAAAAGGCCATTATGTAAAAGTTTTTATTAAAAGATGCAAGCTGTAATTAACTTATAAAATCACAATGCTGGGATGGAGACCATTCCCTAGAATATAAGTTTGAAGCATTTACATGAATTTTGACGGGTTTTGTCAAACACTTTTATTGTAAATAAAAGGATTCCTTCCTCAAAAGAATGAAAGAATGGGTTGTGAAAAATACAGTTTAAAGATGAATAAAAGATCCCACAAAAATAAATAACACAGTGCATAGTACGCTGCAGAGAAAGATCACCTGATGCATGAGGATGGGACTGGTAGAACAAGGGTTCGATTTACAGACTTGGCATGTTCTTGTACAGTATTCTAAATGTGTAAAAACTAAGGCTTTGTGGAGAATTACTAGTAAGGTCCGAAGGACTAAATAAGTGATAGATAAATGATAATTATGTAACGTTAAAGAAACCCAGAAGGGTAAAGATTGAAATGAATACAAATGTCCAAAGCCTTGGAAAGTTATATGACTTGAATGATAGGCGCGCTTGACGCCTTGGTAAAATATACTACAAATAATTATAATTAGATTTAAGCAGGACAAAATGGTTACAAAGTGATTACAGAGTTCATGGAATAATGAAATGACATTATAGTGATCTTGATAAATTTTACCAAAGTGATAATTTTTTGTTTTTGTTTTTGAATGGCACTTGAAGAGACTATGCCAAGTGATTAATTTTTAGTTTGAATGACACTTGAAGAGACTATGCCAAGTGATTGATTTCTTTTAACATATTTTGAGTGACACTTGAAGGAATTATGCCAAGTGATGGATTTTTCTTACATGTTTTTGAGTGAATATATTTTCCTTTTATGAATTAAATTCTGTAAATTGTAATGTTGTGTTTTTCCTCAAATCCTTGTGAACCTTGGGTATTCCATATCAGATGTTTAATCAGCGGGTGAGGGAACGTACCATACCCCGAAACCGCAAGAGCAAAAGCCGAGTGCTGATTAATCATCATCCGTGTATACGGGCATATAGGGGAAGCATATAATGCGTGCTGGATATGGATACTAGGTCACATGGAAAGTCGGTCAAATTAAATATAATGTAAATATTAAAGTAAAATGATACGATGACCGCAACCCTATATATAAATATTGAAAAATGATATGACCCCTATATAAATCATTTTATGGCGCCGAACGTGGGGAAATAGGCAGTAAAAACCACCCCTAAGTGGTTTTCCAAAAACTTGTTTTTGGGCCGTTGTTTTGCGGAGGGTGACCAGAGGGTACGACCCTGGTACCAGCAAGGGACTAGTATTTATCAGTCATCTTTGGCGCCCACCTCTAGGGGAGTTTTTTTTCAGAAAAAAAACACAGAAAAACTAGAGTTTTCCGAAAGAAAAAAAATTCGGAAAATTTTCAGATCATAATTTCAAAATGTCTTGCTTAAAGTTGTTGAAGTTTTTTGAAGGAGGGACGTGTGGACGGGTTCGTGCGCCTGCACACCCGTTAAACACTTTACCTCAAAAAGAAAGAATACAAGCATGTCGGGTCGAGCCCAGATTCACCTCGTGTGCATGATTCATCCTGGGGGGGGGGGGGTAGTAGCCCATCTTTTCTCAAATAAATAGGAAAAAGAATGGCTACAACGGAAGAGATAAAAGCACTCCTGGAAAGTTTTAAGGAGAGCATAAACAATAAACTTCAAGAAAATAGGGATGAGAGTAAAAAGGACTCAGAAGTTTCAAACAATAAACTTCAAGAAAAGATGGAAGTTATAAACAATATGTTTCAAAAAGATAGGGATGAAAGGAAAAAGAACATGGAAGTTTTTAAAAATAAACTTCAAGAAAATATCAGTAAAAGTAGGATAGAATGTCAACAGAATTTTGACAAAATGAACAATAAATTGGGTAAATTAAGTAATAAAGTTGGTGCCGTATAGGCAAATGTAAGTGATGGTATGTTGAAAATACAGGGATGTATCGATATTATTAAGGATGATGTAAACCATATCTCAGGCGAACAGGCAGAGGTTAAATCACGCTTGAATGAGATCAGTGCGGAACTCAGCGATGTCAAAACCGAAATAAAAGAGCAAATAGATAGGAAATTCAATGATATAGGGAAATCGTTAGAAGATAGACTAGATCTTAAATTAGAAGTAAATAAGGTCGAGTTCCATGAATTTAAGAACGATGTAAGTATGCAATTAGCGAAAAGTGGAGAACAACGCGAAAATTCCGCGCAGGAGTTAAAAAGGGAAATAAATATTCTATGGAAACAAATCCGAGAAAGTAATGAACAAAGAAAGTCTGACAGGGATAAGATAAGTCAAAGAATGGATAGGCCTATACAAGAAAAGGAAGAAGATGAAATTTCCGAGGAAGCCTTGATAGAAAAACCAGAGGAAAGAGGAAAAAGAACTGAGAACAACAAGATTGTATGAATGAAATGGAACAAGAGTCATTTGTTAGAAATAGAGAACTCCCTGAAAGGGAAATTAAAACAACAGGGAAACCATTAGTCGCGTTAAACCCGCATGATGACAGGAAGGTCATTATAATACGGCCAGAGATCACAAAGAATCCAACATACATGCAGAGTCTAAAGGCATTTCTCAGTTGGAAACTGAGAAAGAAGAAGAGGTCAGAAATAGAGAATAAAAGAAGGAAAATAAGTCCTTCATGAGCTCTATAATTGGTAGACAAGAAAGAAAAAGGATATCTAAGAAAGGAAAGACGAAAGAACTAAGTCAAGGAAAATGACTGAATGAGAAATAAGTAAAAATAAGAAATTTGTAAATAATAGAATAAGAAATGACAAAAATCAAAAAGGAAGAGAACCAGAATGGACCAGATGGTTTCGATATATACGTACCCGTACAGGTCTTGAAATGTACAAATAATAACTTTGTGATATAGTAAAAAAGAATTGAAACAAGGCTACCAATAAATGGATAAGAAAGAAATGGTCTTTAAAAGATGACAGAAAGAAAACTTCTCTACCACACAATTAGACTGTGAGCCAATGTATTGGGAAGATGTAGAAACCTGAACAAGACAAGGGTGATTTACAACCCACTTGAGGGAGACGTCCCATTCCAAGTGGAAAGGGTGAACAGAAACCCGAAGCGAACGAGACAAGTTATCAAGGGAGACTGATGCAAGAAGAAAAATAAAACGAAAAACGAACTGAACTGAAAATCTTATGAGGATAAATAATAATACTGAATTAATGAAACGGGCAGGGAGAGTCCTTCTCCTTTCAAGGAATTAAAAGGAATAATTAAAGGAAGTTCATAAAAATGATTTTTTTTTGAATAAATAAATTTCCTCAGCTCTTCGAAAATTTATTTACCTTTGAAGGAGCGATTCTGTACCCAACTGGGTTGGTACAGGATATGAACTTCTGATCTTCAAGATGAAAGGAAGTCCAGCTACAAGTTTGCAGTGTGGAAATAGGAAGTGATTCAGGCCATGACGTAGAACATTGACAGCTTTATCTGGAGATACGTGGTGCAAGCGATATGTGAATCACGAGAGCAGTCACGCTGGGATGAATCAACCAGAGCAGATTGGAGGGGGAATCACCACTGAGTGCTGAGATCGGCATTTTTCTGGCAACATTGGATTGCAAATCAACACCGCAATGTTGTGAAATAAGCCGTTTTCGCGGAAACGATGCAAAATTACAACAATAGGCCTACGGGGATCAGAATAATCCAGGAAATTATGAATTAAGCGAGCTTAAGAGTGAATAATTTAGGCCCAGGTAAAAGGCACTTAGTCAGAAACTACGTCATTAGGCGGAGCCAAGCAAAGGTAGTGGGAAGAAGAAAAAAACTCAGTCGCCCACGCAGCTGAGGAGCTTTGTAGATTTTATTTAAAATAATTAGACGATCGATTTTCAGGAAACGAAATGGTAATGAGACGTTTGGATTATAGGGAACAAATATTTTTCAAAAACGTGCGACGTCTATTTCAGAAGTTAGCTCCAGGAAGAAGGCAAAAGTAGTATATTTTTGCAAATTCCAAATAAATAGCCCAGGTTTCAACCAGAGAGCATGCAGTATCCGTCAGCCAAGTGAGGCTATAGGATTTGTCAGAAGCAGTTCATCATCAGCAAGCGGGGAGAGGCTACACGCTGTCTCCTAAAATGCAAAAGCGCTGCATTATACTCGTCGCAGTTCAGTTAAGCCCGGGGAGGCTCAGCGCAATTCCGCACAGTATTTAAGTATACAGTACGCATTATTATCAAACTACCGGGACGGAAGTCCGTCCTCACACTAGTAAAGGCTAATCGTACTCCTGTATGGAGAAGTCACAGCAAGTAACGCAGTTCGTTACCAACCGCAACAAGTGGATCGTGTTAAGACGAATTACAAATCATCAGTATCCGCGGTTTCAACAAAAAAGTGGTATGTGCGTGGTAATATAAATCCGCTACGGTTGTTTATAAGTGATCACTAAAGCACTTGTGCTGGATCAAATAAATTATACGCTACTCGAAAACCGTGACGAAGTAAAGGTCATCGTTTCGATAAAACAGACAGGTCTCCGTGAAAGTTAAGTGAAAGACCACAGTATTAAGAGACAGGTATTGGAACGAAATCCAATAATTCAAGTAAATGGACGCGGGTTCGAGACCCAAGAACAAATATAGTGAACTTTAGCG